>JAPUBQ010000012.1:11495000-12745000 GCA_035578125.1 Mellilla xanthometata
AACCACTTCATTTGATACCTATACATTCTGAGATAGGTAAACCTTTTTTACTTAATATTTATTTGAAAATAAAACACTCCTGACTAAATCATCATTCAAATAAAAAAAACTGTCCGTCCATTAAAGAGCTACGATATCACAGATACACAGACGTCTATCTGTGTCCGTCCTTCAGATGTCAAACTTATAGCACCTCGTCGATTTTTCGTCGTATGGGCTAATTAGCTAAAGCTATGAGAATAAAATTTAAACATTGTAAACTGTTCACGTAAGGCATCTTAATATTTTCGCGTAGAAAACGGTCACACTTACTTATTATTAAAAGTTGGAATGAGTCCAACAGTTTCGGTGCTTTCCGAGCACCATCTTCAGGGGCGAGTGTTACACGGACCGCCGCCGACGAGCTCCGCGCGTGCACATGAAGATTTAAGATGGTACTCGAAAAGCACCGAAACTGTTGGACTCATTCCAACTTTTAATAATAAGTAAGTGTGACCGTTTTCTACGTGAAAAGAATAAAATTTGTTGATGCACAAACTGATTTTTAGTCCAGATTCGTTAATTGGGATTAAAATAGCTATTGGTTTTAGGTATATAAATATTTCAAATAACGAAGAAATTAATCAATTTTACTAAGTATCAGTAGGGAATGGTAAAATTTGTGTAAAAGTCGGTTCTACTGCGATTCATTACAACTATATAGTTAATTCTTACTAGATAAGTAACTATAGATTAATAGTATAAATGTATTCGAATATAAATTTATTAGATACAGTACACAGATATCGATTGTTAAAAATAATTATTACAAGTCAAAATAAAAAAATAAGTTTTAGTAGAATTATCTTTATAATATTCTGCTATACAATAATATGCGTTTCTTATGAGAAAAGTCTTCATATAATATATGAATGAAAAGTCTTCAAAGATACATATATATACAAGTAAACGTATATTTATAAATCGTTACGTAAACTTTAAATTTTTCTTTATCGAATCGACTTAGTAAATTATATACGAGTAAAACGTGTAGAAGAGCGTTGACTTTTCTTCTTTGACAGCAATTTCCGCGGGAACATGACGTTTTGCCCCGCCCTTTCAAAACATTGTTCTTATTGGGCGAGATATCAAATGTCATTGCATCAATGCTGCTTTCTGATTCGGGCACCCTCTGGTAGGTTTACCCTATTTTTGTCTGGAAACATATATGATTTCCATGAGCGAGAATAAAATGAAAAGATACTTTTCTTGATACATAATATTACCACATGTATTAACACTTATTTTTGTTGCAAATTTATTACTCACCGCTTAAATATTATATACTTGTAATCTACGATAAGTTTTTGATATAACTATGAAATATTGTTGCTAATCTAACTTTAAATTATAATTAGTAATTTTTATGACTTTTTGTACACTGCATATTCGGTAGCCTACAAGGGACAGTTTTCAATATTAATTTACCATGTTGGTAACTATGGCTAAACAAATAAAATAAATTCATTTCATTTCATTTCCTGAAGCTATCTTCGGGAAGTATTTCCTAAAATTTGATACGTGGTATAAAATAAGTGTTAAATTCAAAAAAAGAAAAATTCTGCCAATTACACTACAGAACCTAACCATATCGAACTGTAATCGACAACAGAAATAACCGTTCAATTTCGTGCTTAAAATCTACAGCGTCATTATTCTAAACGGCCGTGGCGGGCCAACGTACGAACCTAATGCCACAAATTAAAGCTTAAAGCGGACCGCTTAACAGCTGACCCAGTATCGAGCCCGCTCCCCCTTTACACGTCAAACGGTAGAAGCAACGGGGCGGTGCCCGCCGCTTCGCCCCGCCTCCTGCGAAGCTCACGCCAAGCGCCACACTCCCGTCAAAAGTTCCCAGGCTGCGGCTAAACGCGCGCGTCGTGCCAAGCCAACGCGTTCCGAAATAAGGATTCGAATTTCAAAAAATATTACGTTCGATTTTTAAATTGCTGATTTTGCTACAATTCTTTTTTCAATTGGGCCCTGCGTTTAGTTCTTTTGTTTATTTAATATTTTTCAAAAGCATAGGTACGTTCATAATTTTCATAATGATTGTATATTGAAGTTCAAGACATTTGATTTTTAAAAGTGAATTGATATATTCTTAATCCCACACGAAGGCAACATAAGATTAATGCAATGGAAGTAGCTCAAACTCCTCTTCAACTGACCCAGGATCATCAAGACGGCAGAATGACGGGTAAGATTTTTTTTACGCTATCTTGTTCTTCTTCTTAGTATGAGCTATGTAAGTGGCCAAGCTCTGGAGAGTATTCTGTCGAGAGTTTTCAAGCCTCCCGAAGGCCTCTAACTTGGCTAAACGACTGCTTGTACTAAGACTAACAGCTGGAACCTACAATTAAACGTGCCATCCGACCTACAGTAACACCCAGGTGAAAATGCCACTTGAAAAACGACAATCTTGTGCAATATCGCCCACCCAAACACCGTCCGCATCGACCGTTGCTTAACTGCGATGATCGTGACAGATCGCCTTAGTTAGCCGAGCTACAGGCGCTACAATTAATGCTGTGTAGGCTCACGTTTGACCACAGCTTGCCTGATGGTTAATATTACGAGTATATAAAATATCATATTGATTTAAGGTTTCGGACATGTCAATTTTAATTTTACGAATAAAGTAGTCTATTTTTGACTTTGATTTAATATTAATAATTGTAACACATTTGCCAAGAAGGAACCTTTTTACTTCAGATTTGAAAACTCCCAAATTGTACGTCTCACGAAGAGAATATTAAAGTGAGAAAGAGAAAGATAAATAAATTAAAATTATTAGTCTATTTTATTGATGTTGACACAAGTTGACATATATAGGTACTTATGTATATTGCTAGTTTAGTTCTTAGTTTTCAATTTGGGAGCAATTTCAGTCTTATAAACTTGAAAATAAACTAATTTGAATTTCAATAAAGTACAAAACGCAAATTAATAAAATAAATTTATTTAATTAAATTTAATTATTTACAAACTAGCTATGCCCCGCCATGTTACCCGCATTAATCCGGGATAAAGAATAGCATATGTGTTAATCCAGGGTCTTATCTATCTCTATACCAAATTCATCGAAATTGGTATAGCCGATTGAGCGTGAAGAAGTAACAAACATACACACAAACTGTCGTATTTATTACATTAGTAGGATAGGATGTGTTCAACATTGGCAGTAAACAAATTCAATCGCTGAAATATTCACTCAGTGCCGACGGATTTTTTATAAATACAAAACATATGGAAAATTCGATTCTAGATAGTATGTAATATTAAGAATACTTTTCCCTGTACTTTGGTATATGCGAAAGATACAGAAAGTAACGTAGCAAAGATAAATAATCGAACAAAAAAGCCAACCCGCACTTGGCCAGCTCTTTTCAGTTTCAAAAATTCTTTATTTTCATATATAAATTTTGAAGGAAACTTTCGCTCAAACGGCTAAACCGATGTTGATGAAATTTGGTATGGAGATAGGTAAGACCCTAGATTAACACATAGGCTACTTTTAACCTCGGAGTAACGCGTGTGAAACCGTGGGTCGTAGCTAGTTAAAAAAAAATGGTTGCCTGTAAAGTCGGTTTTACGGGCGAAGATTTTACGTGACAACGTCTGCCGCGTGCTGCGCGCGCGGCAGACCGATCATAGTTGAGTGGGAGAGAGACGCAAGGCATTCGGCGGGCCTCTCTCTCGTTCGGTGACTCATCGTAACGTTACCGGGCGTTACACTTTTTCATAAGTGACTCCCAGCCGCAACCTAATTTAAGACGTTGTCACGTCAAAAGACGAGAGAAGAGAGCATAATGACAAAATGAAATCTGTGGCAACAGATAAATCAATTTCCGCTAATTTTTCTCGCCAGCCAGTACCGGCTAGGCAACCTATATTTTACTTTTTCATTGGCACAGCGCATTAGTATTCCGAGCCATACTGCCAGTAACTCGGGGCTCTATTTGACTGATTTTCAGCCGCTCCATGATTTGCCACTTTACCCGGTCACTGTGTGTTCTGAATTTAAATCAGCCAATCGCGGCTCGACTCAGCTCTTTGAAATTTCATTCTCGTAGTGCCCGTAATGCGTTCGTTATTTGAATATCGGGTTTTTATTACCTCTGTGTTCGTTTATTTGATCGAATATGAAATGTAATGAAATTGTTTTGTAATAAAAAGGGGTTGATGATGTACTTCGTTTCGAGTGTAATAAAGTATTAGGGTCAGAAGCTGGATAGAATACTAATAATGTTGTTTTTTTTTTGCTGGAAATTTTCTGTCACTAATTTATTGTTTTAACGTGGCTTAAATGGCGTCTAAAAGGGATATAAAAAAAACTTGGTTTTAATAAATATCGTCGCATTTGGCATTAAAAATAAAAATATATGTAAGGACCTTTCGTCCTAAAAGCTAATTAGAACAACAACCTTTTTACATCAAATTACTTTATATTAGTATTGTGTACTTAAAATTAAACATTAACATTTTTTATACTATAAATTTAGACATTTGAGCAGTAGGGCGCGTAACCACTTGAGTTAGTCACACCCTGACGATAAGAGGAGCAAGCCTAGTCCAGAGTTACTAGCTATCAAGTAGGCTTCTGGAACACAGCGTTAGGTGCTTAGCGACAGATTTACAACTTGCGGCTAGTAACTAGATAGGTGATAATTAGAAAATTCCACCACGCTATGGTTTCCTCACGATGTACATTAATATGTATTTAATCGTCTTCATCGAAATCTCAAGCTCGTTGGCAGCTGTAGAACCCATGCCCTGCACGAAAGGTGGCCAGACGCTCAACTGAGCTGATATCGCTTCTAAACAAGGAAGCCTTCTTTTTTTCTTTCTTTTTATATTAGGACACATTTCACACACGGTTGGTTAACCCCATACTGAACCATTTCTAATTTGTATTATGGTTGCTAGCACAACAGATATATGTACCTACTACATTTACATACATATTTTTTATATAGATACATATTTAACACTCAGACCCGTAGCCAACAAATTTAGTTCAGCATAAAGATATTGGCCGTGCCGGGAATCGAATCCGGAACCTTCTAATTGACAGTCCAGCATAGTTATCATTACGCCAACGAGGTCGTCCTAATAAGGAAGAGAAATATACATAGGTTCTATCTTCAAATACAAAATTCAACGAGTCATTACTGAAACCTCCTTTCACCCGCGGAACAAAGGCATAAAAGCAAAGAGAGGACATAAAAGAAAATTTTATAAGACACATAAAAACTTCTTCCGGGAAATTGGAAGTCAGTGGAGGGGAGGGGCGGGTAAATCCGGGTATCAAGATAAATCAATGTTTGTTTGCGTTGGAGGACGGCACTTACTGCGGACAGCGGAGACTGTGGAGTTGACGTTTACTATTGGCTTTGAAAGATTTTTTAAAGTAGTTTTTTTTTCTTTGTTTGTGGTGAAGATTTGACTGATTTATTGTATTGAGCACGTTGTTTAAAACGTATATTGAGCCATGAGAATAAAACTACACTTATGGACAATATATATTTGATCTCGATTTTACAAACCTAACTTTTACACACTTTACACTTTACTAGCTGCACCCCGTGATAATCGAGAACAAAAAGAAGTCCATCCAGGATTAAAAGTATGTTAATCCAAGGTCTAGCCCATCTTCATAGTGAAATTCATCAAAATCAGTCCAGCCCATAGAGCGTGAAGGAGTAACAAAGATTTTGATGTTATTTGCGTATCCCACGAAAACCACAATTGTTTTAGAGATAAAAAGTAATCCAAAGTCTAACCTAACTTTACCTACACCAAATTTCATGAAAATCGATTCAACCGTTTGAGCGTGAAGAAGAAACAAACAAACACTTATACACTCACATTCGCATTTATAATATTAGCAGGATATACGAGTAAATAATGGTAAGATTTTTCAAGTGTGTTTTTTACTACTAGTTTTGTTGTTGTATAATAAAATTATGATTACATATTTTTAGCAGGGTATTATATATTTGCACGAAACAAACGGTCACACTTAAAAAACGTTGGATATACGTCCAACGGGTACAAAGCACAGCAGGGTATTACTAAATAGATAGATAGATTAACTCTTTATTGGGCAAAGTATACAAGGTACAACAAATAAAAAGTAGCAACATAAAAAGATTTACAAAGTGCCACAAACGGTGGCCTTATCGCTAACAGCGATCTCTTCCAGGCAACCTTTGGATGGAAAGGAGTTGAAAGGACGAGAAAAAAAGAGGGGTTGCACAATAAAGAATAGTATTACTTATAATTATGATGGAGGACTTAAAATAAACAAGTAAATAACATTAAATGAACATGTAACGTGTTTTTGTTTTGATTATGAAATCCATCTCAACAGATTTTCTGTTCAGGGTCGTACCAGGGAAACTTTGTCGCTTGCCGTTTTATTTGCTTTTCTTTTGACGCGGCAAGCCCTTGAGCCAGCCTGATTAATTTCTCCCTCCTCTCCCCGGTCCGCGCTTAAACGCCTTATTTCGGAAAAAAGGTCTTTGTTTGGGTATTCAGTGTTGCTAGTTGAAGATGCGGAAAATCTATGTTTGTGTTGCTTTAAACTAAATATATATAATAAATGTAAATAGTGTTAGTAAATTTTAAGGGTGACCCATACAATAAATGTGTTTATTTCTTATTTTTTTTTTGGTAGGTACCAATATATATCAATAACGTTAGCTGCTAAATAATTAAAATTTGAACAAATTATATCAATTTCTATTATGGCTCGTAAACTTAAAATATATATATATATATATATATATATATATATATATATTAACTATCAACATAAATTGTAGAATTTAAATAAAATTAATATTTGAGGGGCCTCCCATACGAAAAACGCAATTTTTAAGTATCATTCCTTTAACAACACTTGTGATAAGCCCTTGACTCAGGCGTTACTTTGCGGAAATCCATTCTAGGTGGAAGAAAATATTTAGTGTATCAGTAGACAGATTGTCTTTAACCTAGTTTTGTACTATATGAAGTGACCAAAAAAACTTTATTTGCTTTTATTTTTTATTGTATTATAAAAAATATCCTAATGTTAGTTACCATACTCCTCCGAAACGGTTTGACCTATTTTTACCAAATTTTATATGCGTATTCAGTAGGTCTGAGAATCGGCTACTTTCTATTTTTCATACCCCTAAGCGATAAGGGTTGTACACCTTTAAAAACATGTTAAAAATGCTTTGATTTTTTTTATAATATGGCGTTAAAAAATACATACAACTCTAAATTTTTACTTTTTTATCATCAACCGCTATTTTTTAATGGTCTTTTAGTCATTTAATCATTTTTCATCCCACTCGAGAACTGGTCAATAGTGTTTTTAACGGCAAAACAACGATTGCCGGATCAGCTAGTAATTTATACAATTTTATCGATTAATCAGAAAAGCACAACTTGTTTTCAATGATTTTAAAGCACACTCGTTTAATCTAAATATCGTCGAAGCTAATAAAATAACCATTGCAAATCACACCCTTTCACAAAAATACATTTGCTTTACCGAATTTAGCTAGGGAGTTACGGGACCCTTATGGTGGCCTCTTTATCCACAATCAACTTTCAGCTCTATTGCTAATACATTTAAAGACTATTATACTACCTTGTATATTCTTAACAATTGCTTAGTGCTTAACGATAATACAGATAGCATTTATAAACCTTATGTTGTTAATGTTAAGATTGATTTTTGATTGTGTTATTTTAGTGTCTTTAATGTGTCAAATCAATTAAGTTATTGCTACCGGGAGATCTAATAGAGTGCATATTTAAGGAGATTTATTGTGGATACGTTTTATAGCAAGTACTTCTGGAAAAGCAAAATAAGTAATACCATAGACAAAGTTTAAGGTACATTAATATACTTTGTCTATGGTAATAATAAGGAACGATATCTCGTGAAAAAAATTTGGTAAACTAGCTTTTGTCAGCCGACTGTCTCGTTAAAACTCGTTTCTGCATATTTAAAGAATGACTTCAGATACATAACATTCCATCCTACTAATATTATAAATGCTAAAGATTGTGTGTGTGTGTATTTGTTACTTCTTCGCGCTTAAAGGACTGAACCAATTTTGAAGAAATTTGGTGTGTTAGATAGGTTAGACTTTGGATTAAAACATAGGCTACCTACTTGTTATCCTGAAAGCAGTTGTGGTTCCCGTAGGATACGCAAATCCTACTATATTATAAATGCGGATGTTCGTGTGTAAGTGTGTTTGTTTGTTACTTCTTCATGCTCAAACGGCTGAACCGATTTTGATGAAATTTACTATGAAGATAGACCTTGAATTAAGACATAGGCTACTTTCTATCCTGAATTAACGTGTAACTAACACCGCGTGCAGCTAGTACAATTTTATAAAGAACTTCATGATGAAACTGTTTAAAATATTTAGGTACTAGCAGACCGCTCCGGCTTCGCGCGAGTTATATAAGGGCTTTTGTTACTCATTTATGTATGACTAAGTTACTCGGGGATAACGTAGCTACTCAATGGTGAAATAATTTTTCAAATCGATTTATTAGTTTTGGAGCCAATTCGGGTCAAATAAACAAACAAAAATCAAACTTTTTCGCTTTATAATATTGGTATAGAAGTATATCAGGAGCAATAAATTAACTCATAGTCTTATTTCACCTCCCTTAAACACCGCGTCTCTGCCTAGTACAGTAATAATAACTAGTAACACAACAAAGAGGCGGGTAATGAGTACAACTCGATTCCCCGTTAATTCGATTCGTTATACAATCGAGTCACAATCGGATGGCACCCGAGTGCGTCTGACGCGGCACTGCCCTCCGAATATCTTTGTGAGATGTGCAGAGTTGGGGTTGAGTTAGACATGACCACGTTCAATACCTATAGAAAACGGTGGATCTTAAAACGCTCACCAATTAACTAAGGTCCATTTATATTTATTATTATTTAATTAATTTAAAAAAAAGGTGCACCCTTGCTCCGGGTTGTCGCTCCGGTCGTTGGCAGGTTGTCCTGACTTTTCTTGTTTGTGATATTTTATTTTGATTAATTTTCTTTTATTTTTATTTAAGAAATTGACATTTGAGATTGAGATGATGGCAATGGTTTTTCTTACTACAAACCTGCTTGGACTTTCTTTTCCTCTTTTGTCTTACAGTTTTGCTAAAATAAGAATTTATTTACTTGGACCACACCACACGTTGATTATCCTGCTATATAGTAGCATAATTCAAATTGTAACACGTGCGTGTGAAAATCTCTTTAAATAAATAAATAAATGATTTATTTGCCACAGAAAGCTTAAATCTAGGCTACATCGAGTTTAGTAATATAATACCGATGAAAAAATATGCAAGATAGATATGTGTTTGTAAGCTCGGGGGACTCTGTGCTCCACACAAGGTTCCACCTGGGTCAGGGAGTACAGGCTCTTCCTTATTCGTATCTTTAATCGTTTTTTTTAATGTTCCTTTATGTTATCAAAGATAAATATTGAAGTTCAACCTACTTGGTCTCACCTAAAAAATTAAAGTCTCAATTTCACGCATTTTTTAGTTCACTTACACCCATATTTTCGTGTGTCCAAGATGTATCTTTGTGACATATTTGATTTGCGAAAAAACGCATTGAATAAAGAATTAAAAAAGTTTTTTAATACTTTCTTTATCCCTTCTACACTAACCAAACTCTGCGATCCCCCGCAACGTATAAAGTCCTGGCACTGACAGTCAATGTAGGTAAATAAATAAACACGCCACTCCGCCCTTTGTTCAACTATTAGCAGTAATTTGATGTGACGAATTAAGTTCTTGCCATGGTTTTAGTGGAAACATGTAATAATGGGGTGGACGACGATTAATACTTACTAGTAACAGGTTTATTTTTACACAGAACTGCTAGGATTTGACAAGATAACGACAAGACATACGCATAACACTCTCTATCCTAAGGTGGAGCATGCATAGTCTAAAATAACTGGCTTTCAAGAAGTCTACCGGTACACATCGTTAGGTGGTTGGCGACAGATTATTCAATTTGAAAGTGATATTTTCGCGTAGAAAACGGTCACACTTATTTATTATAACCTCTTCCTTTTTTGAAGTCGGTTAAAAAAGCTCTCAGTCGGCCCTAAAGATGGTGCTCGGAAAGCACCGAAACTGTTGGATTAATTCCAAATTTTAATAATAAGTAAGTGTGACCGTTTTCTACGCGAAAGTATTAAGATGGCTTACGTGAACAGTTTACAATGTTGAAAGTGCTCCTCTACTTACGATGTTTTCCGTCGCTGAAAGCTTAAGTTCATTGGCGGGGATTGAACCCACCACCACCTGAAAGACGTAATGTGGCCGCACGCCTGACTGAGCTGTCATCGCTTTTAATTCAAATTCAAATTTCATTTTTATTTATTTCGACTTTTTTTCAAGTTATATCACAAAAAACATACACATTAAAATAAACATAAAATTATCAAATAAATCAAGATGTCAAGGAAATCAAAAAATAAAATGTCATAACTATCATAAAAAAAAAAACTATTTATTGAATACGTCACTTCCCCTTATATTTAACTGGCAAGCCATGTTTGGTTGGGAGCGTTCAAAAACCGTTTAATCTGGGCTCATGTGGCCGCTTGCCCTCTCGGGGGCAATCAGCTTATTGATTTTGTATTGCGTGACTCTGGAACCGAATACTCTGGAATACTGGCGCGAACTGGATGGGAAAGGGAAAATCTTGCAGTAATGTGGATGTTACATTTTTACAAGAAACACATTTTGTGAAGCTAAGAAAATTAAAATGTTTACTCTATTTGAGAGACGACCTCGTTGGCGTAATGGTAACTAAGCCGGACTACCAACCAGATGATCCCGGATTCAAATCCCGCCATGGCCAGCATCTTTGTGATAAAGTGAAATTGTTGGGTGTTGGTCTGGGTGTTAAATATTTGTCGATATTAACGTAACGATCTTAAAGTGTTTATGTATTTATATGAAGTATATCAGTTGTCTTATTAACCATAATAGAAACTAGAAATGGTTTAGTATGAAGCTAACCAGCCGTGTGTGAAATGTGTCCTTATATTAAAAAAAACTTTTCACGCAAAAACGACGGGTTGTTATTTGATTTGCCTGTGTGTGTGATTTTGTCTGTGTGTTTTTGATATTGTACATTACGAGCGGCTAAACCAATCTTTATTGTTTATTTTTTGATAAAGTTATGTAAACCAGAAAGCTTCTAGTATAACCTGTGTGTGCTGTGAAAACAAATATCTTTCTTTCTAATGCACTGCTATCTCATTTGCCGATAGGCTTATTCCCGTATTTTTCACAGATAACTTATTGAAAGTTATATCTATCATAAAACATATGTATCTTTCCAACAGAAGAAAACACGTCTCCTCTCCGGTGGTCTCCACCAACCTCTGCTGCCCTGGTAGCCGCAGCACTGGCACCGCCGACGCTGCGTCCGTGGCTGCCTGATCCTCCCACCAAGAAGCCGCAGCATTTGGGTAAGACAGGTTGGCATCCGACCTCTCATTAATCACTTACCTCTGCATATATCAATATCTGTGGTCCTGGTGGCGAAGGCGTCGCTGACGCAGCGTTTGTGGCTGCTTGACCCTGCTACCAAGATACCGCAGAATTTGGGTAAGACAAGTAGGCATCCTACCTTTCTTCAATCACTTATAATTGGTCTACAATCTATGAATAACAGTATTACCAATCTCTGTGGCCCTGGTATCAGCGGTATTAGCATCACCAACCCTCTCAGCATTTAGGTAAGAAGACAAGGTAGAGACATCTGGCCTCTCTTTGGCCGCTAAGATCTTTAAGTCTTGGATAGCTGTATCACCAACCTCTGCAACTTTGGTGACGGTATCGGTACCACTGATGCCTGTAGTTGCCTAAGAATTAAGATGCTATATTTGGGTATCAACTGACCAGTTATTCCTCAGATTTGACGCGCAAAAATAGTGTTTGTAGCTGCGATTAGTGAACGCTTTTATGCGCGTCATCTTTGACGAATCAGGCGCTCGTAATTTATCACCCTGTTTGCTTTACTCAATGAACAAACTATTGGAGCTTTTCTAGCTAACTTTTACTGGTTAAAGTCTCTGACATAGATCAGTTTCAAGCCTTGTAATGAAAATAAAGAATGTGAAATACAGATACAAATTATTATGTAAAGAATATATTAATATATTATAATAAAGAATATAAGAGGCTTGGAGTAATAACGTATCAAAAATCTGCAAATTTGTTGTGCTGCAAAAACAAGATCTATTCTATTGAGAAGTTTTCAATTGTTTTATGAAATCTTATTTTCCCAGGACTGGTGTGCGTGGTGTGTGGAGACACCAGTTCCGGAAAGCATTATGGCATCCTCGCGTGTAACGGATGCAGCGGGTTCTTCAAGAGATCCGTCAGGAGGAAGCTCATCTACAGGTACGCAGTAGGACTTATTAAATGTGTAATGTTTAAAAGCGGCGTGTCTTTGGTTGGCAACATGAAGTTTCGAACAGCTCGATATTTGTTATTTTGTCTTGGCCACATTCGCCAGATATAGAGAATTATAACATCCATGATTGAGACCCAAAACGTATCTATTATGCAAATAAATATATTGATTTTGTAAATTAAGTGATTACGAGTATGTTGAGTGGACGAGAGTTTCTAAGATACGAACAAAAATTTTAATGCTACTTTTTATTTTTACATAACCAAAATAATTTCGATAGGTTACTTAAAAATGTGTATTAGTTTATCTACAACAAGCTAACTACGAGTACCTACTATTATTATATGTACTAACTTGTACTAAAAGTCATTTATCTAGAATTTTATTCTGTCAATAAGAAAATTGGTTACCAATCAATAAAATGTGTATTGGGGTTGCGCGTGATCACTGATGGTAAGCGACATTGTGATCTAAGGTGGAACGCGCTTACCCAGAAAAAATCGGTTCACTCGTGGCTTGATATCGCCGGATTGTAGGTTTCGGGGAACAGTGCATTTGGCAGGGAAATCAAAATATTAAGCATTTTTGAAAACATTAGTCTAATTGAATTATAATCTCTGAAGATAGTGGATCTACTTACATTGGTTTTTAATACCGATTTAAGTAAAAAAAGTAATGTACTGTTGCCATTCTAAAAAATGCAAACTCTACCTGTAAAAAAATCAATTAATTTAATACCAAGTTAAGCATGTGGTTCAAAGACTCGATTTTGTATTAGAAAATGCTCACAACCAACTCCATTCAAAAATGGTAGAAAATTAGATCATATCAATATTGTAAGTGCATGTTTGCACAAATGTATGAACCAGTACGTTGAGCGTGAATGTAATAAGTGAAAACTCCGTTTCACCATAAGTTTATTTGATAAACCTATAAACTGTGACAACCGGGTTTTTAGGGTACGTTGCCTAACATCTGTTGGGTATTTGTCTTCAAATAGATTCAGTTTATGAGTAGTCATTTTATTTTCAGATGGAAGAAAATGTTTAATTTACACTGAAGTGAATGATGCTAATGAAAATTGATTACTGAGTGTGAAAATTGATTATTGATTAAGACAGACAGACAGGAACAAAAAAATAGAACATCGCAAAAAGCTCGGAATTAGGTACGTATTATTTCCAGGGGGTGCTGCTAAATATTTATTTATCTGAGATGTAAGGGATAAACGGTTGACACTATAATTTTGTATTCTGCCTCCATTTGGTACAAGTAATGGAATGAAAATCGTTGTATTCTGCTTTGTACTGGATCTGTCTGTCTGTTTAAATATATTTTGTCTACGCTAAAAGTAAAAAAAAAACGCGAGCGTACGCTGTCTGTGTTCCTGCCCTTGAGAATGACACACTGATTGTGCTGAAACATGTCGGGCTAATACCGACAACTTAAACGTTAGTGATAGCCGGTTATACAAACACTGTAACTGCTTTACAGAAGTTTTAATATAGTAAAATACAATTAACTTTTCTCTATATTGAATCCAAGCTAGCTTCAGAGCAAAGCTAGTCCGTGTCTTTTTGCTACATTGTTACAATAGGGCACATGTAACATAGCTTATGCCTTACAGTAAGCTGATAAATAAATTATAAAACATATATTTCTTGAAAATTGGTTGAGCCCTTAAGAAGTCGAAACAAACACAGTTTTCGCATTAGAATATAGGTAATATCTTTATATTACCTAATATCTTTATTCATCATAAGGTATCCTAGTTATTACAAATTAAATTATCATTAATAATAAGATACAGTATGGACTCGTCAAATAAACTTGACTAGAGATTAACCATTACAGAGAAAATCATCATACCCCGATTAAACTGTATATTTGGTAAAAACAACAAATAGTTATGTTGTCTTTATTTTGAACCATTGATTTAAAAGGGAAAAATATGGAAATAAAAATAATTCGACTTCTTACCTATAGGTAGTAAGTAATTGACTCTGGACGATTCTTTTTCAGTAACTGTAGCACCAGATGAAACTTTCCTAGAAATTTTCTATTTTTTTATGACTAATCGCCGTTTGTGAGTGTCACCGTCCATCCGACACCCATTCATTGACACATGACTCAATACATGAAATCATTATACTAATAACTACACACACTTATTTACTTAGCTGTTTTAATATCAAAATGTAGGTGATTGCAAGTTACTACGTTTGTCGCACACTTGTGACCTGACTAACTATATTTGACTAACTTTCTCTCAGAAGCTGTTTTTAAGACAAAAGATATTTCAACATTTTAAATTATGATTTTTGAACCATTTTCCGTGACCTGGATTCTTGATTGTTATTTTAATGATGTTTGCTGAAATATATATATACGTGGTTTTTGGCAGCAGACTTTATTTATAAGTTATTTATTGTCTTTAATAACAATACAAACGAACTGAATCACTTGGTAATTGTGATTCAGTTAGATAGAGAGTTAGTTAGCTTTTCTTTTGCGCTTACAGCTTATTTAATTTTTTTTGTGGCTTACAAATTACTTACTGCTGATTAAACCTATAAACAGTAATATAAATATTCATGAAATGAAACTATATAGTACTTGCTGTGCCCCTGTGCTCAACACAGCATAACTAAGTTTTAAATAATTTAACGCTAAAACAATTCAGCCATAAAGTCAAACCCCAAAAAAAAAAAACTAATTCAAATTTTTATCTGTATTTTATTGTCTCACTCAAACTAATTAGAAATTATCTGTTATAAAAAGTTACCATATCAAATACTAATGTTTGATGATGAATTATAACACAAATAAAAACAAACATCTCGGCAGCAAAGAATCAACAATATCGCAGTAATCCAGAGTCTCATCTGTCCATAGAGCACGAACATCGCAACACAATGGTGCCTCTTGAACCCGGTTAATCTCACCCGAGCAGAGCATATTTCTCATTTTTGGTGAGCATCTGTGACCGGGTGTGCGTTTGTGACGAGAAAAAGGCGATCGCTCGCGCTTGTACGCTCCCGCTCGTAAGAGCACGTGACAGCGACATCTAGGCGACTACTTGTTACGAAAGGCTGCGACCGAAAACTTCCATATACTAGCTGCAGTTTGCAGTGTTGCCTGCGTTATTTCGGGATGAAAGCCTTTGTCTTCATGAAAATATTCCAGAGACAAAGCTATCTTAATACCATATTTCTCCAAAATCAGTCCAACCGTTTGAGCGTGAAAAAGTAAAAACATACACACGTTTACATACAAAATTTTGCCTTTATAATTATGAAATGAATATAAGAAAAGGATTTAGTTCAAAGCTTCTCAATATAATCAATAAATAAGAATGAAAAAACAAACTTCAAATTAAAAAATACTGAATTTATTTTGATAAAATTAAACTGGACAGAAAGTATCTACTTTTCAATAAAAAGTATTAAGAACCTCCTACTTTTTGAAGCCGGTTGAAAAACGACAATGCTGAGTTTTGACGTGGCGACTTCATCAGATTGCGATGTTTCGATAAAAGTTAGTAATCTACTATATCACATTAGAATTTATAGATCTGAGTTCACACTTAGGGTAAATGAGAAGTATATAAAATATATTATTGTATATAATTAGTTAATAAATTATTTGATATGATTTACGTTACCGTCAACCGAATAAATATAAAAAACAAAATACCTAGTGGATGTCTCTTTCTAATTATTGTATTCTGCTTAAATCGCTAATCGCTCCGCTCATGAACTCGCCTGCACCCGGCGCTATCCCAATCGTGGGGCATTTAAATGCGATGCGAATTTAATTTGCGCTTTTTGTAACAAGTAAATCTACTACTTTAAGATGTAAATCAAATTATTTGTAGAGATTACTAAACATAGGACCTGGGGTAGACGAAAAAATAATTGAAAAAGGTGACTAAGAAAAAGTATTTTATTTGTATTTAAATTCTGTACCTTGTTTTCACTGAAAACTTTTTTAATACTTTTAACGTCCAACCATATATTTATTTCTAGATTCAAATAAAATATTACCTTTTGCCTTATAGATATAGCTACCAATAAGTGTAATTTTCCTGGCATGTGCTAAACATCTATAAAATTGCACTTTGCAACCATAATAAATTAAGGGTAGATGCACACTGATAGCATTAGAAACTGTTTAACATTTGGCCCAAATCCCTCTTGTTGAGCCGCCACCGTTTCAATTAATTGTGCACTCGCCCTAATGTTATTAATATTGTGTACGCACCCTTATGATAGATGGTCAAGTGTGACATGTGTATACTTCTTTATATTTGGCAAATTGATTTTTACGGTGTCTTTTTTGTATGACTTGGAGACTACTTGTACTCTATCCTTCTGTCAATATGTTATGGGAAAGATATAAAAATCCATTTTCAATTTTAGAATCATGTTATACTAGTTTATAGAAATTAAAACTGCAAATATGTGCTGCATCTACAACTTATCACGATATTGAAATAACATGTCTTAAGTTAGAGAGAGTCTTCTAATTAAATTGAAGAACGTTAAAAATATGATCATAATTTATTAACTTTAAAACTCCCTACCTACTTTGGTTTGAAATGTGTCATAGTGTATGAATTCAACTAATGAAGCCCTTTAATTTGATAACCACATTCGGAGAGTTGAGAAAAATATGTCATCCGCCATTTTGTGACAGCTGCCATCTAAGACCGATTTTCATCGAGCCTAGCTAAAAAAACTATTGACTATCCAACTTTTTAATCAAAAAACTAAATAAAAATCAGTTTATCCGTTCGGGGGCTACGATGCCCACATATTCTAAATATTGATTAAAACAAAATAAACTCCAAATTCTTACTCTCAGAATATAATATCGTAATCTCTAGAATGTCCCTACTTCCACTAAGCGTTACCATTCAACTATTATTATTAGACCCTCCTATCCCTGCACGATACAAATGTCAACATTTCGTAAGCCTATTACTGAGATTACCGGTAATGAAATATCTTTAATCTGTATTAGGGACAGTATTGCAATCGTCATAAGAAACGTGGAATATGATGGAACAGCCTTAGATATTCGATAACAACTAATATGGGCGATCTTGTTAGAGGAATAGGCTATTTATTGCTTTTAGGCATGATAACATAAAATGATACAATAGTAAGATTATCAACTCATACATATGTATATTGAGAACCACATGTAATGGGCACTACAAATGAACTACAATGAGTTAACAACTTAGTTTTTTAACTAAAGATTAAAGAAGGCTAAAGCAGTTCTCTCTTTCTCTATATCATTCAACTGCACATATGTATTTGTAATAGTTTGTAATTTTTCCTTTCATTATCTTTACCATCCGTTTATTATACTTTTTTATTGAAAGTCCTACTCTCTTACTTTCTTTAGTTTTTTGTAGATACGACATGTAGCATTCTTACCAATTCTTTTGCACTATCTCCAAATAAAACTGAGAATCGTTGCTGGGTAAGATGTAGTCAGCAAATAATGCAAGATAAAAGATTACACAGCTCTACAAAAAAATATTTTTTTTTGTTGCCTTGTGTATCATCGCAAATTGTTACGTTTTAAAGTGCCCAGATTACGAATATATTCGTAAAAGTACTAAATATGCTCATTTCTACAAATTGAATTTCAAAAGATTTATCGTCAAAATTAAATTTTTCAGTCATTTGTTGAAAAAAATCCGAGCAAATCTTACAAAATTATTGATATTTTCGCAAATTGTGTGTATAAACGGACCCAAAATCATCATCATATCAAAGGCAACAAAACCACTGTAGACCAGTGTTATCTTTTTATTGCTTTTCCAAATATACATGTTCTTATTATTTATAACAACAACAAAAAAATATTTATAAATTTATTACTTAAAACCAAATAGGAAAAAATTATATATAACTTAGGAATAATAAAGTGAAATGACATTAAAATTATTTTCTATGGATAGGTAACACGAGAATTTGTGAACTTAAAAAAACGTTTCATTGAGTTAAAAGATATTTTATTGCGTCTTAAGTTAAATTATGCAATAAAAAATTAGTAGACATAATTAGACTTTTGAGTCGTGCGTTACTAGAGCATTGCGCCTCGTTGTAGGTTTCAAGAGAACCTGTCTCGCAAGGCAGCAATCAGTTCCCGCTCCGCTTTATTCACACATTATATTATTATAAACAGCACTATTTACAAGTTACTTACCCGATTTACCCAATAATGTAACTATTGTTTGTGTTATATAGATGCCAAGCGGGGACGGGCCGGTGTGTGGTGGACAAGGCGCACAGGAACCAGTGCCAGGCTTGCAGGCTCAAGAAATGTCTCGCCATGGGCATGAACAAAGATGGTAAGTGGTACTACCAGTTGTCTTTTTTAATGGGGTTTGCCCGCTTCTAAACTATATCTAGTTTGTATTATGGTGGCTAACACAACTGATATACTGCATATACATACATACATACATAATTTATATAGATATTTAACACCCAGACCGATAGACAACAAATTCCGTTCATCACAAAGATGTTGGCTGTGCCGAGAATCGAACCCGGGAAGCGAACCGTTTGGTTGGTAGTCCGTCATGGTAACCATTACGCCAACGAGGTGGTCAAGTATTATAAACACGCGCTTGACCACATTTCACCTAATGGTACGTGGTACGGTGAAGCGCGTATAACTAGAAAGAACCAGTTCACTCTCGCCTTGGAAAATCGCTTGAGTATAGTTATTGGAATACAAGGAATTTCAGAGTTTAGCGGTTTGGACAACAAAGGAAATAATGGAAAGATGTAAAAACATAAAATAATCAACATGTACCTGTATTATATTCATACTATAACTTACATCCTGATCGCTACAGTTTTTAGGATATACTCTACACATTCTCACAAATTATCGTATATTTTAATTTTAATTGGTCATCTATTTTTCAAATGCATTCTTGAGAAATTTATGCAACTGTAAAAGTTTCAAAAAATAACAGTATTAAAACAAATATAGATAGGAAATTCCACACATCAAAATCGGAAACGTTAAAGTTAATGCGATCAATTTCACTAAAAGCTTCCTTTAAATTCCCACGACTCCCCAATCCTCTCCCACAATAAAATTCAATAATAAACATATCAAAACACGTCATATACCATTCGGAGCTCAAATCTGCAATATTTGGCCTGTCTCACGAACAACGAGTCAATTAGCCGTAATCTAATCTAACTGACAGTAGCCTACCCCATAGCGCCAAGGTTGGTTAGTCGAATATAGTACTTATTGTCTAGTTAATATGACTGTCTGAATTGTGACGATAGAATTACATTTGAACAAGCTAAAGTGGTGAGAATTGGTGGCCAATCGTAAATCTATTTAGTTAAGAAAAATAGTAATCTGAAGATACAAATGCTGAATGAAAATCGTTAAATGTTTATTTCTAAGATACTGCTACGCTCCCTGGTTAGTTGTTACCGTAACACCGATCTAAGAACTAAAAGAAATATAATATTAGCATCACTGAAAATCGCATCAAAATCAAAGTAGCATTTTTGGAGATATACGTTTTAATAATTTGTTATAAAATTGTTTTATGGTATCTCACGCGATCATAAAAATATCAGGTCTGTCTTAGTTTATCTAAATGATGCATTTTTTTACTAAGCTACCTTTGTAAGAAAAACACATATGTAGTAATGGTTACCCAAACAACAAAAACTATACAAATAACAAATACAAAAACACTACAAAAAAATGGAAAGAAAAATAGCAAGTCAAGAAAGATTTCATAAAAAAATGAAAAAAAAAACGTAGCAACATAGATGTCAACCTTATTACAAAAACCAAACAAATTAACCCATCCTTCCATACCATTATACCGGTTAACAATGCAAAAATATACATTCAAAAAGTGGGCTCTTTAAGGCACGCGTTTGGGCACGTGGCACCTACCACTGCGTATACAAATGATGGCTTAGGATGTACCAACGTTTACACTTTCATATTTTAGGCCAAGTCATGCATAAGTTTGTTAGTTTAGTGATAGATTTGTGTTACGATGGGTAGTGTGTATGAAAGATGGGGTTAAAACAGAGAAATAAAAAATATGTATAGTTCTTGTATTAGGATGTTTTTGACGTGACAACGTCTTAAATTAGGTTGCGGCTGGGAGTCACTTATGAAAAAGTGTAACTTCCGGTAACGTTACGATGAGTCACCGAACGAGAGAGAGGCCCGCCGAATGCCTTGCGTCTCTCTCCCACTCAACTATGATCGATCTGCCGCGCGCGCAGCACGCGGCAGACGTTGTCACGTAAAATCTTCGCCCGTAAAACCGACTTTACAGGCAACCATTTTTTTTTTCTTTTTGATAAGTTTTTAACTGTTGACTTTAAGTACAATATTTCTTGTTTATTTATGTACATATTATTATTATTATTATTATTATTATGTACAAGGTGTTAAATAAAAATTACAAGAAAAAATTATACACTACTCTACAATTTAAATTTAGGTAAGCGCACCGTCCTTTAGCTTTAGCTGCGTGGAGAGTTCCGAAGACGTTGCCCTGTTGTTAAATCTTTGTAAAAAAATAGGTAATTGCCAGCTCTTATTTCTTTAGAAGCAAGCACAAACTGCTACAGCTTTTCCATTTGTATTTATTTTCATATCTTATTAAAGTACATATCCTACTAATATTATAAAGGAAAAAAAATTGGGTACATATATGTATGTGTATGTTTGTTACATCGTCACGCTCAAATGTCTGGACTGGCTTAGATGTAATTTGGTATGGAGATAATTAATTATAACTAATTTTCCCGGATTAACGCGAAAACCGCGGGGCGCAGCCAGTTAAATATATATTTTAATCGCTGGCTCGGCACAAAATTTGAAATATTCCCACAAACCAAACCGCAGTCTCAAAATGCCCTTAAGCTGAATCTAATAAGGCCACACCCCCGTCATAATGAATGCTGAGACACCACGAACACATAATTAAGCAAAAACTACAAAGCGACGACCCTGCGGCGTTCACACTTTACATTCAAATGAGCACCCCTGGGTGATTAAATTGTTTGGCCGCACGCGTTAGTTAGATGTCGGTGAGAGCCATGGTCAGTTACGCTTGTTGGATTTGCTTTGGTCGAATTATTATTGCTGCAATTGTCATATTTGTCACTTTACGTGGGTTTACGTGATCAAGCTTAGCTTGTCATAGAGGTAATTGAGATTTGTTACTGATGTTTTTTAGGTTTGGGGTTGAGCAATTATTACCGGTAACAAAGTTAGCAAATGTTTTTCTCGATATTTTGTATTTCATCAACAAATTGACAAAAGTAAAGTGCGAGTATGATGTGACTGTTCCTACAACATTTCTCAGATTTGACATCAATGTTCGAACAAAACTCTAAGTTACACTTCCGAGCAAATCGCATCACAATAAAAGCAACTCAAACAAAACTCAATCAAAAGACACAACCAAACTCAACAACTTCCATTCCGAAAATTACCATTACGTACTGCGCACAATGAAACGTTGATCCAATTTGGCACGAAAGGAAAGTGTCAAAAAGATTGTAGCGAAGGAAGTAATGAGGGCCTGGGAGGACGCCCTGCGGCACGCCAGACGGTAACGCCTTTAAGCTTTGTATTATTCCGCCATATTCTGCTACTCGGTGCCCTTTTGTTAAAGGAAAAGTGTAATTTCGTTACACTTTGAGATGTCGCTGCGACAATTTAATTATTCTTGGGTAGGGGGTTAGGTTCACCTTGTCAAAAGCCTCTGCGAGTTCGGGCGGATTAATTAGGGAATTCTCGAGCTTTGTTGCGTTGCTTGTGAGTTTTGTTAATGAGGTGCTAGACAGTGTTTTATATCAGGTGGAATGGCTGAGCTTCGTTATTTACAGGTAAGTTATTTTACCAAGGTAAAAAAACTTTTTGAATTAGAAATAATCTTCCAAATTTTAATTACCCTTTTTAAATCTTTAGCTTATAATGGTAAAACGAATAATAGATTTTAGAAAAGGCAATATTTCGCTTTTGATTAACGCTTAATTAATTTATTTAAGTACAATTTTGCTAATTTAGATTTTAAGACTTCAACATCTTAGACAAGTATGTAATCTAATATGTAAGTAAAAACTAAAAGTTACATTAGATCTAAGGAGATTGAGCTTACTAGTGTAGAGGAATATTATCATATAATCTCAACAGAAAATATATAGATTCAAAATAATAATTTTGTCATAAACTATTATATGTAGATTCAGATAAATTACACTAAGAGACAAAGTATTTTGTCAAAGTGCCTATGACTACGCAAATCCGACATCGCATACCCTAACACTTAACTGTTTATACCGGAGTTTAAGCTACGGTAACTGGCACTGATTAATGCGATTTTAATCCGCGTCTAAAACCCTTAAATCCAACCCTATATTAATCGCCCTCACAACCAAACAAAGTCACAAGTCCATTTCATCCAACAACCCAATCTAAACTTTAATGCTGCAGCGTTAAAGTTAAAATCCTTTCGACAATAAATTCGTACGGAGCAAGGATTTGCAACGTGTCTAACTTTTAAGTCTGTGAACTCAAATTCAAAAGGCTTTAGGTCGTGTTTTCAAATTGTAACTCCGTGGAGGCGTTTTATTTTGGACCTTATTTTGATAGATGTAGATCTGAAATTAAATATTTTTCCAATATGAGATCAATAACCATTAAGCCCGAATCATTTTGACAGAAGTCGCGTGTAAGGGAGATGAATGTACGCATTTTGGTTAAGGATAGACAGAGATGGATGAAATTTTGTGACTTTCGGCGTACATCAATGGGTTTATGGTTTTTCTGCAGAAGTGCCCAGCATCTGATCTACTTGATTTTATTTTCCAATTATTATTATAGCTGTAGGTGTTAGCGCAAATATGTAAACGAGAAGGCAACAACTATTCGTATATTTCTGATGAAATAAATATGATTTAACTTTTGCATGTTGACACAAAATTAAGAAATATCCCTGTTGTTAGAAATCAGAAAGATATGCCTAAGAAAACAAGTCTACCAATCATGACAAGCGATTTCAAACAAAAACTGGCTCTTAAAATTGAACGCTACTGAGGATTGGTTGACAGCGTTTTTTTGTCAACCATACTTTTCTATTCAATATAACTTTAACATGAAACTACATAATTTGACTATTATCTACTATAATCATAAAAAGAATCGATTTGTTTCACGTAACTGTAATCAAAGGCTGTTTTCAATCCTATTTTAAGGGTTAAGCAAAAGTTACGGAAAACCTTAACTTCTTTCTCGCTCTTGTAACAAACTATTGCTTCCGTCCCGCTCTCACACCGGAAATGAGACCTCAAAGATGGCTGCGGTCGGTAGGAGGGGCCATTTGATTTATAGCCGTGGAGGGGGATAGTTGTGTATGGATTTTCAGTTAAAGATTCGGGATTTAGTTTGGGACTCTCGGGTCAATTTAGTCGTATTCACTTGTAGTTTTCAGAGGGCTATTGTTTGGAATTGATGTTTTAGGTGAATAGATATTGAATGTAATGCTGGAATAACGAAAAAAATTTAGAAAAAGCTTTTGAAAGCTTTTTGTTTCTTGAAATTCATCATCAGTTGTTACTAAAAACTTTGGTGTCAAAATGTTTCTTATTATCTGCGTTAATCCGGGATAAGAACACGTTCATCCGGAATAAAAAGTATGTGTTAATGCAAGTCTATGTATGTCTTTGTGTTAATCCACGGTCTAACCTATCTTCATAGTAAATCTCATCAAAATCGGTCCGGCCGTCAAAACGTGAAGGAGTAACATAGATTTTAGAGTTATTTGCGTATCCCACGAGAACCACAATTGTTTTCGGAATAAAAAGTAGCATATCCAAGGTCTAACCTATTTTCGCACCAAATAACATCAAAATCTGTTCAGCTGTTTGAGCATGAAGAAGTAACAACATACACACAAACTTTCTCATTTATAATATTAGTAGCCAGGTATTTTGAAAGTAGGTAGGCGTACCTACTAATATAATAAATGCGAAAGATTGTGTGTGTAAGTGTGTATGTTTGTTACTTCTTCACGCTGAAACGGTTCAATCGAATTTGATGAAACTTGGTGTGATGATAGCTTAGGCCCTGGATTAACAAATAGGCTACTCTTTATCCCGGATTAACGCGGGTAAGATCGTAGGGCACAGCTAGTATAGCATAAAAATAAAATCAGTCTAGTAAAGTATTGGCATACTCGATCACTTAAATACACTCTAACATACAACGTGAATTTGATTAGCGATATTTTCATCACTCTGAAAAGAGATCGATCTAAGTACTATAAAAATACTGTACTTTCAGTAACAAGAAGAAGCATTATGATTGATCCTACCACCTACAAGACGGTGGGTATGAGATAGAAAATAAAAACACTACACAGTACTTCTTATTTATATCTATGTTTTTTTAACGTTTGTTTAAATATCTAGGTATTTAAAGGATATATTTTTTTTTAATACGTGTTTATTAAAAGACTAGCATCCCGTCCCGGCTTTACACGTGCTCTAAAATAATCTAAGTTGCAAAGAGAAATAAAATATATATAGCCTATGTTCCTCGGAATATAGCTTCCCAACGGTTAAGGAATTTTTCAAATTGGGCCAGTAGTTTCGAAGTCTATTCGCGTCAAACAAACAAACTTTTCATAATATTGGTATAGATAAAATTGCTGCTAGTTTGCATCTTTGAGATGAGTGTAGATATGTGATTTTAGAAAATAATTTTGATATATCTATTCCTCAATTTTTGGTCCACTGTGAAACTGCTAGCATGATGATACATTACACAATATGAGACGTGAGTACGTTTTGCTCTTCAGAACCTATATGCTTGAGATATCAACTGTTTCATTAGAAATGAGGTAAAGGTAGACGTAGTACCTAACTAGTGTCAAGCTTCGAAGAACATAGACTTACATATTCGTGATAGGAAAAATAGTACATAATATGTATCTACCGTTATACTCGTATGATGAGTTGAGCTTGTAGTTTATTTAACCCACCTAGTTTAGTTGCATAGCTGCAGAATGATTGTGATTTAATACTATTTTTTATTCTTAATGATTTTTTATATTTTCTGAGTTTTGAAGCTTTGAAATTGATACGAATTTGGTAATTACGGAACTCTGGCTAGATTTTTATATTTCAAATAAATATAACTAGAATTCATTATTTTCCTGATAATTCCGTAGATCCATGTTTTAATGATTTCTGATATATTCATTCTTGAAAAATAGTCTGAACGTGGCCGTTTTCAGCCAACTTGTATTGTGCCCTTTTAATGTTAATAGATAAATTCTTTATTTTCACACACTTATTCAAATAAGCTATTTAGTTAAGACTCTTTAAAAATGGTGGCCTTTTCGCTACAAGCGACCAGGCCGCCATCCAGGCAATCCCAGGAAGAACAGTGACAATAAAACATGAGAGGAGTGTACCTAAAACTTAAAATAATATTAATAAACATATACAAATATACTACAAATATGAAATAATATTAATAAATATATACAAATATACTACATACTATTTATTATACACACTGATGTAATGTATTTTTAAATAAATACGTTTATTATTTACTAGCTGCGACCCGCGGTGTTACCCGCGTTAATCCGGGACAAAAAAAAACAGGATAAAAAATATCCTATGTCCGTTTCCTGGTTCCAAACTACCTTCCCACCAATTTTCAGCTAAATCCGTTCACCCGTTCTTGAGTTATAAGTGGTGTAACTAACACCACTTTCTTATTATACATAGATTGTACTTACCTTATCAGTATCTCTGCCTGGGACACCGAATCACCAACTCATTCGTAAGTTACCTACCTTTTTTGATATGGTAAAGTTTATCCCAAACTGCGGTGCGGTTGAAAGAAACAAAATAATAATAAGAACATAAGAAAATATATTATAATATCATCAGCCGTTAGCAATAAAAATAAAATAAAAACATCCCCTCAAACGTTCACATAAAATTGAGATAAAAATGTCACATGCCGCTCCACCCCCTGTCTGGGGGTGAAAGGGGGGTGGTAAGGGTAAAAGGCTTCCATTTGATTTTATTGCATCCCCCACCCTAACATCTTTTACAGCTGAACTCAGGAGATCTTGGAATTCGATTTAGTTTGATTTAGTACTAGCAGTTTATTGTGCAAGGCTTCTTTATGGCATTGGATGGGAAGTATGTACCCAGAATACTTATTATGGTATTATATAGATGTAGATACTTATGATAAAAAGAAATGGTTTGAAAATATGATTATGTTTAAGGGGAAATTATCGTTTATTCTATATGTTTTTTTTTAGATATATGATATGGATGTATTTGTCTGGAGTATTTTATACCATTGATATAAAATACTTAAAAATTTATGTATATTTTATTTTGCTTACTCTAATTTAAATTGTGGTGTTTTGATTTTTCTTGTTATCTTTAAGTTTGTATATAGTATTTTAATTGTTTTTTTTTAACTTTAATAGTTTTATATTTTACAAGGCTTTTAATTTAATACCCATATAAGGGAAGTTTCGAAAAAAATAAGTGCATATTGTAACCATTTTATAGCAGCAGCCATCTTGTCACAATTTCCATCATACATGACTAATTAAACTCCCACCTAATACAACTTACATACTAAATTTCTCAATCAAGATTGGTTCATTCGTTTGAGAGCTACAATGCCACACACACACACACACATATATGTATATAACACACGGAAGTTTTTGCTTTGGGGATAAACATATGAAGTAGATGATAAGCAAATTTTATTGTAAAAACAGTGTTGTAGTTAAAGGCAAAATTAAATTAAATTATTTACAAATCTATAATATAAAAAAGTCAGTTTTCCTTAACTCCAGAACGCAAGAATCGATTTCCACGGTTTTTTATTTGTTAAAAAGGTCTCGGGCTCCGTGAGGTTTGTAGAAAACATAATAATTCAGGGAAAATTTCGACAAAATTTACTTATATTTAAAGATAAATAAAGAACTTGTACCTGAAAACTGTATCTACAGAATAGATAGAGATATGACTAACCAGCCTGGTCGGTTCCAGCCGTGCAGAACGAGAGACAGCCGCGGAACACGGCCACCATCAGACCTGAGGCTCTGCGAGACATGGACCAGGAGCGAGCCTTGAGGGAGGCGGCGGTCGCTGTCGGCGTATTCGGGTAAGAGATTTTCTTCTACTCTTTACAGCTAGACATTTGAGCGACAGGGCGCGCAACCAAACGAATTAGCGACACTCTGACCTAAGTGGAGCATGCCTAGTCTGGAATAACTAGTTCTCAAGGCAGCCTCAACACACTGTTAGGTGCATGGTGACAGGTTTTTTACTTGAGGGTGGTTGCTAGCCAGGCGAGCATTACAAAATGTCTTACCACCATGCAAAAATAGAAACCAATTATAAATGTATTTTAGATATCATTTGATTGGTATTTCTATATTTTCGGATTTTTTCAATTCGGATTAGTGGTTTCTTTTTACCACATGGGTCATGGGCGAGATGGAAGCGAAATGCTACTTAGTAGTACGCTTACGTAGAAGGAACCTACTCGCTCTCGATTTGAAGATCTTGTAACTTTTGGTATCCAATTAATAATAACAAATATTTGAGGTCAGCAAACACGTGAATCTTTGATGTTACGTCAATTAAAATTTATATAAATAGTAACAAAAGAAAAGTATTCAGTGTCGTTATAAGTTCAAAGTTCCTCAACTGAAGTTACTGTGTGTCTTTAGCATATTATCTTACCATAATCCTGTTAAGGAGAAGTTAAATAAAATCGTCAAAAAACTATCAAAGATAAATGAATTCAAGGATTGTTACAGCCATAATGACTGTCGTATGTAGCAGGTACCTAACGCTCAAACTGAAATAAAATAGCCTTCGATCAAATATATAAGTACCAGATTCAGTGTTGCATACAAAGACAGGTCAAGAATCGGCACGAGTTTACTATACTATTATTGTATCTATTACAATATACTACGTCACAAAAAATATTTCAATTCAAGTCAATCTTACCAATGTAACTTAAGGTTGAGTTTCGACTAGTGCTGTAATAAACATAAGCTAGCTGTTATCTCGGAGCAAGATCTCCGAGATAACAGCTATAAATATAATATAAATATATAATATGAACGCTCACTGTTAGAAAATTCAACTGTATTATACTATTACTTTACTAATAACGCTTAAATTCCCTAAAACTCAAATTAGACTACACTCATACTTTTATGGTCGTATTTTCATTGCCGTTTTTAGAGACATCACCTTATATCTAGTACATTTTTTATCGATGAAAATAACATTTAAAATGACTTCCTTCTCCAGAAGAAACCGTTTAACAGACGTTTTTAAAGAGATTAAACCTGTCGTTTCCCTACGCTCGACTGCTACATTTCAAGCCACATGCGTTCACAAACGCTCGTCGCTGTTTATAATCATCAAAGTGTCATAAAAACGCGCATTGTACACACGGTTTCGCCACAGAAGGAATAATCTGACTTTGCCTTTTCATTCGGAAACTGTGTGCCGTACTGTGTGTGTACAACCTTATTATCACGCATTAGGAAAGGTACGAAAAGATAACTTCTAAACTGCTCATAATATCAAAATCAACATACGTATATTTGACATATGTATATTACAATAAATACGGTATAATAGGAATCCAAAGGCACTCATTGTAGTTTTTAACTGAAGTTAATAAAGAAATAATATAGATATTTATGTAATAAGAGTGTATTATTTATAGGCATATAAATTTAAGAAGTAAATTGTAAATTGACTTGCCCAGTACGTCGTGATGCCGTAAGGCCAATAAATAATTTGATTTTGATTTGATTTTATTTGAAAAGTTTAAAATTTCATTGTAAAGATAAATGAGTGGAGCAAGAGGAAGTAAACTTTCAAATGTTTTTATATTGACGCAAGTTGTATGTGTGGTCTTATGATGTGCATCAGTCAACTAGTTTTTGGGTCATGTTACAGAAACTAACTCCTAAAGTTTAATAAAAACATAATAAATCAATTACTATCTCCAATAATTTGAAACAAATAGAGTACTGTAGTAACCAAGGGTAATACTTAGGAGAAACAAAAAAAACATAGATAGACGGTCAAGCTGTAAGACCACTCGTGTGTCTGTATAATGAAGTCGGTTAAAAAGTCTGTCAATAGAGTCTGTATAATAAAATATCCAAAAAACTAACTGGAGACGAGTGAAGACTTTGTAGCTCGTAGATCTTCGTAGCTTAGCGCTACACGAGCTACAATTCTCTGCAAATAATATAAAATAAACATATGTATGTTATCTGTCAAAATTTTGAACTATATTTAGTTAAAAATAGGTTAAAAACAATATACTATGGAAGCAAAATCTGTCACCAAGCACTAAACGGTCTTTTCTGGTAGCCTTCTTGAGATGCGGTTATTCCATGCATGCTTTACCTTCGACCATAGTGTCTCTTGTACTAATGGTCTAACACCCAGTTATAATGTGTAAAAAAAATGCAAGAGATGTTAATTTTAACTCAAATCGATTTCTGCGCACCAAATAATAATTGATTTAATTTTTTTCATCACGCATATCAACAAATTAAAACTATTGACACATGTTTAGCTTTTCTGCTGCAGATACTCGTAGTTGAGACAGTAATTAATAGACGCATGTATTGTCCAAACAATAAAGCGATAGCGAAGCTTCTGTATCTGAGTTACTCTGCAGAAATATGACAAAGGTAGCAAGCTCCTTTGTCAAATGTTTGTGACGCGATGTGGAAACTGACTGTCTCTCCACTCCGTCTTCAGTTCATACTACACTGAATGCTTCTAACGTTAACTGATAGTAGATAAATATATCTCGTAGGTTGCAGAATATTTACTACCTATCTAGACATAGATTTGCCTAATATAATTACAGTAATTACGTTTCGGTGAGGGGTTTTGACGTAGTCGTTATAGACTAAGACTTAATTTTATTATTTTTGACATGTAATTGATATTAGATAAAATAAATTTTATAAGACACGTATAAAATATATATATAATTACATATCTAGATAAGTATAGACATATACATATCATAGGTTGTATGACACGGGCGCAAACGCGCCTTGTTTAAGAGTTAGTCAATAATGTACTTTATTTTTGCTATCCTTGTTTTGGAACAATCTGTCCATAGAAACAATATGCTTCATTTTTGACTACATTCGACGGTAGAGGTATGCGATCTGTGACGTATCCTTCTTACTATTTAAATAATAAATAAATATGAGGACACATTTCACACACGGCTGGTTAACCCCATACTGAACCATTTCTAGTTCGTATTATGGTTGCTAACACAACTGATATACTACATTATGTACATACATACACATTTCACACCCAGACCGACAGCCAACAAATTTAGTTCTTCACAAAGATGTTGGCTGTGCAGGGAATCGAACCCGGATCCTTCTGATTGGCAGCATGGTGACCATTACGCCAACGAGGTCGTCATCATCATCGGTCGTACTTAGTTTGGTCGTTCGTTCTTCCTTTTAAATCTCCACTGAGGCCCTCTTCTGGCCAGTTTTCTAACATCTTCATTTGGATGATGTAGGATTCTTATTAGGTATACCTATTTACTAGTACTAATTAATGTAATAATGTACTTGGTTCACAGAACAAATACTTATTAATTTTGAATGTGGTTAAGATCCACAAGTAGTATAAATAATTTGAAAATTCTTTATCGCTACCAATTTAATTTTAGTTTTGCGAACGTCTGACTTCGGAAACTCAATTTTTTGTTCCTTTTTTGCAAGTTACTGAATCTTCATGTACTTATAACTATTTAACTATTGTTGATCATATTCACAAAACCTTGTCTTTAAGGTATTTAATTAGTAGTGCTGTATAAATAACCTGCGTTAAAAAATACTGGAAAAAAATAAACTACGTTTCTTTGATAACATAATAAACATTTTTATCAAAAAACTTTTTCTCTTCAAAACTCTTGTTTTTGTGTCACGATTTAAAGCCAAAAACAGCATTATTCTTTTGATAGGACTATCACTTATCAAGTTGCGTAAGAAAACCGCTTGATTTGCCTACTTCCAATGGCGTCATAACCTAAACATAGATGTCTAAGCTTATTTTCGACCCTATACAACAAAGTCCTTTAATTATTACCTAGCCCGTCTAATATCAAGCTTTAAATAGGCCGATAGGTATTGGCTAAGGGTCATCGTATGACGTCAAGGCAGCCACGCGAGCAGACTGATCAAAGGTTGATGGTTTGAAGCGAGCTGGCTTGATGAACTGTGAACGATGTGTGGATGCGCGATGGTGTATGACGAGCTTTGTGAGGTAAATATATGGGCTTTATTGATAAAAAAAATCTTATCACACCTTTTTTGTTGATGAGGGGGATATCTACCTAGCTAATATGGGTCGATATGCGAAGATACCTAGCTAATATGGGTCGCAGCCAGGGTATGTGGGATCAGTACCCACAACAACCTCTTTGGTGACATGCCTCCTGATGCGCGATGGTGTATGAGGATCCTTGTGTGGTAAATATGTAAGCTTTATTGATAAAAAAATACTTATCACACTTTTTTTGTCGATGAGGGGAATGTCTTCAACAAGATACCTGGCTAATATGGGTCGCAGCCAGGGTATGTGGGATCAGTACCCACAACAACCTCTTTGGTGACCTGCCTCTGTGCTTAACGGAGGAATTCGGGTTCTTTGGAAAACACACCCGAACTAGCCCTCTCTGCACTGCACTTCAACCCAGTATATTGTTGACCTATCCGCCAACTTATTTAGACGGTCACACGACGCCGTCGTACACTCTGGACTGGTAAATTGGCTATCAGAGACCATATGCAAACACCCTCGTCTGATACCCCTTACCTAGTCACATCGTAAGAAAAGCAGGGGCCGTTCTGCAGCCTTTTTTCACTTTGGTTGCAGGGTTCGTCTTATTTTATACCTATTCCAAGGTTAAGATCGACCTTTCTAAAATTATACGCCCTCTCAATTTAATACGTAAAGTTTTACACGTAGCGTGGGTACAAAAAGATTCGTTCTTTCCAAAAAAAAAAAGAGTTTTCATTTAAATTTTGTAAGCATACATTTGAATTTTGAAACATTTTTGTTTCGTTAGCTAAAATGGCTTCATACAATTTTTTGTTTTTTTATTATTACTCGTAGGTATATAAAAAAAAAATGTTTGTCAATTTCGTCTTCATATCGTCCTTTTGTCCTCATAACCTCGCGTATACTATAAAAATGCCATAACATCTGAGTAATGAAATCTGCTAGATACCTAAATTACCTTCCTACATTTTGCAGGTACAAAAGTATCAGGTAAAAAATACAACCTTGTAAAAGAGCGGCTTTAGTAGGTAAGGTATATTTAGACACACCACATTTGCATTTGTTCTAAATCCCTAACGTACGAATACTGCGTATTTATCCAGCGCTATTTTATAGTGAATTACAAATGTCCTAGAATCTAAGTTGTTTGTCTAGACGTAATAACTACTGAAGCGGTCTTTCTGCGTTAGTCAGCAGTATACTCGTACCTATACTGCTGACGATACGAGTATCTTTACGTCTGCGCTTAACAAAATGGTTGTTTGGATTAAAGAAATGGTTTTAAATTTTTCTACATTACCTATATAAAACGTACGAACGTGGATTAAAGGAACCGTATCATTTCCGACACGGTCAAGTAATAATTCACAGCGAGTGTGGCTCTGTAGTAAAAACGTCTTCTTTTCCATCAGACGGCCCCTAGTTTGATCCTGGTCCTACACCAATGACTTGTTTTTGAAGTTAAGCTTGTTTCAAGTTTTTCAAGTTAAGACTACAATATCCAAAGACGTGTGTCATCCGCTAACCCGCACTTGTCCAGCGTGGTGGATTATGTCTTATATCTCTCTCCTCGTGAGGGAAGGCCCCGTGTCCCAGCAGTGGGAACGTATAGTGGGCTGCTTATATGCTATGCTTATGAAAGAAATGGGTTGGGGTTTGCCAAAGGGCAATGGAAAGCAGTATCCTGGGTGTCAAATTGACAGACAGGATTCGTAACACCATTCTGCGCTCCAAAACAAAAATTGCCGACGTAATCCAAAAGTCTGCACAGCTGAAATGGGATTGGGCGGGACATGTATGCCGAATGTCAGGTGACCGCTGGGCGAAGGTCTGTACTACTACTTGGGTACCGAACGCGAAACGACCTCGGGGTAGACCCAGACAAAGGTGGCGTCATGACTTAGGTCTTAGACGAACATGAAACAAACTGGGCCACCAAAACTGAAGACCGGGCTGTCTGGAAGGATGGAAGAGAGGCCTTTGCCCAGCAGTGGGACACAATAGGCTGAAAATTATAATAATAAATAATATGCAAGTAATAATTGGTACATTCACGTTATACAGTAACCCAGTATAGAATTCGCTAAGCTAGGTGGGTGTAAACGAGTTAAGGTGCTTACAATAAACTAAAAAGCTAACACGAAAACGCACTACTGTTGATTGTCCAGATTTCCCTACCAAATCACCACCCTCTCTAAGTTCGTGCATAAATATGGAACATCTATTTACGCATGCAGGGGACTTGAACAAAACACACTCGTTTTTCTTTTCGCTTACTTTTGTTTATGAAATTTTCAGTAGATATGATAGTAATGAATAACTGAGTGGATTGTTTGTGCCGTAACTATGAATTTAGCGCTTAGTAATTTCTATGTTAAGTACTAAACGGGACCCCATTACTAAGTCTTCGCTGTCAGAACTACAAAACTTTATTAGCCATAGTAAATAACACACGTTAAAGGCAAATCAATCTACATTAATTACTAAAATACTTAAAAATACTAGTTTAATTAAATAAACTTACAAATTTCATTAAATAAATATTCAATGCAGTAAATACTATACTTACACAACAGCACTTGTTTTTCATATCTATTTAATTTAAAATACCTATTACTACTTATTACCTACACATGAATTCTGCAAGCTCCATAATGTATATATTCGCTTAAATTATAAAAGGTATTACTCTTACAAAAACTCTTTATTTTCTGTTTAAATTTAAACATACTACTATAAAGATTACTTAGTTATTTTCTCTGGCAACTTGTTGTACATTAATAAGTTGGTGGTTTGCTAGCCAAGCAAGCATGAGAAAATGCTGAAAATGTGCGGTCTCTTCTACGCAACAGACGTATATCTTATACATAAAATTTCCGTGTCACAGTGTTTGTTACCGTACTCCTCCGAAACGGCTTGACCGATTTTTTTCAAATTTTATATGCGTATTCAGTAGGTCTGAGAATCGGCTACTGTATATTTAGAAATAATTATTAAGGCAAAACAACGTTTGCCGGGTCAGCTAGTATTATATATATTTACTTTTTGTGTGGTTCCAGGCCCCCAGTCTCCCTAGCGATGGCGCTATCCCCCGCTCGATACCCGCTTCTATCGCCGCACTACCCAGCACTGCCGCCACCACAGCCCGCGCCGCAGCCAGACTCCTCGCACGACCACGAGAACAACACCCATACTGACAGCGATGGTAACATATTTTTACCTTTTTTTTTACTCCGAACAGGTCAGCGCTTGACCATACTTAACCTGATGGCAAGTGATAATGAGGTCTGCGGTGGATCGCGCTTACCTAGAAGAAACCGGTTCACTCTCGCCTTGAAAATCGCTAGATTGGTCATTGGTGAACAGGGAATTCGACAAGGAATTCCAAAGTTTGGCGGTTCGGACAACAGCCTATTAGCCTAAGAGTCAGGGAACGGATACCTGTATGTATTTGATCAGACCTGGGTTTTTGTAAATACAGACCCTTATGTCTACTGTACATGAGATGGGGACTCACGAAGCCCAAAGTGGCTAGTGCGCAGGTAGGTAACACTGATTTTTGGCTATTTATAAATGCATTTGACCACGTCTGCCGTTTTCATATTTCATAGTATATTATTATTATTATTAATGGAAAATAACAATGGCAGACAATTTTCTTGGGTTTATTCGTCAATGGCATTAACACGGAAGTGAAATTTTCTCTTCCGTGGGCATTAATCATTTAATTTTTATTTAAATAAAAAGCATAACACGACATCTAGTGACGAGTAGCAAACTTTGTAGTATATAAAAACGCACCTTTGATATTAAGGTTCTAAATACCCTTTTCATGGAGCGACATCTAGTGGTGAGTAGCAAAAGCCCTATAGTGATGCTAGTAATAAACGTAGTATGAACAGTAAATTATAGATGACGCTATATCAAATTTTGATACAATCGTTTTTTACAAAATCTAAACAAGTCTATTCTCTTTGTCTCTTTCGACTTGTACCCTCCTTAAACAACTTTTAATTGATGTATAAGTACAATGAATATTTTTATGACCATTTTCAGATGACAGCATTGACGTTACTAACGAAGAGGATTCTACTTCATATTCACCACCGACTCCTCTCAACACTTATCCTCAAAACTGTGCTACATATAGGTAAGTAAATAAAAAAAATACTACAAAGATTCTCGATTATAAAAGCAGAACGAAAATTTGTACGGTAAATTATTTGTTCAAAACACCAGTTACCTCATAAATTACAGTAGAAGTATCTAGGTATCACCAAAATATTTAAATATGGCGTAAATCGAATTGTTTGGCGCCAATCCTTTTTAAATTTCGGTTTTAATTCATATTCGTAGATTATTTTTACGTAGGTACTTACTAAATGGACTGTCGGATAAATTCACAGTGTGACCAATCGGCCGTTCAAATCAATTCACTGTCGTCACTTTATGAATATTGTCATTATTACACTCTCATTTGGAAATATAATATTGAATACTTACAAGATACCCTTGTATAGTATTGTGTGTGCGTGTGCACCTGAAGGTAAACACGGCCGTTAGTGCGTTCCCACAGAAATATATAAAAAAGTGCTCAAAATCCAGCAAATACCTGCAAAAAGTGTGTTAATCTGAGAGTCCTGGATCAAAGGAGAGAAAAGCGAGATTCGTCATCCCGGCAAGTAGCAATCTGACTCAAATAATTGCCAAAACCTTTTCGATCGGTCACTAGTATATCACTCACACATACACAGCAGTGATAGCACTTTCTGAAAATCACCAATAAGAGATCCCCCAAATCAGACGCAACCCTCTTTTACAGAATAAAGTTTAAAAATTAAATGACAACTTGTACAATAATTTGAATAGAGGTTACCGACAAGCGGCAACTATGTCTTTGTGAATTGATTGACATTGACAACCAAAAATCTCCCAGAGTTGCTATTACCAAAAAACTCCAATCACAGTCGGGAAATAACAATCTACGCAAATATGTTACATACTCCACCAAGACCTCTTAGTGATGCATTTTCGAATCCTGATATTTACCAAACACCAGATATGGAAGTACATGAGAGAAAAAGGAAAATATCTTGTTTGGATCAAACTACGAGTTCTACCAAAAACACAGATAATAAAATGTATGAAAATTTATTACACCTATTTAACGATCTGAAAGCAAGTCAAAACACCCAGCTCTCAGCAATAAATTCAAATATGAAAACAGTGATGGCCCAAAATGAAAAACTACTATCATCTAATAATGAATTGAAAAACACGATGGACATGATAGTTCAAGAACAAAATTCAATAAAAGAGCGTATTCAAGTGCTAGAAAAAAAAGACATGGGCGTCGAAGAGCTTAAACAACAGTGTGAAATGCTAGAAAGAAAGAGTAAGGAAAATGCTATAGAAATTCGTAATTTGCCGGTAGAAAATAATGCGCAGATACCAGATATTATCCAGAAAATATATAATGCGATGAGTCTGGATGTCAACATTCGAGACTTCCGCACTTATTATCGTCTGCCGGCAAAGGTTGGGCAGGTTAAGCCAATAGTGGTGGACTTCTCTACAACTGACAAAAAATATGAACTTCTAGCTGGGCTCAAAGCATATAATCTGAAAAACAACGAAAAATTTAGTACTACTACAATTGGACTGCCTGGTGAGAAGAAGACCATTTATATAAATGAGTCCTTAACAAAAAAAGCCAAGAAGCTCCATTATCTAGCCCGCGTAGCTATAAAAAAGGCAGATTGGAGATATTGCTGGTCAGCTAGGGGTAAGATATTCATCAGAAAGGATGAAGGTTTTCCTATCATTGAGGTCAAAGATGAAGAACAACTAAAAGCTCTTGACCAGAACTCGCTGCCGCAATGACTACTACGAAGAGTGTTGCGAAAAATAGAAATAGATTGTAAAGCTACATTTTCATTATATTCTTTTTTGAAATCTTACTTAAGCTCGTATCTTAATTTTATTATGTTACATAGAATTGTTATTCATATACTTTTTAGCGGGACTCAGGATCAAACACACTTAACATACTTAACCTCACACAAATATACATCTACAACATACACACAACATACACTATTAACACACCAAGGTAGTAAAAAAAATAATTTGAGTAGTAGGAGAAAACCATCATTGCGAAAATCAGACATTCATTCATGTGCCCTGGCTCATAGTCAACTATATTATAAAGGGGCTATATATACTAGCCCATCCACACTGCATATAATAATATGGCTCAGCTAAACGATCTCATTGAGGACATTGATGAAGTCAATGTCTCGAAGTCATACTTCGTGAGCCAGCCGGAAGATTGTCTGCATTATCTTACTACTCACCAGATTAAAACGGTAACTATAGCTTCAGTTAATATTCGTAGTATCAATCATAATCTCAACCAATTTCTAATACTGTTAAAACGCACAAAAATTGAATTCGACATGTTAACATTCTCCGAATGTTGGTTAAACGACAAATTCACACCTCAACAATTACATGGATATAATGTATATTACACAAAAACCTATTTAAACCAGAACGATGGAGTAGTAGTTTACATTAAAAAAACATTACAGAAAGTAAAAGTACAGGAAGAGAAATTTAAAGCTGGAAACTGCCTCACTATTAGGATAGGAAGTGAAATCTGTGTATTAGCGCTCTACAGACCATGGGTAGAGCCAAACCCAAAAAAATTCCTAGATTCCCTCGACCAAAGTTTGAGAAAACTGAAAGCATATCCTAATATAATTGTAGTGGGAGATATCAACATAAATATCCAAAAAGACAACATAGATAACCACGGTAATGAATATCTCCTCCTGTTAGCAAGTCACGGGATACTCCCCGCACATACATTTCCGACCAGAGAAAAAAACTGCCTAGACCATGTTATGTTAAAAACAAAAAAAATGGCCACGACGGTAGTTCTCCCAGCGTCTGATACTGATCATTCTCCTGTCATGGTGCAAATTAATAACACCCACACCCATAAAAGAATGCCAGTGAAATATTCAAGATTTATCCAATACGATGAACTAGACAAAGAATTATCAAAAATTTCCTGGGATGATCTTCTAGATTTCACAAATCTTGAAGAGGCCACTACTACTTTCATGAACGTAATAGCCACAGCAATAGAAAAGCATACCAACACAAAAATCATCTCGAGATCAAAAATTATTTTAAAACCGTGGATTACAGCTGGCTTAATAAAGTGTATAAGACGCAGGGACAAAATGCATAAAAAGTCAAATAAAAACCCTGAAAATGAAAACCTTAGGATAGAGTATATTAATTACAGGAACGTATGCAATAAAATACTGAAAAAAGTCAAAAGATCATATGAAAGAACTGAGTTACTGAAACATGTGAAAAATAGCAAAAAAACATGGGAGACGATAAAGAAAATTTGCGATTTTCCCCTAAAAAATAACCCTGTAGAAAATCTCCTTAACATAAAACCTACAATACGAGAGTCTCTAAACGAAGTCAACGAGTATTTTGTAGATGTGGGTCGAAAACTTGCAAATGAAACACTATCGTCGATGAGAGAAACCGAAAAAGAACTAGCACTTAAAGAAGCCACACTAAACTGTGAAGTGTCATCTTTTGGTCTCCTACCTACAGATAGAGGGGAAATTTTCGACATAGTTAGAAACCTAAAAAATGGCTCCAGCCCAGGCTGGGACAAGGTCAGCTCGAATCTTCTAAAAACTATTTTACCTCATATTCTACAACCCTTAACGACAATCTGCCAAACAAGCTTCGACAAAGGGATATTTCCGCATTCTCTAAAAAAATCCATAATCTGCCCTATATACAAGAATGGAGATGAAGACGAAGTTACTAACTATAGACCGATATCTTTGTTACCTGCCGTTTCTAAAGTACTGGAAAAGTTAATGAACAATAGACTAAAAAAATACCTAGAGATCAAAAATTTATTATCAAAAAACCAATTTGGCTTTAGATTAAACCGCTGCACTGAAGACGCTGTGTTGAACGTTGTTAACAGCATCAAAACAAAATTAGATAACCGCAAAAAAATGGTTGGTATATTCTTAGATTTTGCGAAGGCATTCGATACAGTCTCCATCCCTATTCTTTTGGCAAAAATGGAAGCAATCGGTATACGTGGAACCCCCCTTAAATGGTTCGAAAGCTATCTTGTAGGAAGAACCCAACAAGTTCGAATAAGTGACACTCTTAGTGACGAAAATAGCACTTGTTATGGCGTACCACAGGGTAGCATTTTAGGACCAACATTATTCTTAATTTATATAAATCAACTGTGTAATATGAATCTCAGCCAATGCGAAATTATTACTTACGCAGATGACACAGTTCTGCTATTCCACGGGAAAAGCTGGGCGGAAGCACAACAAGTTGCGAACATAGGACTAGACACAATATCAAGATGGCTTAAAACAAACTTACTTACGGTGAATATTAGCAAAACTAAATATGTTCTTTTCACTATTAATGACGCCACACAGCCAAAAACTCCCATGCAGCTGAAAATCCATACACCCATTTGCAATGGTCTTTCGACATGTAACTGTGAAAACCTCAGTCAAACAACAGAAATTAAATACCTAGGCATTATATTGGACAAAAACTTAAACTGGAAGGCACATATAAAACAGATGTCTGCCAGAGTGAGAAAGCTTATATACACCTTCAAGCAGCTACGTTATGCAATGAGTTTTGACTCTATAATTAAAATTTACCTTGCACTAGCACAGTCAGTTATAGCCTACTGCATAACAGCTTGGGGCTCAGCTGCAAAAACCCACTTAAAAAAACTAGAAATATCACAGCGAGCACTCCTAAAAGTAATTACGTTCAAGCGCAGGCGATTCCCAACTAAAGACCTGTACAAAGAATGTAAAGTACTCACAGTACGACAATTATTTGTAAAGGCCATTATTAGTAGACAACATATGACAATCTCTAAAAACACCCTTGACGCATCAGTTAAAAAACGAAGAAAAGACCAGATCTTAACGATTACTAAGTCACGCACAGAATTTGGCAGAATGAGCCAAAAAAACCTAGGGCCCTTACTTTACAATCGTATAAGTAAACATACACAAATAGCTAACTTATCAAAATTTGAATGTGAACAGCGACTAGTTAAACATCTACTTACCTTAGACTATGATACTATGATACTACAGAGCAAATGATAGAAGCATTTAAATAAGCCGTTACTAAGCTACCAGAAAAAAAAAAAAAAAAAAACCCACACACACACACACACACACACACATATACAAGCACACGATTCACATACACATTTTCCAAAATTCCGCCACTTGATTAGATACACGCACAAACATATCCACACGCACGCGCTTACATACATAAACACGCCACCACACTCAAACCTGTTATCCCACGTTAGCAAAATATTTAGGAATTAGTTGATAGAGTGACATTTTAGAATGACTTTGTGCAATTTAGTCAATTACGTAATAAAATTGTATAATCATCAATTCTCGAAACAAAATTTATAGGTAATTATAATCACAACCTGGCAACACTTTATTGGTTTAAAATGTCAAAATATAGACTGTCTGTCACTCTATTACATTATTTTCATCTGTTTTCTCTGTTGTAATTTAGTTTGCTTTTATTTTCATTATTTTTGTGTATTTCTTTCTTCTTTCTTGTACATAATGTAAGTGTTAGTAAGTGTGTAGTGGCAAATGGTTTGGCGCCAGCGAACTAGAGTATTCTAGTTCTCTTTTCGGCGCGGATAAAACTGTAGCCCCGCAGCACAGGATCGCAAGATACTTAGCGCGGGGCACAGCGTCCCAAGAACGTACCACAAAATTAACTTACCCCACTCTTAGCACATATTTATTGTACGTACACAACCTTATCGTAAATAAAAAATATTTGTATATTTGTATATTGTATATATTTGTATATTTATTCAAGAATATCATAAAATATAAGTAAATCATAGTAACAGATTTGAGAATATATCCTACTAATATAATAAATGTGAAATTTAGTGTGTTTGTTTGTTACTTCTTCACGCTCAAATGGCTAAACCGATTTTGATGAAATTTGGTGTGATGGTAGGTTAGACCTTGTATTGACGTATAGGCTATTTTTTATCCCGAAAACAATTGTGGTTCCCATGAGATACGCAAATAACTTCAAATCTGTGTAACTCCTTCACGCTCCAACAGTTGCACTGATTTTGATGAGATTTAGTATGAAGCTAGATTTGGATATAGCGTACTTTTTTTATGCCCCAAATGAATGCGGGTAACACCGCGGGGCACAGCTAGTATTTTTATAATAAGAAACTTGACAACGCATAGGCTTACGCTTTGCTTATTTCTGACTTTTTGGATTTAACCTTTGTATATATGTGAAATGTGTCCAAAAAAAGCTTTACCTAAACCATTGGTGTTCTTATTCCAGACCCCTTGGAGTGGAAAGCGCTGCAGAGACGGCTGCTCGGTTGCTTTTTATGGCTGTCAAATGGGCAAAGAACCTACCCTCATTTGCCAGTCTAGCTTTTAGAGATCAGGTGAGTACACCTATCGGCGATAAATATTGCACATCGACCCTTAGAAAGAGAGATTCGGCTAATTTCGGCTTAGATCTCTGTCGGACGAAATTCAAACAGTCCGGTATGATAAAACGTCACATAGGTAGAACGCGACTGAGATATCGGTCTACGAAGTCAAAATATGCCGATTCTCTCTTTCCAAAGGTCGATGTGTTATATTTATCGCCGAGATCTGCTATATTAGAATAAAAATACTATTTGTAACCGGCCAGGAATGTGTTGTAGTGGTTCTCAGTTATTAAACCGTCAATGTTATCTGAAGCTACGGATTTTCGATATAAAACTACTTTCACGCGAGTGAAAACTAATTTACTTATTTTTCATTATTTCTCTTTTCAACAGAATAAAGCACAAAACAAAAAATAAACTTAACTACAATTTAAAACGTCAGTTTTTAAACGAGTCTTGTGCCTGGTTTCCCATCTAAAGAATGTCCGCATCGACCGTTGTTTAACCTCGATGATCACGTCAGATCGCCTGAGGCCCTTAGGTAACTGACCTACAGGCGCTTCATACATTTACTGGAAATGAAAATGTGTATTTGATAAAGTATTAAATACATATTTAACCAAGGATTTACATAGGAATAGATAGATAGATCGATTTATTGAAACATATCGATTATTGATCGATCGATTTATTGATTTATTGAAAAATTATAGTATAGGAATACTTATTCCTATACTCGATACGTATATTAAGGATAACTTGACTTTATTTTTAATATTTCAGGTGATCCTCCTAGAAGAAGCTTGGTCGGAGCTGTTCCTTCTAAACGCTATCCAGTGGTGTCTTCCTCTAGACGCTGCTTGTGCTACTTTATTTGGTACCGAACAGACTGACCAAGGTATGTCAGAGATAAATACGTTACTAATTCAAGAGCATGTAAGTTGTTTAACAAAAATGACTTATATGAACTTTTATGTATAATGAGCCCCTTTTATCATGTTTAAAATAAAGTGCTCTGATTGGCCATAGAATTATGAAGTAAATGGTACAGTTAATTCAAAAAAGGTAGAAATGAGCTCCTTTTTTTCCTGTGCCCTTCAAATACATTTACTTTTATTAATACTTCTAATCCAATCAGTGGCCTTTTACATCTTTTACAAATGACTTCCTTCTAATCACACTATAATTATAAAAGACGAAAGTTTGTTACTCTATCACGATTAAATAGATGTACCAAATTCGATGAAATTTGGTATAATGATAGGTTCTGAATTAACGTTTGCGTTTCTATCCCGGATAGAGGCGAGATGCAACTTACATTTATATGCGAGTATAAATGCGATAGTTCTTATATTAAAGCGTGTGTGTGTATGTTAGTTACTTCTTCACACTTGAACGGCTGAACCGACTTCTATGAAATTTGGTAAGAAGATTTTTTACCCTGGATTGACAAATAGGCTACTTTTTACGCCGGATGAAAAAATAAGCCTCTGTATTATTCTGAACCACATGATTGTGAATTTTCATCAAAATCCCTTCGTTCCGATACAACATTTAGTTTATTAGTGAAGGCAAGAATCAAGAAGACATCCAGGCACCCAAACTTTCACGTTTACATACAGGTACTTAATTTTAAGATCGATCTATTGTAAATTGACTAGCCCAGTACGGTGCGATCTTCTCTTTAGAAGTCTTTGAGCGCGATGCCGTAAGCATAGACAAATTACTAATACCTTTACAGATAAAATTTGTCTATGTCCTACGGTTAATAAATATAGTCTGACAAACGAAACATGATACTGGAAAAGAGCGACAAATTAAAAAAATCTGAGTATAGCAACCCAAAAACTAATATGAAATACCTGGAATAAACTAATTTGATACTTTGGAATTATTTATTTTATTTCGTCTGAATAAAAATGTAATTATAAAAATTATAATTTGTTTTTATTGAAGATCATATAATGTTTAAAGAAATTTAGTATTTCATTTAAATTGTATGATAATTTTATTTATTGACGTGACAACGTCTTAAATTAGGTTGCGGCTGGGAGTCACTTATGAAAAAGTGTAACGCCCGGTAACGTTACGATGAGTCACCGAACGAGAGAGAGGCCCGCCGAATGCCTTGCGTCTCTCTCCCACTCAACTATGATCGGTGACAACGTCTGCCGCGTGCTGCGCGCGCGGCAGACGTTGTCACGTAAAATCTTCGCCCGTAAAACCGACTTTACAGGCAACCATTTTTTTTACTTTTTCAGAAAACGGCAGTAGCTCTGCGACTCTGCGTCGTCTCCGCGAAGTGCTGGCTCGGTATCGCGCTGTGTTGGTCGACCCGGCGGAGTTCGCCTGCATGAAGGCTATTGTTCTCTTTAAATCTGGTAAGTGACAACATTTTTGTGTCATTGGCAAAAAATAACAAATAATAACATTATCAGCCCACTATACCGTTCTCACTGCTGGGACTCGGGGCCTTCTCTAACTAGGAGAGTTATAGGCCATAACCCACCACGCTGGCCAAGTGCGGGTTGGCGGATGACACACGTCTTTGGATATTGTGGTCCTCAAACATGCCGGTTTTCTCACGAAGTTTTTCTTCACCGTAAAGCGAGTGCAAATCCACACATAACTTGAAAAACAAGTCATTGGTGTAGAGCTGGGATCGAACCAGGGGCCGTCTGAATGAAGGGCAGACGTTATTACCACTGAGCCATACTCGCTTTTTTTAAATAAAATAATACTACATGTTAAAATCAAAACTACTAAATAACTATTAAATATAGCGCTCTGATTTCTTTATACTTTCACCAACTATGTTAACCTATATTTTGCAATAAAAGTGTTTTGACTTTGACTATAAAAATTAAAATTAGAAATTTACCAAAATTTTAAGTTTGTCAATGTAAATGTTTTGCTAATTAAACCAAAAGGCCATCTTAGACCAATTTTCATCAAGCGTAGCTAAAAACATTCTAAACTAAAATTTGTAAAGAAAACTAAATCACAATCGATCTATCAGTTTCGGGAGCTACAACAGCCACACACACACACATACACACACACACACACACACACACACACACACACACACACACACACACATACACACACACACACACACACACACACACACACACGAAACTTAAAACACCCAGTCGTTCCTTCCGCGCGTAATTTCTGACCAATCAGGTACCAGGAAACTATCTCCCCATATTAGCTCGCCTCGCTGAACAAGCTATACTACTAAAAAAAACAATTAAATTAATTCTCAGTATTATGTTCTAATGTACCTAAAGCATTACTAAATTTAGGTATGAGCAATGTCAATTGTTGTTTTTCCTTGTTGACCGAGTGATCCAAGCGAGCGAAGTCTTTGCTTTAACTAGTCAATTTCGCTTGTTTGTTTATATGTTAGTTTTCACAAAGGGGCCGTAATTTTGAACAAATCTTGATGAATCTTGGTAGACATGTACCGGTACTAACTAGAATTACTACTACATTTCTATGTCACAATGTTAGTTACCGTACTCCTCCGAAGCGGCTTGACCGATTTTTACCAAATTTTATATGCGTATTCAGTAGGTCTGAAAATCGGCTACTATACAATACAATACAATATGACTATTGCACACCAAAATACAAGAAAAAAAACAGTTTCATCAAGAAAAATAATATATATAAGAATATATACTATCTATTTTTCATAGCTCTAAGTAAGGCAAAACAAAGTTTGCCGGGTCAGCTAGTATCAGTATATAAAAAAAAATCGGTAAATACACAAACGATCGATGTTCCAAGAAACTTTGTTCGCCAGATCCACAATTCCGAGAACTACTGTTATATTATATAACCTGTTGTTGTTAACGTTTCACAGAAACGCGCGGCCTAAAAGACCCGCTCCAAATCGAGAACCTGCAAGACCAAGCGCAAGTAATGCTGATGTCGCACGCCCGCGCCGCGCACGGAGCGGCGCCGGCGCGTTTCGGGAGGCTACTGCTTCTATTACCGCTGCTAAGACTAGTGGCGCCACGACAGTTGGAAGCGGAATATTTTAGCAAAACTATCGGACACACACCCATGGAAAAAGTTCTCGCTGATATGTACCAGAATTAAATCATATTTAGCAACGATTGTTTATATCTATACCAATATTATAAAGAGAAAAAGTTTGTTTGTTTATTTTTTTGTTTGACTCGAATATTTTGTTACTCTTTTTGCTACTAAAGCAGCCCAGTTCACACTGCTGGGACTCGAAGCTTTTTTCTCACTAGGAGAGAGATATAGGCCATACATAATCCACCGCGCTGGCCAAGTGCGGATGACGGATGACACACGTCTTTGAATATTGCAGTCGTCAGACATGCCGGTTTCCTCACGATGTTTTCCTGGTTGGTGTATGGCCGGGATCGCACTAGGGTCCGTCTGATGGAAAAGCAAACGTTTTTATCACCGAGCCACACTCACTTCCACCGAGCCACATTCGCTTCGATCGAACGATTATTTACTTACTTAAAAAGATAAGTTTGTTATTTCCAGCACAGAATGATATGTGATATAACTCGAGTCAGTAAATTAACTTTTAAAATTGCCCATCCTATTTTACTGAAATTGCCTAAAAATAGACCTCATAAAGCTGCGCGTACACTGGATCGGACATTTACAACATTTTCCGATATGCCGATTGGTTGCGTACACTGCATTCGGATTCGTCATCGGCAGTAAAGATAAGAATGTCGTCACCTGTTTACGTGCTTTATGTTTTTGACGACGTTGACAACGGATGACGTCATTGGCATAAATTCCGCTATCAAGCGCAGAAATGCTGCTCCAGTGCACGTGTCATAAACCATATAAATCAATTATCTTTGTTTTCTCAATCATCTTTGTCTTCGCCATTTCCTTCAATGTGGGGTCATAATAAGCTGTACAACTGGTACTTACATATTGTAACGCCTAGTCAAGCATACAGTGATATGTAAAATAAGATAAGTATTAGTTCTTGTCTACACTGGAGAAAAATGTTCTTAAACGCTTCTAAATCTTGTAGAACGTATAATAAACATTGCTATAAAATATTAGGATCCAAATGTACACTGATAGTTTGTACTTGTACTAAGTTCTGTAAATAAAGACTTTTTATACTAAACTAGGTGGGGTCGGCACAGCATATTATCCTCATTCCATTTCACTCTATCAGTTGTCATTTCCTCATTCACACCTTGCTTTTTCAGATAGCATCCATGTCTCTTTCACCATAGAAATAAATACAATTCTGAAATTCCGTCTCAGTGGATGCGCAGCATAAAGTACACGCCCGCTAATGTTTATCCGCCATTAGGATGGTCTTAAGTGCTACTGGACTTTCAAAGAGCTAAATAAGAAGAGCTAGTAAAAAAAACATTAGAAAGTGCATGTCCTCTCACTTGCACACTAAAGAGTGTAAGCTAGAGGAAGCGAACTTTTAAATCTTTTCTTTATTGATTTTTGACGCTATTTATATAGCCGAATACTGATGTTGGATGTCATTGTAAGAGTGTTGTTTTTAATAGGTGATGATATGATAAATAAATAATTGTTTTAAAATGTAGAAGATGTATAATACACCTTATTATAGCGAACCTTACCTTGGTATTTAATATTTATTATGTGTATTATTCATTTAATGTGTATAAAGAAATAACTTAAGATAAAAATAGACTTACAGTAGAAGTATACTTGTAAGCCAATTTAGTTATTGTGCTATAATAGTTATAAACTAAAATATATGCTGTACATAATAAATACCTACTATTGTTTAAAAAGCTTTGTTGATCAAAGCCATGTCGCTTTGTTATTTAGCAGATTGCTTTAGGTTAGATGTCATATGTTATTATTTAAGTAAGATTAACGAATTAAAAGAAATTGTAGGGTTATTAAATGTCGCTCACTGTTATGATTAAAATAGCTTCTTTAAAGAAAACATTTGAGAGTAAAAATAAAGTATTTTTTTTTAATTAAAACTATCGAGATAAATTTACCTAAACGTGTTTTGGAACTCTGAACGGTTCTCAACACTAAATAAAGATAATAAAACTGAAAAAATCATAGCACTATCATGTACGCAGGGTTTTATATGACTTTTTTTAATTTCAGGGCTGTATATGAATTTAAGGCAATTAATTAATTGCCTTAAATTCTATTGACCTCTTGAATGTTTTCTTTAGAACGCGGGTTATAAATGTAATAATAAAATAATTTGGAGAAACATGAGTTACTAATTAACTATGTAGTTGTAAAATTAAATGTTAAAGTTTTTTTTATAAAAAAACGCCTGTAGAAAAGCCTAACACAGATTTATAACAATAGGTACTTAGATGTAAAAGTAAAGCATTAGATACCAGAAAAATAAAACAATTTACATAATTAAATATATGTAGGTACATAAGTCAAGTAAATATGTTTGTAGTAAAAAAACAAATATAGTAACCAACATAAAAAGAATTCCAAGCAAAGATAAGGCAAGTAGGTATTGGTTCTTTGACTTCTAGCTGCCAAAGATAAATAAAACGTACCTAATAATAATTAATAAATACCAAAGTACTTAACTATTAATTAAGATACTGGGTACCTCACAGCGAACGCATCATTTATTATCTGTATTTGTAACCCCAGATATTGTATGTAAACTAGTAATTTAACGTTGTATGTAACCTATATAACTAACTGTAACTTAAATTAGGTCTGATCTGATTTAAAATAAAGTTAAATGAGCAAGAAGGTTAGCCATATTTTATTTATTCCGTTTTCTTTTATATCTAACTAAAATGGAGATCTATACAAAAGAAAAGTGAGTAGTTACTTATAAAGTCTTCTTCTTCTCCTTTACCATTTCCCACTAGGTGGGGTCGGCACAGCCTGTTTTTCGCTTCCACGCCACTCTATCAGCCGTCATCTCCACAATCACTCCCTTCTCATTCATATCCTCCTTCACACAATTCATCCACGCCTACTTTGGTCGACCTCTCCTCCTACAGTGTCTACCATATATTGTTAATTTTGTGTCAAAGTCAATACCTAATTAAATTTTCATTTGTTAAATTTGCCACAATAAACAGTTTATTTTTTTACCTATAGGTACCTCGAGACGTATAAAGTAATGATAATATATTAGAAAAAATATTACAGAATAGCTGATAAATTTGTTATCAAACATTTCTTATCGGAGCGTTTCGACTACGTCGTTCTGTAGACTGGACGGTTTAATTTGATTAAGTTAAGCCAGGGATACACTAAGGGGTAAATGTCACACTAGAGATGCGCGACTGCGAATAATCTGACCAGTCGAATTATCTACAACTACTAATACACACGTTCGACTTGAATAATAGTAATATAGTAATGTTAATAATCGAATGATGAGTACTTATTAGTTACTAATGGCGTTTTGACTCGATTGTTACCGAATCTTGTCAATGTCACTTCCAAGTTTCAAATGATTCATTCATATTAATGAATCATTCGCTGGACTCCCGCGCCGCTCCCTAGCGCCACCGCCAGTCGAATTACGTCATTCAATACTAATTTTCGGAGATCATTCGAATGAGTCGAATGATTTATAAAGTCGAATAATTCGACTGGAATCATTCACAGTCGCGCATCGCTATGTCACACGACATGTAGTGTCGGCGACATTTCAGTCGATGTTGGCCAATTTCGACTGATATAGCTTGCGACACGCGACTTATGTTTAGCGACGCCAGGCGACGTCGTGCGACATATCAAACTTTTTAGTCTTAAATGTGGCGCGACCCTAACAATAAATGTATCTGAATCTGAATCTGACTCATGTCTGTAGCGATACACATGTCGCAAGACACGCCGAGAAAAATCTGGCAAGGTCGCGCAAGTTAACTCCTTGTAATTGGCAAACTGTGTCGCAGGACATATGTCCTCTCGTGTATCTCTGATTCAATGATAATACATTAACTCCAATTAACTTATTTTTTTAAATATCTTATATAACTAGCTGCGTCCCATGGTGTTACTCGCGACAATCCGGTATAAAAAATAGCATCCGTTTTCCATCTTATATATATCTTTTTTTTTCGGGACAAAAAGTAGCCTGTGTTAATCCAAGGTCTAACATACTCGTATCTTAAGAGTAAATCTCATCAAAATCGGTCCAATCGTTGGGGTGTGAAGGAGTAACGGATTTTGAAATTATTTGCGTATCCCACTGAAACCACTGTTGCTTTCGGGATAAAAATAGCCTATGTGTTAATCCAAGGTCTAACCTGTCTTCACACCAAACATCATCGAAATCGGTTCAGTGAGCGGTATGAGTGTGACGAAGTAACAAACATACACACTTACACACAAACTTTCACATGTACGATAGTAGGATGTAAATTAAAATGTGGTCAAAATTACGTATGTTATATATTTTAGCTATGTAGGTACGTGTGTGACAGGCTTAAGTCTGCAATGCACTATAATATAATAAAATAATTAATATGCTTGACCGCAGCCGAGTCAAGGGGTATATGGTTTTATTGCAAAGCAGTAAGAACTAATTTTGCTTAGATGGGTATGGTCATTGGGTTTTTCCTGTAGTGATAAATTGTTAAAGAGCGAGTAGTGACCTACAGCCGTAGGTTTTCCCGTGCTATTGGTTTATGTACAAGGTAAGTAAGTACCGGGAATTAAATAACAAAATGCATTTTTAAACTTGAAAGTTATTATAGTACGTAATTAGACTCAATTAGACATTTGGTTGAAAAAATGATAATGATTATGCACTTTTTAAAACACCAATAAAGTAAAAAATATAATTAAAGCTAATTACTATACATTAAACCGTTGTAAAATAATAATTGCCAGCATTGAAGAATTATTTCGCTTGGCAAAAGATGGAAGGAATTTCAGTACCTAAGCCGACGGTCAACCTCCAGTAGTGGAGAGACACCTGAAGAAGAAATTCATAATAACTGTAAAAACGTAAATGTGTACAAATGTATTTATTCTGTAAAATAACTATGTCTATGTAGAAGTCATTAAATCTACCTACCGGCGTCTATTAATTCTGACCTCGGAACAATCGCTGATGTTGCTTTAAATAGCTTTATCTTCAAAGTATATCTACTTGGTTTTAATCGTTGAATGGTTGTAGAGATATTATACTCACTAGCTAGCCCGGCAAACGTTGTTCTGCCTTATTAATAAATCTGTTTCAAGAAAACTAGTTAAACTACTATTAGCTAGCTAAAACTACTAATACAGTCGTTCGTTTTAAATATCTTTGACAGACAGTATAATTCAAATTCTCTTCAAATTCAAATTCTATTTATTTATATAAATGAAACTTACAGCTAAACCAAACGTATCATTTAGACTATTAGAAAATTAAAATAAAATAAATTACAATGAATTGGTTGTATTTTGTAATAAACAGTTTGTGAGAGGCTATTGAACTTTTTTTTTTATTTGAAACTACATTGTACTGTGTGTGTGTCCTATATTACAAAGTAATGCCTCGTTTTGTAAAAAAAAAATGGAAACATATGTTAAAATATACTGTATTTTATCATTAATATGAGTCCTGGTAACCTAAATTAATATTAACCTGTATTATTATTATAAAAAAATAAAATCGTCTTCAACAGCCAACATTTATTACGTTATTTTTATATATTTTAAACAATTCAACACTATCTTTAAAAATATAGCCTATGCGTTATTCTGATATATAAGCTATACTTATAACATTTATTGCTAATTACACATGTGTGTAAGTAAAATATTAAGTGATTTATTACGTCCAAACACTCAAAAATACTTAACCAAGTGAGGCCACGTACAAAAATATGCAAGTACCTAATTAAATTTAACTACCTACTTAACAAATAAAACAATATCATGGGTCGCCATTAATGCAAGGTATAGCCGTCTTTTTACTTTTATCTGGTTTGTTACATGTAAAAAAACATTTTTTGACAATATTATAAACATATTATTATTATAAAAACTATTTTCATTTGGAAACGACGTTATAATTTTTACGTGTCTCTCTTGTGTGATTTTCTCAACTTCGTCAATATGAATATCAAATGACTGCCTCTAAGGCATATGAACAAAATCTTCAATTTACAGTTATTTCGTTACAAACTATAAACGGAAAAATAGCTTTTAGACTGTCTTAAGAACAACTCTAAAACTTTATACCCATTTTGGTACCGATCCCATTTTTTTCAATTTGGAAAAGAAACAGGTTAAAAATATCATCCCCTTAAGGGGATATTTTTAGTATTATGCTATTACTTAAGTAATAGCATAATAATTTTAATAGCATAATAGTTTTATTTTTACTGAATAATTAAGTATATTAGATAAGTAATACTTAAGATATATTAGATTAATATTACTTAGGTAATAGCATACCTAATACTAAAAATATACTATACACTATTTTAAATTTCAAATTTAAGATGGCCGACACCACAAAATGCACAAATTGTGGTGTCGAATTTTAAATACTTGTTTTGGTCATACCTAATATAAATAAACCTGCTATGTCTTGCCGAAACTATAACAGGTTTTTACCATAAAATTAATGTGACTAATAATAACCTGACTTGTTAATACCAAAATTATAAAGAGGAAAGGTTTGATGTTAGTTCGACGCGACTAGACACCGAAACTACTGCGCCGATTGGAAAAAATATTTCACCGTTGGGAAGTTACATTATCCCTAAGTAACATACATTTGTTTCTCTTTACAACTTGGATTATTTTTTAGCTCGTGCGAAGCCGAGACTGGTTGCTAGTAATTACTGATCTACTTATTTAATTATTCAGTAAAAAAAAACATACAGTCGAATATATAACCTCCTCCTTTTTTGAAGTCGGTTAAAAATAAAACAATACTAAATCGACTGAACTTAATTAGGCATGTATTGAAAATAATATTCTATATCAAGAAATATTTTCTTCAGATTACTTAACTTATCTAAGTTAGTAAAGGTATCTATAATATAGGTATCTACCTATATTTTTAAGTAGTTAATTATAACACCTACAAAATTTACAAATAAAAATATCGTTTGTACATTACTTTCCTGTGACTTGTATTGAAATATTACATATACTTCCTTAATTCAATAGGTAATGGGTGTAATTGGGAAAATATTGAAAAATCACTGCGTCATGGCAGCCCATCGTAAATAAATTAGGCTGATTAAGCTAACTCCGTGGTTCTGTGATACCTACTAGGTATTGCCTTTGACGAAATAAACAAGGAAAATGACAGGGTTTTACTGGCAACAGAGAGCATTCAACGCCGCTTTATTACTTACCTACTAACATACTTAACTAATAAAGACACGAGTAAACATGAGACATAATATGACACTCGTGTGTATATATACAACAATGCCTTTGTTGGCGGCAGAGCATGACACATCATTATAATTTTATTATCAGCTGTTTAATCAATTAAATAATTTTGCTACAATTGATACTAAAACACGTAATATTAACATATAATATTATATAACAGATGTATTTATTTTTAACATTACATCAGTTAGAATAAAAGATTCAAAGTTTGATGATGATGACTTACCTAGTATAATTTTAGACACAGAATATATTTACGAATTTGATATTTTACTAGTTTACAAACTGCTTACCTATCCTATTTCATCCTATGTCAGTATAAAGATGGGGTCTTATAAAATCCTCCAAAGACTATTGAGTTCGTTACTTTTTCTACGATCATGTATGTAAATGGTCGATTTGCCTCAAACCTCACTACTCCTATTCTGTTGCTAAATTCGGCAACCGTCACCGCTGATGCTGTAGTCCCGTCTTCTGTAACTTCTATCTCAGCTTTATGAACTGCTTTTGTTACATACAAAGGCGTACGTGCCATGTGCGGTAACCTTGCTTTGTTCATGTCAAACAAATCGTTAATACCCATTTTGCCTCTCAACACTTCAGTCAAATCAATGTCAGATTCAATTTTGAAACGAGGAAGAAAGCAGTCCACTTCGTCGTCAGCGTATTCTTCTTTAGATAGTCGCATTTCTTCAAAGAAAGCATCCAGTGTGACGTTTTGGAAATTTTGGAACATTGCTTGAATGGAAACACCTGGGTTCGGCAGCATGATGATCATAGAAAGACGATTCTCCTTACCATACGGGAGCTCAATTACTCTTGCTTGCAATTTTTTGATATTAGAAAATGGATAAGTGTAGCGGTTATACATCATGTTTACTTCTCCGGTTTGTTTACCGTTGCTGTCAAAGAATGGTTGCTTCAATGTGGACGATTTATTGAAAGGCACAGTCCACTGACCTTTGAAATATAAAGCACTCGTTAGAATCATTTTTGCTTCGCTAAAATAGCTGCTATCTACTATTTTGTTAAGGCGACCGTGAGTGAAATTGGATATGACTGTATTAAGCGCGTTCGCAGTATTTTCCGGGTCCGTAAAGTTGAGTGTCACCATATCGGTGTCGTAGGATCTCTTGGCGATCTCGCGGAGATCTGGCAAGAGGAGGCTGAGACGGTCAACGAAAATACCGTTGAACGTAGCGAGCTCCACTGTCGACGTGTTGACTCGTAACCATTTGGCAATCTCTCCGAATCTCTGTCTGGTAATCTCTGGGTTCCTGGTAGGCAGTCTTAATGCGCGACTAATCTCAAATTTGGTTCTCCCAGATGCACCCTCAGCTATAACTGCTAACGCTGTCCACACCGTGAAAGGCGACATGATCATATTATTGTCGGCAGGTTGCGATGTCGCCGTATGGTACAGCACCTCCAAGGAAAAGTTCCCGATCTTCTCAGTGAGGCCATTGTGTAAACTTGTGTTGTTTTCCTCTTCTGGAACGTCCACTGCGGGAGTAGGTGTTTGTCCGTAGCAACAACAAAACACGACACATATAAACACTACACTGGAGCGCATGTTGCTGAGCATTTTGAACACAAATAGAATAGTTCTTCTTGCAGAGGCTAATATATTGACACAAGCATATAATTTTGTTGTTCAAAGATTGAAAATAAACCGGTTGTGAGCGGTGACGCGCAGAACTCGTCTCGATACGACCCCGGCGGGCGGAGCGACCGACGAGCTTGCTTGATAAATACCGTGTGACTGGTGACGTAAAGGAAACACTGCCAATATATACGGAATTTTATTATTTGTTAGTTCGTAGACCCGTAACTTGGTGGGTTTTACTGGAAACCTCATGGGAACTTGATAAGCCCCTAATCCATTTCAAAGCTCAAATTTCACAAATAATATAGGTTTGAGTATTGTGTTTATTTTTTTATGACTTATCTGCAGGAAATTTAAAATTATGCCTAGTATTGTATTATAGCAGCGAGTGGTTTACGCTAGTGCGTGTTTGCTATTCATGTAGTTATTTGTTTATTTACTAAGACATTTTTCAATAAGTTTGTACAACCATTAAAACTAAATAAATTTTAGATAGATATACTTACGCCTATATTTAACTGGCAAAGATTCTATGTATGCATTATGAGATTATTGGGCTTATCTAAATAAAAGCATGTTAAAAATATATTGTTTTTTTTTACTAGGACACATTTCACACATGGCTGGTTAATCCCACACTGAACCATATCTAGTTCGTATTATGGTAGCTAACACAACTGATATACTACAATACATACATGCATATATATATAGATTATTATATAGATACATATTTAACACCCAGACCCACAGCCAACAAATTTAGTTAAGCACACAGATGTTGGCCGTGCCGGGAATCGAACCCGGAACCTTCTGATTGGCAGTCCGGCATGGTAACCTTTACGCCACTGAAGGTCGTCAATTATTTTATAACCTTCGATTAAATTTCCAACTTCATGAAGGAACATATTATATACATACAAATTTTGAAGCGATGACAGCTCAGTCCGATGTGCGTCCGCCTCACGTCCCGCAGGTTGTGGGTTCGACCCCTGCCACTGAGCTCGAGCTTTCGTTATTCGTTCTAGGAAAAAACCGTGAGGAATATTCCAAATTCCAAAAGAAATTATACCATTTCCAGTTTTCATCTAGTAGGTACTTTGTCATTAGTATATTTACAACAAAGCAGAGTGCCAGCTAAACATATTTATGTATTGTTGACATTTGTTGATCATGAAGTTTTAAAGTTGCTTTCGTAGAAAGAAGATTATAATTTATATTATTGGTGTCCAATGTTCCAATCCCGTCAGTATTACGGGCTGACAGCCGCGATACCTGTAGTAGGAGCGAAACTCAAATATAAAAATAAGACATTCGGTTTCTTTGAAGTCGACCTAATCATAAGAATAAGTTATGGCAAAGCCAAATTCTATGATGGCTATTTACATTATATATGGTCTGGCAAACGAAACATGATACTGGAAAAGAGCGGCAAATTAAAAAAACTGAGTATAGCAACCCCAAAACTAATATGAAATACCTGGAATAAACTAATTGGATACTTTGGAATTATAAATTTTATTTCGTTATTTTTTTAATTTTATTACGTAACGTTGATGGTTATTTAGATCTTAGAAAAAATTACCATATTCCTTATTCAAAGGTTTAAATCCTAGTTTTATATAGGTAGGTACTAAGTTTGAGTAGGTACCTACTGGAATAATTCTATTGACTTTTACGATTGAACCACATTTAACATCAGACTTATTTTTTCTGTGTATGAAACATGAAGGGTATATATTAAAAATTAAAATAAAATTGTCTATGTCATTGATGAAAAACATAACCTAATCCTTAAATTAGAGGATTTAACTACAGCTTATTTACGTCATCTTATGTTCAAATATCTAAGCTATTAAAAAAATACTACTATTATGGACAGCAAGCAAAGAATTAAATTCATGTCGAACAATGCAGTTTCAGAAGATTCGGAAAAATCAGAAGACAAACCAACACTGAACCAGTTAGTACCTCAAAGCGAAACAATTTCTGATACCATATCAAAAATGTGTACTAAGCAAGAATCTATTGAGGATTGTGTGAATACTGAACCTTTGGAAGTTTGCATTAACGTAGAACCTCAAAAAATATTTGCGAAAGACGAAGTTTTCGTTTGCAGTGTCTGTGAATACACAACCAATAATGTAGATGAGTTTGAAAATCACCGACAAACACACGTGGAAGAAAAGTACGCATGTAATCTATGCACATTCCGAACTAATCGAGCCTTGTTGTTAATGCGACATATTAAGAGACACTCGCAAGTGGAGCAGTACAGATGTGATAAGTGCACTTTCACTTGCAAGATGGATGGTGACATGAACATGCTCATCGAAGCTCACTCCAAGGCATACTCCTGTAATAAATGTAGCTTCCACTGCTGCAACAACACAGAACTCTTACAACATGACAAGGAATCACATTCGTATAGCTGTGAACTCTGCGACTACAAAACTAATATCATAAACCTTATGCGGTTACATGATAAAACACATGAAGACAAAACAGAAAAACTCCAGCAATATTATAAATCTGAAAACTGTTGCAGTCTTTGTGGCTTTAAATCTAATGAGAAAGATGAATTTTATGCTCATATTAAAATGCATTGTGTGAAAGAACCTGCTTCCTGCCACCTCTGTGACTATATATGTCTAAGAATGTTAGACTTGAGAAAACATCTGTCTATAGTCCACAATGTGAAACAAAAAACCCTGAAAAATAATTGTCCATATGTTTGCAAGTACTGTGTGTACGAATGTGCCACATCTGCAGAATTGTGGCAACACAATCGCATCCATAACAGGAAAGCAATATTAAAATGCAACAAATGTGACTTTACTTGTAGAACTGAAAAAAAATTAAGTAAGCATATCCACCAGACACATATTGAATTGTGCTATCAGAGGTGTAACATATGCAGTTACCAGACACCACTGATATCTCTCATGTTTAAACACAAGCAAGAACACAACCGTGGCTTTTACAAGTGCGATGTTTGCACTTGGAAATGTTTGAGACTCTATCAGTTAAAAACACACTTAATGCTGGTACATAAAGTTAGTATACCATACGAAAAAAGGTTTAAATCAGCAAATGCAAAGTATAGTTTTGTATGCAATCTGTGCAAATTTAAAGCTACAACTCCTACAAGTTTAAGGAATCATATATATTATATCCACATGAAACCATTCAAGTGTGGACTGTGTATGTATAGGAGTAAAACACTCCTAACTGTAGTTCAACACATAAAAGGTGCTCATCCGAATGGTAGAACCATTGTAAATCAAGAAAAAAAAATGTTTCGATGCAACTTATGTACTTACCAAGGTGGATATCTTCAAATGAGACATCATACTTTACGTCACACAAAATTGCATAAATGCAATACTTGTAATGATTTGTTTGGTAAAGATCATGAGGCATATAGGCAACATAAAATGGGTTGTCACAAGAGAAGTGCTAAAAACACACTGCTTTGTGACTTGTGTTACTATGTAGGAGAAAACCATGGTGATATGAAAAGCCATCAACAAACACACCGGAAGGATAATATGTACCATTGTAGCTACTGCAATTATAATATTCAAAAGCGACAGAGAATGGTGATCCATGTAAATAAAAAGCACTATGAACAACTACAAAAGAGAAAAAACCAATTAAACAAAAAGTTCTGATTTAAAGTATACAAAAGTGAAAAAAACTATTTGATGTAGAGAGCAGCAGAGTTAGCCTGTAGGGCTAAAAAGGTTCTTTTGTAAAAAAGAAATTATGATAACATAACCCATCAACTGGCAAGCCAGATACTGGTTCTTCAAAAACATTAATCTGGCAACCGGCCAGATACTGGACATTATTTTAATGTTCTTCTTTGGAACAACAGTTTCGAATTAGAACCTACGTTTGGAACCACAGACCAAGTGTTAAGAACTGTATGTGACCTACCACTGAAGATTTAGTATATTATGCAACTTTATTTTAGATTTTTAACATACTATAATAAAATACCAAGAAGACTATTATGTGGTTAATTTTTCTTTCACCCTACCACATTACCTTACTAATTAATCTTCTTATATATAAAATTTCAATGCCACAATGTTAATTACCATACTCCTCTGAATTGGCTTGACCAATCTTTACCAAATTTTAAATACATCTTCAGTAGTCTGAGAATCAGCTATAATCTATTTTCCATACCCCTAAATGATAAGGCAAAACAATATTTGCCAGGTCAGCTAGTAATAGTATAAGGGTCAGCTCACACTGAGACGCGACGCTGCGCGCTGATTTTATATAGAGCGACTCAAAATATACCTTATTTCCTACACGAAAAGATTCACATTTCATTGTGAGAATTCAGATACGTTGCGCTGCGCAGCGCTGCATCGAGACGCCTCGCGGCTTGTTCTAACAATGAAATGTGAATCTTTTCGTGTAGTAAATAAAGTATATTTTGAGTAGCTCTATTTAAAATCTGCGTCGCATCGCGTCGCGTCTCGGTGTGAGCTGACCCTAAGTATACCTTTGTAAGTAAAAGAAATGTCACAATAAGAACACAAGTTATGTTTAAAAACGCTTATATATTAACATTACACATGTATGAGTTAAATGAAGCAGTCTTATAATACATTTTGTTCCAACTACTGTGGGAGAGAAGAAAGGCACACAAACTTATTAGAATTAATATTATACAATTCATGTCAAATGCATTCCTTAATTTAGATGTACTTTTTGGGTTCAATAAGACACTTTCTAATTATTTGAAGTGATTATGCACTTAGTCTGTGACTGTTGGAAGTATAAATTGCCTCTACTGTAAACTAACCATATAATTTATTAGTTCACATACAAAACTTACTTACTTATATGCATATCAGCATTATTGTACAACTTGATTAGTATGGCTTCAACATAAACAATAATTAATAGAAAAATAAATACATTTCTTAAGAAACAGAAAAATATGCTCATAGGAAATGCTATATTCACTATCTCCTTTCTACTATTTATTTTTGATGTGCTTTAACTAGTGGAAAATGATACAATTCCTTTCTCTTAATTTCAATATAGGTACTCTAATTTCAATAAACAATATTCCTATAATGTTAAACTGTTAGAAAAAAAACACTAGCTATAAATATAATTGAAACAATAAAATCCAGTTAGTCATTTAAATAACAATCACAACATATCTCTTACAAATTCATTAGAGTTCTTTTCCCATATCTGTCCTGACCTGTACAATCTATAAACCTTGTCGCTTGTTAAACTTTGACCAAATCTTAACATTGCACCTTCAAATTTGTGTGGGAACACCTGCATTTGTGTCTCATTGTACCCTATACCACTTGGATGGAAGCTTTTAGGGTCCCTGCATTCTGTATACTTATGTGCTGCTAACATTTCTACTGGTACCACTTTACTCTGTGTCAGATTGAATATATCTTCAAAAGATAACATTGAATCCAAATTCCTAATTAATAATGTTTTGAGTTTTTGAGGGGTGGTGTAGTAATGAGACTTCCTCATGATGTCTGGATAGCCAATCTCAGCATTAGCATCTATTTCTTGATTTAGACAAAATAGAAGAGGTGTTACTCCAACTGTTCTTAACTTTCTTGTGGGATCAAAATCATCTAATACAGCTTTAATATTGCTGTGAACTCGAGGCACTAAAAATTCATCCCATGACAACACCATGGCATGGCTAGCCTTGTTTGATTCCTCTTTGTCCAGTCTAAAATGTCTAAATAAGCAATCTAGCTCAATAGCATCGCGGACTATACTATATGACTTAGCAAAAACATATGGATAATTTAATGGAAAGAACTGAATGTCCCACTGAGTTATATCTGAAGGCAGGAGGTTAAGGCGACGTATTATGTCCTCAGATATCATACTGTCATAAATGGTGAATTGATTTACACCCATCATATGGTGAAATACTAGAAATTCTATAAATGCGTCTCTAGAAACTAATGGTACTTGATTAGGTATGACACAAATGGCAGGCACAATATTATTTACAAATCTTATGCTACTGTTCTGTCTAGGTTTTCTTTTAGTATTCACTTGAATCAGTCTATTTATTGGTGCATGTATAGGATTGATATTATAATCATTGACATAAAAGCTTACCCCTTTAGGCTTACCTAAATTTCTATTCAAATAACACTGAAATATGTAAAGACGGTATTCATTTATTGGTTCTGAGACTATTTTGAAAGTGAACCGACCTGCTTTAGGTTTGTCCGAGTTCTCAAGCCAGATGTTGCAACGAAAATTTGGGGGAACGTGCGCTTTGCCAACTACAATTGTGTCAATATTATGCGCGTGAGTGGCCACTAGCTTATCATATTTCTGATATGATCTAAGGAATGAAGAGTAAGAATAGAAATTGTCGTCAATTTGCTGGAACAAAGGTGGCGTTTCCCGAACTTCCATTGAAGTATTCCGGACAATTTCAGACAGCATGGTGGCGTTAAATCCTGGGCCACAGAACTCTATTTCAGAGAGGCCGGGTTTGCCGAAGAAATTAAGTACTTCCAATACATATCTGAGTCTGTAGTACTCGTGGCGGTAGATTAGTAGCGTCACGATACTGACAAAGCATACTATAACTAGTATGAGTTGATAATACTTCCTCATGATGGTTCCCGAAGATTTACGAGGTGTCTTCATTTATTCACCGGCATCTGTAAAGAATTATTATAAGAATATAGTACATAAATAATATCTCTGCATAGAGTTTAAACTCATACTTACTTAAACTATTAATAGCAGCGGAATTCAAAAACTTCTACAGCAAATAAATATTTTTACGGATTATTTAGTTTAAAAATAGGTCAGTGCCTGCTGCACTGCAGTAATCAGTCAAAACATGTCAAACTCAAACAAAATTGAGATTGACAGTTGCTTATTGTTGGTGTCTTTGCAACCATAGAGATTCATACGTTTTTTTTTGTACGTAATTGAGAAACTAATCGATCGATTTTATTAAAACATTCAGGTGTCCTTCACTAGTTATGTCAAAATAACATTGTATCAGTGCCAACATAATAAAACAAAACTAAAAGTCATTCATCGGCATTTTCACGGCATTTTGTTTTTGTGCAGAAAAATACATATTGGAATTTCAACGTTTTCTTATAAAATCCAACATGTCTGAAAATAGACAGGAAGTTTTACGGCAATTCTGTGATGTAACTGGCGCTGACGAAAACCGAAGTAAATTCTTTTTAGAGTCATCTAACTGGCAGCTTGAAGTAAGTCTGTCGTCAAATTTTTCAACGGGGGTTTCCTTTTTTTTTGGGGAAACCACTGGTAATAAATAGCTGCAAACCTATTTGCTGATTAATTGATTACATGTTCCCACCGAATAATAACTGTTTGAGTTGTTTGTAGGAAGCAATATCGAGTTTCTACGAACATGGTGGTAATGTAGAGGAGCCCCCTCCTACTGCCGCCACTCCAAGAGTTTTGCCCCCTAATTTAGACAGCGATAGTGATAGTGACATGGGATCTGCTCCTGAAGCTCCCCGAAGGCCAACTAAGAAGGACAAAACGAGGGCTAACACCAAATTTGCAACTTTAGATTCTTTGCAACAAGAGAGTTCCAGTGACGAAGAAGAAGGTATGTATATTAATAATTATTATCAATATGAGCAGTTGGCAATAACAGTTCCATGTTAAACCATGCTTGTATTTAACAACTACAATGGAATTAATAGTAGTACTATTTTACACCCATTTTCAATTTACTGATTAGATGTATCTATATCTATATTTTATGTAGAACTTCATGGTCTTACTGTACAGTTTTTAAGCATCCAGTTTTTCCATCGTACCTTCCTAGTGTCTTGCTAAAAATCCGAAAATGGCCCTAAAATTTGGAAACCTTTACCTTCCTAGTGTCCCATGCCCACTGGTTAACGCTGGCAATGCTTCAAATAGTTAAAAACTTCACATACTGTGATCCATGCCCCTCAACAACCGCTGTTACAACTAGCACTAACACTTACCCTGATTCTAATCCCGAGAGAGATAAAGTGATCCTTAACCAGCCTTATAATAATCCTGAATGTGACGATGAATGTACAAACAAGGAAGAAATTCAAAGACTTAAGAAAGAAGTGCAGAGATTGTTGGGTGAGAATAGTGCCTTGAGAAAAGGGATAGCAAGTCACAAGTCTGGGAATCTGGATGGGGGAAGTAGCGTGGAGGCAGGTCTGTCTATTACTGCTTTTCTGCTATTTAAAAGGTGGTAGATGTATCATTAATATATTACATGCTATGTATGCTATAATGCTTATAGTAAATTTCTTGTCATTACTATAACTTCCCACTTAATATTATAAATGATAAAGTTTATATGTGAGTTACTTCTTCACATTCAAATAGCTGAATATATTTTGATGAAAATTTGGTTTGAAGATTGAATAGAAGGGTTAGACCTTGGATTAACACATACTTTTATCTCGGTAACAATTGTGGTTCTCATGGGATATAAAAATAACATCAAAATCTATGTTACTCCTTCATGCTGGACCAATTTTGAAAAAAAATTATATGAAGATAAGTTAGAACATGTATTAACATATAAGCTACATTTTTTATCCCAGATTAATGCAGGTAACACTGCGGGGTCCAGCTAGTATGTCAATAAAGAAAACATTTGGAAGTTAATATCTCTTGTCTACAACTGTTTAGTAACAATAAGAGAGGCATTAACTTTAACAATGGAAGCCATACTGCTCTCAGATTGAATAATTTATTTATTCTTAAGAGATGGATGCTTTGACAGATAGGTTGCATTTTAGATACCCATACTATAAAGCGTGATGTGGAACTTTGCCATTATCATTATCATCATCATCATCAGCCTATTTAACTTTGCCATAATTACTGATGAAACCTAGATAGCGCTGCAAATCAAGCATGCAGCCTAGCTGCTGCCAAATTCCGCAACACACCGTCGCACAGTGATATAATGATAGTAGATTGCGTGACCAGAGTGAATTGTTTCAAGAAAATACGAATAGATGGCGCTATGTATATCAAATGATACATGTGGTATGATTTTGATACCAATATTGTAAAGAGGAAAAGTTTGGTTTTTCGTTTGTTTGACGCGAATAAGCTCCGAAACTACTGGACCGATTTGAAAAATTCTTTCATCATTGGAAAGCTACATATCCCCGAGTAACATAGGCTATATTTTGTTTCTCTTTGCTACTCAGATTATTGGCTTTTCCATCTGACGGCCCCTGGTTTGATCCCAGCCCTACACCAATGACTTGATTTTCAAGTTACGTATGGATTTGCACTCGCTTTACAGTGAAGGAAAACATCGTGAGGAAACCGGCATGTTTGAGAACCACAATATCCGGAGACGTGTGTCATACGCCAACCTGCACTTGGCCAGCGTGGTGGATTATGGCCTATATCTCTCACCTCATGAGAGAGAGTCCCAGCAGTGGGAACGTATAGTGGTATATATATAACTGCTTATGCTTATGCGAAGCTGGGATGGGATTCTATTCTATGACATGAAGATTAATGTAAATATGATTAATAAGTGGCACCTATATTGTTTCAGGGCAAGCATTCTATGCAGGCGGGTCGGAGCGGTCGGGCCAGCAGATACTCGGCCCGGGGAAAGGGAGGAGGGATATTGTCACTGAAATGTTTAAAAGTGTTAGACAGTAAGTTAATACAAATATACAATACAAATAGCTTTATTTAAACTTTTTTACAAGTGTACATACCAAATTTAACACTATGCTTACCAGGAACACAAATGATATTGAGCATATGTTGGTAAACCGCCGAGCCCAGCACTAAGTACCTGTTGAGGTCCTGTACAGCTGGCTGCTGCCGCCGGTGCACGCCTCTATTTTATACACTTATGCAGCACTAAAACTCTCAATATACAGTGTAAACTAAATGTATGTGACTCGATTTAACGACAAACTTTCTAAAGCGTCGAAATCAATTGGCTTTAGTTGGTTTAGCTTGCATTCCATACAATGATACATTCTATCCATTTAACGCCATAAAATGCACAATACCTTCAGTGTCGTTATGTAGAGTTTACACTGTATGTAAGTATTTTATTGCTTACTAGTCGCGCCCCCTGGTGTTAGCCGCGTCAATCCGGGACTAAAAGAAGTTAATCCGGGATAAGAGGTTGCCTATGTGTTTATCCAAGGTATCAGGTGTGCACTGGAGCACACTGTAGGGTCACCCCAGCCCTTGCGGTCCAGGGTCCTCTTTCTGAAAAATAATGAAAATTTTAAAGCAGCTTCTACAAAATAAATTTGAAAATAGCTCAAATGATAAGAGTAAGTAAACAGCAATTTTATAACTAATATGTATTTTATTCCCATCTTTATTGTACACTACATCCTTGTTCAGTTGTTTATAAACTCTCCATCCAAAGTTTGCCTGGAAGAGATTGCTTTAAATGAAAAAGCCGCCAATTGTGGTACACTTATTTGTAAACTTTTTCTTTTTTAAATGTCATGTTTGTGTCCAATAAAGAATTTTCTTCCTATCTTTATAGCCATTTCAAACACTACTTAGGAAGGGCTTAGGTATAATGGTAACCATTCATTCATGTTAGGTTTAGAAGGTAATAAAGGTAACCTACCTACCTTAAACCTTTATTCTTTTGACGATTATTTAAAATTGGCTTGACACTATGTTCGTAGTAAAAACTATTTATATAAGATTAATTATAAATTATTGATTTATATTTGAATTTTACAGACATTTATATTAAAGATAAAGATAAAATAAAGATAAATTTATTTGTGGTAGACTTAGGTGTATGTACATGATATATTATATATTTAATGTTATTGTGTGACTTGTAACTGTATTGTTATCAATAAAATTACTTTGACTTTGGCTACCTACCTGGCAATAGTGAGTATGAAGGCCTGAGAAAGACATGCATGTATATGGTGTCTCAGGTACTAGATGGGAGAGGTTTTGAATTTATGGTATTAATTGTTTGCAGACATGGTGCCATAACAATGGAAGATGAGCCAGCTTCGTCCAGTCGGGGCCGCGGCGGGGGCGGCCTGTTCGGCGGGGTCGGCTACAGACTTGGTCAGTACCCAATATTACATATATTGTACAATAACTTTTATGTAAATTGTACTAATACATACTTGATACGTAAATTGTTCTCTTCATCATTAACTTAACATTTTACTATGTAAAATGTTCCATAATTATTCTGCCCTCATCGCGGGATTTGATACCGTTAGGTTAAAGTCGGTAGTAACGGCCCCTCTGGCCCTCGAGCCCGACATACCCCGCTCGCCTCCCCCAGGCTTGCGGCGGGAGATGCGTAAATGCATATTCCACACGAAAAAAAAAGTCTTGGTGTAAATTGCATACATACTATTTTTTTTTCATATGAAAATACTTTAACGAACTTTAATCTCTCTAAAAATACTCTAATACTCTAAAAACGCAGTGTCGTAATCCCTATAGCATGACATAAATGTATTAATTAACTCAACTTCATAGGAATGTTTAATTATCTCGAAAAAGTAGTTGCTCCACAATCGTTATTTGATTTTTTATTCGATTTTAAACTTGTTAGTAATCCTATGTAAAAAATTGAGTTTGTCTAGATTAGCCAAATCCGCCTTTATAGGTTTTTAGTTGACTTCTTTTAACCTTTTATATTTTTAGGTCAGACAGCTGACGATCACGTTCCGGTAACTCCAGCGGGTGCGGCGCATCCACCAGGCGGACAGGTAGGGCTACAAATACTGTTACGAACGCTATATACGTTATATACAAACTTATTCTGGACTGGGTCACTCGCAGGTCCAAAGGAAACACCCTATCACTACGGAGATTCTCCGAACTTTATTCTTAGTGGCGACGTCTACGGTTGTTGAGCAAATACACTTAATTCTACCGGGCGGGTTTCTTAAATACTAACACAATGACAAACTAACGGTACCCGCCCGGGAAGCTAATAAAAACATAACTATTAAATTGCGTACCCATGGGAAAGCTTGCCTGCTGCCTGACCAACCCTAACGGTACATACAAAACAATACTGGCCGGCGGCCGAGGGTGGATAGCTTAACGGTAATAACTGTATAGGCATGCGTTTTCTTCTCGGATCATTGTACAATGTACCTTAACAAATAATTTTAATACTAAGCCATGTCGAATCTTCGCCTAGCTGGTTTCGTCATTCTAGCTGTTCTTCGCTATGAAATACAAATACAAAATTTATTTGGCAGTATGTATTTCTTTACTGTGGTCTACTGCGCGTTACTGTGGCCTAAGATGTAACGCGCCTGCCGAGAAGGAACCTATTCACTTTGAAGATTCTCAAATTTTTCTTCTCAGGAAACAGAGGCTCAGGAAAAGAGTAAAAGAGAGAAATGAGTAATAACTCATTTACTTACTTTCATACTTATTTTTACCAGCTTCATGCAGCAATTTTTAATGGAATACTCGATGTTATGCATTAATAAAACTATAATCTAGCCTACTAAGCTAATAAATAGTATTACTTTATAAACTTCCAATTACGTAAAGTACATATAAATAAAATACATCATTATATAATGCATAATTTATGTATTATGTATGTACAACCTCATTGGTGTAATGGTTTGGTAATCATTACCTACGAATTGATTCATTGGCCTACGAGGGCGTATATAATATATCGTATATAATACCTGACTATGCCTGACTGCCAATCCCTAGGTTCCGGGTTCGACTTACAGCCAACATCTTTGTCCTAAATTTTTTGACTGTCGGTCTGGGTGCTAAATATATATCTATAAAAAGTATGTATGTATGTATATCAGTTGTGTTAACAACCATAAAACAAACTAGAAATGGTTTGTGGCTAACCAGCTGCGTGTGAAAAATGTGACCTAATATTTTAGTATTATCTTTTAAAATGACATGTATATCTGTATTATAAGGACGAGCCACGGTCGGTGCGGCTGCGGCTTTTCCGCGAGGGCTTCACGGTGGACCAGGGTGCACTGCGCTCATACACCGACCCTGAGCATGCAGAGTTCCTCAACTACATCCGTAGGGGGTGAGTACACTGTGTATACTGCAGCTTGACCACACTAAGTGGAGGGCTTACAACCTTATCCAATAGTCATAAGAGCGAAACGAAAGGGCAAACTAACGCCTGTCCCAGTAACTATTGACGTCGTTGCCGTAATGGTTACCTTGCCAGACTGCCAATCAGAAGGTTCCGGGTTCGATTCCCGGCAAGGCCAACATCTTTGTGCTGAACTAAATTTGTTGGCTGTCAGTCTGGGTGTTAAATATGTATTGTATAATTTTCAGTAAGACCCCTGTTGTAACATGTTGTCTAGTATAATTTTCAGTAAGACCCCTGTTGTAACATGTTGTGTTGTATAATTTTCAGTAAGACCCCTGTTGTAACATGTTGTGTTGTATAATTTCCAGTAAGACCCCTGTTGTAACATGTTGTGTTGTATAATTTTCAGTAAGACCCCTGTTGTAACATGTTGTGTTGTATAATTTTCAGTAAGACCCCTGTTGTAACATGTTGTGTTGTATAATTTTCAGTAAGACCCCTGTTGTAAAAATGTTGTGTTGTATAATTTTCAGTAAGACCCCTGTTGTAACATGTTGTGTTGTATAATTTTCAGTAAGACCCCTGTTGTAACATGTTGTGTTGTATAATTTTCAGTAAGACCCCTGTTGTAACATGTTGTGTTGTATAATTTTCAGTAAGACCCCTGTTGTAACATGTTGTGTTGTATAATTTCCAGTAAGACCCCTGTTGTAACATGTTGTGTTGTATAATTTTCAGTAAGACCCCTGTTGTAACATGTTGTGTTGTATAATTTTCAGTAAGACCCCTGTTGTAACATGTTGTGTTGTATAATTTCCAGTAAGACCCCTGTTGTAACATGTTGTGTTGTATAATTTCCAGTAAGACCCCTGTTGTAACATGTTGTGTTGTATAATTTTCAGTAAGACCCCTGTTGTAACATGTTGTGTTGTATAATTTTCAGTAAGACCCCTGTTGTAACATGTTGTGTTGTATAATTTTCAGTAAGACCCCTGTTGTAAAAATGTTGTGTTGTATAATTTTCAGTAAGACCCCTGTTGTAACATGTTGTGTTGTATAATTTTCAGTAAGACCCCTGTTGTAACATGTTGTGTTGTATAATTTTCAGTAAGACCCCTGTTGTAACATGTTGTGTTGTATAATTTTCAGTAAGACCCCTGTTGTAACATGTTGTGTTGTATAATTTTCAGTAAGACCCCTGTTGTAACATGTTGTGTTGTATAATTTTCAGTAAGACCCCTGTTGTAACATGTTGTGTTGTATAATTTTCAGTAAGACCCCTGTTGTAACATGTTGTGTTGTATAATTTTCAGTAAGACCCCTGTTGTAACATGTTGTGTTGTATGATTTCCAGTAAGACCCTTGTTGTAACATGTTGTGTTGTATAATTTCCAGTGAGATCCCCCCCGAGCTGGTGCACGATGGGCCGGTGCGCGTGAGCCTGGAGGACCGGCGGCAAGAAGAGGGCCCGCGCGGCGCGCCAAGCCACCACGCCTTCCAGGGCAAGGGCCACATGCTGGGCAGGTAAGCACTAACATGAGCTTAGAAATAGGCTCTGCTGCCGAGGGTTTTTACAAGGCAGCATAAACAGTCCACTATACGTTCCCACCACTGGGACATGGGGCTTTCACAGAGGACAGATATTTAGGCCATAATTTACCTCGCTGGTCAAGTGTGGGTTTGCGGATGACACACGACGTCTTCGAATATTGAAAGAAAGAAAGAAACATTTATTTTGTGACACAAAGAAAAACAATACATAAAAAACATTTACGTGGCACAAAACCGGCCCCAGCTCACCGTGTGCTGACTGCAAGCAATCAGCGCTGGTCTTCCGCTGGAGCCGACCGGTGACGACACATACGAAATTACAGGAAGGTTACAAATTTAAGTTGTGGTCCTCAAACATGTCCGTTTACTCACGATGTCCTCCTTTACTGTACAGCTAGTGCAAATGCACACATAACTTGAAAATCAAGTCATTGGTGTAGTACTGGGTTTGAATCAGGGGCGTCTGATTGAAAAGCAGCCACACTTCATTGTATGGGAATCAGCAATCCTCTCTAGTAACACAAACATAACATACAAACATTTTTATTGAGCAACAGTATATATTCATTTTTGTACATTGCCACATGACTTAAAAGCATATGTATGTGTTAATGCACATTAAGTTGTTCCCTGAATCCCACACAAGGTACATCCTGTGTTGTGGGATTCAGTGCCTTTCCTTAAACTTACCAGCTTGAGGCGTTGGGAGTCCATTGAGCCATTACAGAAAGAGCAGAAACTCAGCGAAGAGACATAGGCATACAGTTGAAATCCCTAAGTTTAGCAAATTCAAATCAATCCGATTCAATCCAAAAGCACAAGCCGATTCGCTTCTACCTTTCTTGTGAGGACTGCAAAACTTTGGAATTCTCTTCCTGAGTCTCTGTTTCCTGAGAAGTACCACCTGGGGGTCTTCATATCTAGAGTTAATAGGTATTTTCTAGTTAAGCGTGAAACGTCGTAGGCCATAGTATTGTTTAACACCAGGCAAGCTGTGGTGAAACGCAAACCTATAAGTTATCGATGAAATTAGGTAAGGCCTTGGATTAACACATAAGCTGCTTTTAATCCCAAAAACAATTGTGGTTCCCATGGGATACGCAAATAACTTATAAATCTGTTTTACTCTTTTACGCTCCAACGGCAGGACCGATTTTGATGAGATTTACTATGAAGATAGGTTCGCACTTGGATTAATACAGGCTAATTTTTGTCCCGGATAAACGCGGGTAACACCGCGGGGCGCAACTAGTATAATATAAACATAATATGTAGTGTTGTAATCCCTGCCTTGTTGCAGCCCGACGCCGGCCACGGTGGGCGCGACGGCGGCCGTAGCGAGCGCGCCGGCGGACCGCGCCGCCAACCAGCGCGCCGCGCAGCAACACCTGCAGCTCGACGAGAGCCAGCCCACCACCACCGTGCAGGTTAGCGGCTTCACTCCTACCTGTTCTTCTTCTTCTTTGTATCAGCTAAGCTCTGGTGTCGAGAGTTTTCAAGCCGCTTGCAAGCCTAGCCTGCTTGTACTAAGACTAACAGCCGGGACCTACAATTAACGTGTCATCCGATCCACGGTAGTGCACAGATAAAATGCCACTTAAAAACGTCTTGTGCTTGGTCACCCATACAAACACTGTCCGCATCGATCGTTGCTTACTTTCGATGATCGTATCAGATATAAATAAATGAATATTAGACATTTCACACACAGATGATTAGCCCCATAGGTACTTAACCATTTATAGTTTGTATTATGGTTGATAACGCACCTGATATACTACATATACATACATAAATACTTCATATCGTTGCATATTCAATACTCAGACAGCCAATAAATTTAGTTAAGCACAAAGATGTTGACCGTGCCTGGAATCAACCCCGGGACCTTCTAGTGGGCAGTCCGGTATAGAAACCATTCTCTTATGTATACCAATATTTCAGTTTATTTATTTATTTAGTACACAAAACCACTTATCATATATACACCGAGTCTTTCATATGAATATTTCATATGTATAAATTAAATTTAGGCTATTAGTAAGAACTAGGTATTTAAGACATGGGGTGCACTGAACTCCACGAAAGGTTGAACCTGTGTTGTGGTGTTCAGACTCTTCCATTTAGCGTACATAATCACAAGCTAGACTAATTTGGTACAAAGGTAAATACTAGTAATAATCTAACTAAGGTAATACAAACTAGGGGTAGATAATATATACAATGAATGGGCAAAACATATTAAAGAGAAAAAGTTAGGAGTAACATTGGCTATATTTTGTTTCTCTTTACAACTTAAGTCCTACAAGGATCTTATAGGCCAATCTGCTTATTGCTTTTATATTTTTCTTCATAATTGATTTTTTTTAAATCTTATAACACCCGATATCTCCGCAGATCCGTCTGGCGGACGGCAACCGGCTGACGGGTCGGTTCAACCACTCGCACACCGTGGGCGACCTGCGCGAGTACATCACGCGCGCCGAGCCCGCCTACCAGCTGCAGAGCTTCGTTCTCCTCACCACCTTCCCCAGCAAGGAGCTCACCGACCCCGCGGCTACGCTCGCCGACGCTAACCTACTCAACACCACGCTACTGCAGCGGCTAAAGTAAAACACTACTTTGTACGAAATTGTTGTGTTTTATTCAACTCGTAGACTGAGGATATGGAAAACAATAAATTTGGTTAAGATTTTTCATGTAGTTCAGAAAACTTATCAAATGCTGACTGCTAGTTCGTATCGGCAACACTTTTAGAACTTTTGTAGAACTTTCGGACTTCATTTTTACGGTTTTGCAATGGCTGGCAAAGTCAAAGTCAAATAATTTACTCAACTCGCAGACTGAGGATATGGAAAACAAGTAAATTTGGTTAGGATTTTTAGTGTTGGCCATAGTTCAGAAAAAAATATCAAATGCTGACTGCTAGTTTGTATCGGCAACACTTTTAGAATTTTTGTAGAACTTTCAGATTTCATTTTTATGGTTATGCTGGCTCTTATTTGCAATGGCTGGCAAAGTCAAAGTCAAATAATTTATTCAACTCGTAGATTGAGGATTGAAAACAATAAATTTGATTAGGGTTTTTAATGTTGCCTATAGTTCCGTAATACGTATCTACTGCTTGCTCCTCCCTGCTAGTATGTATCGGCAACTCTTTATGTATGTAGGACATTCAAGACTTTTTTACGGTTATGCTGGCTCTTATTTGCAATGGCTGGCAAAGTCAAATTCAAACAATTTATTGAACTAGCAGACCGAAATTTATCAAATGCTGCCTGCTACTTTGTATCAGCAACACTTTTGTAGAACTTTCGGGACTTACATTTTACGGGATAGCAAAATCAAAGTCAAACAATTTATTGCATTATTATGTAACTTTACAGTTACATAATTATTACCCATAAGGCATTGGAATTATTTAGGAGATGACCATCCCTGTTTATTAATTTGAGTTTTTTCAGTGTTTGATCATTTAAATAATCTTCTTTTCTATAGTAGTTTTTTATGATAAGTAAATTTTATAAGTTTGTAAGGAACGCTTTAGGTCATCTGATAATTTAAATATTTCAATAGCCATTGAATGTCAATGAATGTTTAACTTTATTAACATAGTTAAAATGCTAGATTCGTTTGAACAGCGCTTACTTTGGGAGCCAACTCATGGCGCGCGAACTTTTCCGATATTTTTAAGAAAATATCGAAACTGGCATTTAAATACGTAGATAAGGATCAAAATGGTTTCATCAAAGTGCTAACAACGCCGCTGTCAGTCTTTGCCATACCTATGTAAACCAGCCCACCAGAGTTGATATAGTAACCTCAACCTGATAGGCAGTTGCAGATTTTCCTTACTCAGTCAACAGTTTTAGGTAGCTTAGTTTTGAAGATTGGTACCAATTTGTGTAATATATTACCATTCCCATGGTTTGATGAATGTGGAAATGTTTCGTGTATAAACAATGATAGTGGATCGAATATTGTAACCTAGGTTCGAGAAGGCTTAAATGAAATAGATTTTAAGACCTTTATTTCAGTCTAATGTCGCTTTTATTTGTAAAGTATTTGTATACCTACAAAGTTATCTGCTAAATTGTTTTGCACAATGTACCTATTTAACCATGAAAACTATTAGAAGTTTACTTTCTCTATTAACCATCAGTGTTATTTTATTACGATACACTTTAAGATCTTTTTGTAAAACAAACGGGCCTTGAATAAAGAGACCAAAGTTCTCATATAAGTTTTTTTATTTAAATCTACATACTTATGCGAATTTTAAAAGTAAATAATTATAATCTAGAATAATTAAATAAATTAAGTTGGTGATAGCAAAGTATTAAAAAAATAATCATGATTAGACATACGAGTATACACGTACTTACTTACATCATTTTCGCAATACATACATTAAAAATAATATTGGCAAAATTAAAATACGCCATCTTGTTTACGTTTGAATTTGGAAGCCGCCTCACGCGGTGACCGTTAGAGATTTGGACAAGACGCCATCTTGTTTACACTTGAATTTGGAACTCGTTTCAAAATGGCTGCCGTTAAGCGCAGCATTCTGCTCGCGGGAAGTTGCAGGCGCAAGGGTCAGTCGCGATGCACGTCGCCGGGCAGATACAGTCACACGCTGGAATAAAAACATTTCAGCAGTTTAGTATAAGACATTTCAACATTTACTTAGGGTTTATTGAAATAAATTTATATAAAATCAACCTACTTACTACCACAGTTCAGGAGCTACACTTAAATATACATGGCGCAGCTAAATTCAGTACAACATTGCCTTAATAAAGACAATAGTTAAGCATTAGTGTTCCTAGTGCAAAGTTTAAAGAAATCTGCTTAAGCGTCTACATATATCCTAGAGCCTATGGTTAGCTCAAAATTCTGACACTCCTAGAAGTCAAAACTAGCTATTTCGCATTAGCTACTGATACTTTGATCTATAACTAGCTTGTATTTTCTTATTTTGAAGGTTTCGATCCACAATGTTGAGTTGCATGGGCTTTTGAGAGTGTTACTGCCACTTTGATAGTAGTATTAATCTAAATTAAGAGTGTATTTTAGCAGCTAAATTTCTCAGTCTTCTAGCCTATGGTTCACTAACATGAGCTAATTGATACCACAGTATGTCTATTAAATAAATATTAGGACATATTTCACACACGGCTGGTTAACCCCATACTGAACCATTTCTAGTTCTTATTATGGTTGCTAACACAACTGATTACTACATGGTACATATTTTATACATACATACATGACACAACTGATTAATACATACATACATATTTTATATAGATACATATTTAACACCTAAACCAACAGCCAACAAATTTAGTTCACAGCACAAAGTTGTTGGCCGTGCCGGGAATCGAACCCGGAACCTTCTGATTGGCAGTCCGGCATGGTAACCATTACGCCAACGAGGTCGTTGTGAAACCAGTTTATAGTAAATTGAACCTTATAGCGTGCAGCATATGACTTACGTTTGCAGTCCCCATACTTGCAAGGGTCCATGTACTCCGTGCAATCCTCTCCGGGTGGCAGGAACGACGACCGGTACACGGTGGTGCCTTCCAACTGTAAGTAAGGTCAATATTATTATTATTATTATACCAAATGTGTAATTCTCGGAATTTTAGGAATTCCGGTGCAATATGAAGCATCACGGGCCTAAGCCAAGTGATGTTCATGTTCGGGTTCAGTAGTTTCTTATTATTATTATTATGTTTATATTTTATCATTTATTAACAAGTCAGAATTTACAATATTATAATGTCAAATACAAATAACTTATTATTATTATTAAAAGCCTGTTTGATCCCACTGTTGGGCAAAGGCCTCCCTACCCTCTTTCCACTTGTCCCTATCTAGCGCTATTGTGGACCAATCCTCTAGGTGTTTGTCGAGCTAATAACTTAAATCTAAATAAATTACCCGCCCCTAATAGTTCCCGGTGCAAAGGTGCCCATCAGACTTATATATTCTTAAAAGTATTTATGTCAATTAAATATTTATTAATATCACATTAAAAATATAATTAATTAATTAATATAATTAAACTTTTTTTATATATACCCGCCCAAACGTGCCCATCAGGCTTGCCGCATTGCCTCTTTGGATTGCAAGGGAAATATGTGAAAAAAGTATATAAAATACCAATGACAATATACCACTCGATGGCGCATAGATTTACCCCCCTCTTCCGAAATAAGCGGTTCTTTCCGCAGAGTGTAGTACACACTTATTAATTTAACATTATAGATAATTACATTTGTCTATAGCTAGGCTTATAGCTAAACAAAATACTTTGCCCTTTTACTTTTTTGGTAACTTAATCTACATATCGGAGAATCAGAAGAAATTCTCATTGACAAGGGAGGACGATCTATTCAAAATTCAAAGGTATTTGAACGTGAACAAACAACACTAGAATTAAAACTAGTAATCCGAATCATAGCTCGTCATGTTGAAGGCAGCCCCGAAGACAGATGGCGTTGTTCACTATCCGACATACGTGACATATTTATATACATATCTACCTTTTGTAGGTCTAGATAAAATCAATCCGTCTGAAAGCTAAAATTTCTTTCTATTTTGAAAAATAGTCGTTACAAAATCTAAAAATGTTGTGCTTTTGAAAATAATAACAGAATTAAATCAAATAATCCTTTTTCTATTAGGTCTTGATATTATCTAGAATTGTTCTATAGAGCTTATAATTTCAATATTTTTCATTGTAGATTTTATATGATTTGTCTCCACTGCCGCGCGTCATGCGCTTCACCCAAATTTGTATGGCGCATACAACAGCGCCGCAATGAACTTATTTTAGATCTTACCTTCTGGCATGGTTTCTGGTACTGGCCCTTACAGGCCCACGGCGGTCGCTGCGGCGAGGGCGCGCACACAGGCTGGTACGACATCTTTTGCGTCGTGCTCGACTCCATTTTGGCTGAAATATCATTATTACAATTAGACGTTGTTTTTTTTTATAACTTATAGATTTGCTTTTGACCACAGCTTGCCTGGTGTTAAACAATACTATGGTCTACGATGTTACACTCTTACCTAGAAAATACCTATTAACTGTCTTTTTCCTCGTGTGAACTGATGACGAACCTAGCGATCTATTCATATTTTCTTGAAACGACTTCTCTCGGGTCACGCATTCTATTATCGTCATATCACTACGCGACTGCAGCGCGTTGCGGAATTTGACGGCAGTTAAGTTGCACGCTTGATTTGCAGCGCCATCTAGGTTTCATCTGTAATTATGGCTACGTCCCACACTACGCTTTATTGTATGGGAATCAGTAATCCTCTTTTACTAGAGACTACTCGACTAATGTCGCGTCGCTCAGCACTGTAATTGTTTTATCTGTATACTCGTAGTAGATATCATTATCATTGAAAGTAGCGACAGTATAATGGCTATTAAAAGGGCACACTTCACACCCGGCTGATTAGCCCCATACTTAACTAGTTCTAGTTTGTATTATGGTTGCTAACACAACTGATATACTACATATTATACATACATACATCAATACCTTATATCAATACATAATTATTTAACACCCAGACCGACAGCCAACTAATTTAGTTCATCACAAAGAAGTTGCCCATATAAGTTGTTGGCTAGATTTACGTGACTTGCTCTGCTGCCCGTAGAAATAAATATCTCTGCTAAATGGAGGCATAGGCATAATCTTTGCTGAATGAAGGAAGACCGCCGTCGTTCCATATTGCTTGCTTAATAATATTTAGAGTTTTAGTAAAACAGTTACCCGCAGGCTTTTCGTAGCATTTCATGGGTGCGTAGGACTCCGGCGGGGCGATGGGGCCGGGGTTGATGTAAGACATTCGGTTAATGGTGCGATCTGGTAAAAATATAAAATCATTGTGTAATCGACAATTAGGAACTTAACATACGTAGAAAACATCATCAATGTCATCTTAGATAGAAACAAATAACAGACAAATTATTTTATGTCTATGGTTCTATGGCAGAAGTAATAACTTAGATAATTGAACAACAGTGCTTGCACACTAATGCTGGCGGAGTTTTATCATCTGGGAGCTACCCTGGGTTGGATGACACGTAAAATTGTAGATCCCGGTAGTCTTAGTACAAGCAGTCGTCAAGTTAGAGGCCTTCGAGCGGCTTGAAAATTGAATATTTTTATTCATCATAAGGTATCCTATTACAAATACAATTAATATCAATAACAAGATACAGTATGGACTGGATGTTGGAATATAAAATAAAATAAAAATAAAAATAAAAAAGCCTTTATTCAACTGCACATATTTACATAGCTTGTCATCTTTCATATTATTATTACAAATGTCATATCATATTAATCGTCATTAAATGTTTACATCGGAATGTCAAGTAATAATTGTAATTGTCGCTTATTATACTATCGCATGTCAAACTATATACCTAGGTAATTTATGTCAAAAAAAATATTAAGCGGATCCATCTTGAAGTGCAGATGTCGCCTCGCTGGCGTAGGCCTCCCCCAACTTCGTCCATAGTTTTCTGTCCCGAGCTAATCTCATCCAGTTTTGTCCATGTCTCTGTGTAAATACATCTGCCCATCTTCGGTACGGTCTACCTCTACTTCGCTTGTCCATTCTTGGTGTCCATTCTGTAATTTTCTTAGTCCATCTTTTGTCAGTCATCCTTGCAATGTGTCCAGCCCAATTCCATTTAAGTATGCGTATTGTTTTTATAATGTCTCTTACTCTAGTTTTGCGTCTTATAATGCGATTACTAATCTTGTCTGAGAGCTTAATTCCTAGCATACTTCTCTCCATTTTTCTCTGACATATGGCCAGTTTGGTTTCGTCCTCTACTCTCAATGCCCATGTTTGACACCCGTATATAAGACAGGGAAGAATGGCTACGTCATAGACTTTTTTCTTAATACTAATGTTTAAATCTTTATTTTTCATAATTTCTTTCATTGCCCAAAATTTTTTCCATGCTAACGTAATCCTTCTGTCAATTTCTTTTTCTGTCAAATCGTTAAAAGCAATAGATTGGCCGAGGTAGGTATATTCTTCTACGTATTCTATTTCTTCTCCGTCCACAGTCACTTTAATCTTTCCTCCGTTTGTCATAATTTTTGTCTTGGTAGCATTTAGTGAAAGCCCTACTTTCTTGCTCTCTGTAGATACTTCCTGTAGCATTCTTTCCAATTTGTTTGCAGCATCTCCAAATAAAACTATATCATCTGCGAACCGAAGATGGGTAAGATGTTCTCCATTAATGTTGATTCCTTCGTTTTCCCAGTTTAAATTCCTGAATACCATTTCAAGCACTGAAGAGAATATTTTTGGGGAAATTGGGTCTCCTTGACGAACTCCCTTCTTGATGGAGAATTCTCGCCCGTCCCTTTCCATTCTTATCTTTGCTTTACTTTTGGAATATATACACTCTAAAACCCCTATGTACCTGTCCTCTACTCCTTGTTGTCGAAGTGCCTCCCATATCGACCCGTGCTCCAGCGAATCAAACGCTTTAGAAAAATCGATAAAGCCGATGTACAAGGTTTTGTTATACTCTTTGCATTTAGGTACTAATGAGAGTTGCTACTACCTGTATATGGTCTATCGTCGAAAACTTTTTCCGAAAGCCGGCTTGCTCGTGTGGCTGATTATCATCTAGAGTAGTTGTAATCCGATTGAGTATCACTTTAGAAAATACTTTGTAGACACTGGACATCAAACTAATGGGACGGTAGTTGCCTAGTTCACTTCTGTCTCCTTTCTTGTGTAAAAGTATTGTGGTTGATTTGCTCCAGTCTTCCGGGGTCTGTCCTTTCTGTAAAATGTTGTTGAACAACTTTTGCAACGGCGTCATTAACGGCTCAAGCAGTGATTTCATAAGCTCATTTGTGATGCCATCGTCACCCGGTGCTTTTTCATTCTTTTGTGAGCATATTGCATGTCTTATCTCACTTTTTAATACGCTTGGTAGCTCTTCGTTGTTTCTGGTTCCGGCCCAATCGTCTTGTCTATATGGTATAGTAGTGGAATATAGATCTTCATAATATTTAGTAGCTTCCTCAACTATATTTGGTCTTTTTGAGACTAAGGTATCATTTCTTGTCTTCAGGTTTGCTGTCCACTCTTTCTTGTTTTGCAACTCTTTGTAGGCTTTTTTCACAGCTCCCAACTTATTAATGAATACCTCAAATACTTGATGTCTATGTTGTTTTTTATCTTTGTCTATGTTTTTGTTGATTTCTTTGCTTATTCTAGTAATTTCTTTTTTGTTTTCCTTTGTTCTTTTTTGTTTGTATAGCACTCGTCTTTTTTCTAATAACAATTTCGTTTCTTTACTTATTTTCTCTTTTTTAGTCTTAATCCTTTGAGGTATTGCTTTTTGGAAGTTAGCTATTTGGCTTTCTAGCAACTTGTATTGTTTTTGAATATCCGACTCTGTGTCTATTAACATAAATTTTTCTTCTATATCGACTTTTTCCTGTTCTGTTAGATTGGGTATATTTCTCAAGCATGGTGGTTTTGGAATTTTAAATCGCCTTGTGACCTTTGATGATAGCTGGCATCCAACCATCCTGTGGTCAGTTTTAAAATTTGGCTCAATGACATCAAACTTCATGATTTGTTTAGGCTGGTTACTAAGGATAAAGTCAATTTCATTCATATATTTCCCATTGGGGGTCGTCCATGTCCACATCCTGTGTTTTTTTCGCTTAAATATTGTGTTTACTATTTTAAAATGATTTTCTTGCGCAAACTCTATCAACTTCTGCCCATGTAAACTTCTTTTGCCATGAGAAAACTTGCCAAACACCTCTTCTTCACCAACTTTCTTTTTACCAACTTGGGCGTTCAAATCTCCCATTATTATGATATTGGGTGTTTCTGATGAAGCTAGTGCTCTGCTGAGGGTCTCATAGAAAGTGTCCAAAATATTGTTGTTTGTTTTTCTCGTTTCTGTAGGAGCATAAACCTGAATTATTGTCCAAGAGTATTTTTCTCTAAGTTGCAACTCAACTAGTGCCACCCTATCTGAGTAAGTCTCGAACCTTAATATTTTGCTCTTAAGATGTTTTTTAATTAAAAAAAATATGGAAGGATGTTGGAATATAGTAACATAGAAATGAAGAAGAAGAACTTACTTTCAAACGGTTGTTCGACACAGTGATATTTCGCCGGTGGCTTACAGGACTCCCTGATCGAAGTGGGTTTGGGCACGAAGTCGTGACGCTGCGTGGTGAGGTTCTGCATGGGACCCTGACCCCACATGTCGTGGTGGCACGGTCGGATAGGCTGCGTCACGCACACCGGGTTGGGCAGGAACGATAGCTAGGGGAAGTGAACAAGGAATGAGTGGTCGGTCGGAAGAACACACCTAAAGTTTTTTAAAATATTTTTCCTTTGCTTATCTCAATTTGGGTTTCAGATCACAGCGGAACTACACTAAATATATAATTTTATCTATTTACAATGGATGTCCGCAAAGTAACGCCTGAGTCAATAGGTTATTTACGACCGCTCTGATTGGTAGGAGGCGATGAAGTGCGACGCCACAAGCTGAAAGTCACCTTTTGTACTGTATCTCCTTCCATCTGCGCTGTAGACGGCACCAGGTTTGGTAGAGGCCTGACTGGTTGAGGAATAGGCGATGTGGTTGGCAGGTAACTGGAAGAGTAGGAAAAAAACTGACTATCTACATAGGTTTAACCTATGTATTGCGTATTGTATATAGGTTTAGAAAAAAAACTTGAGAGGTGTTAAGGGACACCCAGATGGAATGAAGTTCCTTCACTGTCAGGATTCTTTATTATTTTTATAATTTATTATTTAAAAAAAACCGGTATACAGTCAACAAAAATAATCGTCGCGACACCACACTGTTCAATGCCAAATAGAAATGAAAATATCTGGCTTGCTTTCTATAAGAAAGAGAAAGAGACAGACAGAGAAACATGCGCACGCCGCACAGCTTACAATAGCGTACGCGTATAGCAAAAAGTGTCGTGATAACTTTTCGTAAGATTTTTTTCCGTCTAGCCCCCTTTCACAACGCGCCATAAGGAACTTCGTTCCAATATAAGTACGAGGGTGAATCAAAAAATTCTTGGAATCAATATTAAAAAATGCAAAGATTTAAATAATAATATTTTATTTTTCTACGTAATCTCCCTGCAATGCAATGCATTTAGAATAACGCGTTTCTAACTTCCTTATTCCTTGTGAAAAAAAATATTTTCTTGACTCTCGAAAAAGTCCTCTACGGCAGCTATAACCGCGTCATTATCGTGAAATTTTGTTCCACGAAATTCCTCTTTTAATTTTGGAAATAAGTGAGAATCACTTGGGGCTAAATCCGGAGAATATGGTGGGTGGTCAAAGAGATTGAAGCCAGCACAGCGGATTGCGTTGAGCGCAACTTCCGATCGATGAGCAGGAACGTTATCTTGAAGGAACAACACGCCCAACGACAGTTTTCCACGACAAGGCCGCCCAGAACGCGGGTCATCTTTACAGCTTGATCTACCTCTTTTAAATTCAGCCACCCAGTACGCAACCGTAGAATAGGGTACAGCATCACCCCCTAATGTCTGCTGAATGTCCAAAAAAATTTCCTTCGTAGGCATTTTTTTCAAACTGAGATATTTTATCAGCGCATGTAACTCACTTTTATCCATAATTTTAACTTTTTAGCAACTCGTTGCACAAAAAAGTTTATTACATGCGAACGAATTGACAAAAACAAGTGACAGTCTGTATAAATATAGTGTGATATACACTCTTTAATTTGAATATCGAACTTGATCCAAAAAGGTTTCATATATCTAAAAGGTATATATGCACTTCTAAGAACTTTTTGATTCACCCTCGTATTAAGATATGAAATAAAATTATTAATGAGGTCAAATAAATAAATTTTGCATTTATTTTGTATAATCATGACGTTCAGTAAAAAAAAATATTTGAATATTATAAAAATTGATCCTTATATCCCTTAGTCACGCTATGATGCGCGAACGGTTGAACCGATTTTTTTTGTTGTGTTTGTTATTGTCAGGAGAAGGTTCTTATAACAGAAAAAATGTAGTGAAATTGGTCCAGCCGTTGTTCACACGAGATGGCGTGACCATGGATATAGGGATAAATATATTAAATAATCATCGTTAAGACAGGACAACGTCTGTCGGGTCAGCTAGTGATTTATAAAAGTTACCTGTTTTTATAAACGGTGGCGGACTCGAATGTCCTGTTTGCTGTGACGGGGTTAACACACGAGTCCGGGATGATGGCACGCCGCCGGCAGTCGCTCGCTGCGTCCAGGTAACTAAACAATATACAAATAGATTTAAGAAAAGCAATCGAATATAGTGGCTCGGTGGTAATCAATTCTGTTTTCCATCAGACGGTCCCTGGTCCGATCCCAGCCCTACACCAATGACTTGTATCTCAATGTGTGGATTTGCACACGCTTTACGGTGAAGGAAAACAGAGAGGAAACCGGCATGTTTGAGGACCACAATATCCGAAGAGATGCGTCATCCAGCAACTAGTACTAGGCCAGCTTGGTGGATTATGGCCTATATCTCTCTCCTCGTGAGGGAAGGCCCCGAGTCTCAGCAGTGGGAACGAATGGTGGGCTGTTTATGTATGTATGTAATTGAAAATATCATGACCAGCGGGATTCAAACCCGCGTCTCCGGTAAACCCGGCCGAACGCTATAGCTAAGCTAGGATCGGTTCACCACTAGCCCCGAAATAATAAAAGATGACTTCAAAGTGGGTTCAGCACTAACCAAAAGTCAAACAATACAAAGTATTTAGTATAAATTACTTTAAATAAAGTAATTCATATTTCAACATGATAAAAAAAATTCAGATGGAACTGTTTTCGTAAGTATTACATCTACAGGCTTAACTTACACACGTAAGCACTTAGATTTTACGTAAGTATTAGTTACTCGAGATACTAAGCTAAAGCTTTCCCTAATCTTTTCAATTTTTTTAAAGTTACATTACAGGCACACATCAAGTTTTGAAAGCTTCAATCCTAAACCGAAGAAGAAGAATATGTATCACAGTAGGTACACTACAACTACATACAAAACACATAATATAAAAATAGGAAAAATACAAAACATAATAACTTACACGTAACTTCGAGTATACTACTAACTGGTATTTATTGTTACAGAAGTAGGTACCTCATCATGTAAGTTGTGTTGACATCCAGTTTCTGACAGGGTTTTTGGTACTGGCCCTTACACGCCCAGGGCATCACTTCCTTCGCAGGAATCTGCAATAGTGCAACGTGTAGGTAATATGAAAAGTAGTAGTGTGCAAATAACTCTAGTCAATTTAGGTCCTACAACTTCAAGGAGAGCAAATAAAACGTCTGTGGCGCTAGTGCTACTAGATACAACTGTCTGACTCCATTTAGTAAAGAATATCCCTCCACTCGTATCGGTTTCAATGTTTGAAACTGTTTCTCCCCAAGTCCAGTATTAAAGACACTGGTAACTGCAGCCAATGGCATTGATTAAAGCTACTACTATCAGTAGCAGTGGTGTTAGATACAAAAATTACTATGCTCAGCGAGGAGACATTAGTCCAAAATCTTATTTATTCTTTATTGTGACAGACAGACATAGTAAATTATAAATAAGATTTAGATTACAGTAACTGCACTTAGCATAGTAGTATGTATTGCCAATAACAGTAGTGGCTATTTTCATTGGTGGTGACTACAGTCGCCGGTATCTAAAATTATTATCGGTATTTGTTATTGTAATGGATATTTCCAAGATTACGGCAGATAGAAGATTGGATCCCTTACTTTATTAGGCATGTAGCTCATCTTGTGCGTAGTGGCGGTATCCATCTTAGCTGCGGGACGCTCGTAACATCGCTCAGGGGCGTACGACTTGGTCACCTCGGTGCGCTCCGGGGGCACGTACGACAGCTTGTTGATCGTGCGGTCTGCGGGGCCAATGATGACCAATGAGAGACAGGGTACATAACAGAAACGTCTTAAAAACAGGTTAGGTCTTAAGAAAAAAACAAAACAAGATTCATCAGGATTTTATGCTCAAAACTAGAGATATTTGAAGCGACGGTAGGTCAGTAAGATAGGTTTGTCTGTTGTTTTTATGATGACGTGGGGAAAATCTTCAACAAGATACTTGGCTAAAATGGAGCGTAGGCTGGTTATATGGGATATGTACCTGGTAACCTGCCTATGCTAAACAGAAGACTCCGGGTTCTTCCGGGCTACACCCCCGGAGATCTTGTAATACTGCGCTTCAGCCTTTCCCGGTCATTGCTGTCGATTCGTCAACGACGGTCACATGACGCCGTTGTCTGACCCCGACTCAATGTAGCGGGTGTCGGAGCCCCATCTCCTAATACCCTCGAGTCTAGTGCTCCTTTTAGTCGCCTCTTACGACAGGAAGGGGCAGTTCCGCAGCCATATTCTTTCGCCCTTGCAGGGTTAGATAACTTTGCCTAGATTCTTTGCCATAGAACTTGTCTGTTGAATAAAAATACCGCCCTTATCGTATGGCTTAGGTGAGTCATCATTGTATACGATCTTACTCTCAAAAGGAGTCTCGACGCAGTGAAACTTTGGCGGCGGTTTGAAGTTCTCCCGAAGCACACAGGGTTTGGGCACGAAGTCGTGGCGTTGTGTGGTGATATTCTGCATGGGACCCTGACCCCACATGTCGTGGTGACACGGTCGGATGGGCTGCGTCACGCACACCGGGTTGGGCAGGAAGGACATCTGTTGAAGAATAAAACGTTCAGAAATCAATCGAATATTATTACCAATCTAGCTCGGTTCAATGAATCTAAGGTAATCTGACGTGATCATCGAGGTTAAGCAACGGTCGATGAGTCTTTAGATGGGCACAAGTCTTGACAAAAGTGGAATATTTATCTGGGTGCTACCCAGTGAGTCAAATGACAATTTAAATTGTGAGTCCCGGCTGTTAGTATTAATACAAGCAGTCGTTGAGTTAAGTCAGAGGATTTCGGGCAAAGATAAATTCTCTTGGAAAAAAAAGAGAAATCCTCGACAGCAGAACTCGGTGACTTGGCTCATACGAAGAAGGTAATTGGTTAGTAAGTTAGTTAGTTCGCAAGTTAGCTGATCGGTAACTAGAACCTTAGAACAAGTCTCACTTTCTGCACAGTGCATCCTTCCATAGGCTCACAGCTCGGCACCAGGTTCGATAGCGGCTTCCTCATCTGGCCCCGCAGGTTCCTGCAGCCGTCAGTGGGGAGGTAGGACATCTTGTACGTGGTGTTAGCCTCCACGGGGGCAGTGGGGGGCGCGTAGCAGCGCCGCGGCGCGTACGAGTCCGGGATCCTTGGCTGCTTGTAGCACTGGGGGCGAAATATATAACCGTTCGTATGTTGAATGACATTAGCCCATTTTGTATTATCCGTTGAAAAAAGTTCAAGTTCCAAGTTTTAGTTTTACCCACACCGGCTCTCTGTATGTCAACAGTTGCGGCGAAAATGTGTTTATACCGGGAGCCGGTGTTTCAACATACAAGTGGATAGTAAACTAGGTGACCCGTCAAACGTTTTGCCTTAAAAAATTGATAGTAGCCGATTCTCAGACCTACTGAATACGCATATAAAATTTGGTAAAAAAACCGGTCAAGCCTTTTCGGAGGAGTACGGTAACTATATTGTGACATGGAAATTTTATATATTAGAAGATAACAGTGCTATCTTTACGGACCATGTCCGAAACTCATAATATCTGCTATCATGCTCTGTATAAAAAGAGGTAATTATTTTATTCTCCGCTTACAAGTAGGTAGCGCATGAAATCTAAGCTTAACTAGTTCAGTCGATTTCAAGAAACTGATATGAAAATAAAAAGAGTCAGGAGAATATTACGTGCTCGTAAGATATTTTTTTAATTAACCGTTATTATTATTTAAACTGAGGCAATAAATATTTAAGCATCAAAAAGACGAAGCACCTCTCCGTAACGATACTAGCGCAATATAATTCGCCCATAATTTGTACAAATATTAATTTGTATGCTTTAATATTAGTACCCTGCAATATGTGTATATGACCTGTGTTTTTAATTAATTATCTTGTATAATGTTTTTAGTGCTTTTCTTGTTGATTTGTTTAGTGCTTTTCTTGTTGATTTGTTATTGTTCACCTGTTTTCAACCTATTTTATAGTTCCTTTTGCCTGTTTTCTCGACGTTCGTGTCGTTACCCGTCGATCTCAACGGAAGACCAGCGCTGGTTGCCTGCAGCCAGCACATGCTGAGTTGAGGCCGGCTTGTGACCGGAAATGTTTCTTGTGTATTGTTATTTGTGTACCTATATGTTTTTCCTGTCACAAACATAAATTATTTGATTTGATTTGAGATATCCACTGGATACTCACTGGCTTGACTATGGGAGGTTTCCCGCAGCAGCAGCTCCGGCAAGGGCAGGGCTGTTCCTGTTTGCCGTCGACCGGCTTCCCGTCGCGGAGACCCGACTTCATGCCGGCGGATGGAGCGCACGGCGCCGCCGCCGGGCAAGGCTCGCACCTGCCGATTCATCATCATCATCAGCCTATGTTTTTCCACTGCTGGACATAGACCTCTCCCAAGGCACGCCACTTGGCCCTATCCTGTGCTTCTCTTTGCCATCCCCTACCCGCTACCTTCTTCAGATCATCGCTCCACCTGGTTGTAGGGCGTCCTACACTACGTTTGCCGAGACGCGGTCTTCACTCTAGAACTCGTCTACCGTAACGGTCATCGGTTCTTCGGCAGATATGTCCGGCCCATTGCCACTTCAGCTTGCTCATGCGTTGAGCTATGTCGGCCATTCGTCTGTACATTGCTTAACAAACATCATCATATATACAGATTTTAAAGCGATGACAGCTCAGTCGTGCGGATGCTTTACGCACGTAGTATGGTGGGTTCGATCCTCGCCAATTAGCTCGAGCTTTCGGTGAAAGAAGAAATCATGAGAAAGTCTCAACACGGTGATAGAGCATTTTCTAGTATTCGACTGGCTAGCAACCATTTTCAAGTTGAAAATCTATCACCAAGCACCTAACGTTGTGTTCCAGCTCCTTGAGAGCCAGTTCATAGTTCATTTATTCATAATAAAAATATTACAGGTCTGAAATTATATAATACAATTAGTACATACAAGTACTAAATCTGGCATCTTATTTAAATAATAATTAATATTAAATAATAAATAATATAGTGAAAAATTATAAAAATAAAGATGTCAATTCGCAAGATATTCAATTAAATGTCAATAAATTATTTAAAACTAGGTATAAATTCGTCATATGAATAAAACGCTCGATTAATGAGCCACTGTTTCAATTTCATTTTGTAAGCGTGCAGAGTGACGGCTGCAGTTTTCCTAGGTATGCTAGGTATGACAATAATACTCATAATATGCTAGGTTGGAGTGTTGCATCTTGTTAATATTCATAATATGCTATAATAAAAGATTTAGTATGGGGCTTACCTTGAAATGAAAATGAATGATGATGAAATTAATGATAAGTGAAATATGTCCTAATTTTTTTTCTCCTTTATTATGTTAGTTTCGTTGGTCGGATGACATTTACATTTAAAATCCAACAGTGCGTTTTTCTGTTTTTTTAGTCTACTGCGAATTCATTTTGAAAATAAATATTAGTACGAAATTTAACTGACTCCTAATGTAATTGTAAAATGCGTCATTCCAACTATCAATAACATAACGTCGCAGGAAGCTTTATCTTTGTACCCTTGACTTTTATACCAGATATCAATTCAGTCAAGCAGGAACTGCATGGAGGATGTTATAACTATATCTACGCTATACGTATGTAATTATGTAATGTAGATAAATAAACAGAACATACACGGCTGGTTAGTCCCATACTAAACCATTTCTAGTTTGTATTATGGTTGCAAACACAATGACTGCCAACAAATTATTTCATCACAAAGATGTTAGCCTTACCGAGAATCGAACCCGGAACCTTCTGATTGGCAGTCCGGCATGGTAACCATTACGCCAACGAGGTCGTCAAACCAAGTACTAAGTGTGCGAACAAACTAAGTATTTACAAGTAAAAACTTTAAGAACTGCATTCATTCTGTTCAATAGTAACTATTGAGTACATTTCTATTCTACTAGAGTTTCTGAGAATTTCTAGGTACATTCAGTCAGGTTAGTTGAAACAGCTTGTGCGGTCAGATATGATCCTATCTTTATCTCTTTGCTGCTTTTGTTATTGACAGATAACATCTGTGGGTCACCCGTGTTAGTACACGAACAGCTTTCAGATAAACGAGACCTCAGTCAAATAATTGCGTCATTTGTTTTTTTTTAATCGGTGATAAGTACATGAAAAAATAATTAGTTCTGTGCAGTTGGCAACTAAAGTGTTGGTCAGTTTGTGTGAAAGTTTGAGGTAATTTTTTTACGTAATTTTTATAGTTTATTTATTTAATTTTTTTTATTATAAGCACGTCGCTTGAGATGGTTAGAAGGTTTGCGAAATGAGCGCATTTATAATTATATTATTATCTGTTTATTAGTATTTTTTTCTGAGGACTTCACAATTCAAATGAAATCTCTTTGAAGTTTATTCACTGTAAACACCCGTGTGTGTATTAGTACAATAATCATATTTTAGTAAATAAATAAAAGTAAATAAGCACAGTGTACCAGTTAATAAATTACGTTCAAAGGCTTCTATCAATTCCGAGGGATAGTTGAAAGTACAAAAAAATCTAAAGAACTTTTATATGAAGATTTATCGAAATTAACATTTAAAAATAAACTGCTTTATACACACCGCAGATCTAATAAAAAGTATACGAAACCGCTGACATTAATTTAAATATACAACAAAAGTCATATTTTTTCTATAGGTAGGTACAGTTACAAAGTAGAGGCAAACTTTTTAAACCCTACACAGCCATGTCACGTTGTAGAGGCTGGATAGTTTTGACATATGGAACTAGTGGGCGGTCATAGTGTCAGAGATTTTATGGCATTTTTTTAAATATAATTAATGTTATCCAGCGGCAATGAAGATTATGCCATTCTATCTTCATGATTTTATGCTATGAATAGGTACTCACTCGGGCATAATTTATCTTGCAAATACCTAAATATAAATACACTGCATAAAAATCACGTTACAAATTAAAACCTAATCTAAAAATGAACTGATTTAAATTTATAAAAACATTTCAGACAAAATGGATAGAAAAATTGCAGGGTTTTGTGAAAAAATATCACTTTGAAGGTTATCTATACAAAAACTAAAACTAGACGGACGCGAAAACAATGAGGTGATGTCAAAAAGTTCCATTTTCAAGTTTTTTTAACATAAAGAGAAAAAAGTTCGGCCAAAAAGATCGGTGTTTTTTAAAAAGTTCGAATTGTTTATGTTGCCTGAGAAAAAATGTGAATGAACTAAGAGTTTTTTCTAAAAAGATTGGGCTTTTATAAAAAAAAAATAGTACGAGTATATGAACCGTGTAAATGAATCATAAATTTACTGTTCTATTTTTTTCTCTGTTTAAAATTTCTAAACATCGATGTGCAAAAATATAAATACCTATTAAATATTTAATTACTTGAGAGCCAGGTATTTCTGACTAGGCATTCTCCACCTTAGACCAGAGTGTCACAAACTCGTGTGGTTACGCATTTTTCTAGCCAAATTTCTAGATGTTTTGTTAAAAAAAACAACTTTATCAAATTACAATTGCCATTCATTTACTGCACACATAATAAATAAGAACATTAATAAATGCAAGTAATTAGAACACATACAAGAGATAATTTATTTGATGACTAAGACTGTTTCAATTGAATAAATTGGCATTCAAGAACACTGTACTGGTGCTGCCTACATTCTTGGTTAATTAGTATTAGTTAGTACTTAAACCATAGCAGTTGCGTCTCTATTTGGGAAACCTAGAACGCAAAGTTTTTAAAGTATCTAGAAATGAAATGAAATAATTTTTAGATACTTTAAAAACTTTGCGTAGGTTATGTTTAATAGCTCTGTGATGTAAAAACGACGGGTGATATAAAATTGAAGTGTCTGTGCGTGTGTATGTGTGTGTGTGGGCCTCGCCAGTTTTTCCAGACTAGACAAGCCTTTTCCTCTTCACCTTTGTCCAGTGTTGCTAACGCATTCTGCTGGTCAAATGCCTAGTTATATTGTATAAAAAATACGAGTTACTGCGATATTCGGTGTAAAGAATTTCTTGCGATTAATTCAAAATTATTTATTTTAGAACATCTCTTTTTTATTTGACAGTGCAAATAGGTAAATCAGACATAATTATATTCATGGTTTTGTAAATTTGACGACCCCGTTGGCGTAATGGTTACCATGCTGGACTGCAAACCAGAGGGTCCCGGTATCAATTTCCGGCGCGGCCAAAATCTTTGTGCTGTATTAAATTTGTTAGCTGTCGGTCTGGGTGTTAAATATGTATCGATAAAAAGTATTTATGTCTGTATATGTAGGATATCAGTTGTGTTAGCAACCATAATACAGACAAGAAATCGTTTAGTATGGGACTAACCAATTAAGGAGAAGGCGAAAGTCATGACGTATAGGGAGGTCAAGGATTTGGCCGAAGATAGGAATACCTGGAAAAAACCCCACGAACAAGAGCCTAGCTCTTAAATATTGAATGACTGGGACTAACCAGCCGTGTGTTAAATGTGTGTTAATATTTACGAGTATTTATTCGTAATTGTTTACAGATTCCAGAATGAAGTGTGATTGCGACTACATAATTTCGGGGCGAGATGACCTGCCGGCTCACTATGATAACTGCAGCTCCACCTGGCATATAAACCACCCGGGAAAGATAATACCAAAGTAAGAATTATACGTTTATTTATTTACTAGCTGCGCCCAGCACTGCATACAAATTTACTGATTTCGTTGATATATAGTGATGTCAAGGTTAATATTTTGTATTTTCTAAATAAAGGTCTATGGAAATGTGTTATTTCTATATTTGGTACTTTGATGTTAGCGAGTATGCGCATGCACAGTTTTTGTGTAAGGTTTACACACTATATAATTTACTTAGTGTGTAAGGTACTAAGTTTTATTGTGGTCACATGAAGATTTTGTTTTTAGAAGATATTTTATTTAATTTTCCAAAGAAAAAGACTAATCCTAATTGTTTGTAGAAGTATTGATTAAAAGATCTCGCTAGAGTTTATTTCGCTTATTTAAAATTTTCAAGTCACACGACGAGAAAATAAAAATAAATATTGTTGATTATAACATAAAAAAACGTAGTTTTATTGCAAAATCACACAAATTTAAAACAAATCGTATTTCTCGGCAACCCGGGAATTCCCGGGAAAAAGTGGTCGAGAATTCTCGTGCTCCGGGAAATAAAAAAGGTCGAGAAATGAGAAACCCTAGCAGTGCTACATGCCGTATAAACAACAGTGACATTTTAGTTCTAAGCAGTGCCACTAGATAGCGCTGTACGCTAGAGTAAGTTTTCTGAATCGCGATAACGACTGTTTTATACTTAGTATTTTGTCTACGCATTAAAAAACAATATGTTTTCTGATCAGGCTGTGAAATGGGATTACTTTAATTCCTTCAGCACAGTGGTTTAATAGCTGGTTCTACCATCCACTATGCTACCTGCTAGTGAACGGGTTCAATTTGGTCACGTGCTTAAAAGTAGCCTTTGTGATAATTCAGGTTCTAAACTATCTCCTTACAAATTTTCAACGAAATCGGTTCAGCCATTTGAGCGTGAAGAAGTAACAAACTTATGCATATAACTAGACACAAACTTTCCCATTTATAATATTAGTAAGGTTGGCTGGCCTGGCAAAAGTTGTTTTGCCTTATCTAAAAAGGGATTAGTGTTAAAAGGGTGAAAATTTAGGTTTGATACTGAGAATTATTATTTTGTAGAACGAGTGTGGAGATCGGCCTACTTTTACCGTCGTTTTAACTTTAGCTGATGATTGTCATGATATATTTTTTTATTGCAAGTACGAGTTATTATTCTTTCTTGCATTATACATGCAACCTTTTAAAAAGTATAAGAATAAAACGAACGAAATCGGTAAAGCCACTTTCAAGTTATGGCGTAACCAGAAGAAATAGGGGTTGATTTTTGTATAGTACAACATCTACATAAGTTATCACTTAAGTGTCATGTAAATCTTCGATCAAATATACTATAAATTTTTTATGGAGGATATAAATAGTATCTAAAGATAAAGTAAAGCTAGGGATGTAGTTTATGAACTATACTTGTATGCATAGATAATTTATTCATAAGCCTATTTTAAAACTCTAGCTATATTTAAGAATTAGAAATAAAACAGGATTCAAAATCTAAAATTATTTTTTTTGTTTCCTATTTATTTTCATATTGATAAGTCTGATTTGTACCAAAATAAGTATAAATATCTTTAGAGTGGTACTTTAGACTATGACTTTACTTGACTATGGTCTTTAAGCAATTTTTTACCGTTTATAGTGTAAAAACTATTGTTTTTTTAGCCTATACTGTCCCTCTTTAAATTTTCAGAAACATCGATGGTACTTTGCGTCTGCCCAACGAGCATCTTCAGAAACTGGAAGTAGATGTTTTGTATCATTTAGGTATTGACACTCTGAACTACGACCTACCCACACTCTTTGGTGATGTCAAGGTGTGTATATTCTCACTATAGGGTTGGTTCCAACTTGTCCGTTTCCATACTTTTGACTTCAAACCCTTCGCTTATGATGCGTGATTGATATTTGGGATATGTACATTTAAATAAACCTACTTGAAGAGGAAAATTCTTGCAAAAGGTATTGAAAGAATTTGCTTATTTTAAACGAATGTTTTTGTGTATTGTAGAGTTTGAGATTTAATTTATTTATTTTATTTATATTTTATTTATTTTTAATTTATTTATATTAAATGATTTTTTGTGATATTTTACAGCCAGAGTGTGCTCTGGAACTTCATAATTTAATTCCACCATCTCCGTTCTACTACAGAACGAGCAGAGAGTCAGTGAAGAGACGCCGATACAGAGTTGAAGTTCCAAACTTTCGTACAAAACGCTTTGCGTCAACCTTTATTGTGAGGACTGCGAAGCTTTGGAGTTCTCTACCTGAGTCCTTGTTTCCTGAGAGATATTATCCGGGGGTCTTCAAAAGTATAGTTAATAGGTATCTTCTAGGTAAACGTGCCACACCGTAGACTACAGCGCAGCTTAACACCAGGCAAGCTGTAGTCAAACGCATACCTTTGATAGGTATGCGTTTGACTACTTAAAAAAAGGAGTAACATAGATTTTGAAGATATTTGCGTATCCCACGGGAACAACAATTATTGTAAGGATAAAAAGTGACCTATGTTAAAACAAGGTTTAACCTATCTTCATACCAAATTTCATCAAAATCGGTTCACTCGCTTGGGCGTGAAGAAGTAACAAACATACACATACACACACATAATCAAAAATTCGCATGTATTATATTAGTAGGATGAGATACACTGTATTTTCGTCTCTCTCCAGTTTGTCTGCATGGGAGGCACGAAGTACCGGATGCAAGAGTTTGCCGAGTACATGGTGGGTGTGCTGGGCCTGGAAGGGCGAGGGTTGAAGCTGATCAACCTCACCAAGCACTCGCAGCGGTACGCCATGTACAAAGTGGGGCCTGTCCTTTCCCTTAGCGTAAGTAACGGGTCATAAACGACCTCGTTGGCGTAAAGGTTACCATGCCGGACTGCCAATCAGAAGGTTCCGGGTTCGATTCCCGGCCCGGCCAATTTTTGTGCTTAACAAATTTTTTATTTTTTTTTAAATTTAACAAAATTTGTTGGCTGGGTGTTAAATATGTATCTATATAAAATATAAATGTAGTACATCAGTTGTGTTAGCAACTATAATACGAACTAGAAATGGTTCAGTATGGGGTTAACCAGCCGTCTGTGAAATGTGACTTAATATTTAAAAAAAACAACGACCAGAAAATCCAGTGTAATCCTGCCAACACAAATACGAAAGTTTCATATACTCAGCAACAGATTTGTTCACAACTGGAATAAGTTACCCGAGGAAGTGGTCAGTGCTAATGGCTTTAAAAACCGCCCTGGTAGCTGGTTGCAGAAAACCAAAAAATCTTTTGCGAACCTGTGATCAGTGCACCAGTGGAATAAATGAAATAAAAATAATAAAATTGTCATTATCATACGTTGTTATTTACAACTAGTTGAAAGACATTTATTTATTAATTTTATAATACTCGTATATCACTAGCTGTTGCCCGCAGCTTCGCCTGCGTGTAGTTTATTTTTCGTGTAACTTGTGGTAATTAAAATTAATCTAGATCGTTTATATCGTTTACATTTATCGATAAATATTTAACACTCAGACCAACAGCCAACAAATTTAGTTCATCGCAAATAAGTTGGCCGTGCCGGGGATCAAACCCGGGACCCTCTGCTTGGCAGTCCAATCAACTATATATAACAAGAACATCAGAAGATTTTTATATTCAACAAGATAGTGTTCTTGATTATCCAGAATCTATTTATACAGTATATTTTTTGGCATTTTTCTTAATTGCAAATGCAGAAATAATCCAATTAATATGAAAATACATAAATCCTAACATTAAATGTTTTTGACATGTATATTTATGTGTTTAATACAATCTGAATGAATAAACCAGCAATAGATATTAATAAAAAAATTATATGAAATTAACATTTTTTCTTCCAGCACGGAATCGGCATTCCCTCAATGACGACTCTACTGCAAGAAGTGATCAAACTCCTGCAGTATGCCAAAGCGAAGGACCCAGTCATCTTCAGAGTGGGCACGAGTGGCGGACTGGGTATACCGGCGGGTTCCGTCGTGGTCTCCAGCTTTGGGCTCAGCGGGATTCTGGAGAAAAGCTATGATGTTGTAAGTTACATAGCCAAAGTTGCTGCTTTTGTTAATTTTTTATTAAGTTACATTAGCAGGATCAGACATTACAACTAACTCCACTTGTTTACCGCTTTATTTGGACCTTGCACGCATCTTCCTCCTTTTGCGATTTAGCCTACATATACGATTCTTACGCCACTATTTTTTTTTTCTTTTTTTTGACACATTCACACACGGCTGGTTAGCCCCATTCTGAACCATTTCTAGCTCGTATTATGGTTGCACACACAACTGATATACTACATATACATACATACATAATATATATAAATACATATTTAACACCCAGACCCACAGCCAACAAATTTAATTAAGCACAAAGATGTTGACCGGGCCGGGAATCGAACCCGGAACCTTCTGTTTAGCAGACCGGCATGGTAACCTTTACGCCAACGAGGTCGTCATTAGTTAGCTCTCATGTTGTTAACGTCGAGGCGTTAACGAAGCGCAAATGTAATTGGAAGTGGAAATTACTCTACAATTTCACGAAAAAATCGATCGCTGTGAACAAAGTCTCAATTGATAAAAAGCCTTTTAAATAGTTGAACATTTCTTTGAGCTGATTTACTACATTGTCTGAAACAGTTTGAAAAAAGCCCGTACGTTGTTACATGATAGAAGTTTGCAGTAATAATATCTGTTTTTTTTTTATGATGAATAGGCTTACGTTTGACCGCAGCTTGCCTGATGTTAACTTGACTGTGGTCTAAGATGTAACACGCTTGCCTAGAAGGAACCTATTTACTCTAGATTTGAAGACCCCCAAATTGTACTTCTCGGGAAAAAGAGACTCAGGAAGAGAGTTCCAAAGCTTCGCAGTTCTCACAATGAAGGTCGAAGCAAAACGCTTTGTGCGAATCTTCGGAACTTCGACAGTAAAAAAACCTTATTCATTATATGATATCAATAACCCTCCCTCGAAATAAAATCCAATTTGACATTGTTTTTTTTTTAATTTTCCAGCCAGTTCTAGGCGAGACTCGCAAGTTGCCAGCGATCCTGGACAGCCGAGTGAGTCAGGAAGTTCACTCCATGGTCACTGAGTCGGATGGCTTCAACACCTATCTTGGAGGGACTATGGCGGCTGATGACTTTTACAGAGGTTAGTTTGAGGCTGTGCCAAAATGTATTTCTAATTAGTAAGTCTCAATCACTAATGTAGTTAGTCTTAGTCACTTTAAAGTTCACCAACTTAGTAAATTGGTGACCCCGTCTCTTTTCATCTTAGGTGGCCAGAAAGAGACAGCACGCTAACTCCGAAACAGTGTTCAGATCACACACTTTAGGTGGACTTATAAGTTAACCCTATTAGAAAGTATTTAATTTGTAGATGTTCGTATTAAAATTAATTAGAATTTAAAAGTGAGTAATTTACTCGTCGACTACAACATTTTATCTAAATTAGTCCAGCCGGTGATAACACACATACACTAACACTCGTATACATATTCCAACTACGCTAATAGTATGATTACGATACCCTAATTTGCAAACTTACTCACTCCTCTGATTTTTACTGGATTGGCTCAAAACGTCATTGTATTTCATTTAGATAAATAAGAAGCAATATAACTTTATTTTTATTATAAAAATAAAAAGAAGCCTTGGTTTTCACGGGATTTAGGTTTTTTTTTATTGTGTAAAATAAATAATAATGAAGTTTCGAGCCTCTCCCGTAAAAAACCCGCAGAGGAGTTAGTAGGTTTTCAAATTAGGGTATCGGATTTTACTTTTAAAGGTCAAGCGCGGCTGGACGGTCCATTCTGTGACTACACAGAGGCTGACAAGATGGCGTTCCTGAACAAGTTGACGCGGCTCGGCGTCAAGAACATCGAGATGGAGGCAACCGCCTTCTCTGCGTACACGAGAGAAGCTGGCGTACGGGCTGGCATCGTGTGTGTCACGCTCCTTAATAGACTGCATGGAGATCAGGTACATGTTCGAAGAAGAAATGAAATAATTTATTTGCGTAGCCACAGCTAATATAAAAACATGCAAAATATATAAAATGTCCCTTTTAGGCTACCTTGTATACGGTGTGGAAAATGTCAAACTGATTAATAGATTTATAAAATATTTTCCCACTATGATTTACATCTAGGAAATAATATTCAAAACAAAAGTAAAAAGATAATAAGTATACAATATCAAAAAATGCCAATAATAATAATATTATGTCAAGGTTATATATAATATATTAGGATAAAACGAACTTCAGTAAGCTGATGGCCAACCTCCAGTAGTGGAGAGGCACTTGAAGAAGAAGAAGAAGGTATTATATAATGTCAAGTTTTTCAAGAACTGCATGGAGTGTTTGATTTATTTTTTAGTGTAAAAGATTATTTTCCGTTACAGGTGACTCCTAGCAAAGCTACTTTGAAAGAATGGCAGAAACGTCCTATGATAGTTCTAGGAAGATACATCAAGCACTACGTTGATAACAATAATTATATTACGTATCTTAAGTAGAAAAATATGTTTTAGTCCTTTACTAGTGAAGGCTACACTAATTCTAAAACTTTTAAATAAATACACTAACAACTAATGTAATCATTGTGAAAATCTGGAATGATTTATTTTGACTTTTTAAGATACGAGTAATATTAAGATTGTTTTAGATAAAGATTAATTTATGTATTTTGTATTTAATACTTGTTACGAGTATATGTAATACTTATTTTTATTATAATAAATTATATATTATTTTTAATAAGATTATTTTGATTAATTAATGGGATTCTTTTGAAATTGAAAAGCTGTTTACGATTGAACAACCTTAAAGATCTGGCGTCAACTAAATTTTTATAGTAAAACTTTACCTAAACTACTTGAATGTTATTGAAACTAAGAAAAGAAAGATATATTCAGTGACAAATCAAGAGAATATAAATATTGTACACAGTTCACGAAAGGCATCTTAATATTTCCGCGTAGAAAACGGTCACACTTACACTATTATTAAAAGTTGGAATGTGTCCAACAGTTTCAGTACTTTCCGAGCACCATCTACTTTTAATATTCTAATATCTACTAATTATATAAAATATCCATGTCACAATGTTAGTTACCGTACTCCTCCGAAACTGCTTGACCAATTTTTATTAAATTTTATATGCGTATTCACTAGGTCTGAAAATCGGCTACTATCTATTTTCCATAAAATGTTTCACCGTTAAATATTTTTTTTATTTACTTAATAGAAATAATTTGTGAGTCAAAACAACTTTTCCGAGTCAGATAGTAAAAATGTAAGTGTGACCGTTTTCTACGCGGGAATATCAATACGTAACCTAACCCGACACACAATAATAATGTCACCTTGTATAACAATAGCTAGTGGGTAGGGGTCGCAAAATTCCTTCGTCAGCCAATTACTACCACCCTGTATTGTTACGCTGAGTATAGTGGGCCTAACTGGACAGGGGGCAGGTGAGCTAAACATTTCCGTGTTTAATACTTATTGTATAAAAATACTAATTCCGACCATCAAATTCAAATTCAATACTTTATTTACATTATATGTAAATTGTATAGTTTTGACATTATATGTAAATTGTATAGTTTTTAAATTATTTTATAATGACAAAACTATACAATTATAAAATACAATTTTAAATGACAAAAAAAAAAAGTTTTTAAACATTTCACATAAAAATAAATGTGAAAGCTTTCACTTTCTCGTCACGTGTCGCATTCTCGTACCACAGTCGATTTGAAATTAATATTTGCCGAAGAATATAAAATGGCGGCGACTCGGTGCGCTGCAGTGGCTGGTAACATCTTAGAAAATTTGCTTTTTTGGTAATTACAAGGCTTATTTTACCCAAAAGGTGGCTTAGTTTTTAGGCGTTTACCTATCCACAAAAAAATCTGCAAAGAAACGTCTGAGTCAATAGGTTATCTCGTTTTGCTTACTAAAAATACTGTTTATCAAAAACAAAACAAAACTGGAACTGTAAACAGCCTGCAATATTGGTAAATTAATTAATACGTCTAACATAGTTAAAAAATATATTGATGAAGAGAAAATAAATTGATATCATTACTAAAATTAAGGGCTAAACTAAACAAAGCCAACAAAAAGTAACCAAAAGTTGGTCACTCCTTACTGAACGTGCTTACGGAAGTTCCGCAAAACAATAGTTCCGCAACTTGCGGTTATTTGACTACTTTGACGTGAGGAAATTGTTACACACATGTGTATGTGTGTGTTTGGTACACAGCATGTGTTTTATAGTAGAGTTTCTAATTAAATATGTACATATGTATCTAACCGATTCCCAAAAAGAAGGAGGTTTTCGATTCGTCTGAAATAAGATAATAATAAAGTGTATGGAGAGTTTTCTCCTTACGCTTTATTAACGAGACAATCGCTAGTCTGATGGTAAGTACGCAGTGGCCTATTCTAAATGAAATAGTATCGATATTGACTGATAAAAATAATTAGAATAATGACGAAATTGATCCGAGTGAACTATGATAATATCAACAGCTATTCTAGTACACTCTTATGAAGCTACTCCTACGAGTCCACTCGGTCCGAGCTGGCTCTGATCGTGTCAACGTAGCTTAACTGGACTTGTCACCTTTGGTTATTAGGTCTTAAATCTTAAAATCACAGTAATTTCACAGCTAGTATTAAACATATCTCTAGTTTTATTGACTTTAATGAATTGGTCAAGTGCAAGTCGTACTGACGCACGAAGGACATTAAAAAAAAACACAAAAATCTCATATTTTGCCTCCTTTCACATTTACAAATACAATACAACAAATACAAATACAAATCATTTATTGATAACACCAAAGTTACAAGTCAAATTTATTTGTGAAGTGAATATCTAAGCAAATATTAAACGAGTATGAATAAAATTTACTTAGATAAAGAAAAAGAAAGCGTCTACCAGTTTTAAAAAATATATTTGAGAGTATGTGCTTATAGATTGGTGACCTTAATCTGAATCGGCTCAGTATTTTTCAAGGTCCAGCCACATCATCGCAAAAAAAAAAAATACCAGGAGCCGACAAGGTTTGTTCAACCCTAATGAGATTAGAATCCTTAACCCAAGTGTCGTAATGAAGCTGTGGTCTCTGGATACATTTTCCTTTGACAATAGTTCCGAGAAGAGCTAACGCTATTTCGTTACTTGTTATTGTTAAAGATGAGGATGAGGAGATAAAGATAAAAGATATTTATTGCGTCTTGGGTATGAGTACGGATTACACAAAACAAAAGTATACTTATAGTCAAGCTTTTGAGTCGTGCGGTGCTGGATCATTCCGCCTCGCTGTAGGTTTTTTTAGAACCAGGTTCGGAAGGCAGCAATCAGTTTCACTCCGCTAGCTATTATTTCTAGTAATATTATTTATATTTACGGAATAACTATTTAACAGAAAATCTTTTAATAACAATATAGTTGCAGATTACATTTTCATAACTTTACTTATTATCATTATTATACTATTTATACTACCTTTATACTATTCTATTATTGGCGAATTATATAAAATACGAACAGCCAGTCCCGGCTTCGTACGGACTGTAAAATAATCCTTGTTGTAAAGAGAAGCAAAATAAAGCCTATGTTACTCAGAGATAATGTAACTTACCAACGGTGAAATATTTTTTCAAATCGGTCCAGTAGTTTCGGAGTCTATTCGCGTCAAACAAACAATCAAACTTTTCCTCTTTATAATATTGATATGGTAGGTACAGATGATATAACTTAATGCTTAGCAGCATTACACTTATATTTTATTCTTCATAGCTTTAGACAGAAATAATGCAATACAAGAACTCTTTATTCTTTTAATACAAATTATAACAGAACTCAATACCAACAGACAAACAGATTGGTTTAATAATAAGCTTTAGGTATCGCTTGTGGCAATTTCTACCAAGCAACTTTTGTAATGAAATTAAAAAAAAAGATGGAGACGTACTAGAATAAGAGAATATATTTAAATTAGATACCGACTATATTTATAATTAGATAGAGCTAAATGACCCAAAAATACCTATGTTACATATAATATATACAACAAAAATATAATGTAGAATGCTACCAATACTTTTTTTATTAATAGTAGATATAAAATACAGATTAATACATTTTTGTACTCTCATTGGTGTGTTTAATTTGATTATTCCAATCATCAATTTTATAGTCCATTATTCAATCTATTAAAGTATTAGATCCCATCCCATCTGGTCCAGCTTAAATGGGCATTCCACACAGCTCGATACCTCCGCAGAGACCAATTCATACAATGCCCTGTATTTTTCATCCGACAACGATAATCCGTATAGGCAGTTCAGTACACGAAGATACAGTTTTTAGTGTGGAAACAACTTGATACAAAATAAATACAAATCATATTAATTTACAGGAAGACATCCGAGATAGGGCAAAGGCTAGTGGAGAAGACAGGTGAAATTATATACATAGTAATTATGTAATCAATATTTGTATACAGTGAAAATATTATAGGAATGTTAATTATTTGTAAATTTGTTTGTGTTTTCATTTCAAACTACGAATTAATAAGTAATTGACTATTTTTTGCAGAATGTAGATACTTAAATTCAAATTCAAATGGTTTACTTCCGACTTTTGGTCCATAAAATCAATTTAATAAACAAACGGTGAATAGCAATAAACAGAAGGCGGTACCAAATGACTGTGATGAAGTGACAAAGTTAGGAACGGAAGCGATTGCAATCGTTTTTTTGTTAAATGCACGGGCCGCTGAAGGTTCATTGAGTGAACTGTATATAGCTACGCTGCGCATCCCAGATTCTCTCCCAAGCTACGAAGCTACCACGCTGGGTCGCTACGGGCCACGAGCCTCGGTCGACGTCAGTCGGATCCGAGCCACCACCCACAGCGCACGTGTCGTTGTTTTCACTCCCCCTTCTACTCAAACCTATCCTGTTTCCTTTATGAAAAACTATCTAATCTCTTCAGAAAAATAACCGAAAATTACGTAACAACGCTTTTGTGTGAAAATTTGCAGTGTAACCTGGTGTTTTCGTTTGATATTTTGTGTAAAGAGCTTGTATGTAGCGTGAGATCAGCTAATTTTTCACGGACATTTGTGTTTTGTGAATTTAAAATGGGCTTTGTTGCGAATGGACGCGTGATAAGCTGTAAGTACCCTCATTGCTTTGAAAGAATTCTTAAATTTGTATTTACATGTACGAGTATGTTAATATAAGGTGCTTATATTTTTTTCTTTAAAAATAATCATTAAATTTTGAATAAAAATCAGAGTAGGTATGTATAAAAAATAAAAATACCATATACATAAATAATAATGAAAGGCTTATCTAGGTCGCGAAGCTGAAATTAGTTAATAGTCTATACTTACGAATCTGAGACAATTGGTTCATTTGAATATTTTAAAATTAGTTGCCATTAGCTCTCAAATATTTCCCTTTTTATTAATTACACATTTGAGTTTAAAAAGTCAAAAATCTGTTATTAGTATTAGAATAGTGACCATGGGTTAGTATGCGGTTCTTTTGTTTGCTTTCATCCGTCATGCAAAAATGTCGGTGTGTTATATATCGGTATGTACTCGTATGTCTCTCTCTGTGTTTGTGCGTGTCTGTGGCATCGTGGCTCCTAAACGAATAAACCAACTTAGATTTTTCGGTTTATAACATTTGTTGTTGTAGAGTTGTAGATTTGTAGACGAAAAGTACTTAATTATGTTTGATAAAAATCAGGCTATAATAACCATCACCGCGAAAAGACGAATTACATATTTTACATCTTCGATATCGATATCAAATGAAAGAGTTAGACTAGCAGAACACAAATGTTATGAAATAATTTAATCTTTCTATCTCAACCTATACATCAACCTTCTGCAGGACAAAGGCCTCCCTACCGTCCACTTTTGCCTGTCCTGGGCGACGGTCTTCCAAATGAAATACCTAAATATAAATTTAAATACATTTCAAATTCGAAATGACCGTGTCTTCAAAATATTGTTAACGGTTTCTAAACTTTAAATTTATGCTAGTCGTGTTGTGATTCGCAACCATTTCAAAGTTGCTTCGGATTATTCGTGCTGTTATGTCTGGGTTCAATTAAGTGTTGAGAAATAGTTGCCAGCCTGGCGAGGCTCTGGCACGCATTGTCTCATTCAGTATGCGATGCTCGCAGACATGGCTTTGTTATACTTGTAGGTATTTTCTTCCAAAACTGCCTTTCCTGGAATGTTTTGTGGGAAAAAAGACCTAACGAACAAGAGTATGTGATCTGGAATATGATAAAAATATTGAAGAATATGCTGGATTTGATGTTTAGTATACTTACATAAGATATAATAATTTATTATTTATTCCATCGGACGAGTAGGGAAACACCAAGGCGGCATCGTTATACTGTGGAGGTGCCTAAGTCGCGTGCTAAGCGGTTTCGTCCACCTTCATTGTGCGTACCGTCATAAGGTGTGGAATTCTTTGCCGAATTCCCTGTTCCTCGATAACTATAATCTAGCGGTTTTCAAGGCAAGAGTGAACCGGTTTCTTCTGGGCAAGCGCGCTCCACCTGAGATCGCAATATCGCTTACTACCAGGTGAATTGCGATTAAGCTCAAACCCATTAAGAGTAAAATAATAAAAAACCATACCAATTATATTATCATACACAGGCGTCATCCCTTACACTTTACACGCATCCCTCAAAACACTCGACATGCACTCCTACACATATATCCAGCTCCAGAAGGCGGTAGTTTTAAATACGTACCGAATTGTACGAAAGTTTTTATTACAAAAAAACAAAATGGACCCAATGTTCGTTTGGCTTTCAGCCCGCGGATTTTGGTAAAACCTTGCTTGACGAGAGAATATGTGACAAAGCAATTAAAAATAATAATAATAAAGCTCCCAAGATACCGACAGTTCTAAATTGGGGCCTGCTGTTAAAAAAATAATCATAATTCTTCTTTTTGTTCTCTATCACCTTATCCCACTTCATGTGGGGTCGGTACAGTATGTACGCTTCTTCCATACATCTCTGTCATCCGTCATCTCTGTATTCACACCCCTCCTGGTCATATCGTCATTCACACAATCCATCCTCCATATGAGTTTTGTTATAAATATTTGGCTACTCAAAATTTTGGATCAAATATTATTTCAAAATGTCTTAACGTTATGTAAAACAACGCAAACAAAATAAAAGTTTTCAGCAATTAATTATAGTCAAATGGCACTTTAAAACTGTTTCGCTGAAACTTTTTAAATAAATGGAAAGGTTCAGGTTTGTGCCACTTAAGGCGTGGACACACCTGTTTCGTTTTATTAAAATTATGAATATCAATTGTTCTATTTGCCTTTACAATATGCACCTTAAGATACTTGAAAATGACATTTTTAAGATAAGATTTTGTTTTGTTCTTTCGTAAACAATGTGTTTTTTTTTGTTATATGCAAGAAAATATTAATTTTCACAAACGTGAATTGTATGCCAAAAGAGTCAAATATGGTTTGAATGACTTATAACAAAACGCATTTTTCCCTCTCTTTTAAAATATACGTGTGAATGTAAGATGAATAACTTTAAGTTTATTATGGGCTGCACAGACTCAATTAATAATGTTTAAATTAAATTATTAGGTAGCGTTTTATTTTCAAGCTCCAGTGTGCCACCAACTTGACTTAACAGGTCGCAGCATCGATCAAAATGTTACGAACTGTATTAAATATGCACGCGGTTCAACTTTAAAATTCATTTTCTACTCTTAAGCAAGCGGTAAAATGAATTTCTTATATAAAGTTCACTTTATAATGAGTTAAGTAGGCAAGTGTGCGTGCTTGCTTATTAATGTAAGCTTACACTCTTGGCGAGCTTACTGTGTAGTTAAAATTAAAAGAAAAACGTTTTTTTAATTACCACATGTACAATATCTTATTCAATAACCCTCAAACTGGATGCATTCACTCTCGTGTCATACTCGTAGATGCTAGTGCTTTCCAGCGACCAAAGCCAATAATTTATTATATATCATACGTAAATATATAATAAATTATTGATTAATTGTACCATTAAATTTTAGAAATCTATAAAAATACAGTTTATTTGAGGACAAACATGTGAAGATGTGTGTCATCCGCCAACCCTCACTTGGCTAGCATGGTGGAATAATCCACCACCACTCACGAAGACAGAGAGATAAAGAGCTTATGGTCTATACGAGTATCTCTTTCTTTTCAGAAAAGGCTAGCAGTGGGACCGCGTAGTGGACTGTTAGTGCTATTCAATATGACCAAGAGAGCGAATTTTGCTTTCGTTTGTCTGGATGTCTGTTGGTTGGTTCTCACGTAGAGGCCGCAAATTTGAATCCATTTTGTCGAAACTTGACACGCAGTACCAAGCAATAGAATTTTTAATCGTCGGTGATTTTTGATGGTGGGGAGGCTTTTCACAGAAAGTGGGAAATTTGTTGCATTTTACTAGTCGATTTTAATTATATTTGACGATTGAATACCTTATTAAAAATAATATTAATAATAAGATTTTTTATTGATCATAAGCTAAAGTATTTACATTTGACATCAAATATAGATTCATTTAAAGTACAGTAGTACGTAAAGTAGTATGTTTACATGCTATTGAGGAATTTGGTGTGCACTGGACTACACTCTAGGGTCACCTGTGTCGTGCGGTCCAGGCTCCTTTAAAAAAAATTGTAATATAAATAAAATTATATTTCGTAAATTTCATGCTTCAGATATAACAACATGGTAGTACTTTTATCCTACAGGCAACTTTTCACGTTTTAGAGACATGAAATAGTAGAAAATGTAGTCATCATCTAGTAGCAACCCTACCCTCAATATCATCAGCTCATTCTTTTTTCATTCATTTCTTTTTCGTGCAAGGCAACGAGCACACGTAAAAAATATTTTACTTTCCAACGCTGTTTCAAGAAATCCTGTTCGCGCAATCTACTGATCGGAGAACACTCGTATGTTACATGGCTTGTACCTATCTAAATCCATGTTAGCTTTAACCTTGTTTGTCTTGGGATTAAACTTTCAAAGCTAGCGAATTGGCAACCAATATGTGTTTGTTTGTGGCATAACTACAGATATGAAACGTGTGGGTGTACAGTATACAATGGTTTCTGCAAACACGCTGATTACACGTAAATATTTTATCAGCATTTCCTGACCTGTAAGCTTTGAATCGTCCCGTGGGAAAATTGGAACACGGGTAAAGTTTTTATATTGAACTTAAAAAGGAAAGCATCTGCGAAGGCATTTTAAATAAATAAATATTTGGAAACATTTCACTCACGGCTGGTTAACCCCATAGTGAACCATTTCTAGGTGGTGTTATAATGTCATATAACTGATATACTGGTATGTTATCAGAAAGAAGGAGAATGGAGAAGAAAGAAAGAAACATTTATTTTGTGACAAAAAGAAAAACAATACATAAAAAACAATAAAAACATTTACGTGGCACAAAATCATGTGTTATCATATAACTGATAAAAGGTACTACATATATATACATATTTTATATAGGTACATATTTACCCAATCTCACAGCCAACAAATTTAGCTAATCACAAAAATGTTGGCCGTGTCGGGAATCGAATTCGAAACCTTCTGATTGGCAGTCCTAACTAACCTAGGTAACCTTTACACCAAAGAGGTCGTCAAAAAAAAAATCTTAGTCGGGCGTGCGGCTGCATTATGTCCTGCTGGTTCGATACCTATCAAGCAAGCACTAGAATATGCTTACTTTTCGACAAAGCCCCTATACAGCTGCTATTCTTTTAATTTAATTTATTGATTATTATTGAATGAAATACTGACGAGTCCATATTGATGATAGTTATGATTATGTTTATATAATGTAATCATTATTTAACAATATGACAATAAAGACATTCTATTCTATTCTATGCCCTGCCTCCGAGTTATGGTTCTTCACGGTGTTTTCCTTCACCAAAAGCTCGAAATCATTGGTGGGGATCGAATTCACAACCTGCGGAACATAAGGCGGCTACATGTCATCGTTTCAAGAAAGAATCCTTGCTTTGGAGTCTATGTCAATCAAGGTGCTATGTTAGAACTAGTACTATAAATCATATCTAATGTATTTAAACCAGTGTCCGGTCGATTGATCAGTGGTCCGTAGAGGGCTTATATAAATTGTTGTATCGGGCTCACGACCCGACTCGTTAGATTGAAGAGTAAAGTGCTGTGTTAATATTTAAGTGAATAGACCCAACAGTTATGTAGCGCCTGTAGCTCAGCTAACTTAGATGATCTGACGCGATCATCTCCGTAAAACAACGGTCGATGCGGATAGTCTAAATTTAGTTAAATTGTATGTCGAAATTTAGCAAGTCCAATCACACACTAGTATATAAAAGTTCACCAACAATAGTGGAGTAAATCGTGTCCATAAAGAAAATCAGTTCAAATATACATATAAGGTAACAAACTGTAATAAAATTTAAGTTTTATAAGACACTAGCTGACCCGGCAAACGTTGTTTTGCCTCACTTAGGGGTATGAAAAATAGATAGTGTAGCTTATATGACACGTTCGTAGATTTACCATAGCAGCGCCATCTATTGATTACTTACTCAACCCAGTCGAAAGGTATCGACATCTGTTAGAATCATTTGGAGTTAACAGATAATTGTGACTGTCAAATAATAACAGACAATAATTAGCAATAAATTAAAATTGCTACTATAATTTGAGATTTAAACTATCCTATCTCTCAAGTTGGATCGAACTGCACATGGTGAGCGAATTTTATTATAATCGGTTAAGTGGTTTAGGAGTCCATTGAAGACAAACATTGTGACATGAGATTTATATATATTAAGATTAATAAATACACACTAATTGTCGATATTAATAACCATAAAATAAAAGGTAACAGACAAAAACAAAACAAAGTCGATTTAAGGATCTTCTCCTATCTTAAAGTCTGTTAAAAAGCGAAAATATTGATCGCAAAATGTAAATTTACGTAACATTGTCACAGTAGTCATTCAAAGCAGCAATTTTCATGCAAACAATTACCACACTCGCGTATTGTACCGTCAAATATATTTCCGCAGGGAAATCCTCTGTCCGAATACAAACAGACAGACAGAGCTGGCATGTGTCATGTATAATACGAACTCTATCGGGGGCTATTTTGGGGACGCGAGTTTTGGAGCAGTGGAGAGCTGGCGGGGATGTTTTTGAAGGTTCATTGTAATTTTGACTGTCAAAATGAAAATCATCTTGTTAAATCTGTCAACAAGCTCCTAGCTGTGTGTCAAGGCAGCCTCCTTGAGAGCTAGTTATTCCAGTTTAGGCATGCTCCACTTTAGACCAGAATGTCGCTATCTCTTTGGTTACGCTTCCTGTAAGTCAAATGTCTAGGTGTACAGTAAGTCATTTTTGGCGCTTTTGTGGAATGAAACTACCTGGACTCCTTTTATGAATCAATATTATCGACGTATTTGTTGAGGTATAGAGGTATTGTTGAGGTATAGAGGTATTGTTGAGGTATAGAGGTATAGAGGTTGAGGTATTGATCCATTTTTATATTCTCAATATTTTAAATAGCTAAAATGTTATTTTCTGTAAATTTTGATCAAGTGTGAAATTTACACATGTGACTGCCGTTAATAATTGTAATGTGAGAAAGATCAGTTACAAAAAAAATTAAGGTCGACTTTTTAACCTTACAAATTGTACCCCTGTCTTCTACACTACATTTACTTCCGAAACAAACTTTAACATCTATCCCAACTCTCCAAAGAACCATTCGTAGAGGCTAACGTGCCACTGAAGCAGGCTACTTTAAAAGAGACAGAAACACATAGAATCTCTGTGATAGAATGAGATAGGAATCTTTTAAAATTGCAAGGCTTTCGTCCGAATGGTGATTTCTTTTTACAATTATTGCGAGGGCAAAGGTTTTATTGCGGGTAGTTCTCGTAATCATTACGATCTGTAAATGTGTTTAGGTTTTTTAGAAATGTGATCAGTTATTTTGTTAAATTCAAGCCACGCTGTACAACAGTAAAAAAAGTGTTATCAGAGGCTTAAGTTGTTTGAAAACTGTCATCGCTAATCTACCTAGGAGGTAGTTGATATAATAGATAAACTACTAGGTAGACTATATGTATAGGTATTTTCCTTTTTTGCCCAGATTCATATAAAATATATGTGATTTTTGCTGTATTTTTATTTTACTATTCATTGAAAATTTACTGATATTTGGTAGATCCTTAAGACATTATAAAATTTTGGCATTTTACTAGTATAAATATATATAGATACGATTGATATAAAACGTCACAATTAATTAAATTTTAAACAAACTAGGGCAGGCATTTTTTTTAGTCCGTGCTTTTATTGAGTAGTATAACGTAATTTATAATAAAGAACGCATTCGAATATATATATGTTCTGACACTTAGAAAGAAAAGAAGCAGTGTGTTCCTTTAGTCTAGTCTCTCAAGGAGCCAGTTATTCCAGATTAGGCCCATCTTAGGGCAGAGTGTCGCTAACGACTCCCTTGCCTACATTCCCTACTGGACAAATGCCTAGCTGTCATACTTAATAATTGTTGGGCTAAAACTTAATAAAAGTTGGGCTCGCGCATGAAGGCTTCTGTACCATTGTTGTATGGGAATACCCTTAAATATTTATTTTATTTTAATTTTATTCTTTACTTAATTTGATAGTCAATATACTCTTATGTATTTTGTGAAAAATGTATATATCTAGCAGCTACCGTTATTGATATATAGCAAAAAAATCGAATAAAAAACACGTTTAATGTATGGGGACCCCCTTAATATTTTAATGTTTTTTTATTTTTAGTATTTGTTTTTATAGCGGTACGGGAAATACATATATTGTGAAAGTTTCAGCTAACCGTAATAGCTAGGAACCTATTACGGTTTATGAGATACAACCTGGAGATAGACAGACAGACCGACAGCGAAGGCTTAGTAATAGGGTCCTAAAAGCATAAGAAGCGAACTTCAAATTTTTTTTTTAACTAATGCGAGTTATACAAACGAAGTTTCTAGAACAAACAATAGCATATCTACTCTGTTTTTCTACTTATGATACAAAACTCTTTTCGTTTTTTCGTGGGGTCGTGAAGACGTTTCTCATTATTCGAGAAACTTGAGCGGGGTAATAGGAACGTGTGGAAAGCAGCAATTTATTGCATGAGTATCGAATATTTCCGGATCAAGAAATCTTATTTCTGTCGATTTTATTATAAAAGAAAAGTTGCCTGGAATGATCGCTTTAAGCAAGCCGCAAATCGTGGCAAACTTATTTATAAGCCTTTTCTTTTTATTTAATTTTTTTGTATGTTTGTGTCCAATAAAGAATTTTCTATCTATCTATATTTCTGAATGTGAAGAGAAGACCTATTCAGGCGTAACTTTGCGAAAATCCATGGTAGATAGACGAAAAAAATAAACATTACTGTAGTATTTAGCGTGTTTATCAAAGCGGAAGTACACTAAATATTTATTTTTTTCTTCTATGTGAAGAGAGGATGAAAAGGAGCCACCAGAGTTGTATAATATTTGATATACTAGCCGCGCTTTGAAAAGCTTTTCGCATTGATTCGGGATAAAAAGTAGTCGTATATTTTATTTAGAGGGTTAATTCCTCCATTAATATGGAGGAATATATATTTTTCAAAATTAATTCAGACGTTTGAGATAATAAATGTACACATACAAGCTTTTGCCTTCATAACATGAGCATAGTATTAAACTATTTTAATACTTTTTATGTGACAAAGATTGTGAAAAATAAAGTCTTGAAAAATATTTTCTAACATATTTAATTAAATGGTACTGAATCCAAGTAAATTAGTCACTGATAACGGATTTCTTTGATCTTAATAATTTGTTATTTTCTGGGAAAAATAAAAGCCACGTTATTCAATTATTTCTAAGAACAATAGTAAAAAGAAATAAAACAACAAAGGAAAGTCGAAATAGGTAATTCGAGTGACGCACGTTTCTCGTTCATGTAACTCATAAATGAGGGACGTGCCAAACATGTTATGCCACAAGCTTAGAGAGACAAGCTTATTATGCTTTCAAAAGCTCGACTGATTTTGTGTAGCCTTTCAAAATTCGAAATTGTATTTATTTTATTTATAGGTAAAACGCTTAGTAAGTTCGTTTTGATAATCGCAATTAACTACGAGATACAGGTTCGTAGTTCCCACTACAAACTATAACGCTTCTGTTTGCTGTGACATTTTTTTTTATTTGATTGTGATATAATAAATTGTATTTATGTATTTGTAATATAAAAATGTTACAGTTCAAAAATATTTGTATTAAACTAAATTACCCACCCAAACTACCTAATTACTTTGCTAGTAACATATTTACTTATTTTTTTATTCTACTTCGAATGAGCTAAGTGGCCAAGCTCTGGTGTCGAAAGCTCTACTTGTAATAACACATCTTCTGTTGGTCCCAGCGGAAGACCAGCGCTGATTGCCTGCAATTAGCTGAGCTGGAGCTTTGGTGGCACGTAAATCAATACTTACATACGAGTATGTATGTTTAAGCGTTAATTGCTTCATACGTATGTAGGTATGTATTTACGCCGACTACATACGTATATATTATGTATTTACGTTCTACAAAACTGACGTAAATATATACATACGTTTTATACGTATGTATGTTCACGCCGGTTTGTGGTGCGTATGTTTCTATCTTTCTTTGAACTACCTCCCTGATTAGTAAGTACATCGGACTTACTAATTACACAAACGTGTATTTAGTGCCTTTATCATTATCCTCTTCAATGATATTTGAACTTGTTATTTAACAGTTAAGTAAGCTGTCAGAACAGTAAGGCCTGTGTTAATCTAGGTTAACCCGTGTGTCTGTTACCCTGTTAAGTTTAGATGATATTTGATATAGGGCTTAACCTTTGCGTCAACTCAAGGTAAGATTATGTTATCCAATTCAAATAAAGCTTTTGATTATTTCATAGGTTTACCATGGATTTAGGTGTAGACTCCTTTATTTATTTTAAAAACATGTAAACTCTGTTGAGTGAAGAATCTTTTTTCGTTATAACACGACTCGTAATATTAATATTTTAAATGTTAATAATTTTAGATTTAAGTATGGTATTAATTTTTAGTAGCCTTAGTTATGCCCTAATAACAAACGAATATAATATGCCCTAATAACGAAGCACAGGGTGCATATTTTCTGTATATTTGTGTTGCTAATAAAGACATTTTGAATTTGAATTTGGTAAGTCCCACACATATCTAGTTTGTATTATGGTTGCTAACACAACTGATATACTACATATTTATACCTACATAAACAACATTTAACGGTGTTTCGAAAGCCTCGTGAGCCTCGTTTTATTCCGGAATAAGCATGCACCAACTTAGGCTAGAGTGTCAATAGCTCGTGTGTTTACGCGCGCCCTGCTGAGCAAATGCCTATTAGCCTATAAACTCAGACTACTGGAATAAAGGCAGACGCCGCGGTGTCGAACTTACGAGTGACTGTAAGTTCAGTAATACTAAATGCTCCAGTAATACGTTTCCGCCCGCAGTCGCTACCAAGCAACTCTCGGGTCGGACGGCTCCGCAGTTGTCACTTCGCAGCGTATCTTTCTATTAAATTATGCCGTATTGCGTCTCTCGTGATTGCAAAAATAGTTCCCAAAAACAAAAGAGCCACGATGGATTATATTTTCATAGCTGAGTTTGTTGTTTTCTTCAATGATTTGTAAGAAAATCGTAAAAATATTTTAATAAAACTACTTGGAACACAAAACCTATACCAGCTTGGGCCAGTGTGACAAGTATGCGGCAATTATTTTATCCGTAATTGTGGGGTAATTTTCCCTATGTGGTCATGGATGAGGTCTCAAGATTTTCACTTTTTATAGGTACATTCAGTTTTATTGTCGAGGTCTTTTTATTTTGAAATATCATATTATTTTAGCTTGTGCCTATCTTATTCAAATTATAAAATAATCCAGTGGTAACAATGTTTTCACAAAGTATTTTGTGTGAAAATGTGATTCATGTGATGTATTAGATTAGATTAGTCCCACGTCAAATAATTATAGATTTTAAATCCGTGTCTTTAATGTCATTGAAATTTTTCGTTATCATACTTAATTTATTTGATATAATAACAAATGCTAAAATACCAGTTTTTTTTTAGATTTCCCGTAGAGACTGACTTACGCCAAGATTGGGTCTCCATTGTTCGCCAAAATCGAAAAGACGAAACATGGCCATAAAAATTAGAGATGAATTTTTTTGAAATGTTTTATTGGAACCGATTTTTTTTTTATCAAGGAATGGAGAATGCTCATGAGTGCCATGGAGCAGACCACAAGGTTAACCTTATTAAGTAAATTGTTTAGAAAATTTTGAATATACGGCTTCACCATATATCAAAACTAAAAATGACCGTGAAAAGTGTAAAATTAGACGCCAAAAGGCAATCCTACTACTATTATAAAGGCGAAAGTTTGTATGTATGGATGTATGGATGTTTGTTACTCTTTCACGTAAAAACTACTGAATGGATTTGAATGAAACTTTACCACAATATAGCTTATACATCAGAATAACACATAGGCTATAGCTTATACATCAGAATAACACATAGGCTAAAATTTTTGAGGTTTTTAATGTGAGGTCGTAAAAAAAACACATTTTTTGCGCTTACTTTGCAAACGCTGACTGAATCCTACAAGATAGATCAAAACAATTTACTACAGTATTGTACAACTTAAAAAGGTCTACAAAAAAGTCCGTAATGGTATATGTTTATCTCTTAGGAATAACCCACAATAACCATTTTTTATCCTTTACTTTGTACGAGAAATAATGGCTTATTTACGAAGCGATTTTAAGCAATACAGTATTAATCCTTATCCAATTAAGTATGTTAAATACATTGTGCATTTAATAAAGATCAATATGGCTTTTTACAGCATGTAAATTAAATAAATATTTTCGAAGATATCACAGATTTAAAATGCAGAGTCATAGCAATTTCGGCGATAAATACCGTTTCGGTGATAAATACCGGCAGTGGCGCCAGGCGAACGGGGCGTGGGGGGAGCGGGGTAGGTGCGGTGGGGAAGAAGTGGTTCATCGCTGAGTGCGCGACCCGAACGCGGGCAGACGCGTGAGGGCAGACGGCGTTGACGGTTGTGTCCGTTTTGCGAATTCTAGCGATTTGATAAAAACGTATGGTCGCCTACTTTAAGTAATATAGGCCTAAGGTTAGTTATTGCCAGGTTTCTTTTTGGTTAGGAGTTAGTTACACGTACAAAAAGATACTTCATTTTTACGAATTACTTCACTGATAGTTCAATTACTATATAGATAGGTTACTTACATTTAATTATAACAAATTATATTAGCAATAAATTAAAATTGCGACTATAATTTGAGATTTAAACTATGCTATCTCTCAAGTTGGATTGAACTGCACATGGTGTGCGAATTTTATTATAATCGGTTAAGTGGTTTAGGAGTTCATTGAGGACAAACATTGTGACACGAGATTTATATAAATTAAGATAAGATTATTAATATTATATGTATGTTTTTTATTCCATCCAAAGGTTGCCTGGAAGAGATCGCTTTAAGCGAAAAGGCCGCCAATTGTGGTACACTAATTTTTAGTTAATTGTCTTTTACTGTGCCTTTTTTATTTATGTGTCCAATAAAGAATTATAAAATTTCCATGACACAATGTTAGTTACCCTACTCCTCCGAAACGGCTTGACCGATTTTTACCAAATTTCATATGCGTATTCAGTAGGTCTGAGAATCTTCTACTATATATTTTTAAGGCAAAACAACGTTTGCCGGCTCGGCTAGTATTTCAATAAATTGGTGCAAAACAAAGGTGTGTTAAATAATTAGCGTCACGTGTTTTAATTACTACGTCAATCTCAGTCACTAGAAATAGGTACTAATAAAGTACATCAAAAATTAAAGGTATTTTGTTTGCTGATACTAGCAACATTACACGCACACTACGACGCGTGTCGCTACAGTGTAAAAAGTACGTAGCTATGTGTGCCACGCACACATGTATATAAAGTCGCATTCACTCGTGCGCTTGACACCGCGGCGTCTGCCTTTATTCCTGTAGTCTGAGCCTATAAAAAACAAAGACTATTTTAATCCTAGTTCTATGGTTTGATCCCGGCCCTACACCAATGACTTGTTTTTCAAGTTATGTGTGGATTTGCGCTCGCTTTACGGTGAAGGAAAACATCGAGAGGAAACCGGCATGTTTGAGGACCACAATATCCGAAGACGTGTGTCATCCACCAACCCGCATTTGGCCAGCATGGTAGATTATGGCTCTCTCCTATTGAGAAAAAGCCCCGAGTCCCAGCAGTAGGAACGTATCGTGGGCTGCCTATGCTTATGCTATGAGCATTAAATCCACCTGATGGAACCTGAAGTAAGTTTATTTTATATGGATTTATCTAAACATAAACGACTTCGCAAATGCTGAATGAAATTTACGAGCGAAGCCAAATTGTATCCGATATTTTATTACGAGGGTTTGTTGTTTAACGTGCGTTGGTTACGGTGGTAGGTTATGCTTATCAATGTATCACTTTGTTACGTTATTTTCGTAATATGTGCAGGCATAACTCTAGTCAATAAAAAAAAATGGTGTTAATGTCCTGTCACTTGCGACCAAATGAATGTGAGCAAGAGGAAGTGAACTTATAGATGTTTTCTTTATTGAATGAAATAATGTATTTGCTTAGCCACAGGTAATTTGCTATGTGCAAAATGTCAATAAATTTTAAAAATAATTTCTTATTATAATTAAAAGCTTGACAAGCAATAATATTTCAAAATAATGTCAAAAGATTAATATAGATTACAAGTATACAGTATCGAAAAATTAGAATAATAAATAATTTATGAAATGTCAAGGTATTATCCAATGTCAAGTTATTACTCGTAGTATGTGTGTACAAAAAATCGATCGAGTTATAGGACTCGCGATTTGTTACTTCGAATGTCTAAATTGACCGGACAATTGGCTTATTTAAAGATATTTGTATTGTTCGTTTGGTGACCTTTGTAAGGCTTGAGAAGGCCTAAGCTTTTAAACTTATCAATCAGAAAAAAAATCTGACGTTCTGTATTATTTATAATCTAGTCATATATTTACTTAAAAATTTTTGCATGTTACCTTTTTTCAGCACAAATTTCTATATCTTTCTGTGTCTTCTCTTTTAATATATGTATACATATATTACAAAATATACATTTCTGGCTGGTTTCAACATAACACTCAACGTTGCTTACTGCCATCCCACACTGTAGATGTTCACCCAGCCATAAATATAACTCAGTAGGTCAAAAGCTGTTCGTAAAGTCTGATTTTAATTAAATACACGCGCTACTGGCTGCAGTCATAATAGTTCGCACTTTACTGCCTTTTACAATTGCGAGTTTGTGTTCATTTGGTTTTTCAGGATAACAATTAAATATGATATTAATGTATTGTAACCATATGGAAAATGCTTTGGATAAACACTTAACTGATTGGCTGATGTTAATGATGTTGGTTTAAGATTCAACACGCTTGCCTAGAAGGAACCTATTTGCTCAAAAATAATTATTATCACCTTTAAAAACATATATTGATATATATGTTTTTAAAGGTGATGGCTTCTAAATCTTAGTTTTGTACATAGCCATCTAAGTAGTTTAAATTTCTATCTCCCGCATATTAAATAGAATGAGGTCTCTAAACGTAATTTTGTAATAAAATACAATTTGATTAAATATAAATACAATTTGATCATTAGATCAAAAAAATTGTATTTATATGATTAAATGAACTATAAAATCGTATGTAGTAAACTTATCACACAGGTTAAACCACAGCAGTAGAACTGCGCTGATTTTTTTATGACGTAGGCATTAGCTAAGCTATTAACATTCTGCCCCTAACGAAAAGAAACATTTACAGATATTAATAGGAAAATCTTTATTGGACACACAACATTAAATCAGGTATATACTCGTAGAAGATTATAATATGTATACATGTATTAAATTCGAGAAAACAGAATTAAACACGAGCAGAACCCTAGGCTAAAGCTAGTTAACATCCATTAGTACAGTGATCAGCAAAAAGTTTAGCAGGTCTTATTCAACGCATGAAAACGAATGAAGTTTTTCACAGCTTTTTGCAGAAAAAATTGAATGTATGTGTCAGCCATTTAGCCCCATTCAATTCGGAACACAATAACGTTTTATTGAAGGTATTTTACAGCATTTCGATAACCTCTATCGTGCGGGTCAGGTTAACGCCCCGTTCACAGATTACAGGTGACTGTAAGATATAGCATTAAATACTTGAATTTAAATAAATTAATATATTTTTTTTCACTGAAACGTCCGAGTTCTATCTCATCCCTCTATCCGACTAATATTATGGAATCGAAAGCTTGTATGATTGACGCATATTAAGCCGTAAATTTTACTAATATAATAAATGCAAAAGTTTGTGTGTGTATGTTTGTAACTTCTTCACGCTCAAACAGCTGATTCGATTTGCGGCAAATTTGGAATGGAGATAGCTTAGACCTAAAATTAATATATTAGCAATTTATTTACCCCGGATTAACCTCTTTTATCCTGGACTCACGCGGGCAACCCCGCAGAGCTCAGCTAGTAAGCTAATATTTTCCTTGAATAACATCGTTGGTAATTAATACTGTATCTTTAATGAGTAATCTCTTAACCTGATTAAGTGCTTTGTAAAAGGGAGTAAAAAATTAAAATTGGTTGACGTGACATCGATTCTTGAAAAGCTGTTCCAATCAAGCTTTGTGGTTTCTATCAATAAAACAAAAATAAATAACTGATGAAGGTTGACTAAAGCTTAATATTTTTTTTACTCACTGCCCCCCGCGGTGTTACTCGCGATAATCTGGGACAAAAATAAATAACCCAAAATAAAAAGTAGCCTATGTGTTAATCCAAAGTCTAACCTATCTTCACAGTAAATCTCAACAAAATCGGTATAGACGTTGGAGGCATACGCAAATAACGTCAAAGTTATTGACGGGAACCACAATTGTTTTCGGGATAAAAAGTTGCCGATGTGTTCTAGCCTATTTTCACATCAAATTTCATCAGAATAGGTTTAACCGTTTGAGCGTGAAGAAGTAACAAACACACAAATTTTCCCATTTATAATATTAGAAGGGTGTGTCGTCAGTTTCGCAAAGCGTAGAAAATCTCTTCATGTACGAGTACGAGTAACATTCTCCATAAATTATGTCCGTAAAAACTTATTTCTCCCTCACAAAGCCTAGTTTTAGGCACTACAGTTCATCGACCCGTGGTTTTTGGCAAACATCCTGCGGGATGAAGCTATAAACATTTGAGTGAGCGAGAGAGATGTTTTGAACAGGTTGTCAGAAAAGGACGGGAGATGTACAGTTAGACTCGGGGGATAAAGAGGCAGATTGAGATTTATTGCAAACGAGGTGCGGGCGTAAGGTGCGAATACGGAGTTCCTTATATAGATAGAGTTTTAAAAGAACACTGAGTTTTTTTTTTTTTTTTTTGACACATTCACACACGGCTGGTTAGCCCCATACTGAACCATTTCTAGCTCGTATTATGGTTGCTAACACAACTGATATACTACATATACATACATATTATATAAATACATATTTAACACCCAGACCCACAGCCAACAAATTTAGTTAAGCACAAAGATGTTGACCGGGCCGGGAATCGAACCCGGGACCTTCTGATTAGCAGACCGGCATGGTAACCTTTACGCTAACGAGGTCGTCAAATATTTATAAAATATGTTGACATAAATAGGCTATAAAAGAAGCTTGACAATAATCACTGGAGTAGATTTAACATTTCTGTCGTAAGTTTTACGTTTCATTACCTCTACGTTAGCTACGGGCTTATAATTATGATGCTAATCTGATTAATTTTAATTAAATTTACAAATCCTTAAAAAAATAAGGCACTTGTCATTTCCATAGGTATTATGTATTCTATTCTATTTCGTAGATGTTAGGTACAATAATGGGAAAATGTCTTTATTTTTAATGTTACAAAAGATCTACTTTGTATGAGCTGAGTGGCCAATCTCTGGTGTCAAAACAAGGATACAAAATTGCGTCACTTGTGCTTCTGACATAAAGGCTGTCGTTTATGATTATTTCAGATATCTAACTTTTGGTAAAATATTAGAATTAATATTATGCCGTTGAGGTTACTTTTAAAAACAGTCTAAAAAGAAAAGAAAAAAGAATTGTCCAAGTGCGAGTTGGGCTCGCGCATGAAGGGTTCCGCACCATGATTGTTGTAAGGAAATCCCCTTAAATAAATATTTTATATCAATTTTATAATTTAATTTCATAGCCAATATACTTTTATGTATTTTGTGAAAATTTTAAGTGTCTAGCACCTACCGCTATTGATATATAGCAAAATAATAGGAAAAAAAACACGGTTATTGTATGGGGACTCCCCTTAATATTTTTATTTATTTATAGTATTTGTTGTAATAGTGGCACGGGAATTACATATCTTGTGAAAGTTTCAGCTTTATAGCTTTTATGGTTTCTGAGATACATCCTGGAGACAGACAGACAGCGGAGGCTTAGTAATAGGATCCCGTTTTTACCTTTTAGATACGGAACCCTAAAAAAGAGCGTAAGTTTGATTAAGAAAAGTTTATATAGTAGGCACATATCTACGTTATAGGGTTGCATGTGATTATAATTAAGAGAACCATTGAGCCTTTGCTTGGTTATATAAAGCCTGCAACCCGCCTTCTGGCTGAATACAGCCTTTGAATATCATTCGCTCGCGATGATTTTCTCACTAAGACTTTGATAACGGTCTTTCAGTATGGTTATTCATACTTTGATCTTTTACGCTTTGATCTTAAACGCTAGGTGGAGTAAAAAGAGATTTTTTTATAAGTAAGATTCTATAATGTTGTTCTTATAAAAGTAATGTTGAATCTCGTTAAAGTCTTTCAAATTTTTCGTTCTAGCGTTGTTAAAATTTTGTGTTTTAGTACTAAGATACATTTCAAATTTTATGACCTCGTTGGCGTAATGGCTACCTTGCCGGACTGCCAATCAGAAGGTTCCAGATTTGATTCTAGGCACGGCCAACATCTTTGTGCTGAACTAAATTTGTTGACTGTCAGTCTGAGTGTTAAATATGATCTGATAACCCTTTTACTCACCTCATACAACAGGCAGTTCTGCAACCTTATTATTTCACCCAGGCTGCAGGGTTATGAGTCTAGAACCTAGGAGCACAAGATCTTACATACTGGCATAAGAGAGAAGAGGTCACACTCAAAAGTGTGTTGATATAAGCTGATGATATTATGATCTGTATTAATCACTCTTATATTTGTATCCTTTTTTTATTCGAAGATTTATAGCTTCTTTTATCTCAATCGTATTTATGTTCTTGTTAATATATCTTATCCTTACGTGTGTAGGAAAACGTAGAGCATGCAAAGCACAAATAAAAATCTTTGAAGAGGGGAGGTCTCTAATGGGGTTGATTCGATTGGCGTCACAGTGAAACCAATGGAGCTGGAAAACTAAAATTATTTTAAAAATCCGCAGTTTAGTGGCAGAAACTAACAGATATCTATTTTTGTAATGTTTTTTGTTATGAAAACTAGAGAATTTAAGACTAGGGTTACTTGCCTAGTTGCGAATTATTTATATCTTATTATATTCTCTGTAGATATCTGAATAAAGCTGCCGCGCCGTGTGCATATTATGTACGTAATCGTGTTTTGAATCTAGCGTTTTCTCTCTATCAAAGATAATATAACTGAAAAATACGACTGATTTTACGCAAAATTGTTACAAAAAAAAAATTATGCAATTTCTATGCATACTTTTTACGTAAAATTATACTCGTATATTCACGCATTATTAGAAAGAAAGAAAGGAAGTGAGGTTACTGCTTTTTCTGTGGCTTCAAACGGTATCGTAAGATCACGCCTGCGATTTCTTACCTAATCGGATGATCTTTGTTTTACCCGCTTGGAAATATTAAACTTATCCAATTCACCTGAAACGAAATTGCTGTTTTAGTTCCCCGAGCGTACCAACTGCCCTATTATCAAGACCCCTTTATCCATCCGTCTATCTGTCTAACACCATCTCATAACTGTGATAGCGAGCCAGTTGATATCTTCACATATGATGGGATTTGTTGCCTTTATAACAACAAATACTAGAACAGAACAAAATAACAATTCAAGTATGACTCCTTAGATGTTCGCGCATAACATAGCATCCTACTATATGTTCCCACTGCTGGGACTCGGGGCCTTCTCTCACATGGAGAGAGATATAGGCAATAATCCACCACGCTGGCCAAGTGCTGGTTGGAGGTTTCCAAACGTCTTCGAATATTGTGGTCCTCAAACATACCGGTTTCCTCACGATGTTTTTCTTCACCGTAAAACGAGTGCGAATCCACACATAACTTGAAAAACAAGTCATTGGTGTAGGGCTGAGATCGAGCCAGGAGCCGTCTGATTGAAAAGCATATTACGTCTTCCCACTGATGCATACTCGCTCTTTCTCGCTTTATGTTCGTGCATACGAATCTTATGTTTTATATAAATTTCGATATAAATACTTAACTTACACATCTCTTTAGGGAGGGAACAAAATTGACTATCAAATATTAAAGACTCCAACTAGACCAGACAGTCTGGTCTCGTTCCTTGCCAAGAAAACTCATAAAGTTTGTTGACCCATTTGCAAATTATATCGTCTGTAGTCTGTTATCATATTTCGTGTACATTACGACGGCTGCTTGATATCTGTCGCCAAACATAGAAAGATAGATAGATATTTTTTTTGTTTCACACACTTTACATTAAACTATTTCAAAAAAAAAAACTTGAAACTAATGCCAAAAATGCAACCTTTGGGAAGAAATAATAAATTTAAATTCCTGTTATAATATAAATAATAGGAATTAAAATTTATTTTTTAGTTATTGAATAGGTATTTAAAACATTTTTGTAAAATATATAAATAAAAATGTGAAATGTAAATTGGCTTAACGAAAAATCTTTGATTATGATTAAGAGTCTGGATTATTAGTCATAGACGTTGTTTTTACTATAAGTAATTAAAAAGTAATTAATACTTGATACTCTGTAGTAAAACTAATTTCATTATAAGTACAGTACGAGTATGTATGTACATGTATGGACTGAATATGTAGAGAAACTCAAATTTATTACGGTACTATGATAAATATACATTCGCTAAGTAATCTTACTCCTAGATATGCTGCTATCAAATATTCATGCCAGAATTTTTAGAAGAAGCTTCAGACAAAGAGCTAGAAATATTGCGTGAGGCAACAAGATCAAAGCCATACTATGACTTTGGTGTTATGATAAGCTAGATATTCTGCATACAAATATTAAATAAAAAAAAAAAACCCCGATTCATCGAAAAAATTATCTGGCGGTTTTCAAAGCAAGAGTTGAACCGGGTTTTACTGGGTAAGCGCGCTTCTCCTTAGATCGTAATATTGCTTACCATCATGTGAAAACTGGTCAAACGTAAACCCATTTATAGTAAAAAAAACACATTCTTTGTGATGCAGCCATCTTGGAATTAAAATGAATCATAATGAGTGTATTTTACTTATCAAACCCTTATATATTTATTCAATACATATTTTGAGGCAATTGTGAAAAGTACAGTTTTTGTAGAACCTTTTTCTAGAATTCACCTACCTAGCTACCAATTTCAAGTCCCAAGCACTGAACAGTGTGTTCTGACAGCCTCCTCGAGTTACTCCAGACTACGCATACTCCACATCAGGCCAAAGTTTTAATAAGACTCTGTGGTTTCGCGCCCTGCTTGTCAAATACTTAGGGCAGCGAACTAGAATAAACGGAAGAGTAACTCCATACAGTTGCCGCTTAGAATTTGAATCCATCTACGCTATCTATGTATGTATGTATATCAGTTGTGTTAGCAACCGTAATACGAACTAGAAATTGTTCAGTATGGGGTTAACCAGCCGTGTGTGAAATGTGTAAAAAATAAAAAAATTACGATTACTTAATTTATTATTACTAATTACTGCTATCCCAACGAAACACGCCGTCCCGTGCCACACCATGTGACGTCACGCGGCACGTGGGTAGCTGTTTTGCCCCGTCCACCACGGTATTTCACGCGTGGACGGTGGAACCATTTTATCGGCCAAGTTAGTATTCTATTTATTCCAGTTCGCTGGCTTAGGGCAAAAATATTCTCGTATATGTTATTTCCTTTGCGATTGTATTTCTGTCTGTTACTTACTGTCATTTACTCGCATTTTGTACGCAAGACACGTCTCTTGGTACGGCGGGCTTTGCAGACATCTCCTTACAAATTGGTTTCGAAAAAATGCTTTCAAAGAAAAGAAGAAGACAAGAAGTCGTGAAAAGAAAAACATCATTGTGTTGGTTGGAATTAGGAGGAAAAATAATATGTCTATATTGCATTATTTTGTACCATGTGTAAATATGGAATTTTCTTTTACGTCACTTTTTTATCTTGCTCAATAATTTTATGGTTCCGTTCCCAAGGAGTAACAACGGGAAACTATTACTAAGCCTCCGCTGTCTGTCTGTCATCAAGATGTATCTCATAAACCGTGATAGCTAGGAAACAGAAACTTTTATAAATTATGTATTTCAATTTTTAAATGACCTTTCATGATAAATAGTAAAATAAAATTAAAATAAATATTTAAGTGGGGCTCCCATACAACAAATGTAATTTTTAAGTCATTTTAACTTGATTTTTATTACAAAATTTGGTATATAGACCCTTTGAATATTCACCGAATATTTAATCATGTGTCAAATTTAATAAAAAATGGTTGCCTGTAAAGTCGGTTTTACGGGCGAAGATTTTACGTGACAACGTCTGCCGCGTGCTGCGCGCGAGGCAGACCGATCATAGTTGAGTGGGAGAGAGACGCAAGGCATTCGGCGGGCCTCTCTCTCGTTCAGTGACTCATCGTAACGTTACCGGGCGTTACACTTTTTCATAAGTGACTCCCAGCCGCAACCTAATTTAAGACGATGTCACGTCAAAAAATTTGAAAAAATATATTAATGAATATTTAAAAAGGACTTCTTTATAAAGTTTTGTTTTTCTGTTAACTTTTATAATTAATACATAAATGCACGATAATTGTACAGAACCCTTCATGCGCGAGGCCGAGTCGCTCTTGACCAATTTTATTATAACTCCCGAGTAGCAATTTCTAAGTTTATTTTAGAAATCTCGTTTCTTTCTATCGTGTCAATTTGATATTCACTTATAAACATTATACCTACATACTCGTAAATGAGTTTGTAATACTCATAATATTTAAACTCAATGCAAGTACTTAAAAGAAAATGTAACTTGGTTGCGATAAAGTTTCTTGAACTGCAAACGTATTATCAAAGTTTACCATAAATTATGCGAAAAGAAACTTTGAATAACAAAGCTGAAATTTTCTAGAATTTTAAAAAGAAAATCTTAACAATGCGAAGCTTAAGTACGTTTTCTTGTGAAACACGTAAATTGGATTCTCAAGTTTAGCTTGTTTTGGTTACTGGTTAGAGTTTATGGATTTTTAGTTAATAATCTCTAAGCTCTGTTTACTTAAAAACTATCTTGCTGACGACATCGTTATTTGCTAAATAGGTTTGCGTTTGACCGTTATTTCCCTAAAATTTCGCAGTGTTTTACTTTTAGTGATAACTAACTAACTGGGTTGGCGCGTCGACCCGAATCGGATCCAGATACAAGGAGAACCCACTGTTTTCGGCCCTGTGCCTTCTCCTGCCACTGTGTGAGCTGAAAATTACGCACTTTTAGTGATGAATCTAAATAATTCGAACGTATCTTCTTCTAGTGTGTTCTATTGTAAATTTATCTACTACATACATTTAGTAGTATAATTAGCTGAGCCACGCAGTGTTACCCACTTTAATACGAGATAAAAGTAGCAATTATGTCTTAAACTGGGATCTAAACCATTTTTATACCAAATTTTATTGAAATTGCAGTTTTGCGAGCGTAAGGAAATAATATTTTCGCGTAGAAAACGGTCACACTTACTTATTATTAAAAGTTGGAATGTGCACGCGTAGATCTCGCCGGCGGCGGTCCGTGTAACACTCGCCCCTGAAGATGGTGCTCGGAAAGCACCGAAACTGTTGGACTCATTCCAACTTTTAATAATAAGTAAGTGTGACCGTTTTCTACGCGAAAATATTAAGATGCTTTACGTGAACAGTTTACAATGTTGTAAGGAAATAAATTCATTGGGCGCAAAAAATACTTACGACAATTTACGATACATTGCACAAAAGGAGCTAAGTCAGCATAATGCTGAGAGCATTTAGTACTCCAATGCTGGTTTTCGATTTGCTCCTTTACACTTTTGTAGGCATGCATTATACAAGTAATGAGGGTACATTCATTATATTAAGGCAAGCAATTTTTACATTATTATCTCTTAAAAATATATTTAACTATTTATGGATACCAATTCATAATAGACTAAACAAAATAATTTTTAAATTCATAATAGACTAAACTAAACATTTTAACTTCATTAAGTCAGAGGCCTTCGGGCGGCTTGAAATCTCGACACCAGGGCTTGGCCACTACTAACTAAGTTCACACGAAAAAGAAGAGGAAGGCTTCATTTAGTTCTAAGTAAGTTTTATAGACAATTAAAAATATTAACATAAAAATCACATACAGTAGTGACAATAAAAAACGCATTTAACAAACTTTCACATTTATTATATTAGTAGGATACGAGTAAAACTAGTATTCCTTTAAGGCTCAAATAGTGCTGTACGTAATTCTACATTAACGAGACGCGACACCAGCTTACAGTTGTTACGAGGATTAGCTGCCGTTGGAACGAGACCAGTGATAATATACCACTTGATGGCGCATAGCTTTATCTCTCTTCCGAAACAACTAAGTGCTATGCATGCTATGCTAATCATATAATCATATTTATTGGTAAAAACAATATTTTACAGGTCAACTCATACATCATTTTAAAACATTATACGAGGGTGAATCAAAAAGTTCTTAGAAGTGCATAAATATGAAACCTTTTTGGATCAAGTTCAATATTGAAATTAAAGAGTGTCTATCACACTATATTTATGCAGACTGTCACTTGTTTTTGTCAGTTCGTTCGCATGTAATAAATTTTTTTGTGCAACGAGTTGCTAAAAAGTTAAAATTATGGATAAAAGTGAGTTACGTGCGGTGATAAAATATCTCAGTTTGAAAAAAATGTCTACGAAGGAAATTTTTTGGACATTCAGCAGACATTAGGGGGTGATGTTGTACCCTATTCTACGGTTGCGTACTGGGTGGCTGAATTTAAAAGAGGTAGATCAAGCTGTAAAGATGACCCGCGTTCTGGGCGGCCTTCAACCTCCGTTACAGAAGAAAATGTCAAAAAAGTTGAGAATCTGGTTTTGGAAGACAGAAGAATGACTATAAAACATATAGCTGAGATCCTAAATATATCTTTTTGTAGCGTTCAATCCATTTTAATTGATTCACTGGGGTTCAAAACAGTGTCTGCAAGATGGGTGCCACGAATGTTAACCGACGAAAACAAAAAGCGACGTTTGGAAATTTCCAAGCGTAATCTCGAAATGTTCCAGCGTGATTCGGATAATTTTTGCCGTCGTCTTGTCACCATGGATAAAACGTGGGTCCACCATTTTGATCCTGAAACTAAAAGACAAAGCATGTCTTGGAAACGACCATCCTCTCCATCCATTAAGAAATTTCGAGTTGCTCCTACGGCTGGCAAAGTTATGGCCTCTGTGTTCTGGGATAGTGAAGGAATCCTTTTTATTGATTACATGCCAAAAGGCCAGACGATTACTGGACCCTATTATGCAAATTTAATCCCGAAAGTGCGTGAAGCGATCAAAGAAAAATGTCGTGGAAAACTGTCGTTGGGCGTATTGTTCCTTCAAGATAACGCTCCTGCTCATCGATCGGAAGTTGTGCTCAACGCAATCCGCTGTGCTGGCTTCAATCTCCTTGACCACCCACCATATTCTCCGGACTTAGCCCCAAGTGATTTTCACATATTTCCAAAATTAAAAGAGGAAATTCGTGGAACAAAATTTCACGATAATGACGCGGTTATAGCTGCCGAAGAGGACTTTTTCGAGAGTCAAGAAAATATTTTTTTTCACAAGGAATAAGGAAGTTAGAAACGCGTTATTCTAAATGCATTGCATTGGAGGGAGATTATGTAGAAAAATCAAATATTATTATTTAAATCTTTGCATTTTTTAATATTGATTCCAAGAATTTTTTGATTCACCCTCGTATGTAACAAAAAAATATATAGATATACATGTGTACATTTCAAAGTTTAAATATGTCATATTTATTAATAAAAAATAAAAACAATGTCAACATACGAGTACTAATATTACCTTATTTTGTCATTTTTAGAAAGTCATCTATATCATATAAAGCATAGCATAAGCAGCCTATACGTTCTCACTGTTGGGATTCGGGGCCTTCTCTCACAAGGAGAGAGATAAAGGCTCTAATCCACCACGCTGGCCAACTGCAAGTCGTTGGATGACACATATTTTCGGATATTGTGTCGGTCGTTAAACGATGTTTTCCTTCACCGTAAAACGATTGCAAATCTATACCAATATTTTAAAGAGGAAAAGTTTGATTGTTTGTTTGATTGACGCGCGTTTGGCTCCGAAACTACTGGAACGATTTGAAAAAATCTTTCACTGTTGGGAAGATAGTAAAATAGGCTATATTTTGTTTCTCTTTACAACTTGGATTATTTTATAGTCCTCACATAATATGAAAAGCAAGTCATTGGTGTTAGGCCAAGATCAAACCAGGAGTGGCTTGATTGAAAAGCAGACGCTTTTCTTACCGAGCCACACTCGGCTTTTTCGGTAACAATTAATAATCAATGATACAACTAAGTGAATCATCACCAACTCCTTCCTCATAATGCTCTTACATACTTATTTTTCTCTCTAAATAAATAAAATCAATTCGTCTGAAAGCTTGAATTTTATCCTCAAGGTAAGCTTAATTTTGCTCTGACCCGTAAATTACTTAATCAGGATCTACAGAAATTATGGGCCAAAACCCTGTTGTACTCTGTAGTCCGTCCTTCTCTATCACACGGACACATTATATATCTATCCTTTGCTAGCACCCCGTCCCGCGATCGCAGAGGCGAACAGCGATATGAGGCATTGCTTACGTCGGCCTTCAAGTGAGATATAATCATTGCTTCCAAGCCTTGAGCGCGAAATGTTAAGACGAATAAGGCTTATGCTAATTGACGTAATAAATTGAGAGACAAGACTGTTCTTAGTGTTAAGTATACGTTTGAATCATTAGACGGGTTTTAAGAAATCTGAAAATGATATTTATAGTTGTAATATTTAAAATGGTCACCTCTTATTACCGAGGGTTAGGTAATATTAAATAATTATTTATACATTAATATAACTACATTATGTTATCTACGGTCACGTTTGGTCGCGGGTTAAATTTTCAACGCTGACCTTATGAATTTTTTACCGAGATTTAGGTATGATAATGGAGAAAAACATTGTGTGGAAACCATAGCATGGTAGAGCATTATCTAATGCTTGTCTGGCAGGTAGCCGTTAGCAGCTAGTGGCTAGCTAGTAGTTGTTTGCTAGCCAGACAAGCATTCAAGCAAGGTCGAATTGAAAAATCTGTAGCCAATTATCTAACGGTGTATTTAGGCAGCCTTCTTGAGAGCCAGTATTTCTTGATCAGACATACTCTCCCTTAGGCCAGGGTGTCGCTTCTCGAACTTGCGAGGTTATGCGCCCTGCTCGTCATATCCTTACTTGTACTGTATAAAAAGATTTTTTATATGTGATGTATTTGACTTTATATAAATAAATACGAGTAACTAACTAGGTATATTGTATAATTGAAACTGTAGCGCCTGTAGCTCGGTTGGTTAAGGTGATCTGACGCGATCATCGAAGCTAAGCAACGATCAACGAAGACAGTGTTTGAGTGGGTGACTATATATTAATATGTACAAGACTGTCGTTTTTCAAGTGGCATTTTCATCTAGGCGGTACTGTGGGTCAGATGACACGTTTAATTGTAGGTCCCGGCTATTAGTCTCAGTACAAGCAGTCGTTAATCCAAGTTAGAGTCCTTCGGGCGGCTTGAAAACTTTCGACACCAGAGCTTGGTTACTTAGCTTATAAGAAAAAGAAGATTATTAAAACTTCCATTAAATATTTAATGTCATAAAATATTTGAGATATTTAAAAGGCTGTTTCACTTTAATAAAAGCATATTCGATCTCCTTCCTTGTTTTCATCCGCAGAGTCATTGTAATGTTGTGAACTCCTGATGCTGTAACTCGGATTATTTAGTACAGCGCTGTACTCTTCGAAGTTTAGCCGAAAATTTCCCAAAGCGATAAAGCCTACAGCGCTGCAAATAATGGCTATTCATCTCAATTTAATCTCAGGCATTATAAGTACTTCAGCTCAAAGTAGGCTATCGTCAGACTTGGGAAAAGTTTTTGCTGAGTAACATGAATTTTCCGATAATGCTTAGATTTGAGACGTCTTTGGAATAATTTTCTTGGATTAGATCTTCTTATATATAAAATTTCCGTGTCACAGTGTTTGTTACCGTACTCCTCCGAAACGGCTTGACCGATTTTTTCCAAATTTTATATGCGTATTCAGTAGGTCTGAGAATCGGCTACTGTATATTTATAAATAATTACGAGTATTAAGGCAAAACAATGTTTGCCGGGTCAACTAGTTTTTTTATGAATGACAAAAATGTGTAGGTATATAATTTAGAAAAATTTAAATTTAGAAAGAAAAAACATTAGAAAGTTCGCTTCCTCTTGCTAAAATGTATTTGGTTATACGAGTAAGAGGACAAAAACATTCACAGGTTTTCTCTATTGACTAGAGTTATAATAATGATGAGGACCTAAATGAAAGTTTTAAAAACAATTTACTTTTCAACACATGTCATTATATTATTATTATGTACTAGGTGTTATCCGCGGCTCCCCCCGCGTGTAAGTAGTTTTTTTGTTGCGATTCGAATTTTTCCTGAATTTTGTTTGCTACAAATCTCACGAAGCCCGAGACCTTTCCAACGAATGCAAAAAAGTGAAAACGGTTCGTGTGTTCTGAAGTTATCGTCAGGAAGGAAAACCCGACTTATTTTTATTTTACAGATAGTGGGATTCTATACTATCAATACAAGTCAAGTTAATAGTAGGTAAGTATATAATCGTACCATACATAAATATTTGTAATAATTTAATATGCATTAGTCTAAATAAAATAAGTGATAATTAGACTAATACTAAGCGGTTTTAATATTATATTATTTGTGCGTGTTTTGCAATATATTTTAGTTTCACTCGTAATAAACTTAGTAAAGATTTGTGTAAATTATGCGTCCCATTTTAGAATAAAGACAATTATTCTTAATTTTATCCCGTTCAGAAACAAATAATATTTCCCGTTAAAAGAGCAAAAACATTAAAACTTCAGGGAAAACCTTAGGCCTAAATATAAACGGGAAAGTTTAAAGTGATTCGTTTACCAGCTTCTAATCTTTTTTTGTTCCGCTTTTTTTGAAGGCAAATACATGACTTTCGCAATCAAAGTTTGCTTGTGAAAGTTTAACCTGGTTTTCTGGTTTCATCGGGTTGTAATACTATATGCACTCAAAGTTACAGGTGTACATATTATGTAGGATAGGGTAGAAGTACAGGAAGATAGTTTTCTTTTTCGTCGTATGAGCTTAGTGGTCAAGCTCTGGTGCCGAGATATTTTAGAGACTTAACTACTGTTTGTACAAAACCTAACAGCCAAAACCTACAATTTAACATGTCATCCGACCCATGGTACCGCCCTGATGACAATGTCACTTTTTCAAAGACAGTCTGGTACATGGTCACCCTTCCAATAAATCTTTCGATTGGTTTTTGCATTTATCTACGTTCGTGGCTCATCTAATATTCCTTTGTAGACAAAAACGCTAAGATCTTGGATTTAGTCGTAATGAAACTTGAAAAATTCTTGCATCTCCAACTTTACTCATTAATAGGAAAATAACGTTTGTTTAAAATATAAGAAGATGAGTTCTAACAAAAGAAAAAGTATAATATCTCTTGACAACGTTTATTGTACAACAGCCAAAGTCAAGAAAAAAAGGCAAAATTACAAGTAGTCCAAAAAAAATTGCATTCGAAAGAAAATACTAACTTACAGACAAAATTACTGACTGTGCATCAAAATCGCTGTGTACGCAGCTAAATTATTAATGAGGATAGATTGCTATCCTGTCATGAGGAAAATTCTGCTATATTTACTTGAGCATTGTAACGCGTGGGGAAAATAGCAGTTTACCTCTATTGACAGGTTCAGACAAAGCTATGTTCTTCTACACAGGCGTGATACTAACGAAAAATAATTGGGCATTTTTTTTCTTTTAAATACTTAATTAAATAAATATTAAATTCATTTCACACACGGCTGGCTAGCTCCGAACTAATCCATTTCTAGCTTGTATTAAGGATGTTACGAGTAACACAACTGATGTACTACATATACATAATTTTGTTTTGACACATTTCACGCACGGATGGTTAACCCCATGCTGAACCATTTCTAGTTTGTGTTATGGTTGTTAACAACTAATATACTACATATACATAGATATTTTATATAGATATAAGATATTAGACCGACAGCCAACAAATTTAGTTCAGCGAAAAAATGTTGGCCGTGCCGGGAATCGAATCCGCAACCTTCTGATTAGCAGTCCGGCATGGTAACTATCACGCCAACGAGGTCGTCAAAGATACTTTATGTCAATACATATTTAATACCCTCACAGACAGCCACTAAATATAGTTTATCACAAAGATGTTGGCCGTGGCAGGAATCGAACCGGGAATTTAACTTACTTGCATTAGAGTTATCACAATTTTTTTACATATAAAATTTCCATGCACAATGTTTGTCACCGTACTCCTCCGAAACGGTTTGAACGATTTTTACCAAATTTTATATGCGTATTTAGTAAGCCTGAGTCGGCTTCTATCTATTTACCATACCCCTTTTTTATTTAAAGAATAATTTATAAGACAAAACAACGTTTGCCGGGACAGCTAGTATAACTATAATTTTCCCGCTGCCGCAAACCGTACGTTAGTATACACTGACTTTTATACTATAGCATTTACCATTGACCGCAGTATCTACTTGAATCAATCAGATCAGAGGTCGGTAAGTACTAGAGTAAGTGATCGTTGTGCTGAAGTGGGATTGGATGTAATGGATAGGTAAAATGTTATTGATATAGTTAATGCTCGCGTTATTTGGTTTTATTTGCTTTCAGCGTGGTGGTTGGGGAATGATTATTTCTAGTTATGTTTCATGGGGTCCTGACGGGTTAATATAATCATACTAGCTGTGCCCCGTGGTGTTACCAGCCTTAATCCAGGACAAAAAAGTAAATACGGGATAAAAAGTTGCCTATGTGTTAATCCAAGTTCAAACCTATCTCACATCTAATTTCGGTTCAGCCGTTTGAGTGTGAAGAAGTCACAAACATACACACTGACATACTTATAAACACTATTTACAAAAATCTAATAAATGAAAAAAAAAAAATGGTTGCCTGTAAAGTCGGTTTTACGGGCGAAGATTTTACGTGACAACGTCTGCGCGCGCGGCAGACCGATCATAGTTGAGTGGGAGAGAGACGCAAGGCATTCGGCGGGCCTCTCTCTCGTTCGGTGACTCATCGTAACGTTACCGGGCGTTACACTTTTTCATAAGTGACTCCCAGCCGCAACCTAATTTAAGACGTTGTCACGTCAAAACAGTCCTTTCCTTGATATTGAGGCATTACGAAGTCTGTCGGGTCAGCTAGTTTATACCAATATTATAAAGAGGAAAAGTTTGATTGTGTGTTTGTTAGTTTGACGCGAATAGGCTACGAAACTACTGGAACGATTTGAAAAATTCCTTCAACGTTAGGAAGCTACATTATCCCCGCATAGGCTATATTTTGTTTCTCCTTACAACTTGGAGTATTTTATAGCCTGTGTGAAGCTGGGACTGACTGCTAGTATAACATAATTATAAGAAATTGTTGGATAAAAAAAAATTATGTTAAGAGAATAAGATTCGAAACATAACCATTTTTAAATAAAAGTAGAGAATTTTGATCGACTGCAGTATTTTTACTTTGATTGATTGTTCCTTAAAGTACAAAATTGGGCATTTTCGTACAAAAACCTAAAAAAAGAAAGTTTCTTCCGTTTGGGAGCTACGATGCCACACACACAAACAGACGCTTCAAAATTATAACACGCCGACGGTGGTTTAAAAACTTAGCTTTTTATATTTTCACTCTTAATATAAAATATTAAAACGAGTTTTACTTTCTGAAAGAATTTCTCTATGAACCTAAATGTGGAATAAGACTCAAAAGTGCTTTTATTTTCTCGCGTTGAAAGCCACTCAACCTGCGTATTTCGACGAATGAAACTCTTGTTGATACCTAACGTAGGTACAACCTGTTTAATCAAATCTCTAAAGTTTAGACACGTATCTCCCGTAATACCGACTGCACAATGTAGTCGTTTAACAAGTTTACTTTTAATTAAATTACAGAGACTTTGTTATGAGCTGGTTATTGCCAAATACTGTTTCTGTTTGTGTTTTATGTTAGTAATTTGTATTTATGTTAGAACTTCGTATTTATTTTTGTATTATTTTGTAATTACTAAGAACGAAAGAAGAAAGTCGTAAAACTGCCTTATTTTCAACCTCCGACGGGGTGTTATAAGATTTGACGTGTCTGTGCCCCCGAACCATAATTCCATCTTCTTCTAATCTTCTACACATTTTCTATGTCACAATGTTAGTTATCGTACTCTTCCGAAACGGCATGACCGATTTTTACTAAATTTTATATGCATATTCAGTAAGTCTGAGAATCGGCTGCAATCTATTTTCCATACCCCTAAGTGATGAGGGCTGTTCACCCTTAAATATATATTTTTTTACTCTTTACAAAAAAAAAAAAAAATATAACGTGGCAGGCATCAAAAAATACATGCAACCCTAAATTTATACTTTTTATCACCAATCCCTATTTTTTATGGCCATTTTACTGGCTGACTAATTGATCAGTTATCGAGCGGGATGAAAAATTATTAAATTACTAAAATGGCCATAAAAAATAGGGATTAGAGATAAAAAAGTATGTTTTAACTGTATTTATGGCAAAACAACGTTTGTCGGGTCAGCTAGTATGAATATAAGACATAAGTGAAAAGGATGGATAAAACTTTATACAGAGCCCAGATTATCGTCCTTCCCTTCATTTTCATATATCTCCTACTAACATCTCTCTACGCATCATATGCCCATACCACGCTAGCCTACCACTCTTTAATTTCTTCTAGAGCTACTTTCAAACTTCCTCTAGTGTACTCATTCCTTATGTCCATTATTGTCACTTCACTCATCCATCCTAACGTTCGCATATCACTCCATATCTCTCTCTTCCCTTTTTTACATGCTTCCCTTTTTCAACAAAAACAATGAATAGGAATTTCTTGTTTCTTTTACATAACTCAGCTTAAAGAAATACGAGTACGTTATATTTTTCCTTGTTTGAGCTCAGCATGTTTCAGCAACTGGCGCACTCTCGTCAGTTCGCCACAATAAGCAAAGATAAGCACACTACCTCCAACCTCGGCTTATCTGTTGACGTGGATATCTATTGTGTACTGACGTTACAATAAATCGTAAGCAGTTACGTGTTTTGTTATTGTGAAGACGGTAAACTACTTATGCGTTACAATATATGTATATCAGTCCTATACTGATATCATGTAAAATACTAGTACACCAATTATTTTAGCGTTGTGAGTTTTTTTATTTCAATCCTTGGTAGTTCGTTTCGAACGATTTTGATATTATTATTATTATTTATTACACACGTCCGCTTAGTCCAACGCTAAACCATTTATAGTTTGTACTATATTGACAGAGACAGAGATAAATGTTTTTATTTCTATGATTCTATAGCGTTATTTATTAGCTAGACCCAGCGAATTAGAATAAACGAAAGAGTAACTCCATACAATTGCCGCTTAGAATTTGAATCCATCTACGCACATAATTATACTGCTATCCCAACGAAACACACACACACACACACAAAGCTCGCACGCGATTGGTCGCGTCAAGGTCACGCCACCGATACTAGCCGCGCGGGTAGCTGTTTTGCCCCGCCCACCGAGGAATTTTACGCGTGGACGGTGGAACCAATTTTTCGGCTAAGCTACTATTCTATTTGTTTTAGTTCACTGGTTAGACCTCTTAATACCCGTGCAATGATTAAAACGTGGCGTGTTCTTGCTTTACCTAATAATCCATTAAAGCATACCTACATACTAGAAGCTTCTAGCAAATTATTCTCGCAGCTAGGTACTGTACAGCTGCAATTTGCATCGGAATATAATTACTATATCATACGGTCACGTGGTAGGTTAGAGAACTACAAAAAAGTTTATTTGTTGCCCTGGATATCTTACAGAACCTACGCGACGAATGACTAATGTGACCTACGAATGACTTATTATAGGATCTACATATCGATGCCCACCTTAGACCTGAAATATCAAAACCGAGCTTGTTATAAAACAACCACACAGTTAGTTATGTTTGTGGTTAGTCCAAAATTATTCACGAGTTTACACTGGATGTAAAATTAAGCCGGAGTTTCCAGCATTAGTTCAAATATTTCAATAGAATTTTACAGAGACGTATATACGTTATACGTTAGTATTTAAATGGTGGCTATAAAATACAATATAAATTTTAATTGAGCTAAGCCTAATTGAGGATATTCCGTTATTAGTTACTCGAAGTTAGTGAGTTATTGTTTGCTACAATGGCGTGCTTAATAATAGAGACTCATTATATACCAATTAATCTTAAAAATGTTATATAATATGTCAAAATTAAATTAAATTTCTTACAAATATATTATATAATTAGTTTTAAATTCATCACTATTTTTAAAATGTTTAGTATACGGTTTAAAAGATTAAAAAAACTAATAAAAAAAAGAAAAAAAAAACACTCATAAAATTAATTTAATAGGCCACTCCGGATAGAACCTGACGGAAAGGTACCCAGATAACAGTAGGTATACAGATAACGCTCGTGACATTGCCGCGTTGTATGGCTATGGTTAGCCTTTGCGCTAGGTACGATCCGGAGAGGTATTCGCCTGATTTTTCTTTTAACCTACGCCCAATTTCAGAAATAAAAAATTGGGCGTCCCATTAGTTTTAAATAAAAAATAACCCACCCCTAATCGTTCCCGGTACAAAAGTTCCCATCAAATTAGCTTTGTTCCAGCGCTGATCGGCAAACGTCATCCTCTGCACCAGGAAGGATCCGGAGCAGGACTTTGTTTGCTTATAAGAATGTCATTTTGTTCCAGCTGTAATGTGGAGCTGAGCGCGCGTCCGAGTTGTTCCGAGCGCTGGTGCGGGTGGCTCGCGCCGCGTACTCGATGATCGCGTGCGTGCGCTGCGATAGCTGACATGACCTGACCGACGTCATGTCCACCAAGAAACACTCGCCGCAACCCAAACCTAGTGAGTATACTGTTTAGCAAAGTTACAGATTAGCAAAATACAGTCTAAAACTAACTAACTAACTAAACTAACAAACCAGACACGCTAAACGACAGTTGTATAAATGACTAATTGTTTCACTTTATAGCTATGTACAAGTAAATTTAATAGATTTTTCTGATAGAAATAAACACAAACAAATGTTAAAACCACATCGGTAAATTAAATTCTGTATTGTAGCCCTTCACAGTATTTTCACGTCGACCATTTGTAATCCATTAGTAAAATTAAATTTCGCGTTATTTGATCGTTTTTCATGTTTACACGGGGTATTTTTAAATCTACTTTCCCGTCAATTTACAAGATTAAAAAATCGTATTATTTTTAAAATCTAGATAATTATGTTACAGTATGGTGTAAGGTTTAACGATTGTAATAACTTTTGGGCAAATCGGTTATAATTACTGTCAGTTTATACCACAAATAAAACAAATATTGAGTAATTCTGACCACAAAGCTACGTTTGAATTATTTATTTAATACGAGTAGCAAGGTATAAAGGCGGTACAATGTTAATAACTGGTATAAGCAACTAAACCATAATAAGGTTAACTTAACCTTAATAATAGTGTCAACTACACTATTATTAAGGTACTACTCGTAGAATGTAAAAAACGGAATCACAGGTTTTTAATTTATTTTTGTGAGTGCTCTATTTTTTATCCATATGATCTAACCAAACGACGTCAGTTTATGAAATAATGTAAGTTTTAAAAACGACGCATTTTGGGGATTTAACTATACATAAGTAATAAGTATGAGAGCGACTGTGTCTCGTCAGAAGAACGGTGGACTGGACTGGCTATCGATATCCCGGATCGAATCCAGTCCTACACCAATGACTTGATTTTCAAATCAATGGAAATAGAAATAGAATTTTATCTCGCTCATACGATGAAGAAAAAACACATTGAAATACTCTGATGCTTCAAGTACCACAAAATTAAGACAATCCGCACTTGGCCAACGTGGTGAATTATGGTCTTTAGCTCGCGCCTCTTGAGAGAAGGTCACGATTCCCAGTAGAGGGAACTTTAAGAGGGCTCCTTATGCTAAATAAGTATACAATATTATACGTCAATACTATACTTGACGTATAATATATAATCGTAGACCATTGTATTGTTTAACACCAGGAAATCTGTGGTCAAATACAAACCTATAATATTTTCGCGTAGAAAACGGTCATACTTACTTATTATGAAAAGGTCCGTGTAACACTCGCCCCTAAAGATGGTGCTCGGAAAGCACCGAAACTGTTGGACTCATTCCAACTTTTAATAATAAGTAAGTGTGACCGTTTTCTACGCGAAAATATTAAGATGCCTTACGTGAACAGTTTACAATGTTTAACAAACCTATAAGTTGTAAAAGAACTCCAAATACGATACGATACGATATTATTACTACAAAGTTTGACGAGCACACATCAATATGTGATTGTGATAAAGGTTCAGTTTCTCGTAATATATTCGTGACCTCGATGGCTGCGACCAACGAAACTTCCCCAACTGCGATGAAATACTATTTCACGCGGTATAAAGTGCAGGACAAGTTTTGTAGCAACTTTGTGTCTTATGAATTTATTTTGTTACAAAGACAGCCGGTCCAGTAGTTGTATGACACAAATACTATGTCTATAGTTTATGAGTTTAAGACAGTGACATATCTATATTTATGGACTTTTCTACAAAACTACTTTTTACTACAATAATGTGGCATGTTTTTGGCGTACTTTCGTAGGAAATTTGACAGCGTCTGTAAGAAAAACTATACCTATCAAATTGCGGCACTATTTACTTTGGTGAATAGTAGTAGTAGAACGTAGCTAATCTCCCATAGACAATTGCTTTCTCTGTCTACGTAATCTCCTTTTATTTCTTTTTTCTATGGTATAAGCATTATCATATGTTTAGTTTTTTTCACGCTGAAACAGTCAAGCCGATTCATATGAAATTTATTATGGACTTCGTTAGATCTAAATTGATACATAATGCAATTTTTTGTACCGGATTAACGTGGATAGTACCGTGAGTGCAGTTAATTCTATTTAAAAGAAAATGTTTACGCCATTATAATATTTATTTATTTATTTTTTATTCGGAAATCTTTGACAAACAAGATATATGTAATAGTACCGTCTCAAATTGTCATCAGTATTTTTTTTAAGTAGGTACCTATGTTTAATAAAACATACTTCTGTTATCATATTTTACTCGTAGAATACGGAGCGTCAAACATTTTGGCATAAGCTACGTTTCTTATACTATCACAATACTACGAATATACATATATATTTGTAGAAATGCTACGAATTCGTAGCTTTCGACGCAATTTCGTAGCGTTTGATGAAATATCGTGCTACGTCAAGGTTGCAGACAACTTATGTCGTCGAATCAACATGTTGGACAAACTTGTGGATTGAAAATAAAACTTCTCATGTTGTACTGAAAATAGATAAAGAAATCCATTTTTCTTTGACTTTGTTTTTTCATTGTTCTGAACATATTTTAAAAGTCTTACAAATACATTGATATGTGATGAAGATACTACAAATGCTACAGTCGATACGGACTGTTTATGGTTGAGTGAACATCTGAAAATATTCACGTTTTTAAGTTAAATTAAAATCAAAGTGCTTAGCTGCCAAGGGTCGGATTACGTTATGTTTGGCGAAGATTTATCAACTTTTGAGTGGTAAATAGTCAGGCAAGCACTAGAAAATGCCTTACCACCGTGTTATGGTTATCTAAAGAGGTGTTTTTTATTATTACACGCTTTATATTAGCTTCACCTGTATGTTTATTTGTAGGTTTGTTTGTAACCGACTTCATTGGGCGCGATTTTGACCCACTTTAAACGGCCAGATTTCGTTGAAACTTTGTAGATTTATTGAGAACCGATGACAATACACTAATTTGATAAAATTATTACATTTTTTTGTATTTTTGTTTGTATGTTTGTTTGTAACCGACATCTTTGGGCGCGCTTTTGACCCACTTAAAACGGCCAGATAAGCGTGTTTTTTTTGTTTTTTTTTTAACTATTATTATTTTTAACCCAAACCTCAAGTTCATTGGTAGAAATAGAACCCATGGCCATCGGGACGTGACGCGTCTCCTCGTTTGACTGACTTACATTGCCTAGTCACCAAACCAAAACTTAAATGGCTTGGAAATCATTTAAGCTTCATAGTTCAAGTATGTTTTTACTATTATTCGGAGTTCAATTTCATTTCGTGCGAATTTTTCTTGTTTTTTTTTTTATTTAAATTCCGCCCCGTACGTTGGGGCAAGTTGTTCGGTAGGTAACTACGTAATTACAAGCCTCACGCGATTGCCCGTGCTTCATGATAATAATGTGAATGAGTTGTAGAAATAATGGTCGGTAGAGGTGAGAGCTATTATGTCAATGGGTACGCGAAGAGTTCAGAGCGATTTGAATGAAAATTTTACTAAAAATGATAAAGAATTCATGTATAACTGTATCTTATCTAAAAATGCCAACTTGGATTAAATAAAAAAACATATTACGACACATTCATTCACAGCTGGTTAGCCTCATGCTAAACCATTTCTAGTTTGTATTATGGTTGCTAACACAACTGACACATATATGTACGAGTACATACAAACATACATACTTTAACAATTTAAGTACGAGTACTACACATACATACATAAATAATTTATATCGATACAGATTTAACACCCAGACCGACAGCTAACAGATTCAGTTCATCACAAATATGTTGGCTGTGCCGGGAATCGATCACGGGACCTTCTGATTGGCAGGCCGGCGTGGTAAACATTACGCCAACGAGGTCTTTATAGCAACATTAATATGTTTTAAAATTAATTGTTTATCAAAGTATGTTATAAATTACAATAATTTAAAATAAATAAAATAATTGACTATTTATTGCTCTTAATATACTTAAACATTTGCAACATAATTTTTAATTAATTGAACATACTAAAATATCGACGGAATGATTTGCATAAATTAATGTAAAAATGACTTATTTTACTATATTACCTAAATAAATTATAAAATTAAAATATAACCACAAAACTTATTTATTAACTAATAATTGACTGAAATAGGTACTGAAATAGTAGAAAGGAACATAGCCTTCCTATTTTTTTATACTTAATACAAGCTGTTGCCCGCGGCTCCGCCCGCGTGTATGTCGATTTTTTTGCGAATCTTATTTTCCCTGAAACCTCAGGCGTTACAAACCTCACGGCGCCCGAGACCTTTCCAACGAATGCAAACCCGTGGAAATCAATTCGTGCGTTCTGGAGTTATAGCGTCAGGAAGGAAAATGCGACTTATTTTTATATTATAGATTAGTGTGTTTATTCTCCCTGCAGTTGTATAATTGCTAATGATGCGGCATTTTCTAAGAGGATTTTCGCAAAAGTTTCCTACAACTATTAATCATGTGAGGAGGCAAAACACTCGTAATTAATGACTACCTTAATCAGTACCACATCACAGCTATTACAGATACAGATACAGATTTTTATTGGTGAATTCATAGATTTCACAAGTCAACTTAAAATGAATATAAAATATCACTAGTTACCGTCATCGGTAAATTTATCATTAAAATACTCGTCCGTTTCGTAATATGCTTTTTGTGCTAAAAAACAACAACTTTTATCAAGCATGTTACACAAGTTCCGTAGAAGTAGTTATGTGGGTGATTGCTTTTGGATGTTATCAGAGTAGGCGGTGGACAAACGACTAAGTTAACCCCAGAATGAAGCGGAATACAGATAGTTAATACATTGAAGCTGGGAATATAAATATTTAATACAAAAACGTTATTTATAATAAATTTAGTATTTATAAGTTGTAATAAATTTAGTATTTATAAGTATTATCATAATTTAGTATTTATGTACATGAAAATTAATAATATGTTAATTAAGAGTAAAAAAAATATAATCATCAGCCATCATTCTAAATTATTATATATATAATATAGGGATTGAGGATTCCATGTCACTGCCCAAAACCACAACAGCATTTCAAACTGAAACAATGGGTTTACTACTAGCGGCGAAAACAGTGCTGCTAAGAAATTTTGTAGAACCTATAAGCAAAAATATGAAGCTAAATTTCATAACTGACAGTGCCGCAACGATCTACGCACTCAGAAAACCGATAACCAGATCACAAGTCATAAAGGAATGTCATTTGACTCTACAAAAACTGGCAGAGATATATGATGTTACAGTAACCTGGACCAAGAGTCATAGCACTTGTCAAGGTAACAATAGAGCAGATCTGCTTGCAAAAGAAGGAGCAAAGAAACAAACGATATGCGCTGACATAGCTGATCTCTGCAAGCCGACAGCTATGGAAGCTAGAAATACACTACGAGCACACGCTGAACGAGAACACCAAAATCTGTGGAACAAAAGGACTGATTGTAAAAACTCTAGACTCTTCTTACCCAAATTAAACAAAAAAGTAACAAATAATTTACTAAAACTCACAAGAGGGGATCTCCGTATGATGGTCGGCATCATTACCGGCCACTGTGATCTCAACTACCACCAACATAAAATAGGGGCGACGGACAGCCCTCTATGTCGGGGCTGTCTGGAGGAAAATGAAACGGTAGAACACGTGCTACTGCACTGTGAGGCCACCAAACAAACCAGAAGGAGTTACGGCCTGATGATAGCAGCTCAAGATGAAAGTTCGCCTTCCATTGCTAATCTTCAGACAAATAGACCATCTGACGCAACAGGGGTGGAACAGGTATGCCAGCGACCCAGGGCTGTGCTCCGTTATTTCAAGGAGCTCGGTTGGCTTGGGTAGGCTGGTAAGGGGGGAATGCACAATACGCCCCTAGCGGGATGTCAGTGCAAGTCTCATCACCCCCACTTCAAATTAGAATTAGAATTAGAATATATATTTTGGACAATTCACACACTATCTTTAAAAATATAGGCTGTGTTATTCTGATGTAAATGCTATATTATAATTAAGTTTATTACATTACACACACACACACACACACAATTTACACACACACGCACACAAACGGCTGGTTAACCCCATACTGAACCATTTCTAGATCGTATTATGTTGCTAACACAACATATAGATAGACATACATATTTAACACCCAGACCGACAGCCAACAAATTTAGAATGTATTAAAATACATTCTTTAGTTTTTGCGTGAAAGTTATTACAAAAAAAAAATGGACGCTATTGTTAAAAGTAAGATAAAATACTAACTTATCTAAGAATATGCAGATGTACGAGTATGTTTTACTCGTATTCTGCACCATTGCTCTGTTACCATTTACTCTGCTAACTTGGAAGAGATGTAGGAATTAATTACCGAAACCTTCCCCGAAGTGTAATTAGGCCGGGGCTGCGAAATGGCTGTTTTATCGTGACTTTATTATGGCCTAGAATGGATAAATATTCCTCAATACCTTCAGTTACTTTGTGAAGGCAATTTCTTAGCTTTTTTCCAAGTACTTAATTATTTATTTTTAAAGTTAATAAATTATAATGCTGTTTTTTGTTGTTTTCCAAATCACGCTTGAGATTAATTTAGGTTGAGGGTTACATAAGATTTTAAAATTTGGCACTTGGACCTTATTTTATAGAGATTTAAGATATCAAGTTGACTAACATTATAATGCAAAAACTTTGTTGTTTTTAGTATCTTAATAAGCTGTTATTTTAGAATATTTACATTTAATGTTGTAACCTAGATTTATGTTTTTCTGTACTAAATAAATGGATAGACGAGGCCAAACTCTGGTATCGAGACTTTTCAAGCCGCCCGTAGGCCTCTGTCTTGGCTTAACTACTGCTTGTTCTAACAGCCGGGACCTACAATTTGATATGCCATCTGACCCATGGTAACGCCCAGATAAAAATTCTACACACCACCAAAACGACAGTCTTGTGCATGGTAACCCATCCAAACACCGTCCGCATCGACCGTTGCTTGGCTTTGATGATCGCGTCAGATCATCTTAGCTAGCCGAGCTACAGGCGCTCCTATTTTACTGTTTATTATTATTTGTTTACTTATTTATTTCCATGCATTCTATACCTGAAAAGACTTTCTAGACTTACAGGATTTCAGCTAAAGACCCCAGTTTACTGAAGTTATCATTTATCGTCAAAGCTAAGCTAGCTCTTTCAAACCTTTTGTCACGTGCGAACCATTTATTATCCTGACCCAAGGCCTTTTTTGTAATCTACGATCAACAAAGGAATTTAGGAACCTATTTCCGCTTTCTTGCCTTCAATGTGTTGGTAAATCATAAAGATTTGTGGTTTGCCAGGTGTAAGGAAAACTACTTGAATACAAAATGGCCATAAAATTGGTTTATTATTTAACAAACTATCAAATTCAAATAATTTATTGCAGACTATGGGTTATCAGAATTTTATGTCCCTCACATTTTCGCCTTTAGACATGCAATATTGGCAGATCATACAAAAATAACATCTAGGTAAAATTATTAAATACTCACCTAAAATCATCTTAAGTACTAAATCATTTAAATTCACATACACAAAATAATTTCATTTGACAGTTCATAGACAACAAGAGACTTAAGGTCCGTTTACACTATCAAGTTTAGTTAGTCATCATTTTTACAAAATATGTCAAGGCCTGGATTATTATATTGTAAATTAATTACATGTCATCAAGTTAAATAAATTGTTATGTAAATTAACTTAATGAATTGAAAATTACTAGTTTTGTTCGCTTGATTGTTGTAATACCAAAGTACACATTAGTAGAGTTTATTATGTGACATTGTGGTAGAGCATAACATAGCACAGTAAAGCATTTTGTTATGTTTACAAGCAACCACCTTCAAGTTGAAAAATTTGTTACCAAGTCCGTTACTCCAGATTAGGCTTGCTCCACCTTAGGCCAGAGCGTCGTTAACTTGTGTAGTTTCACACTCAGCTGATCAAAAGCCTAAGCCGTATGGTGTAAAAAAATTGTGGTAAAACACTTTTAAGGAGTTTGCTACTAACATTATATTTTTCTTGACGTTTCATTTTCTAGAGGGCTCATAAATTTACAAATTACTCCCTACTTGCATTCCAAAGAAGCAATGCGGCAAGCCTGATGGGCACGTTTGGGCGGGTGGCTTAATTTTGTCTCTCAATTATTGTTTTGTTATTTTTTTTGTTGACAAAATTTTCGTTTTTAATAAGCTTTGTGAATAATATTCACTTTATTATTCTTAATTAAGTTATGTTTAAATTTATTTTTATCGTTACTACTAGTTTCATCTAGAATGCATGTTTTAAGTTTTAAATATTAAATAAATATACTTATATTACAGAAGTGTATGATCTGACTCCCTACTTCTAATATTCTAAAAGTGTTTTTTGTAAAGGACTTCTGGCTTACATCCGCACCCGTCCAATGACGTCACTCGCCGCAAACATTGTCCATTCCATCGCGTATTATCATAATGAACCAAAGACTTAGATATATTACCTCTATAGAACAAATAAGCATATATATTTCTCCTCCACAGTTAGTCGTGGAAATTAAGTTTTGGTCAAGATATTCCTTTCAAATAACATTCCATATAATAAAATAAAATTTCCATATATCAAAAACTTTTTGGAACTAAGTAAGAAAATGTATTGATATGAGTAGTATGTGACTACACAATATTTGTCGTAATTATAATAAAAATTAAATTAAGTAAAATTCAGTGCATTGAGTTTTAAAATACAAATGCCACTATGGCTTATCAAAAAAATTGCAATAATATCTACACACGTTTCTCCGCCTGGATTTTCTCAAATCTCCAGTTTTTTTTTGCAATATTCATTAGCACTGCTTATGCAATATTTTTTTATTAAAAAAACAGTATTTTTACGCGTAACATTATTTATTATATGGTACTGATTATAAAGTGAATAGCAGATTAAAATATATAATACGGCTTTAATCATTCGTCTGTGTGTACAGAAGAATTCTTTTCTGTAGATGAAAGAGAATTACAAGTATATTAGGGTAATAAAAATAATAAAATATCTTTATTGTACATAATTATATGATAAAAACAGTGTTACAGTTCAATTGTAAACGAATTGGGTACTTAAAGGCGGCCTTATAGGCAAGAGCTATTTCTTCCAAGCAACCTTTGGATGGACAGAACTGGAATATAAAAAACGGAGGTCGAAGGTGTACTTAAAACATAATTACTGGTATTTTCTAGTATTCACTTGACTAGCAACCACGATCAAGATGTTAAATCTGTCGCCAAGTATCTAACAGTGTGTTCCAGCAACTTCGTTGAGAGTTAGTTTTAGCACAGAATAATAACTTGTACTTCGTACAGAAGCTTCACTTCGCAATGGTTTTCAAAGAAATATGAACTCAATCTGATAAACAATATGATTTAATTTAGCTCGCGGTCCAGTCGAGCACGTGATGATTTCGTTGCCTACCAATTTCTTTTCAAAGGAATATGGGCCTTAATTCACTATGCTACGGTTCATAATACGTTGTACATGGTTATACGTAGTACTAGTTATTATTCTGTGGTATTGAAAGAGCCACATAGATTGGCCCTTTGCGCAGAGGCCGCCGCCCGTAGGTATGTTTTTAACACCTACACGCGGAGTGACACAGGCCTGGTTTTAGACATGCTGCATCTTAGGACACAGTGTCGCTTACTCGAGTGATTACGCGCCCTGCTGATAAAATGCCTAGCTGTAATGTGCAAAAAGCTTTTTAATGTTGCTACATAATTAGCCTAAAAGGAAATTCCTTTTTCAATGTACATACTCGTAATTAAATTACTCTTCATGCCCCGCCGAGAGCTTGTTAACCCTGCATTTGCGATGTAAATGCACTCGCTCTAGTAGCCGCTTACAAAGAGGAAAGCCATATTCAATGTAGCGAAGACAATCATTTATGTAGAACAGAAATATTAGAGTACCTATACTATAATTCCATTATAATATAATTCCATTGTTTATAATATTCTATTTTATTAAGTTGTGAGTCTGTGTTACTCGTAATAAATAATTTGAATTAGCATATACTACACCTTGATTTAGAAGATTCTCAATTGTTGCGTTGATCATAATCTTATAAGTTACAGTACTCCTCCGAAACGGTTAGACCGATTTTTATCAACTTTTATATGCATATTCAGTAGGTCTGCGAATCGGCTACTATTTATTTTTTATACCCCTAGGTGATAAGGGTTGTTCACCTTTAAAATTTTAAGGCAAAACAACGTTTGCTGGGTCAGCTAGTTAGTATTATAAATGCGTAAGTGTGTTTGCGTGTTTATACTACTATTGTTATTCTTTGTCGCTCAAACGACTAAATTTGTTAGAAGTTGATTTGGAAGTAATTTTACCTAAGACTAACACTAAGCTTTGTTTTCATCCTAGAAAAATAAAATTAAAATCTTCATTCATAAGTGTAATCATATCGTGCGGACAATTAAACTTTGGAACTCTTTGCCGGAATCACTGTTCCCTTTGAACTGTAACTTAAACTGTCTTCAAAGCGAGAGTGATCCAGTTTCTTCTAGGCAAGCTAGTTCCATCCTAGATTGCAACATCACTTAACATCAAGTGAGTTACGATCAAGCTCATATAAAAAAAAAGTTTTGTTATATAATAGATTTTTCTCCAATAAAAACTTGTAACATTAAGTAATATTTAATGAATTTGTAGTACATTATTGATCGAAGTCATAAAATCTTGTTACAAACGGAGACGTCCCAGCGGTTTGAAATTCAAATAAGTTCACAATAAATGAAAACGCTTTATTATAAACAATGGTCTTTCTCTTTTTATTTCAATCTCCACAAACCCGATAAACATGGCCTGCCATGCTATCGGCATCCCATGAGAGGGGAGGATAGGATACAAACTGCATCCATTATTCATACGGGGAAACAGCGCGTATTGGCTCGGCCTTACTATGGATTTTTTAGTACGGATACATAAAAGCCCATTGAATTCAAACAGTTTTGTCGAATAGAACCAGTATTTGGAGAATCTTATAAAAAGGTTTTTGGTTTTAATAGACCCAATTATAACTAGAGTTAATTAAGAAACAGTTGAAAGTAATAAAACTGACATGACACTTGCGATTGCCAAGCCATTGACTGACAGTTATGTAAAGTGCCATAAGGTCACATAATAAGTAAAAAAAATATAATTATTAGCCACCATTCATTAGGTTATTAATATGTTATAATAATTTAGGATTCACACACTATCTTTTTAAAAAAAATTGTGTTCTATTCTGATGTATGAGCTACATTATTGTAAACTTTCATTAAAATCCATTCGGAGTTCCAGAATTTGCCTAAAAGATAAACAAACATCCCAGACATCTATACAAACTTTTGCGTTTATAATATTAATGGGATTAAGTGAAGGCATGCTAGTAGCAATATCCAGGCAATAACAATTACCCATTTGTTAATCTTACTTTATCTTATTATGGCTTGATGCCACAGACTATGTTATTTTTAAATTTATTCTGTTACATTTTTACATAACATACATATATAAACAGCCCACTATACGTTCCCACTGCTAGGACTCAGGGTCTTCTCTCACAAGGAGAGCGATACAGGCCATAATCCACCACGCTGGCCAAGTGCGGGTTGGCGGATGTCACACGTCTTCGGATATTGTGGTCCTCAAACATGCCGGTTTCCTCACGATGTTTTCCTTCACCGTAAAGCGAGTGCAAATCCACACATAACTTGAAAATCAAGTCATTGGTGTAAGGCCGGGATCGAACCAGGGGCCGTCTGATTGAAAAGCAGACGTTATTTACCACCGAGCCACACTCGCTTGTTACATTTTTGATCGGATCTAATTCAATCACACCTTTTCTGTGAATTTAATGCATATTTGGTGCAGAAATTGGCACATCTCAGAGTCAGAGAATGTTTCTTCAGCGTGATCACGTCACGTAAAGAGACGGTAGTACACGCCCAAGCCGTTTGACAAATAGGACCACATCGTTCTAGATTTACGCAAAATGTCAGGACAGATAGAAACCCCATCCCCTCTGTTCGGATGTTCCATTTTGTCATACTAGTATAATCTTAATATATATAAATCTCTTGTCACAATGTTTGTCCTCAATGGACTCCTATTACCACTTAACCGATTATAATAAAATTCGCACACCATGTGCAGTTCGATTCAACTTGAGAGATAGGGTAGTTTAAATCTCAAAATATAGTCGCAATTTTAATTTATTGCTAATTATTGTCTGTTTTTATTTGACAGTCACAATTATCCGTCAACTCCAAATGATTCTAACAGATGTCGATACCTTTCGACTGGGTTGAGTAAGTAATCAATAGATGGCGCTGCTATGGTAAATCTACGAACGTGTCATATAAGCTACACTATCTATTTTTCATACCCCTGAGTGAGGCAAAACAACGTTTGCCGGGTCAGCTAGTATATTATAAATTCGACAGTTTATCTGTCATCTGTAGGTTAAAACAGTGTTTTTTAAGAAGGCTGTGACCCGTGATGACGCCAACTATACGCCGTAATTAGTCACGCTTGAGGATCCTACCCTAAAGAACCCTAAAAAGATCTATAACTTTTTTCTACCTAAATGATTATAGTTCATATAGCGTTTCTAAGTACACACTTTACAGGACTTTTCAGGTTTTCAGGCTACTGCAACACGCGATATTGCGTGTTTATAAAATGGTGACTTTTATAATTTTTCGCGTGTTTCTAGTCGGTATATGTAGACCGTGTAAATATAATTAGAGTTTAATAGCTGTATGCTGACTTATTTTACTGGAATCCCTAATTTTGACGACAGACTTTTCTACCTAAAACACATGTTTAGAAGGAAGCTTATTTTTCACAATTATATAACACATTTCCTTTTAATACGAAATGAAATTTAAATAACTTACGCTCAATAGATTCACAAAGCTGAATAAGGAGTATACTAATTTATTATTCAACTCAGTATCCAAATTACCTTTGTAGTTTGAGAGCAGCTGCATGGCTTACTGACCTAACGGCTAGTTTTGCTTATAATATTTTACTCAGATATTATTTGATGACCTCGTTGGCCAAACTGCCAGCCAGAGGGTCTCGGCTTCGATTCCCGGTACAGCTCACACCTTTGTGATGTTCTAAATTTGTTGGCTGGCGGTTTGGTGGTTAAATATGTCGACATAAAGTATGTACTATGTATGTATGTATGTGTAGTATATCAGCTGTGTTAGCGACCATAATACAAACTAGAAATGATTTAGTATGAGGCTGATCAGCCCTGTGCGAAATATGTTCTCAAAAAAATTAAGACATTTAGATTTTCACAACTGTATTAGGCTTAGGCCTATTCCCTAGGGGAGTAATAAAAAGCTTAGCCTAATGTTACATCTATCTTTTAGAATGCCATGATTTAGTAAAAATACAAAAGCAATTGAGTAAAACAATGCAAGTAATATTTTTCGCAAAATGTTACCTCAGTCATTAGCTTCATAAGAAACTGAAATATTACACAAATAGTATTTATAGGAAACCAGTTACTTAGAAGAATTAAAAAAACTTGTAAAATCAATTACTTAGAAGAATTAAAAAAACTCTTATAAAAATCCAGTTACTACGATGGGTAAAAAAACCTTTTGACAAACCGGTTTCCTAACTTTAGTTTCTTAAACAATCGAAAAGTGCTATCACAACACAAGCAGAATAGAATTTAAATGATATTCATGATGTGATTTTGTCAAATTCACTCGTAATTGAAACGTCCCTACGTATCGTAGACTATAATCATTTGAATATTATTTCAAGCTTAAAATAAACAGAGATAAAAGGGCGAGCGTGGGATGAAACAATATCATTACAACCAACGGTGGATTATTTACGTACTGGTAACTTAGAAGCCTTATTATTTTAACTGGTGCTGCCCTTTGGTTTTACTCATAATATTTTTAACAATTTACATAACTTATTGTAAATCTACGAGTTACGTATATATGAGATCATATAATTTTCATTCAAATGTCATTTTCATATTAAATTATTTTCATTTTAGACATAGTCTATATTAAACATAATCAACAAAATCATAAAATACAAAATTTAATTAAATTAAATTAAATGTCAAATAGAATAGTTACAATTATAATCATTCATGTTTACTAAAAACACAATTTGTAGAAATATTATAACATACGTACACAATTATTTTTCTATAACATATAATTATAGGTACAATATGTTTGCGATATATGGTGCATAAGATAGATTAAAAAAATACGCACGCCTGGTCAGGCCCATACTAAACCATTTTTAGTTTGTATTATGGTAGCTAACACAACTGCTATATTACATATATACATAAATACTTTATATCGATACATATTTAATTTTAACACTCAGACCTATTCCATAATAAATTTATTTCATCACAAAGATGTTGGCAGTGCCGGGAATCGAACCCGGGATTCATTATAATTATCCTATCTTAATTAAGTATTTGCTTATATAGCGGCAACAGAAATATACCATCTTTGAAAATTTGATTTTTGGGTACTTAAGCTTGTAACGTTTAATTTCATATTTCAAAGGACTCCTAACGACGAGATTGAAGTAACATTAAGACAAAAATATACGACAGCTTTGAATGTAAATTAAGTTATAAAATAAATTTATTTAATAGATCTAATCAAATGAAAAAACTACACAAATTTATAAAAAATAAATAAATAAGTAAATTATTCCCATTATACCATGTAACTATTTAATTCAGGTGCAAATAAAAGTACACTAATTCAACCTTTACCTCAAATCTTTATGAAGAGCTCTTTGATTAACAAAGAACGTTCAGTCACAAATTAACTTCCGAAAATAGACTTGATATTTTCTTATTCCTTACTACCTTATTGGCTCAAATGTTTGGTCAGATACGATATTTGAGGAAACAGCCAATGATTGACGATTTATTAGTTTTGCGGGTGCTATGTACTTCGTGTACTTCATTTTAGAAGACTGTGATTGAGTATGTTTAACTGGATTCCTCACGTATCAAAAAACTAAAATATGAAAAATATATACTAAGATTGATTAAGTTGATTTATGTATTCATTTTATATCGAACTATTTAGCTTTATAACATAATATGATTATATAAAATACAAAATTATTATAAAAAACCTAACAGATAGCGATCCACTGGTAGAGAGGCAATGCTCAAGCTACCAGCGGTAGGAGCTACAGGGACAGGAACCTCCGGACAATGCGCGCCGTGTCGAGTATGACTGCTTTCTGTATCCGATCCTTGATCTATCTGACGTAAACACGGCTTACGGTTGTAACGTTTATTTCTCACTGGCGTTGTGGGTGGGCTCACACGAGCTTCACACCGCAACTGCCTTGCGCCTATCTTCATACACTACACTATCCATCTAGCGAGAGCCTCTAAAGATGTTGGTCGAAGCTCTTCGCTTTGAGGCTGCTTACCGATACATCTATAGGGACAATCGTGTCGTCGAGTCAACATCCCACATGGTGGTAATCTCGTGAGCCAAGTCAAGGTCCTTGCTGATTTTGTCCATCTTACGTCCTTGTTCGTCGTATTGTTACAAGTCTACATAATTTTTATCGCCAAAGTTTACAGATAAACAGAATTTTCCAATGTTTGTAAAACTTTATTTCAAATATTTAAGAAATATTTAAGACATACATAGGTACAAATTTGTTGATTTGATAATAACGTGAAATGTATAAAAATGGTTGCCTGTAAAGTCGGTTTTACGGGCGAAGATTTTACGTGACAACGTCTGCCGCGCGCGCAGCACGCGGCAGACGTTGTCACGTAAAATCTCAACTATGATCGGTCTGCCGCGCGCGCAGCACGCGGCAGACCGATCATTGTTGAGTGGGAGAGAGACGCAAGGCATTCGGCGGGCCTCTCTCTCATTCGGTGACTCATCGTAACGTTACCGGGCGTTACACTTTTTCATAAGTGACTCCCAGCCGCAACCTAATTTAAGACGTTGTCACGTCAAAAATATGAAGATGAAGAAATGAGCTTTTTTTTGTGAGTACACAATATTACTTTTCCAATCATTTTCCGTTTTATTGAGAAAACGTTCTATTCGTATTTCGTCTGTATTTCTATTTCTGGGCGATAGAGTCAACACAATTTTAATATTAAATAACCAATCTATTTTGTGATCGAATCAATTTACTGAAGGGCTTTAATAGGACATTGTATTGGTTGTTGACATGTCAATAAATACAGTTATAAGTACACAAAGTGAGGTTCTGTTGTTTTATTGGTTTAGTTTGGTTTTCAGTACTTTTAATGTTAATTAGATTTTATGAAAGGTTTGTTTCGTAAGGTCGTACGTCCTGATGGACGTAAGGTCTATCACCGCCGATAAGTTCGATATTTTGGTGAAGGAAAACATCATAAAAAAAACTATAGCAAGGTGGTTCAAGCTTTTTCTAGAGCTTGCCTGGCGTGTACTACCCAAAAGACATGGAGACAGGAAAAATCTGTCGCCATGCACCTCTCAATATAATATTTCGGCCGAATTCATGAAAGCCGATTATTCCAGATAAAGCATGATCCATCTGAGTGTCGCTAACTCGTGTGATTACGCGCCCTGCTAGTCAAATGCCTGTATAAAAAAATAAGTCTTCTTAGTTGGCCAGTCTTAGCATATAGTGGTCGTGGCTGTCAATGGCCAACGTTACATCTCTTTGCCGCTCTTTTCTAAAGCAACTTCCATCTACGTTCGTTTATCCCAGCGGCTGTTTGTATTGAGAGTACAAACAACCGCTGTAGGTGTTAGATCTTTAGACCACGTCTTCGGTAGTCTACTGTACTCTATCGCTTTCATAAGTCAAGATGTGCTGTGGAGGATGCGGTGGAGGCTGCTGCGGCGGGTGCTTCGGTGCTAGTGCCCGTTTATAACCATCTATCTATCTACGTGCTGCACGAATATCTGCTAGTCTGGCGCGTTCACAAGCCAGCCGTGGCGTCTGTGTCGCGCCTGCACTCGAAGCAGGCTAACACTGTGAAGTGTAATTTATCCGTGCCCATAAGTGCTATAATAAATTGTTATCATTAAGTATTACCTAAGTCATAACATGCATTGTCTCTTGTCTTCCAGAACGTTCCGAGGCGCTAAGCGGTCGGCTGTCGAAGTCCGCTTCAGAGTTATCGTGCACAGCTCCGACCTCCCCTCCCCCGCGCGCGCGCTCCGCCCACCACCACACCCCTCTCTCCGTCGTACACAGGACGCAGCATTTCTTCACCAACCTCAAGGTAAGACAACATTTAATGACTAATTAGAAAATCCTTTTTCATTTTTCTTCTTCGTATACTATTACGTGAACTACTCTTGGCTAGTTTTGCTCAAATGAATGGTTGTATTCAATTCTAGTGCTTTTTATGGTTTGCTACTTTGTCACCAAAAACCTGACGGTGTGTTACAGTCTTCTTAAGACCTAGTTAGTCTAGTCCAAGCATACTTCACGAGACCTACTGGACAAGTGACGCTTACCTTAAAGTGGACTTACATTCTTTTGTCTGTTATTAGGACGAAACTGATATTTTGTCATGAATTATCTAATTTTTTTTTGTTTACGAGGGGGAAATCTTCAACATGATACCTACGATGAGGTGCACTGCGACGGCAAAGGTCACATGCTTACTCATGGTCACATTATTACTGTCCAACCACCCTGGACTCGATGAAGCGTGTGTTGGAGCCTCATCTCCGAACATCCTCGAGTCTGATGCTCCTTTTAGTCGCCTCTTACGGTAGGCCAGGGGCAGTTCCGCAGCTATATTCTTACACCCAGGCTTCAGGATTAAGTTTTATATTACCTTAATATATCTTAAAGTCGTTTGCTATCCTACCCATACTTGTGTTTCCAGAGTCGCTGGCAACGCAGCCGCAGCCGCGAGCGATGTCACCACGCCACGTTCTCTCTGGCAGCCGCTCCCGCAGACAGCAGTGGCACAGAGTACGGCGCAGACCAGAGCTCCGAGCAGAGCACGCCAGCCAACTCGCCCAGACATCGACTCACAAGTAAGCGGAGCAGGGAGAGATCAATTACGTATATTAGGAATAAAATAGGGCCCAGGAGACTACCTTGGGGTATGCAATGCCTATTGTGATAGAAGGGAATTAAGAAGAGGCTCTGGATCTTTAGTCTTAAATTAAATTTTAAAGGAATCGATGATTTGTAAAGTTTATGTTACAACATGAACTCATAAGCACAAGGTTGAGGTGCCCAAGGCACGCACAAAACGTTTTGCCTCCACCTTTGTTGTCCGAACCGCCAAACTTTGGAATTCCTAGCCGAATTCCCTGTTCTCCAATGACTACAATCTAGCGATTTTCAAGGCGAGAGTGAACCGGTTCCTTCTAGGTAAGCGCGATCCACTGTAGACCTCAATATCATTTACCATCCGGTGAATTGTGGTCAAGCGCTGACCACAATTCAGAGAAAAAAAAAAAATAACTTTGGGCACCTTTGTTGCCTTGCTGTTTTCTTGGTGTTTTTTCCTTAGAAAGGAAATTTGGGACTTAACACTTAACTAATAAGAATGGGGTAACTATAGTTAAATATCTACTCTAAACTGCAAAATAAATTTAATAATCAAGGGTTCTAAAGATAATTTGAATAAAAAGAATTTGTATTATATAATGAATACTATGAGTCAGACAACACAAAGTGAACAAAAAAAATTGCACGCCAGTAAAGAAAAGCCATAAAAACGAAGAACTTCTAAAGTTTTTTACGTTTTTATGTCCTACATCGGGCAGGTTCTTGAGAATTTCTTGCCTATTCAGGTGTTTTATTTGGCGTAGCTCTACTAGCCGCTGCTACGAGATCACGTAGCGTTGCTACGTCGTAGCTCGTTACGTAGCAGGGAATACTAAATGTATGTTATTCTAGCACCATCAAATTTGACAGAAAGATTTTCTTTTATGAGCAGTAGAGAAAAATAATACATTAAATCTATTCAAAACAATTTACAAATTTCAGTTTTTAAATTTTACGTTACTGCTACAAACCATTATGACACGAGTTAAAGACAAGGAAATACTTTCACTTGTTTAGAAATGTATCAATTTTTTTTTCAATATTAATTTAATAAACTTTTAAGGCCTTTTTGTTTGAGTCTCTGTTTCTAGAAAAAAATCTGATAGCTGTCTTCGAAAATAGAGTAAATATATATAATTTAGGAAATCGTGCCAAGTTTTCTATCGAAAACTATCAAACGAAAACTATCAACTGTAAAAAACATATTGCTAACAGTATTGGTGATTTTCAATATACAAGCATTTAAATTTGATGTGAAAGGCTACTTTTTCTGCAATATACGACACAGAAGTGCAATGAATATTTCAGCTTACGTGAGCTAGCTTGGACCCTGATTGGATTCTATTCATCGCCAAGGGTGAAAGAGTTTTGCCTTGCTTGTGGAAATTTTAGAGGGAAGGCACACACGGCTGGTTAACCCCATACTGAACAATTCCTAGTTCGTATTATGGTTGCTAACTCAACTGATATATTATTATACATACATACATATTTATTACCCAGACTGACAGCCAACAAATTTAGTTCAGCACATATTATCATATTGATTGTATATAACCATTGTGTCGTTATACGATAATGATATTGAATGTGTTAATATTTCAAACACTATTTTTATGACGTAATAAACCGGGTAGCACCAGTCATTAATATACACATAAAAAAATAAAAAGAACTTAACTAAAATAACGATTGTCATCAAATCTTTCGGTTTAGACCAATACATGACGATAATAGTATTGCTGGCAAAAATACCAAAAATATAACTTTTTTAACTATATATTTGCTTTAAACTAATCCAATAAACGTACCTACAAATCTACAGTAACCTTGCTACCAATTAAAAATGTAGTTCCGTTCATTACCAACCCACGTTAATTACAAGTTACAACTAACGTCACCTTGTATTTCCGAAGACTGAATTCTAACCCTGAGAATTTATATTTCAACTAAATTCTAATTATTCGACAAATTCTACCGTAGTTTTGTAATAGCTAGAGGTGAATAGTTTGTTCAATAGCGTTGCCAGTCATTTTAGGGTTCCATGCCTAAAAGGTAAAAATAGGACCATATTGCTAAGCCAGCCAGAAAGACAGCGGACTGTCTTTCTGTCTGTAATCAGGCTGTTTTATAATCCGTGATAGCTAGAAAGCTGAAATTTACACAAATCATGTATTTTTGTTGTTGTATACTCGTAACAATAAACTCTAAAAATAAAAATAATAAATTTTGAGGGACTCTCATACAACAAACATAATTTTATTGGATTTTTTTTTTAGTTTTTTTTTAACAACCGTTGGTAGAAGGCTTGAGATATTTACAAAATATTTGATTGAATATAAACCTTAAAAAAAAAATTAATATCATTAAGGGGGTTCCCATACAACAAATATGATTTACGCCTTTTTTATAATGATTCAGAACCCTTCATGCGTGAGCCATCCTTTTAGAGAACGTAATTATTATTACTCGTTATATGAGCGACCTTGTCATAATAACTATCTGTGTATTCCGTTAATTGGTTAGAGAAATAACAGTTCGGTTAAGCGGTTTGTTTAAAGTCAAAGTCAAAGAATAATTAGTTAAATATTTTAATAGCCATAGAATGTAGGCCCGAGCCCTGCATTTCTAATCTACACCTTGGTACTTGCAAATTGTATTTATGTCTTAGTACGTGTTTGCGCGGTATATCTGCTAGTTTTTGGAACAGATACGGATATTTTTTTACAATATAGCAAATTTTATAAATATAAATACTGTTTAAATTCTGTGCCAGCAAATGCTTTTACTAATTTAAAGTTAATATTTTGCACTAAAACTAGATTATTAGAAGATTCGTTATCTCATTTCCAGGTTAATAAAAACCTGCATCAACAATGTAAAATTCAACCAACCAACCAGCCGACTAAGTAGTGCCTATTTAATATTTACAGCAAAAGTAAATATCACATAAAAACTGTCGTGTGTCAGAAGTGCGATGGCCTGATAATAAAATAATTAACCAAGTGCGAGTTGAACTCGCGCATGAAGGGTTCCGTACCATTGTTGTATGGGCCCCCTTAAATATTATTTTTTAATTAAATTATTTAAAAACGCTGCACAAAGGCTCACAAAATTCAGCCTAATTTAAATACAGTCCATTGGGATAGAATTTGACAATTTGGCAACCAGAGTTGTGAAATGATTGTCATGGTTACATTAAATTAATTTAAGTATTTATGTTTTAGGCTGCGATCTTTTCAGGCCACCCTCGTACGTTTGTTGTATGGGAGCCCCTCTCAAATATGTATTTCATTTACATTTTTTAATTTAATTCGATAGCTCATATACATTTATATATTATTGAAAATTTGAAGTGTCTACCAGCTCCCGTTATTGATATATAGCAATACCTCTTATGTATGGAACCCTAAAAACCTTGTAACACGTAAAATAGCTGCACGCATTCACGCCCTACCAGCGAGGCAGTAGGTCTCACGAAACCGACATTTACAATGCATAATACACACTTTGCGTGACAAAAAAATAAGCTTCAGCATGATTTCTGCCGCATTTTTAAACAAGTTTGCATCGTAACTGAATAGGGTATATGCATATTATAACTCAAATATTTTTGCTTAATAGTTGTTACCCACGTTTATCAGGGACAATATAAGTTAATCCGGGATAAAAATTAGCCTATGTGTTTATCCAAGATCAAACGTATCTTCATAGTAAATCTCATCAGAATCGGTCCAGATGTTGGACCGTAACACAGATTCTGTGGTAACTTGCGTATCCCAGAGAAATGTCTCTATTAATATTTTTAAACTTAATTCACTATAGAACGAAAAGAACCTTTTATAAATAGTGCAAATAAAGTATAGAAAATTCAATAACGCGACGCCATTGGTCGAAGCAAATTTTACGTAACAATATCTGGGCTTTACCGATTGTTCCACACTTTTTGGTTACGAAGAAGAATGTTTCGTTATTGTAGTTAACATTTTACAAACACTTGTTTGTTTTCTTAAAACTATCACAACCCACTTGTTTGTTTTCCTAAACATTGGCGTGTATACGGCTATGACGTCACACAAAAACGCAGTCATTATGGCTATGTCTACCCTAACCCCACTATTTTTATATATGCAATAAAAATATATATGCGTTGAGATTTTCCTGTTTAGTTCAACGTAGCGCCATCTAGGAGTTAACTCCTGAACTGTTACTGCTAGCGCCACCTGTGTGAGTGGTTGACAGAAAAAAATAGTTCCGACTTTGAACCCTCGTAATGTAACAGATTTTCTCGGTGCTAGATAAAAAGCCTTGAATGAAATCAGTGAACGAAGTTGCTACTAGCGCCATCTCTTTAATAGCATTTGTACTAAGCGAAGGAGTAAGAGCCATGCCAGTGCAGTGGTTTCGTATTTTATGCAAAGGTTTTTTTACCTTATAAGTATAGTAAGCTTTTTCAGCACGACGACAGAGGGTTCATTTGAGTTGTTTGGTTGTATTTTACATTATCGAAAATCGTAAAATGCCCAAAACAATGTAGACACATGTGATTTTAAACAAATTCATAATTTTGGGTCCTTTTCAACCAACCCGCTGGTCTTCCGTTGAGGCTTGCTGTGACGTCACGCACGGTACACTAGGAAGGAGAACACGCAATTATATGAAGAAATTGAAAAATACTATTAACATAAACTAATCAGATAATAGAGAACAACGATACTAATACGGTATAACAGATAACTAAATTTAGAATAAAATGACAAGAAAAAACAAAATTGTAAAGTGGCGTTTTTTTCAAGATAGTCAAATAATTGTGAGCACACAGCCTTTTCGATAATTTGAATAGTTTGAATACAATAGTTTGAATTAGTGGCTTTCTGGATGAAGAAAAAAAGCATGTCTAGTCTGGAACCACTGGCTCTCTGAGAAGCTGCCATATCACACCGAGAAGTGCTTGGCATCAGATTGTCTTCTTGCAAGTGGTAGTTAACCAGGCAAGCACTAGAAAATGTACTAGACATCGTGCGAAACTACGATTTGATATCTAATAATCTTTAAGGCAGTGGTCCCACCGGCGACGATGAACGAGAAACTAGTAGAACTAGAAACTACAAACGAGTTGGCGATCAGCGGAAAGCAAGTGTAGTTTCGATAGTTTTGTCGCCGGGCTATAAGCGAGTGTGTAAGTGCGACGAGCGATTACTCGCGCCACTCGCTCAGTCCTGTTCAAAATTGCTACTGCCACTACACAAACACTATCGTTGAAGCGGGCGAGTATCGCTGAACGAGTATTGCTGAGCGAGTTTATTTTTGAAAGCTCGTCGCTTAAGCGATAAAACTTGTAAAAGCAGGTCCTCGCCGGCAGTGTGAACAGTCAGCGATCAACTATTTGTATGTGCATCTCTTTTATTTACACGGAATGTTATATCTATTGAACGTTTCTTGAGCGAGAAAATAGTCGATAGTTAACAGTTTACTCACCGTTGGTGGGACCAGTGCCTATTAGGTCCACAGACGCCATGCAATTTGTCAGTCTGACGTAAGTTGACGTTTAGGTCAGGCATTCTATTTCGGTGCCTACGTCTCGCTCGGATGAAATATAGATGAAGTTCAAGGTTATTGTACATTTGGAATATGAGTAACGCTAGTATGAAAGTTTCAAGAATATTTTGTTGCCTACAACGGTAATATTTGATGACCTCGAATGACGTAAAGGTTACCATGCCGGACTGCCAATCAGAAGGTTCCAGGTTCGATTCCGGCGGGCAACATCTTTGTGCTTAAATATGTCATATCTATATAACATATGTATATGTAGTATATGTATAAGTATATGTAGTATACCGGTTGTGTTAGCTACCATAACACAAAACTAGAAATGGTTCAGTATGGGCTTAACCAGCCGTGTGTGTAATGTGTCCTAATAATTATTTATTTATTGTATATTATAAATAATTAAATAAACATAAATATTAGAACACATTCCACACACGGCTGGTAAGCCCATACTAATCCATTTTTAGTTTGTATTATGGTTGCTAAGACAACTGATATACTATATTGTATACATACATAAATTCTTTATATCGATACATATTTCACACCCAGACCTACAGCCAACAGATTTAGTTCATCTCAAGTGCATTCCACCCATAATTTGAAAAACAAGTCTTTATTGTAAAGCCAGGATCAAACCAGGGACGGCCTTATTGAAAAATAGACGTTTTGCCACCGAGTCACACTCGCTACTTGACCTGAATTTTCATAAAATATGCACATTGTGTCAGTCCCCGCCTCCTCGCACGGATCTAATTGTGAGAATTAAAGTAAAGTGGCTACTCTATTGCCCACTTACCGTAACTGGTGCAATCGTATGCTTATAATGTATCACACTGATATTACATACGTGTAAGATTGTGTTTTCATTAAAATATTTTTGAAGTGTGAAATCTTATCACTTCAATTGTCGTAGAACGCTTCCAGTTTGAGGGTTAGTAAATAAGTTTGATGAATATGAATAAAATAGTTTGAGTATAGAGAAATAAATTGGTTCGTTCGCGATAGGCGATGACTATAGCAAAATCTTGAATTAGGAGTTTCTTCGTTATAAATCATAAAAGGTAAAAAAAAAATGTTTTTTTACCCTATATTAAAGCTTTAAGACCGTCATTATGAAACGCTCAAGAACCATACTAAGAATATTTATACTTATTTTGGTACCAATCAGACTTATCAAAATAAACAAAAAACTGCTTCAAAAAAAAATTTTTAGAAGTCGGATCGGTACTTAGATAAACATAAATATTCTTTGTGTAGTTCTTTTGCTGTTTTACGCCATAATATACTTTTTTAATATTTATAATGTATGACGAAAAAACTGTAAATTCAAGATTTGCCCTTTTGCCATGCATCGCTTTAAGCGGACGCATCCATTTCTCTTCCCCTTTATCGGCTTGTATGTATTTTTTTACTGCTTCATTGCAGGTATAACTGCAGGACGTAGTAAGTATGCTTGTTATGTGCCTACTACGATGGTGATAGCAAAGATACGCTGAATTTCGTACCAGTATGTGATACACTTGGACGTAGACCGTGTCTTTATAATTTTAAAGAACTGACTGTTATTTTCGAAGTGCAAGTAGAATTTATATCTTAAATCACGGATTGCGGCCTTAAAATTATATTTTTTTTTAATTCCTATTTCAAGTGATTAAATTTATTTGTTTTGGAAATTGAACCACGTTTAAAGTGAAATTATAATAATTAATATCTTTTTTGACTTAAGTAACAAAATAATACACTATTAAAATGTAACCATCGATGCTAGTTATACAGTACCAATGGCCTCTCCTACAGAGTTATTATAAGTCTTGGTTATATATTAACAATAAAGTTCTTATTAATAAAAATTACGTAAAATCTATTACAGACAAATATAACTTTAACTTAGTACATATGTATATGGTAAAGTAAAACTTTATCTCAGATACGGGTTAAAAATAAGTTAAGTGATTTTATTTGACGTTGCGATAATGTTGTTAGCCGAAGAAGCGTTAGATATACTCCAGGTCTTAGATCGCGTTGCTGGGATGAAAGGTAATATTTCATGAAATTTCTTACATCTCTGCTACCTAGTCTTGCTAGCTTTATATTCACACACAGGCACCTTGAATTACTTCAACGCATGGGCGCTATTAAAACGTGGAATTAGTAGAATACGTAGCAATGTGAAAAAGATGCAGCTGAAGTATGTACATAGCCTTTTGTTTTTGAGTTAAATTGGAGAGGTCCGTTTATGTTTTGGTGCCCACAATCTACAAACGCGTACCCGCGTCTGTCCGGAATGCACCTTACACCGCGAGCTTTACGACTAGACTCAGGCTTTGGCTATTAATAATAATAAAATAATAGATAATAAATATTAGGACACATTTCACACACGGCTGGTTATTCACATACTGAACCATTTCTAGTTCGTAATATGATTGCTAACATAACTGATATACTACATATACATACATACTTACATATTTTATATAGATACATATTTAACACCTAGACTGACAGTCAACAAATTAAGTTCAGCACAAAGATGTTGGTCGTACCGGGTATCGAACCCGAAACCTTCTGATTGGCAGTCTGGCATGGTAACCATTACGCCAACGAGGTCGTCAAAGATTATTAAATGATTTGTTTTTGATTTAATTGTTTATTTTTAACCAGTTTCCATTTTGTCGCGGTTTAAAATAAAAATACCTCAATTATTTTTCTTTAAATACCTTATTTTCCTCCTACGTTTGATCTCGTCTTTCATAGAGTTCTTAAAAGCGTCGAGTAACCTAATGCTTTGCATGCTTCCTTTTGTATTAGACGTAACATGAATCGCTTAACTCAGAAGGAAATTGTTCTTCCAGTTGAATAAATAAGCTTTGTCCTCTACGCTTTTGTATGAGCAAGTGTGTTGGGAAATGACGTCATAAAGAGTTAGCGCTTTAAAACGACCCTTTCATACTTCAAAGACGTTGTTGGGACAAATCTGGTAATTGTTACGTAATGTATTGTGAAATTTTAAAGACTTATCTTATCTTGTCTTGTCTTGTCTTGTCTTGTCTCGTCTCGTCTCGTCTCGTCTCGTCTCGTCTCGTCTCGTCTCGTCTCGTCGTGTCTCGTCGTGTCTCGTCGTGTCACGTCGTGTCTCGTCGTGTCTCGTCGTGTCTCGTCGTGTCTTATCGTGTCTCGTCGTGTCTCGTCGTGACTCGTCGTGTCTCGTCGTGTCTCGTCGTGTCTCGTCGTGTCTCGTCGTGTCTCGTCGTGTCTCGTCGTGTCTTATCGTGTCTTATCGTGCCTTATCGTGTCGTATCTCGTCTTATCGTGTCGTATCGTGTCGTATTTAGTAGTAAATTCTAGTTAATCGTTACCTTTGGTGTCAATAGTGTATAATATTTATTTAATTAAACTACTTATGACAATGAAAATTTTGTATGTGAATATGAAATATCATTTTTTTATTTATTATTTAGTCTGGTGAATTGGTAAAACAGTTAATTAATGGCCAAGAGCTTGTCAACAGAGACACATGCTTATTATTCGTATGTCGTAATATTTATCCCATATTTTTGTTAAAGTTAATTATTACTGCCGGGGATCAACATTTATTACCTAGACATACTAATTGAAAAAAAAATTTAATGGATAGCAAAATTTATAAAAAAAAAAATAATTAAGCACCTTATCTGGAATAATTCAGATATTTCTTCAAGAATCTGTAACCGTCTCGTACCGTGAAAAATATGAAGCGTTAAATTGTGTCGATAGACAGATCAGCGTCAGATTACTACAGCGCTTAAAGCAACTGGAATATACATTATTCTGACTCAAACAAATTTGAACTTTATTGCTAACATCATATGTTTTAATTTATTCTGAACGACACGAGTTTATAATTTAATAGTACAAGTTCTGAATGAATTTTCGAAAATTAAAATAGTTTGCGTTTTCTCTTTTAGACGCAACTCGCTTACCACTTAATTTTATATTATCGAGTTTTAATTTTTTTTTATACTTAATAAAACATTTCTAGTTTGTATTATGGTTGCTAACGCAACCGATACACTACATATAAATACTTTATATCGATACATATTTAACACCCAGACAGACAGCCAAAATATCTTGCTGTTTACAAAGATGTTGGCCGTGCCGAGAATCGAACACGGGACCCTCTAGTTGGCAGTCTGGCATGGTAACCTAAGGCCAACGAGGTCGTCAATCTTTCAAATCCGCGTCTATTTAACATCCTTTTTACATATAGCTATGTCAAAACTATGAGTATGTATACTGCATATACATTTAGCATTCTTACTACAAAAGATAATAATATATCAAGACAAAAGTTAAAAGCCTTAATACAAAACAATACGGAGACACTTCCCGAAATATCCATTCATCATGCAACGTTTCTCGCTTCACTGAACCTCGTTATCATATTCAGGCTCCGGGTGGATATTACTTGTATGAAAAACTAATTTATCTTCCCACCACGCCTTCGGTGAGTTTTTTTTTACTTGAAATGAACTCGTGCATATTGTTATGATAATGTTATATGTATATATCTATATAAAATAATTATGTATGTATGTATATGTAGTATATCAGTTGTGTTAGCAACCATAATACGAACTAGAAATGGTTTAGTATGGGGTTAACCAGCCGAGTGTGAAATGTGTAAAAAAAAAATTTGGTTGGTGGTTTGCCTAGACTACTATAAGTTAGGTATGTGTTTATATATATAGCATGCATAATTAGCCCACTATACGTTCCCACTGCTGAGTCTTCTCTCACTAGAAGAGAGATCACCACGCTGGCCAAGTGCGGGTTGGCGGATAACACACGACTTCGGATATTGCAGTCCTCAAACATGTAAGTTTCCTCACGATGTTTTCCTTCACCGTAAAGCGAGTGCAAATCTACACGTAACTTGAAAAACAAGTCATTGATGTAGGGCCGGGATCGAACCACGGGCCGTCTGATTGAAAAGCAGACGTTTTTATCATAAATTCTACATTTTATTCTTATAAAAAAAAACATATTTTTTTATTGTGTGATATTTGCTGTTAATGCATCAATTAAAACTGTAGTTTATATTCAATAAATCAAAATGAAAAATGTTATCTTCTCATTAAAACAATGAGTTAGAACGTGAGATAAAACTAAACTATAATCTATGAGACATCGAACCAATTATGATGACCTTCGAAAGTATGTCTCTCTATCTGAAGTTAGTCAAATTTTTCCGCCTACGCCTGAACACATAAATAACACTTTTGGCTTTGATTTGAAAGTAACATGTATTTCAAAAGGTAATCTACTGTATGCATTTCTCTCGTAGCATTTCGTAGGTAGTACTATATCGCCGTAGTCCCGTAATAGCGTAGCACGTCTACGTAATGGATTTCACTGAAAATATATTTTCTTAAATAACCTTTTCAGAGAAAATAATAAAAGTGATTCTTATGTAATTTCATATGCGCCCATTACCTTCTACTCCATCTAGTGGTATTCTTTCATTTAACAATGGTAGCGATTCAGCGGCACACACGACTAAACTATATTTAAAGAAGCCCCGTCTCTTTTCATCTTAGGTGGCCAGAAAGAGACGGCACGTTCTGAACCACAGACAAAACAACTAAAATCACGTCAAATATGGAATGTGCAGGCAGTTTTAGAGGTGATACAAATGGGTGCGGTCTAAAGTCGCCCATATTTTCTACATTTGACGTGGTTTTAGCTGGTTTGACTATGGTGCACAACGTGCCGTCCCTTTCTGGCCACCTAAGATGAAAAGAGACGGGGCTTCTTTAAATTTAGTTTAGTCGTGTGTGCCGCTGAATCGCCACCAATTGCCAGTTATATAATAAAACTAGCTGAACACTATAATTGATCAGTTATCGAACGGGATGAAAAATGATTAAATTACTAAAACGGGCATAAAAATAGGGGTTGGTGATAAAAAGGTAAAAATTTAGGGTTGTATGTATTTTTAGTGCCACGTTATAAAAAAAATGTTGTTGCGGTTGTTACCAATAACCATGTACTCGTATAGAGCTAGGTAATCACCACTAGACACGAGATAGTGTGAACCTGTGTGTGATTGGAATTGAAATCGATTTGGCGTTCCATTAAAACTTTGCGGCGTTCTAACTACCCTACAGTTCTATATCCCTATAGTTCTATATCCCTATAGTTCTATATCCCTATAGTTGACGACCTCGTCAGCGTAGAGGTTACCATGCCGGACTGCTAATGAAAAAGTAAAAGGAGAAGGCTCCGGGTTCGATTCCCGGCCCGGTCAACATCTTTGTGCTTAACTAAATTTGTTGGCTGTGGGCCAGGGTGTTAAATATGTATATATAATATGTATGTATGTATATGTGATATATCAGTTGTGTTAGCAACCATAATACGAACTAGAAATGGTTCAGTGTGGGGCTAACCAGCCGTGTGTGAAAAAAAAAAACTATTGAATGAAGTCAGTTATAGCACCAAATACGTACGCTGCCGGAAAAAAGACGATTTATTCATCATTTATATTATCAATCACATTTTTTTTCTGCACCTTTTGAATGGACGACAGGTCTATTGGGCGTGCGGCTGTCTTACGTGCTGAAGGTCGTGATTTCGATTCCCGCCAATAAGCTTGAGCTTTTGGTGAAATAAAACATCGTGAGGAACCATAGCATGGTGGTTGATCATATTCTAATGCTCGTCTGGCCATCTACTTTTATGATAAAAAAGTCTGTCACCAAGCATAAAGCGACGTGGCTTGTTTGATGTGTTTGTTAAAGGAAGGTGCTTGTATGGGACAAAACTTTGATTGCTTTTTTATCGTAAAGAAAAGTGTAGTATTTGATACAGAATATTTTTGTTTAGAGTTTTCTACTAATAACTAGCACTAATTTAAACATACAAAACAAGCTTTTGACTAACACGAAATAGTTTTTTACAATAAGTTCTTTATCCTTATTACAGACAGAAAGCGGAGTCTTAGTAATAGGGTCCCGTTTTACCTTTTAGGTGCGGAGCCCTAAATAAAAACCAGTTAAACAACGTATTTTTTAAAAGTTCACCAATTTTGTTCGACATAGTAAATACATAACAGCAAATAAGTACAATTTTAAAATTCAGAAAAACTTCATCAAAATAAATTTGCGAAAAGCGCCGCCGATCGATCTGAAATTTAGTGTAATATTGTATTTTGACTTCCTAATCACGAATTTCATAATCTGTAACGAAAATTGGCGCAAACAAAAAAATTTTGAATACAAGTACCGGAGGAGAAGCTGTTTTTTGTTCGGATAATCTCGCATTCCTAACTGATATAGACCATTTTATCTTTCGGATACACCAACTTATAACGCTCCGTCCATTCTTGCGTTGGGAATTTAAAAACAGCACGATGTCAAGAAACATAGGCTTTAAAATAAAGAATATAAATGTAATATCCTTCATTACTTCAAGCATAATATGGGAATCTAGGGAGGTCACTCCAGCCTTTTTTAAATATTTTTCTATTCCTATAGTAGTGGATAAGAAAGGATATTCTAGCCGTGTAAGTCACGCCTGCAGATCTGGGCCAATGCAATATAATATGTAGCTGAGCTGAGTAATGCATGCTACGAGTAGGTACGGCTTCATTCTAGCAGAGAATATAGAATATATTTTATCTATGGAAATATAGGTTATTTTTATTATACACAAACATTAACTATTTTGAAATAAAAAGAAAAGACTTATAAATAAGTGTCTTACAATTGGTGACCACAATATTCAGTGGTATTGTAGTTCTTGTACAAGTTTAAATCCTACTTATATAATAATATGCGAAAGTTTGTGTGTGTGTAAGTTTGTTACTTTTTCACGCTCAATGGCTGAACCCATTTTGATGATGGTGTGAAGATAAGTAAGACTTTGCATTAGCACATATGCTACTTTTTATCCTGGATTAACTTGCGTTCTCGTCGCAAGATTTTATTAATTCATGGAGTTCCAGAAGCTAAGGATCAGGCTCAGAATACAGAAAGAACCAGAAACCGTGAGCGCGCCTAAAACTGAGGCTACTAAAACTACTCCAAAATGGAGTAGTTTGACGCGCGACCGATCAGTCACTCTGTGACCGTCGGGACGTACGACGCTGTACCAATTTAATTAAATTATGCCGTCTTATGTCGTTCCTACCTATAAAATGCAGCGGGTCTATAAAAGAAACAGGATGGGATCACATTTCACGTGTAAGTATCGTATTTAGGTATCAACTTTGAATAAATTTCTATGTTTTCAATTGTCATAGATAATGAGGCATCCATCTTGTTAGTGTTGCCAGTATAAGAGTTTTGATTTACCCTTCTTTTTATTACCTCTTGAGGGCTTTTATTCATTGTAGAATATTAATAATTAATTTAATATAAAATAACCGACTTGAAAAAGAAAGTATAAAACATCAGAGCAGCCTGTGTGTACATAACCAAATAGTCCTATTAAATAGTATGTTAGTATCTATGAAAAATACCTAGACATAAGATTTCATCATTTATCTAAATTTAAATTTTTGTTACTAAGTTCAAATTCTAAGACACAATATTATAAAAAGCTTACTAAGTAAAAAGGAAATTAAATGTATTTTTTTCTAAAGCGTTTTATTAAATTCAATAAATCTATCAATTTCTTGAGACAATTAGGTAGGTACATAATTATAATAAAGATTAGGACAATTTTTATTCTATTAGTATCTCACCTCCTGGACTCCCAAATTTTACCCTAAAAACGGGCACATAATGCCTGAGCTAGAACATTACGCGGGTGGGAAGTGATGCGGGCGGGGGGCATTGTTTTGATTTTTGGACACAGCGTGTAGCTCGCAAATACAGATGAACGCGGCTTCTGGTACTTTCTGTATTCTGAGGGATCAGGACACAGCACTATGTGTGGCAAATTTTGTGACGAAGCAACTTAAAGTATGTAATTTCACCACTAATAACATCAGTCGCTGTCATAGAATGGGTCGCACATCTGCCACAGACAAACCTAGGCCCATTCTGCTTAAAGTGGTTGATGTGGCCTTGAAGCAGAAGTTATGGCTCGCGAAGTCTGCACTGAAAGGCACTGGCGTAACAATATCGGAGTTTCTAACAAAACCTAGGCACGACGCCTTTATGGCCGCCCGCCAGCGCTTCGGCTTAAACAAGTGTTGGACTAGAGATGGTTTTGTCTTCGTATTGGCATCGGATAACAAGCGTCATCGTGTTTCATGCGTCGCTGAGCTGGATGAAATTGAGCCGCCGGAGGTTATAGGTGTTGCGATGGCCCTGAAGACAGCGCCTTCGAAGAGCAAACCAGGCAAGGACGTGAAGTCCAAGGATTCCAAACGTAAACAAATGTCGTCCAAGTGATTTGCTTTGTTTAGGTAGCTTGTTTCTCACGTCTAATATCTTTGCATTCCAACTTTCTTTGTTATCAATTGATGATAAGATATGTTTTCATATTTTTTCTTTGTTTATCTGTCATTCATTAGCTGCTGACATTATAACAAACTGTCAGTTAGTTGCTTTGAACGATTAACTTATTTAGCTTATTTGTTATTTTTTTATTTTTCTGAATTATGTACGATCTTTTATTAAGCTTTTTGTTTGTCGTTCAGTATTAAATATATTTATGTGACTTATTGGTTCACTATAGTTGAAGTAGTTGCTGTGTAGTACTTTTAAGAGCTAGGTTAATTTTTAGTTATTTTATCTTCCAGTTGCAACTGGCGGGTGGATTGAGCTTATTAAACCTCAATCTTACTTGTTAATTTTGAATATATTTTATATATATATTTACTTATTTATTTTTTTATATATATAATATTTAATAATAATACCAACTTATTAATGCTTGATATTTTTAATAGTAGTGGCAGTGAATTTTTCACAGCCTCTTCTTCAGTATCTTCTGTTTGCAGTGAAGATAGTTTTAATAGTGTTCTTTCCTTGTCTGAGTTTCTTGAGAGAAGTCTTTCTGATGTACCGAAAAATTTCAATGTTGCCCACATTAACGCGCAAAGTATTCCGGCTAGCTATCCAGATATGTTGGCGTCTCTTAATCAAAAGAATCTACACGCTATAATAGTCTCCGAGACATGGCTTCGTCCATGCCTTCCCAATACATCTTATTCACTTCCTGGATTTACCCTTATTCGCAATGATCGTGTCGCACGCACAGGTGGCGGTGTAGCCATATACCTAAAAGCAAATATACCTTATTCTATTATTAGTCTGTCGTGCCAACCGCCTCCTGAGAATGCCGGCGAACACCTTTTCATTGAAATCCTGCTTTCCAACTCTAAAATTCTTCTGGGAGCCTATTATAGCCATTCTTCTAGCGTAGACTATTTTTCTTCTTTCGAAAATGTTCTCTGCAATATTTGTCCCTCTTACAATCATACCATTATTATGGGTGACTTTAATACTTGCCTCCTCAAACGTGATTATCGCACTTCAAGGTTGGAGACAGTTGTTAATTCAGCCAACATGCATATTCTCCCTCTCAGTGCTACTCACCATTTTCCTAATTGTACTCCCTCACTTCTTGACCTAATGATGGTGAGCTCTCTCGACCATGTTGTTAAACATGGTCAATATAATACTAATGACTTTTCTTATCATGATTTAATATTTCTCTCCTATAAGGTACGTCCTCCAAAACCTAAGCCTCAAATCATTCTGCAGCGCAACTTTGGTGGCATGGATCAACAAGCACTATTAAATGACGCTTGTAATATAGACTGGTCTCCTGTTGTCAACGCTGAATCCATCGATGACCAAGTTAACATTTTTAATTCATTTATTATTAATCTGTATGATAAACATGCTCCTTTTCGTGCCATCAAAATAAAACAATTACCTGCTCCTTGGCTCACCGCTGATATCAGAGTTTTGATGCACAAAAAAGCTGTAGCTAAAACCAGGTATAAGATGCGATCTACTGAGATTAATCGTGTTAAATATGTTCAGGCTCGAAATCACTGCAATATGGTGTGTAGGGATGCCATGCGCCGTCATGTCCATACTTCCGTTAAGGACAAAGATCCAGCCAAAGTCTGGAAGTTCCTGAAGTCATTGGGAATTGGCAAATCTAGTCAAAATACTGAATCCTGTAGTCTTGATATAGATTCTTTGAATACTCATTTTTCTTCTTCATCCACTATGTCTGATGATGATAAATTAGCCTCAATCAATTATCTTTCTGCCATTCCAAATTTTGACTTTCCTCCTCTTGCTTTCATCCAATTCACTCCATGTGATGTTGAGAAGAGCATTCGTTCTATCACATCCAGCGCGGTTGGCTGTGACTCTATTAGTCGGAACATGCTATTGCCCATCCTTGACATCATCCTTCCTATTCTTTGTGTAATTTTTAACAACTCTTTTCTCCATGGTGAGTTCCCTGCCATCTGGAAAGATGCGCAGGTTTTACCTCTACCTAAAAAACCCAATCCAAAATCATTTTCCGAATATCGTCCCATTTCTATTCTTCCTTTTCTCTCCAAAGTCCTTGAGCGTCTTGTCCATCGTCAGCTCTGTCATTTTCTCAATCGACATGATTTGCTCAATCCTTACCAATCCGGTTTCCGTCCTGGGCATAGTACTGTGTCTGCACTCTTAAAGATCACTGATGACATACGCGAGGGTATGGATGGCGGTAAGCTTACTGTTCTAACCCTGTTAGACTTCAGTAACGCGTTCAATACCGTCGATTTCGATATCCTACTGGCTTTATTACGCTCTATCAACATATCTCCATTGGTGGTCGATTGGTTTCGTAGTTACCTGTCGGGGCGCCGGCAACGGGTTCGCCTTGGAGATAAATTTTCTTCTTGGTGCAACACGTCCGCCGGTGTGCCGCAGGGCGGCGTATTATCTCCTCTTCTTTTTTCTATATTTATTAATTCTATATCTCACCGCCTTACTTCTGCCTACCACCTATATGCAGACGATCTTCAAATTTACTCACAAGCTCCTATCAGCGAGCTTGATTCTGCTATTGCTACCACTAATGCTGACCTGAGTCGTATTTCAGAATGGAGTAAATCTTTTGGTTTAAAAGTCAACCCTTCAAAGACTCAGGTCATCATTATTGGTAGTTCGCATATGATATTTCGGATAGATTGGGAAATCCTGCCACCGGTTCTATTTGAGGGTACCATTATACCCTACAGTGAAACTGTTAAGAATCTTGGTCTGATAATGGATCGGACTCTTAGTTGGGATGCTCATCTGGTGTCTGTAAGTTCCAGAACTTTCGCGACTGGTGCGTCGCTACGACGTCTCCGGAACTTTTTACCCACTGCCACCAAGGTTGCGCTAGCACAGTCTCTTTTGCTTCCTATCCTAGATTACGCGGACGCCTGCTATCTCGATCTTCGGGAGGATCAGCTTGAAAAACTTGAGCGACTTCAAAATTATTGTATCAGATTCATATTTGGCCTTCGCAAATATGATCATGTTTCCCAATTTCGCACTAAGCTCAAGTGGCTGCCTATTCGCCTTCGCCGGAATGCTCACATTCTCTACCTAGTATATAACATCTTGTATAACCCCGCTTCCCCGCGCTATTTAGTTTCTCGCTTTGCCTATGTGCATACTTCCCACTCTCGTAATCTTCGTTCAACAGAAAGGCTTACTCTACTGAACCCCAAACCAAAGAAATCGTTTTATTACGATTCCTTTACTGTACAAGCTGTGCGGCTATGGAACTCCTTACCACTCAACATTAAGAAAGCTCAGACGATTGATACTTTTAAAAAACTTGTGGAAGAGTGGTATTTATCTTCACTGCTCTGAGACAATTCACTTTTTTCCTTCAATTAGATACTGTTTATTTATTTATTACGTTATTTTTTTTTTTTTTATTACTCAAGTAATTAACGTCAAGTAGTTTGGTACGTTATGTATTAGTATATTATCGATATCTTATATATGTATTAGGTTATATCTTTTATTATTAATATTATATGTATGTTTTTATTTTATTATTCTTTATTGTACACTACGTCCTTCTTTAGTTGTTTATAAATTCCTTTCCATCCAAAGGTTGCCTGGAAGAGATCGCTTTAAGCGATAAGGCCGCCAATTGTGGCACACTAATTTTAAGTTAATTGTCTTATACTGTGTCTTTTTTATTTATGTGTCCAATAAAGAATTTATCTATCTATCTATCTATCTAACTTCTTCTTTTTTCCCGGGTTAGCGCAGGCAATACTGTAATTTAAAATACTGACTGTGGCGTGTATTTATATATATGAAATTTTTGTAAAAAAATATCCGTATCTGTTCCAAAAACTAGCAGATATACCGCGCAAACACGTACTAAGACATAAATACAATTTGCAAGTACCAAGGTGTCGATTAGAAATGCAGAGCTCGGGCCCACATTCTATGGCTATTACCAGACGACCTAAAGCGTATCGATAATATTAAAACTTTCCTAACAAACTTAAAAAATTTACTCATAACAAAAAGTTATTATAAAATAGAAGACTTTTTAATTGACGGAACACTTAAAAAATCAAATGAATTAACAGGGTTGCTCATCTCCAGTAAATAATTGCGATGCCTTATGGGTAATTATGTAACTGTAAAGTGACATAGTATTGCAATAAATGGTTTGACTTTGTACGGCACAGCTTGTTAATAATAGAAAAATAAACGATCAGTACAAGTATTTTATTCATAACTGTCAATGAATCACATATTGTACACAACAACTAATATGTCAGTTTTCTTAATGAGGCATAACAACGTTTGCCTGGTCTGCTAGTTTTAAACAAAACAGAAGCCTTTGACATGACCCAAACTCTGATGAAGGCAGACAGCTATTAGACATATTATAACTCATATACTCGTACATATTCAAATGACGCTAAACATTGCCAAGGCCACAATGAATTGAGTCCACAAAGCTTGCAGATAACCAACATGATAAAAATATGTGCGATCAATAAAATAGCAAGTTTATACAGGGTTCTTGTTTAAAACGAGTGTGGCTCGGTGGTGTTAACGTCTGCTTTTCAATCAGACGGTTCGAATCCCGGTCCTACACCAATAACTTGTTTTTCAAGTCATGTGTGGATTGGCACTCGCTTTACGGTGAAGGAAAATATCATGAGGAAACCGACATGTTTGAGGACGGCAATATCCGAAGACGTGTGTCATCCGCCAACTCACACCTGGTCAGCGTGGTAGATTATGGCCAATATATCCCTCCTCGTGAGAGAAGGCCCCGAGTCCCAGCAGTGGGAGCGTATAGTGGGCTGCTTATGCTACAGGGTTCTTAGGAAAAGAATAAAAAAAAAGCAAAACTTCTCAAAAAGTTCATATCACAAATGAATATATTTATTATTTTTTGTAGAAGCACAAGTAGGTAAAATTGATGTATTGCACTCGGAAAGTTAATAATAAGTTATTATGAAAATTGCATATTAAACGAGCTAGTTGATAGATGTCTTGTTAGAAGACATAGATAGGTACATATTGACAGAACTTACAGATTTACAAATCGTGATTGTCGTTACACAATTTTCTGTGTATCGTATTTCAGTTAAGCCAATTTGGCATAACTGTAGTCCATGTTTTTTCTGACGTAGATATCATATCCACTTTATTGTGGTGCAAATATTCAACTATAAAATTTTAGGGCTGTCACGATTGCAATAGTTGACATAATGTGAGTCCGATGGCTGTTCAATTCATATGACCCATTTGTTAACCCTGTATAACGTTGTTTTCCCTATAAATAAGAATAGTTTAATCTGTTTCATTTTGAATATGTAAATGACTTGTCATACTCGATTATAGAAAACTGATGTCAAAGCCTTAACGAACGCATGCATAAATCATTCTGTTGTTAAACTATTTATAGCAACTAATGCAATTTACCTCGATTGACATGAGTGCAAGTAAATTTAGATTATAAAATTATTTTGAAGCACCAAAGGGCTGTTAAGAATGCTTAAAGTTTATATATTACATAGACAATTGAAATGTCACAGAATGCGCTAAATTTAATCGAATAGATCGACAAAACAACAGTCTGAGGGTCAACAAAGTGAGTCAAACGCAAACACCTTTAATCGACACCCAAAAATAATCATAATTCTGTACGAGTATATCTAAACACTTGAATTTAAATATATCTATCTATCTATCTAAGCCTATAAATCAGCCCACTGCAGGGCAAAGGCCTCCCTACCATCCCTCCACTTTTGTCTGTCCTGGGCAACGATCTGAATTTAAATATATACTTCAATAAAATGTCGTTTCACCTAATATATACATTGGAGCGACAAAATATCGATATTGGTCAAAAGAACTCTGGATCAGTATGTCTCTGGGACTCATATTCACATCCCTAGCAATACGAATACGGCCAGTAACCGCTCTCAGCCCGAGAAAGAAGGTCGCGTTCCAAATTCGAATATTGAATTTTCGCGCTGCAATTTTACCGCGCTTTTTTATTTCTTTCTCTAGTGTTTGTGGCCAGTATTTGAATTGCGCTAAATAAGAAATGTTGCCATGAAATTTAATATTTTTGCTACTAAATAAAATAGTAGAAATTGTAGTGATAAAAGTACGTGACTTGGTGAATGAATCGTGGTATTACGTGGGTGTTCTACAATAAAAGTGATGAGTCGGAAAGGCTGTCATATAAAGGGCTTTTGGGATGTTTTTCAAGCTTTACTGCACTGAATTGGGGTCAGAATGTGAAACTTTGATATTTTCTTCATAAGATTTAGTGAATTTTTGCATGAAATTTTCCCACCCAGTCAAGCGAACTATCCAATAACCTAAACTTAATCGTACTTTAGCGTTGGTAAGAATTTTGTGTTGCTGAAAGTTGAAAATTATTTAACGTCTTGTTAAATATGCAAGCAGTTCCGCCTCCGTATATAAAATATACACAGATACATATGGATTATGAAGTTAATTAACTATTCTGAATAATAACGTTAGGTAGTCGGTAACATAACTGTTTAGCGAAGGAGTTTAATATTTCGTGTTACTTGTAAGTAAACAATAAAAAAAATATTAAACCAATTTCCACCAGTGTGTGTGCGATATTAAATAGACCGAATGAAACAGAAGATAGTCGAGTGTTGCCTTACTATACTTATAGTTTTAGAGAAATTAAGATATTCCATATTAGGGTACTATTTCATATTTGGTGGCTTTTCTCTAATAAACAAATATATTTGGAACAAAAATATTCTTTTCCTTAAAAAAACGTACCTTGATTTCGAAATCGCTTAATACGAGTAAATAACGGAGATTTGAGATAACAACTACACTAATATTGTAGTTGTACATTTTGTAAACTGTTACAAATAAAATTTCAACTCAGTGTGATATAGGCACATCAGTATAATGCTGGTCGCCTATAAATCAAATAAATAAATACTTAGATTATGGATATTTTTTCATCGACTGGCAAACTGGGCAATTTTTTTTTCATCTCTCCGTATGTTTGGATGTTGGTACTTTCGTTGAGGACGTATTTATCATACAGACTCTACTTATAAATATATTTTTTTCAACAAAAACAATTTTTGATCGGGTTTTCTACTAAAAGCTGGCGGCGGCACCATTTTACCGGCAGACTTTGACTATATATACTTTATATGCATTTTCATCGCTACCGTTGGCCGGATGAGATGTCAAATTGTAGTTCCCGGCTGTCAAATTGTATTCTTCGTCTTCTAGTCTTTAAGCCACGTCAGAGGCCTTCGAGTGGCTTGAAAACTCTCGATACCAGAGCTTGGCCACTTATCTCATACGAAAAAGAAGAAGATCGGATATTTATCAGAATAAAAAATAAATAAATCTTATTAATTAAAGTTAGATTTGTTGTTTGTTTGACGCGAATAGGCTCTGAAATTAATGGTTCAATTTTATGATTAGCTACATACCGAGTGACATAGGCTATATTGTGTATCTTTTTCCAACTTGATGACGCGATGCTACTCATAGTATCAGAATAAAAATTAAATAAATCTGTGTTATTAATAATAATAAATTACAAAGTCATGTTTCGTCATTTATCTTGAAATGTTGCTATGAAGGCCATTTCTTTCCACAAAACCCTGTACAGTATTCGCAGTAGCAAAGTCTGTAGTACTAGTTGTGTCTAGAGTAAGCTGACCTACTTTAAGCCTCGCTTTCGGTACATCTAATCAAAAAGGTCACGGCAGTTTCGATGTTTACATTACCTGTCACGTTACTAATCAATACATATGTATAATCTTAATATATATAAATCTCGTGTCACAATGTTTGTCCTCAAAGGACTCCTAAAACTTAACCGATTATAATAAAATTCGCACACCATGTGCAGTTCGATCCAACTTGAGAGATAGGATAGTTTAAATCTCAAATTATAGGCACAATTTTAATATATTGCTAATTATTGTCTGTTATTATTTGACAGTCACAATTATCTGTTAACTCCAAATGATTCTAACAGATGTCGATACCTTTCGACTGGGTTGAGTAAGTCATCAATAGATGGCGCTGCTATGGTAAATCTACGAACGTGTCATATAGGCTACACTTTCTATTTTTCATACCCCTAAGTGAGGCAAAACAACGTTTATTAAAAAAATTAAATAATTATAAATATTATAAAATTTCAATGATCAATGTTAGTTAATACCTACTCCTCCGAAACGGCTTGGCCGATTTTTACCAAATTTTATACGCGTATTCAGTAGGTCTTTGAATCGGCTACTATCTATTTTTCCTACTCCTAAGTGAGGTAAAACAAGGTTTGCCGGGTCAGCTAGTAAGACAGTAAAATCTAGTGTTTGTACATAAATTATTTTTCCAGAAAACTAATAAGGCGTTTAAAAACGAATATCAGAAACCAAATAAATATTTTTTGTCATTTTTGTATGTCTGTCTGGAACGTTATAACTACTCAACGGATGAACGCTGTTTTCTTATGTTCATTATAATTTGAAAAAAGTTGTTAAAATTTAGTTACATCAATCAGTCATAGGGAAAAGAAGTGATGGTCTTTTTATAAAAAAATATTATTTTAGTGAAACCAAATAAAGAATAATTTAAAAAAAAACTTGCCCCAAAATACACTCAAAGTCTCTTAACATCAAGCCTGTTTTTCAAGCCCATTTCTTCGTCTTTACTACTCGTTTGCTCGTAAATTTATTGTTAGTCCGACCAGCCCTTCCAGTTATTTGGTCTTGGGAAATAATCCTTTATTTTTGGGCCTACACAAAGGCGCTATCACAATACCTTGAACTAATTCTTCGCCTAGATATGTATTAGAATTAAAATTAGTTACGATCACCTTTTGTTTCTTCCACAAGGCTTTTAGAAAGAAAGAAACATTTATTTTGTGACACAAAGAAAAATAATACACAAGAAACATAAAAGAAAACAAAGAAAAATAATACACAAGAAACATAAAAGAAAACATTTACGTGGCACAAAACCGGCCCCAGCTCAGCGTGTGCTGACTGCAAGCAATCAGCGCTGGTCTTCAGCTGGAGCCGACCGGCGCATTTAGTGCATTAATGTGAAAGAAAATGATTGAATAAAGTTTTTTTTAGGACACATTCAACACACGGCTGGTTAACCCCATACTGAACCATTTCTAACTCGTGTTATGGTAGCTAACACAGCTTATTTACTACATATACATACATACATATTTTATATAGATACATATTTAACACCCACAGCCAACAAATTTAGTTCAGCACAAAGATGTTGACCGGGCCGGGAATCATTAGATGGTGACATAGTTTCCCCAAATTGTTTGATATTGGCATTATAATTTGGTTACAATCGGTAATTTGTAGCGACGACTGCCTCCCGTCTCGAAGGTAGCGGATTCGATCCCCGTCAATGATCGAGCTTTCATTGAAGCAAAACATCGTGAGGAAACCATAGCATAGGTAGTGACATATTTTTAAGAGCTCGCCGCTACTACCAGGCAGCCTGCCTCCTTGAAACTCAGTTATTCCAGACTAGTCTTGCTCTATCTACTGCCAGGAGTTGCTAACTGTGGTTATGTGTCTTGCTGGTCATATACCAAGCAGAATCAATGTGCAAATAACGTCCTCCTTTTTTGAAGTCAATTAAAAAAGGAACCTACTTGAAAATTTGTTGTTTGGTGGATAGTTTTAACACATATTGCGCATACTTTTTACTAAGTTTATTTTTAATGTTTCGTATTTTATATTCAAAGCATTTTTGTTATTTCTAACCAAACGCTGTAGAAGTCATAAAATAAGATTTCAGCGCAAGACAAACTTGGTATCGTCAGAAATGTCTCTAACAAATATTTTGACGCTATAACATTATAACTTTTCTCTTTCAACTTTTGTGACCCTAATCTTTGTTTACCGCGGACCTTTTCTGTGTAATTTGAGACAAGATATTAAATCACAACTTATTTGTCGACGACAAAGGAAAGGAGGTTTTTATCTCTTCTGAGGTTGAATTATTCGCTAATACCGAGGGCCTTAGGATAAAAGTTCACATAAAAGGTATAACGTTTTGAGAAATCTTATCCAGGCTTTCGTTTAAAATATATTACTCCGGCCCGCGTAAATTGCCTTATTTAGTTGTAGTATCTTTAGTAGGTATAATTTATTTCAGATCGGTTAAGCCGGAGGATAGTCATAGCAGTTAAATCTAAAATATTTATCCTTAACCGACGTAAGCAGATTAACTGTCTTTTCCCCTTTAAAACAATAGTTTGTAACCACTTATTTACAATCTACGCGAACACGTGATTTTGATAGTTTTTTTTTTCTATTTGTTAAGGCTTGGTAGTCTACAGTATTTTTAGCTGTGTTTGATGATGACCGCCGTCACAAAATGGCTGATGATATATAACATAAACATATAAGCAACTTAAGGGCCATTTCATAAACGCGTGGTGCGGTACCGCGTCGCGTTGCCGCAACGCGACGCGGTGCGTTTTCTACCGCGCGTTTACGAAATGGCCCTTATTGAGAAAAAAATATATACATAATTGACACAAAACTATTATTATTATCATCAGATGGAGCTAAGCTAAGTATTTATGTATGGGTTAATGCACATTAACACATACATATACTTTAATGCACATTAAGATGCTCCTTGAATCCCACACGAGGTACATCCTGTGTTGTGGGATTTAGTGCCTTCCCTTAGCTTCTTAAATAAGACAACACAAGACATATTTTTAAAACATTGCTCTAGTAGAAACCATATCTTATGCAGAAAATCCAAGACATTTAAAGCCAGTAAACATAAAATGTCAGGGCATTTTATTTATACTTGTTTTCTTACGTTGTTGTAAGCCGATGCCGACCTAAACTGATTCTTACTACCAATATGATGTTTTTTTCCGGGTGTGACATAAACAGCCATAAAAGTGTTTCCCAACTTCTGTAGGCCTTTCCCGAGCAATTTGATTAGCTAGAAACAATGTTTACTGTACAAGTTAGAGCTAGGGCCAATAAAGCATTGGATACTTAACCAAGGAGTAAATATTTATTAAGAGGATGGCTGATAATGTTTATTTCAAATAAAACAATATAAATCCAGTTTGAACCGATCAGTGTCTGTTATGCGAAATTATTTTTAATTTGGTATTGCGTAACTAAAAGCTAAAAAACGTGAACGAGTATTTCACGCCTTTTTATAAATTCATGATAAATTAAACATTGAAAACTGTTCACGTAAGGCATCTTAATATTTCTGCGTAGAAAACGGTCACACTTACTTATTATTAAAAGTTGACATGGTAAATTACAAATTGTTGTTCATCCTTATCAAGTTCAATTTTAAATCAATAGCATAAATAGCCCACTGTGTGTTCCCACTGTTAACATTGGGGATCTTTTCTCATGGGGAGAGAGATTTGGCCATCCACCACGCTGGTCCGGGTTGGTAGATGGCACACGTCAAACAAGTCAGTTTCCTCACGATGTCTTCTTTAACCGTAAAGCTAGTGCAAATCCACACTTAACTTGAAAAACAAGTCATTGGTTCAGGGCCGGGATCGAACCAGGGACCGTCCAGTTGAAAAGCAGATAAACGTCTGAGAGGCAACTTCCACTGAGCCACATTTAACTAAAGAAAAACAATATTTATACCTTAAATAATTTCCATAAATAACATTAACTTATAATGTTGTAGCTGCACTATTGCATAAAAAATTGCGAGTATACCAAATGTTCTAGCTCAAATTTGTCGGCATATTTAGCTACTCAGCTTAACTAAGCTTGAGATTTCTATTTCCCGCACAGAACGTGATACTAATCTAGAAGGAATTAATACAATAGCTCTAGTCTCCGAGTCCCAATGTGATTCATTTATTGAAGCGTCTCGTGTCCCTGAGGTTATTTGGTGAGATCAGAGGACGAGGTCACAGAGGTCACGGACGGTTATATTAACCTCTTATTTTCCATGTCTATGTTCTGTATTAATCACTGATTTACCGAAATAATGGGGCTACCATTTCTAAAAAACGAATGAAACTCAATTTATTCACCTTTATTCGTATATTCGGCTTCGCACGGGCTATGAAATAATCCAATATGTGAAGATAAACAAAATAAAGCCTATGTTACTCAGGGATAAAGTAGCTTCCCAACGGTGAAATAATTTTTCAATTCGGTCTAGTAGTTTCGGAGATTATTCGCGTCAAACAAACAAACAATCAAACTTTTCCTCTTTATAATATTGGTATAGATTTATAAGCATTCTTCCTATCCATCCATGCTTTCCCTTACAATGTTAGCCTTAAGTAGCTCCTTAATTAGTGTTAAGAATTGCACCCTCTATCTCACGATACAGGCTTGCTTAGAGTAAGGTGCAGAGGTAAACCAGCCTAACCCTTACTTTTATCTAATTTTTGTACAGAAACGGTGTAAATAATGGGTCTTAAATAAGCTTATATGTATATCATTAAACACAATTAAATTTGAATCCATCTTACGAAAAACTGTGTATTTTGTCACAAATATCTTCAGCTTTCTTATTTTTTGCCTCAGATTTGGTAGTCATTCATTATTGACAGCTGTCAATAGACTGATTGATTCGATTTTTCTATTTTTAGCGCTCCACGTGAAATATAATTATTCTGTTTTCGGACTCTGCTCAGTTGAAATTAGTTGAAGTATTTAGTCGATTGATAAATATTCATATACAGTTATTCTGTTTGCATAGTTCGTTGACATGAGTGATTTATTTAAAATAAAAGGAAAAAAAATGAAATGCGATTTATGTCATGAAAAAATTTTTTTATTATAAAGTTGGTAAGAAATTATGTCTAATTTGGTATAATATTTAGCGTGAGTAGCTTAGTACGGTAAGTAATTACTATCTTACGATTGTGGCGTCTGGCTCTAATAACTCTAGCCTTAATTGCTTTTACCATAGATTTAAATTTGACGGCCTGAAAGAATCTTGTGAAAGAATCTCCATCTTTTTTCAAGAACTTGTTCTTAGGATTTTGCAAAGTTGATGAGAAAATTTAAATACAATAATACCTTGCTCGCAGTGTTTTACTTAAATATTAGTAGTGGGCTTATTACACAACCACACATTTCTATATACCATGAGTATTTTTGACGTGACAACGTCTTAAATTAGGTTGCGGCTGGGAGTCACTTATGAAAAAGTGTAACGCCCGGTAACGTTACGATGAGTCACCGAACGAGAGAGAGGCCCGCCGAATGCCTTGCGTCTCTCTCCCACTCAACTATGATCGGTCTGACGCGCGCGCAGCACGCGGCAGACGTTGTCACGTAAAATCTTCGCCCGTAAAACCGACTTTACAGGCAACCATTTTTTATTTAGATACTTTTGTTTTTGTTTAAATACGTTAAATTTCATTTCCACGAAAACGTGAATCGTTTCCGAAACTCCACAGTAAGTAAATTAGGTAATTCTTGCGTATTATTTTCGGTTTTCATTCCCCTTTCCAAAACGTATTAAACAAACGATACGATAGCAAGTACGCGTTGGGTAAGCAGTTTCAGTGTTTCCCGAAACAAAAGCGTACTTAGTTATAGTTTGCACAAGGATTTTAAACATATTCTCTTTGAAAATTATATTTAACTATCTTCGGAGTTACTACCTATTTGAAAACTACATATCGACTCTATAGGATTTTCAAAAAAAAAAACTTTAAAGGGCCAGCCTTGGTGGGGCAAAATCCACCAAGATTTTAGAGTAGTCGAATTTGCCCCACCAGTGGGGCTTGGGGTGGCAAAGTGGAATACTTCGTTTGTTAATACTAGCTGTTTCCGTATCAAATCTCATTAAAAGAAAATCTAGCCATTTCAAATTTGATTCATGTGAGACTAGCTGACCCGACCACGTTGCTTTACTTTATTAATAAATCTGTTTCAAGAAACTAACATGACAGTCGTTGTAGACATGTCCATAAAATTACATTATGAGTAAACATTTAATATCATGGGTCATCATTATTTTATATATTTAGGACTATTCATGCACTATCTTTCAAATTTATAGCTTGCCTGTTATTTTGATGTATATTGTGAATTTTCATTAAAATCCTACCGGTAGTGTTTGTTGAAAGAAAAACAAACATCCAGATATCTTTACATTCAGACATAGTACAGTATATAGATATAAACAAACTTTCGCTTTATAATATTGCGAGTGAGACTATGAATAGATAGCATGTTTCACTACACATAAAAATACTAGAATCGTTTGTATCAAGGGCAACCTTAACAAAGCCTCCTAATCCTCTCCTACCTTTTCCAAGCATCTCACGAGGGCCTCTCGAAACTGCCCTTATATATTCTTTGTTCTTTCTGCCACGTAGCTTTTCTTTTGATGGCCAATTGTGGAAATAAAATGATTTACAAAGTTGCTCCAGTGTCAGAGAAAATGAAGGGAATGTTTTTGGTATGGACACTTAATGTGTAAGGATAGGGATAAGATGACTATAACAAAGAGAAGTATGGATAGAGTAACGTAAGTAACGTAGTAACTAATAAGTGAGTAGACCTTTATTTAGAAAATACAAAATATTAACCTTGACATCACTATATATCAACGAAATCAGTAAATTTGTTCGAAAATACCCGGAGCTATTCACTAAAGTATCAGACAGTTTACGAAAACACGAACCTAGATATAAAAATAAATTAAAAATTCCAAAAAGTAGGTTAAAAATACATAGTTCTGGCCCTAACTCAATGGCAGTTAAAATATTTAATAAGCTACCAGAAAAGTTAAAAGCAATAGAAAAAGACAGTATTTTTGAAAACAAATTAAAACTTTTATTGTTACATAAATGCTATTACTCTATTGACGAATTTCTAGACGATAAGGATTTATTTTTTGCATGCAAATAAACCGGCTCACTCCTCTTGTGTTGCGATACCCGAACAGGGTCCGTTATGAGATACCTACCTTTTAAATGTATAACATCTTAATTATGCCATAACAAAGCAATAAATGTATTTGACTTTGACTTTGAGTCAATAGGCTATCATAAAACATTATGCGGAAAAAAGAACAGCTACGCATTACGCGCATGCATCTTAATTTTTTCGGATACTTCTTTACCTTCTTCCAAGAATGACTAGCAGCCAGTCCCGGCTTCGGACAGGCTATAAAATAATCCAAGTTGTAAAGAGAAACAAACTATAGCCTATGCTACTCGCGGATAATGTAGCTTCCTATCGGTGCAAGAATTTTTCAAATCGGTCCAATATTTTTGGGGCCTATTCGCGTTAAACAAACAATAAAATTTTTCCACTTTATAATATTGGTATACATAGATGCTTGTTTAGATGCAAATTAAAGTCAAAAAGGTATTCTCAATTCGCCGCCACGTTCTTTCTATTTATTTTTTTATATTACAAGCGGTTTAATATTTTTTTATTGGTTATGATATACTTCAAGAATAGTCTCATTAAATTATTATCTTATAATTTTTTTATAACTTGTATAATAGGTTTGTGTTTGACTACAGCTTGCCTGGTGTTAAACAATACTACGGATCTAAGATGATACACGCTTACCTAGAAAACACCTATTAACTTCCAATCTAGATTGGAAGACCCCCATTTGGTTCCGTATTTCATTTATTGTTTTATTGTAATTTTAAATTGTTCACATGTTGGAACTCGCTTATGAATTTGCCACTGGTACACCAGATTGCAAAGAGAGTGCGAGCCAGCAATGTCGCAGTGTTTTAGTATTCATTGATTCATACATTTTTCATCTCGTATTCGTCAAGTCAACTCGTTCTTTAAGGTCCGCAGGGTCCAGATTTTTTTTTTCGGGACAGAGCTTATTTTTTGACCAGCAGACACGGTAAACGCTCCGTAAGCGATATGGCCAAAGGTACAGCTTACCTAGTCTGGAATTACTCAAACTACAGTTATACAGTGCTTTGTCCTCAAGACCGTAACTTAGTCGTATTTCTATTTTTACAAAAGGATTTTTGTATTTCATATTTTTTCAATGGCTTCCCATTCAAATAGATAAGTAACTTTTTCATGGCAAATTGACCAATAAATATGAAAAATAGTCCAAAATGTGCTTTTCCGCGGATATTGGCTTTTACGACCTAGCCAAGGTCAAGCAAAAGCCTAAACGCAAATAAAGGGCAACCAAGGCTGAGGAAAATAAGGGTACGGTTTGAATTGTTTTTAGGTATTTGTAAAATTTTGGTAATACATATTGAGTAATATTTGTATTTCAGTTGTGCCAATTTGGCACAACCATAGACAATGTTTTTCCCTGGCTTTCTTATTTTTTTCTGTAAAGTTATTTTTAATTAAATATGTCATTTCCAGTCTGTTTTGTTTAAAAGTTAGCTATTTTGAATAAAACAATTCAATTAATATAAGTGCAGGGTTTCATGATATGCTTGTTAATTTAATGTTGCTGTTACTAGAATGCCCTAATTAGTCCGAGTCCCTTGTGTATCCCAATTACCCTGGATTCTACTCCGCATATTCCGTTATTTCCGGAATTATATTCTTTTGCTCTTTCGAGAAAATTTGCGCAATATCTAGATAGATTATATCTTATTCTGGGTTTTGATGTTTTGTCCAATGAGTCTAGACAAGTTGCACATTATGGCTAAGAACCTACTTGTGAAAATGTGTTGCAACAGCCTCGTTGTGAGCTAGTTATTCCAGACTAGGCATTCTCCACCTTAGACCAGCGTGTCATTAACACTTTTTGTTACTCGCTCTACTGCTCAAATATCTAACTATATTGTCCCTCTGTTGGCAAAAAAGCTGTACTGGGCCAGCTCCAATGAAAAAAAAAAACAATTGCAATTTTATTTCGTCAAATGACATGAAATGTCATCCCATACATATAATTGTCTCAATACACAAACTCATGCATACTCAAACATACATACACACACAAACTCATGCAGAATTATTATGTCCAGACTTGTTACTCTAAAAAATAAATATATTCTTTTAGGTCAGAGGTTAGTGCCAATAAAAAAGTAATCACTTACCTCTAGCCTACCTGCCGTCGTAAATGTAAGATCAGCCATCAAAGTCAGTGACAGAAGCAAGGAACTGACTCAGAATTTAGTGAGCTTGGAACTTTGAGGCTTCCCCCTGCACAATAAAATAAATTTTCCACACAAAATTAATATGTACGAGTACTGTTACATAATAAGTTATAGGTTTGAAGTGTGTGTGAAAACAAAATGGCGGATGTCATTTTTAACAACTCCCTCTATATAGGTATCAAATGAAAGAACTTGGATATTACAATATTAGATATGCTAATATAATTATTATGATATAGTAAATATCATAATAATTATATTGCGCCACCTGCCACCGCAAAATGTTATAATTTGTTATCAAAAATTGTTTTTGTTTTTTTTTTCATTTATTCTTGTTAAAACTAGAGTTTAAATATATATTTAGCCCACTTAAGTTGTCGGGAAAAAGTTTGATTTTGTTTTTTATCAACTTCAAAAAAGTGGGATATTCTCAATTCGTCTGTATCTTGTTTACCAGATTACTCAAAGATATAAAAAAAACTGGACTGATATAAAAAATATTTTTATAAATGTTTGCGTAGTTTTCGAAGAGTAATACCTACTGAAAGCATTATCAGCAATAAAAACCTAATAAAAGATGAAGAAGTTAAGCCTACCTTTTGCTCCTATATTCTAACTTTGCCTGGAAGAGATATTAGCGATAAGGTAGCCATTTTTAGCACTAGTTTAAAGTTTTTTTATGAATTATTTTATGTAATAATAAGTGTGTGAAATAAATAATTTATCTATGTATCTATTGCTTCATATATCTCCGGCTATCTCCCGTGGCACATTTGGCACAGACTCAATGTCAACTACAGTTTCTATGGAACGGTCTGGTTTTCCATTGTTACCAAGATTTTCTCCGCCCGTTTTTTAGAGGTGTATGTACTAATATATTTTTTATTTTTGTAGTGATAACATGAATTTACGGCTTGAAAAGTCTTGAGAGATTTTTTTCTTGGAATGTGGGCAAGAAAGAAAATGTCGGATAGTTTTATTTCTCAAGAATGAATCAAGTGCACTGAAATCGCAATGAGAGTTTCAGTTTGAGAGCTTTAAACTTTTTCAATTATAAAACGTGAATGTTCCTGAGATTTATAGGGTATTTATCTATTTCTATTTTAGCGTTAAACAGCTTCGTTTAGTTTTGTAGAGTTTTAGGACAGCAAAATTTAAACCTAGGCAAAAAGTAAAAGAAAGATAACAGGATAAAGAGAAAAGAGAAAAAAAAAACGCATTTTATAATTTAACTTAGAATATCAAAATCGATAATTGCATTCGTACTCATAATTCTTCATCTAGTTTTCATTGAAAAATTTGTTTATACGAGTACGTATAGCAGAGACTTGTACCTATAAAATAAGTTCATCTGAGTCTTATATGAATTTATCTGATCTTATAAAAGACTTAGAAGAAGAGAGGCTAAAGCGGTAGTGGAAAACCTTTTGCCATCCAAATCAAAACAAAGATACCTTAAATCGTAAGACGATTTTATGAAAAGGTGCGCTGAGAAAATAATTTTCTTTACTATTTTTTTTACTTTACTTGTATTTGTAATGAAAAGCACAGTGTTTACCTCGGGTTAAAAACTTATTTAGTCCCTCGAACTATTGGCGCCCTCACTTCGTTCGGGGTTCGCAACCCCGTTAAATAAGTTACTTTCATCCCTAGGGTAACAATGTACTATTTAATTTTCATCTACTTCTGGCTCGTGTCAATAAAGAACACATTTGAAAGTTTGCTTTTTTAAATCTCGCTCACACTCTTTGGATATCCGAGAGGACATGAACTTTGAAATGGTTTCTTTATTGAATCCAGTTATACATCTGTAATTCTACAAAAAGTGAACAATTCACAATAAAATATAGACTCGCAAACTTTTCCATTAGCTCTGAATGCTGGTATTGTATATAATCTGTGGCTTAGCCCGGATACCGCGATAGTATGCCCTGATACACCCACGGTCTGTCAGACCTTGGTACATTGTTCAAGTTTAGAAGATTAAACTACGAGTACAATACGAAGGTTAAAATGATACGAAATAAACTATCTGAATTTCAATTTACTTATATGATAGTTACTATTTTCACATGGCTGGTTAAATATAATAATACTAAACCATTTCTAGTTTGTATAATAGTTGACATTTGGTGGCGATTCAGCGGCACACATGATTAAACTAAATTTAAAGAAGCCCCGTCTCTTTTCATCTTAGGTGGCCAGAAAGAGACGGCACGTTCTTACACAGGCACTTTATATCGGTACATATTTAACACCTAGACCGACAGCCAAATTCATTTCATCACAAAGTTGTTGGCCGAGCCGGGAATCTAACCCGGGACCTATAGCTTGGCATTACCATGTATGGTAACCATTGCGATAACGAGGTCGTCAAAACGGGTACGGGTTTTACTAAACTTTTTATTTACACATGTTAAAGTTAACTAATTAAAATTCGCTTAGCTGTTTGTTACCAAAATAAGTAATAAAATGGTCGGTCGTAAAAAGTTATAAAAACCACCATACATCGTACATAAACATTAGAAGCTATAAATGTCACTTTTTAATTAGGGACTAGTTAACCCTGAGTGGTGGAGTAGTACCTACTCGGTGCCCTTGCCCCCATTTCGGGGATGGCTAAGTCTTCCCTACTTAGTTGAATGGAAATCGAAGAGAGATAAAGAGTTCGATTGTAGAATGTAGGCTGAGATCTCATAAGGCTTTTGGAAATGATAATATGTAAAGTGTATTGAAAACTGAAAAAAGTAATTTAACTATAATTGTACTCGTAGTTTTTTTCTGGTACTGAATGGTTATCACGTGCTAGTATTACGTGAATTATTTATTCAAGAATAACAGATAAATATAAAAAAGATATTTAAAAAATATATCTATTTATTAATACGTATATAAAGGAGTTAAAAAGAAGTAAGCCTTCGAAATAATTTATATACGTGTAAGTCACAATCATAGACTAAGATAATACTTTAAGAAATATGTTATATACGTATTATAAAGTGTATGAAATTGAGTTGTGTTTGAACGTTGTGTTGAGGACAAGCTGTGTAACGGTAATTTCGACTTCTATATCTTAGGAATAAAGCTCTGACAAGGTACAATTATCTTCTCACATGACATCTAGTTTTGAACATTAAAATTTCATTTATTTATTTTTATTTAGACTTTTTCCGAGTGCAAAACATAGATTTTAACGAACGATCGGCTACATTGGCTTCTACAGAAAAATAGTGAGAACCATCCAATTTATATTTTACCCCAGTCTCCTAAAAACCACCGAAAATCAGGCGAATATTCCTTTTTCGGCGAGTTTAACCTTCAAGTTTTCCCTGAGGATTCTAAATGCGGTTAGCTTTATCTGAAATTCTCTTTTAAACTTTTCAAGGGACCTTTTTCATAATAACTAGTTATCTACCTATACTAAGGTATGCATTTGTGATCGTTGAAAAGATACGTTCATTCGCCAATTCACGTTTGTAAACGAATTTCTTACCACATAATTATGTCAATTTAAATACTAATCGTAATGTTGCCAGCTTAATAAATCAATACAAAAATAGAAACTACCATTTTTAAAAACTGTTACTAACTGCTAAAGTTTGTATACCGGCTAATGTCACGTGCAGTGACTTTCATTTTTGACAAAAATAAATAATAAAAAATACATAATGATTATCAGACAGCGAGTCATTATGTTAATAATAGTATAAAGTTTGTGGTAGAAAGTGATGGTAGAAATACATGTGTTCGGAATGGCGACACCGAACGTTGCGCGCGTTGCTAGACTGTGCGCTGATGCAGCGACTGAAGGCGACTGTTAGAAAGTGGCGTAGGATGCGCCTCTTCAGGAAGAAAGAGGGTAAGTGTTACCTACTGCAAAAATAACCTATTGACTACGTTACTATGCGAAAATCCATTGTAGATAGACGAAAAAATGCAATATTTAGTGTCGTGGTCCGTCGGAGGGACACACCATTTTTTCTTTTGTTTTTCATAATTTAGCTTCATATTACAGCGGAAATATACGAAATATTTATTTTTTTCTTCTGCAAAAATATTTGCATGATGATAGACCATACTAGTTCTCATAAGGACCGATGGAACATACATCAAGGTGCTTGGTGACAGATTTTTCCACTTGAGGGTGGGTGCTAGCTAGGTAAGAACTAGAAACTTACCACCATGCTATTTTTTCTTCACGATACTTTCCTTCACCGAAATCTTGATCTCATTGGCGGGGATCGAATCCACGACCTCGCCCGACACGCCCGACTGAGCTGTCATCACTTTAAAATATCTATTTTATAAGGTTTAATTAACTTCTTCTCTTATTCATTCTGTAACTTTGTTTTCACTCCAATTTAAATCATCATCATCATCAGCAGCAGCCTACTTCGACCCACTGCTGGGTATAAGCCTCCTTTCTCTTATGCCAGTAAATTCGATCTTGTGCTCCACGAACCCAGAGCGCTCTCTCTATGAACCGGATGTCGTTTTTCTATCGGGCTTGAGGTCTGCCGACAGGGCGCTTGCTATCCCGTGGAAGCCACTCTGTGATAGTTTTGCCCCATGTTTTGTCGGTTTGTATGGCAACGTGTCCTGCCCAGCGTCACTTGAGTCGCGTAATACGGTTCTCGACGTCAGTAACTTTCGTCCTGCGTCGGATTTCCGTATTAAAGACTCGATCGCTTAGGCTGATACCTAACAATTTGAATAGCTTACAGAAATAATGACTGACAAGACAATATATTGTCCAAGTACTTGATCGAAGCTTAAGGAGATTGACGCCAGTATAATGAAGTTATCTATCCCTGTCAGATGTCCTTTAACTTAGTTAGAAGTTAAATTACTAACTTAGTACTGTGAGGTACTTTGCAAGAAGTCGTTGACAAACTCTTAATTAATGATTTTACATTCAATTGATACTTTGAAGGTTAATTATTGAAACCACATTTTTGTTTATAACCTTGTTTACTAAGCTGTGGTTTCTTATACATATTCCATTGTACTTACACGTTTCTAAATTTGTATTAAGGCAATTTAGTATCGAGTTAACAAAAAAAAATTAAATTAAATCAAGAATTTACAATATTGAAATTAAATTTCTAAAGGTTTTTAGATGATACCAACAAAAAGTAAGATTTGTTTCAATTTCTTTACCATACCATTAAGAGTACACCTCTTTTCTAAAATTTAAACTATCGAGCGGATTTCACGTAATCGAACGATCCTTGACACTACTAAATATTTTACGCACGATTTTTTTATATAGAATTTTCTAAATATGATGCCATACTGCCATAAGTTATCTCTATGGGTGAAGTTACCGTTCATTCAGTTTCGAACTAGGTCAAAAGTTAACGCTGAATTTAGCTCTGAACACCGCGTCGATAAGCTGAAACTTTAAACTAGATTTACAATTAGGCAGAATATATTTGCCGTTACCGAATTAAAACAATGAACTTAGAAGCAGATTTGCCCTCAAATCACGTATTTTAGCTAAGGTGAAAGAATAAGGCTGCGGAATTGCCCCTGCCTGTTGTAAGGGGCTACCAAAAGGGGCATCAGACTCGAGGGTGTTCGGAGATGGGGTTCCAACACCCGCTTCATCTAGTCCGGGATGAATGACGGCGTCGCGTGACCGTCACCGTCGTTGGTGGATTGGAGAGCAATTTGGGAAGGGCCATCGCGCAGTGCAAGGAGGTTTCTGGAGTGATTCCCGGAAGAACCCGGAGACCTCCGTTAAAAACAGAGGCAGGTCACCGGGGAGTTTTAGTGGGTACAAACCTCACATAACCTGGCTGCGCCCTATTGAAGCCAGGTATCTTGTTGAAGATTTCGTCGTCAACAAAAAAAAAGGTACTTCAGCGCTGGTTTGCAACCTGATCCACAAAATGCGCGACTTGAGGGACTTTTTCCATTTCAAACCAGTATAAAAAGAAGAATGCCAATGGTTTTCATTCTTTTCACCTTCGTCTTTTGTTAATTTGTCCTCAGACCTACAGATGAGCCGGCAGTCCTCCAACGAGCCAGTTCCGTCGACGTCCGGCACCCCCGCGCACTACCCCCGCCCGCCACCCGCAGAGCTCCTGCAATTGGTAATACTTTCTTACTCATAACCACATGCAATCGAGTGTGCATTATACGTTCCCACTACTGGTACGCGGAGCCTTCTCTCACTACAAGAGTTATAGGCCATAATCCACCGCGCTGGCCAAGTGCGGATTGGCGGATGACACACGTCTTCGGATATTGCAGTCCTCAAACGTGTCGGTTTCCTCATGATGTTTTCCTTCATCGTAAAGCGAGTGTAAATCCACACATAGCTTGAAAAACAAGTCATTGGTTTAGGGCTGGGATCAAACCAGGGATCATTGAAAAGCTGACGTTTTTACCACCGAGCCACACTCGTTTCATTGAGTGTAATTTGGTAGGAAATAGACCTGCTTTTCAATGACGGCACCTGGTTGAATCCCACCCCTACACTAGTGCCTTGTTGTTCGGTTCAATAAGATATCAATAGTTCGCACGTTAGATACTAGATGGCGCCACTAGAAAAGTTAGATCACGCAAACGATATGTCGAATGTTTTTACATTGAAATTACTTATACAATGAAATTTTACATTGCCAAAAACATTCTGACCTTATCTAGCTATTCTGACCACATACCCCGACTTTAATTCACGCCAGAACTATCTCACACACTATTTATGTATGGATTTGCATTTGCATTACGGTGAAGGAAAACATCGTGAGGAAACCGACACGTTTGAGGACAGCAATTTTCGAAAACTTGTGTCACCCGCCAACCCGCACTTGGCCATCGTGGTGGATTATGGCCTATAACTCTCTCCTAGAAGAGCTGCTTATGATAAGCAAACATCGCATATCTTTGCAGGAGCCTGATGAAGGTCAGAAACTGAGAGAGCAACATCTTCGTCAATACGCTTTCTTCCAACTTAGGATACATCTAAAGAGAGGACAGAACCTCATAGCTATGGACAAAAACGGTACGTTTCATAGTCACTCAAACACTCACTATATATTCACACAAATGAACATTTTCACACACACTTATTTACACAAGAGTGTGAGAAAACTCTCACATTCTCACAATATATGTATGTAGGTACGATTTGTTACTTTGACTTTATAAACCACTGTAGCAGAATTACTTTGACTTTGTGAACCAGTATGACAGACTCACAATTTAACGATTATCTTTATACACGTTAGTTATTTCACTAGCATAATGGTGGCGATTCAGCGGCACACGACGTACGTACACGACTAAACTAAATTTAAAGAAGCCCCGCCCCGTCTCTTTTCATCTTAGGTGGCCAGAAAGAGACGGCACGTTCTGCAGCATAGTCAAAACAACTAAAATCACGTCAAATTTATAAAATATAGGCGACTTTAGACCGCACTCACTGGTCACCTCTAAAACTGCCTGCACATTCCATATTTGACGTGATTTTAGTTGTTTTGTCTGTGGTTCAGAACGTGCCATCTCTATCTGCCTTCTTCCTAAGATGAAAAGAGACGGGGCTTCTTTAAAATTAGTTTAGTCGTGTGTGCCGTTGAATCGCCACCAATATCTACACTTTACCTTAAAATTACGGCTTAATATCACGCAGTTTTTGTAAACTTCAATATTTATAGTAAATTACTTTTTAACAATCTTAGGCAGCTTTTCAAGCACTTTCACTTCTTACTGAAACATAATTATATAATTCTTATACAAACAGTCACTTCTTTATTTTAATCACGTCCTGAAACTTCGTGAAAAGCTCTCAAACCAAGCTTTTGTTCGTTACGAAGCTTTCGGACCGTTATAAAGTCTTTAACTAAATAATTCAAAAGAAAATGCCGATATTTCTGCGAAATGACATGGGTTTATTAGTACTCATTTTTAACGTCCCTCTAGATTTTTATACAGGTTTTTTTTTAATGAAGAATAGGCTTACGTTTGACCGCAGCTTGCCTGATGTTAGTCGTGACTGTGGTCTAAGATAAATCAAGCTTGCCTAGAAGGAACCTATTTTCTCTTTTATATCATTGTAAGTCGTTTTGGTAAAGTAATAATATGTTTGTTACAACATACAAGTAAGTTTGGCATAAATAGCTGCTTGACCATAAAAATAATATGTTTTTCTTTAAAAAAAACGTTGATTTTGTATAAATAACATAGGTGTAATTCTTCACATGAACTCTTCTAAATAAACCATATTTGTAACATTTAAATCCTACTAATATAATAAATGCGAAAGTTTTTGTGTGTGTGGTATGTTTGTTACTTCTTCACGCTCAAACGGCTGAACCGATTTTGATGAAATTTTGTGTGAAGATAGTTTTGACCTTGGATTAACACAGGCCACTTTTATCCCGGTTTAACTTATTTTTGTCCCGGATTAACGCGGGTAACACTGCGGGGCGCATTTAATATAATGTAATACAATTTATTACGTATCACCGAAATAAAATAAAATGAACGAATGAATGAATGAAGTGTCTTATAACTGTTGTTATATGACAATAGTTTTCTAAACTATCTGTCAATTCCTATGTGAAAAAAACGGATAAGAATCATAACATTCAGTACACATCATGTGATATTATAAAAAATGCAAAAGATGTTTTTCGTGTTCCGCAAACTTTTCGTCATATCATTATGGCGTATATTCTAACAGAATTCGTGCCCTTGATTTTCTTATAACGCAGCCCACACATTTCCTTATTTAGAAACTTCCTGACACGAAATACAATTCACAATACAGGTACACTTATTTTTAAGTATTTTATGTAGTTTAGTTATGTTAAAACTTATTTGCATGTTATTTTTGTGTTTTCATAATTTAATGCACAGCTTAAACTGCCTTTTCACGTATCTACTCGTAAATATAGGTAAGAAATAGTAAAAGTATCTTGTTTTCACACAACTCATGAATGATAATAATGGACAACATCAAAACACTCTACGAGTATACATATACTGATTTATAGTATGTATAGGTATACTAGCTAACCCGGCAAACATTGTTTTGCCTTATAAATTATTTCGACTAATTAAAAAAATAAAAGGGGTATGGCAAATATAGATAGAAGCCGATTCTCAGACCTACTGAATACGCATATAAAATTTGGCAAAAAACGAGCAAGCCGTTTCGGAGGAGTACGGTAACTAACATTGTGACATTGAAATTTTATATATAAAGGTAAATTGTTTTTGTAATATGTAGGTGTTTAAGGGGTATCGAGCGTTGTGTGCGAGAAAATTTAAACAGTTTTTGTACTTCTTCTTCTTATTTGTATGAGTTAAGCGGCCAAGCCCTGGTGTCGAGAGTTTTCAAGCCACCCGAAAGCCTTTGACTTGGCTCAACGACTGCTTGTATTAGTAGCTAGTAAGACTAACAGCCGTTTAAAACTGAAACCCACAATTTAGCGAGTCATCCGTCAAAACGTCAGTCTTGTGCATGGGAACCCATCCAAACACCGCCCGCATCAGCCGTTAAGCTTAACTTCGATGATCGCGTCAGATCACCTTGGCTAGCCGAGCTATATGCGCTATAGTAATTGTCTTCATTTAACTTACTATAAATATTTTATGGAATTGACAAACCCCTATACAAGATATACCTGTTATCCCGGGTTATTGCAGATTGAGTAGTTAATAGCTAGTTAATATATAAAGCTAAAAGATTTAAAATTATCTCGCCGACCTAACCTTTAGTAAAGATCGTACAATTTAGTCGAGCGTTATATTGAAAGTAGACATTACTAAAATATATTTAAGTAAATGCTATTCTAAAAACAAGGGTCATTGAATGGTCTACCCATCCAATCTAAATTTACTGGTCGTTACTACAGCTCATTTATGTCGAGATACCTAGCACATATTTCTCTTTTGACTTAATGACTTAATTACAGAAGGTACTTTGTAACATAAAATATATGTTTAAAAGACGGTATCTTTAGAATAAAAGTTAGAGAAAACTTATTTTTAAGTTTGTATTGAAACATCTAAAATGTGATAAAAGCGAGTGTGGCTCGGTGCGAAAACGACTGCTTATCAATCAGACAGCAACTATTTCGATCCCAGCCCTACACCAATGACTTGATTTTCAAGTTATGTGTGAATTTGCACTCGCGTTACAGTGAAGGAAAACATCGTGAGGTAACCGATATGTTCGAGGACCACAATATCCGCAGACGTGTCATCCGCCAATCCACACTTGGCCAGAGTGGTGGATTATGGTCTATATCTCTCTCCTCAAAAGGCCCCGAATCCCAGCATTGGGAACGTATAGTGGGCTGTTTATGCTAGTATAAACTAGCTTGAAACATCTGAAACACGAAAGGTTCAATACAATAATGCCTTCTCTTCAGGTGGAATGAAATATTAGCTCCTTGGCAAACTCTAAAGAATACATAATTATATCATTACATTTACCCAGCTGCTAAGCTAATGATAATTTCCAAGATGGCAGCTGCCAAAAAATGGCACATACCATATTTTTCTTCCACGGGTATGGGTCAAATATTATCAAATAAAAAGGAAGGCCTTGAAAAGTATACCATGATAAATTTAAAATCGAATATGATCGCCACTACGAAAATTAAGCCTGGGATTTCCTATTCATTTAATAAAACTTTTTTCTACCTACTTTCCTATCTAAATATGTTAATATATTTTACAGGAATTAAGATGCCATTTAGCACTTACTAGTTGATAGTCAAAAACTTTGAATGTCATATTTCAGTTACGTTATTCTTAATAGATATCCATCGTCTCTAGACTCATTATAATTTAAAGGTAATTTGCTTCGATCAAAAATGTACTAGATATAAGGTGATGTCTCCAAAAACGGCAAGGAAAATAAGATCACAAGTAAGAGTGTGTTCTTATTTGAGTCTTAGGAATTTAAGTGTAATTAGTATAGTAATACATAAAGACATTAATAAATACCTAAATACAGTTGAATTTTCTAAAGCTCACTGCGTACGGTCATAAAATTTTATAGCTGTTATTGCGGAGCAAGATAGCTTATGTTTATTACGGCACTAGTCGAAACTCAACCTTAAGATACAGTGCTAAGGTTGACTTGAATTGAAATATTTTTTGTGCCGAGTTTGAATGCAACACTGAATCTGGTATATATATATGATCGAAGGTAATTAATTGTTAGTCGTCATTTCTTCAAAATTGTATTATATATTATACATCCCTAGTGCCATTTAGTAGTATAAACCTTAGGTTCTTGTATAAACCCGGATTTAGTAGTATAAACCTTAAGTTCTAGTATAAACCCCGATTTAGTAGTATAAACCTTAGGTTCTTGTATAAACCCGGATTTAGTAGTATAAACCTTAAGTTCTTGTATAAACCCCGATTTAGTAGTATAAACCTTAGGTACTTGTATAAACCCTAATTTCCTCTACTAGAGCCCGCTTCTCGTTTTAAGTTCGCTTCTTCTAACGTTAGTCCTATGGGCTCGAACGCCAGGTCTGTTGTCAGGCACCAGCGACCCGTACGTCAAGTTTAAGGCGTCTGGAAGACTCCTGCACAAGTCCAGAATAGTCTACAGGGACCTGAACCCGGTGTGGGATGAATGCTTCACCGTGCCCATTGAAGATCCTTTCCAGCCGGTGCAGATTAAGGTGAGAGTTCATTTAAAGCTGAGATTAAGTTTCCAGTCATGATTAAATTCGTTAAGGCTAATTGAACATACTCGTTTGTTGAGCAGGAAAATTATTTTTTGAACAGGATTCCGTAACTTAAAGGTAAAAACGGGACCCTACTACTAAAGCCTCCGCTGTTTGTCTGTTTGTTACCAGGCTATCTCAAAAACTAGAAGAACATAGTCAGATATCTGAAACTTTCATAATTTATGTTTTTCCTGTTGCGCTATAACAACAAATACTAAAAATAAAAAATATTTAATAATTAAGAGGGATACATATACATGGGGCTCCCATACAACAAACGGATCTTTTAAGAAGTTTTTACGATCGTTTTATCGATTTTTGGTAGACCCTCTATTCACAGAATGCTTATGTATTGGTATCAACTTTAAAAATGAATTATGAAATTTAAATAAAATTATTATGTAAGTGGGGTTCCCCCTTTTTATATATCGCCTGGTGACAGACAGACAGACAGCATGCGAAGGCTTAGTAATAGGATCCCGTTTTAACTTTTAAGTACGGAACCCTGAAAAAGAAACTCTCTTCATCATATTCAAATTCTACGAGGAGATAAAATATGAAGGCATATTTCAAGGTACGGGAATGGGTGATTCCAGTCTTTGGTGGATACGAGTAGATATTACTGAATTTTATTAAGGTTCCGTGTATAAATTGCTTTTTATATGCTACCTTAGACTTCGGAATTGGTTTTTCAGTTAATATATCAAGCAAGTATAGCTGTCATAACGGTATTCAGAGTACGGAAGTTTGGAATATAAAATATCATAAAGTAACTACATTGAGGTATACGAGTATATAGGCGAGTCTAGGCACCTTAAGCGAGTGTGGTTCCGAGGTAATTACGTCTGCTTTTCAATCAGACGGCCCCTGGTTCGATCCCAGCCCTACATATATATATATATAATATGTATGTATGTATGTATGTGTAGTATATCAGTCATAATACGAACTAGAAATGGTTCAGTATGGGGCTAACCAGCCATGTGTGAAATGTAGCAAAAACGCATTAATGCACTTTACCTTTTTCATCGTATTTTTTTTTCTCAACATCTACAATGCAGTAAAGCGCCTGCGGTATAATTCTACTAACGAACATTCTTCACGTTCGCTCTCAGCATTTTCTCTGAGCAAGTTACGCCGCGGCATTTGCTCTCTTAAGGTGATAACATAGGACAAAGTCTTGAATTTGCAGTTTCTTCGTTATAAATCTCATAAATGGTAAAAAAATATTGAAAAAATTGTTTAAAGACCGTCTTAAAAACCATTCTTAAAATATATTCATACTTATTTGAGTACCATCAGATTTATGAATACGATAAAAAAACTGGTTCAAAAATTGTAATTTTAGATTTATTGAACGAATTTTATTTCTAATTCGTAAGTCTGATTAGTACCAAAATAAGTTTAAATATTCTAAAGGTGGTATTTTAGACGGTCTTTGAGGTTTTTTTTTCCATATTCTTTACCGTTTATAATATACAATCCAAAAACAGTCAATTCAAGATTATGTCATCGCCTTTATATTAAACTTGGAAACTCATTTCCATTCTTACCTCTAGCGCAGCAGAAGCTTACTGCACGAGTTTTGTATGACATTTTATTCAAACGCCAATATGCAGCGGGAATGCAAAGGAATTTGTAGGAAATGAGAATAGAAAACTTACGGAGCGAACCGGGCCTAGCGCTAAGAAATAAATAATGTGGGCTACGATCGTGTAAAGTTGTACCCGGAATATTTAGCTTGTTAAGATAGATGTAACATAAAATTCTATATTTCATCACTTATTTGAGTTAGCTTGAATGACTGAAAACTAGGGCCAAAATTTGCGGCCGGATTGCTAAATGCGATGTCGTCCTAAATAAACCTATTTTTTTTTTTATCAAAAAGTTTTTGTTTTAATACGATTACTCAGGAGCTTATAAAATCATGAGATAGAACATTAAAATAAAACAGGTTTAACCACAAACAATGAATCCATTGTTTGTGGTTAAATTTTCCAAGGGATTAAACCCATACCATAAAAAATAAATGTTGAAATCAATATTTATTCCTATTTTTATAATTGATAAACAACTTAAAGGTCAACCGAAAAAATATATTTACAAATACGATAAAATCGCATTTATTGTATGGGTATCTCCCCTTAATTTTTTTTTTCAGTATTTGTTGTTGTAGCGGCACGAGAATTATATGACTTGTGAAAATTTCAGCTATAACGGTTTCTCAGATACAGCCTGGTGACAAACAGACAGAGGAGACTTAGTAATAGGGTCCCGTTTTACCTTTTAGGTACGAAATCCTAAAAAAACAATGATACAATTGTGTTGAGAACCTTCTCCCTTTCAGAAGTTTTTTTTATAAATAATATACATCGTTTATTCAGGCAATAGTTAGTGTTTACATTACCTATACTTGAAGTCAGTTAAAAATGTTCCTCTTCCACCAGGTTTTCGACTACGACTGGGGTCTACAAGACGACTTCATGGGTTCCTGCCAGTTAGACCTGACTGCGCTCGAGCTGGGCCGGACTCAGGACCTGGTGCTGTGCCTCAGGGACCCGAACAAACCTCACCAGGACCTGGGAGAGATCGTCCTTAACGTCACGCTGTGGCCCAAGTCACAAGAGGATAAAGAACAGGTACCAACCACTTTGGAATCTTCTACTGGTCTTCTTATTCTTTGTATGAACAAAGACATTAGAATACTAGACTTCTTCTTTTTTGTTTTAAGCCAAGTGGCTGGGCTCTGGTGTCTAGTGTGTAGCGTTTAAGCTGCCCGAAAGCTTCTAACTTGACTTAACAGTTGTTGAAAGAAAGAAAGAAACATTTGTATTGTGACACAAAGAAAAACAATACATAAAAAACGTGGCACAAAACCGGCCCCAGCTCAGCGTGTGCTGACTGCAAGCAATCAGCGCTGGTCTTCCGCTGGAGCCGACCGGTGACGTCACATACGAAATTACAGGAATGTTACAAATTTTTGTTTAATTTTTTTTTTTTTTGTTCGTACTTAGACTGTCAGTGCTTTTAATTCAACGTGCAATCTGCCCAACGACAGGGCACAGATGTAAAAACCACTTCTAACTTACTCCCTTTTTACTTTGTCATCCATACAAATACCTCCTCATTCACTAATGATTAACATCGGTGACTGCATCAGATCACCCTTAGTTAACCAAGCTACGGAAACTTCATATCCTAGTTTTTATATCGTAAAGAGTTTTTCTCTAAACGTTCATATTTAATTTAGAAAACCACTAAAACTATCATCATCGCAAATTTCATCCAAAACGGTTCTGCCGTTTGAGCATAGTGGAGTAACAACCATACACACTAAAAAAACCAGTGCCTCTTTATACGCCCTATTACAACAGGGTACATGTAACATAGCCTTATATCATGCTGTTGCATGATAATAAATAAACGAATAACACACATAAACTTTCGCTTTGATAATATTAGTTAGAATAAGGATAGTAGGAATAGGATAATACTATGTAATTTTAAAGTTACTTTACTGAAGTAAAAATACCATTAAAGTTTCCAAGGTCTTTCAAAATAACAGTGTTTTTATCATGTTTATTCGACCACGCCCAGTGTTTAGTAGGTAATGGTAGATTTGATGTCTGGTTGTCGGTCACATGACACGCCCTACTATAGCGAAACTCGACAAGTCCAGCGTTCACTCTATTCGTATTTCATTAAGGCAAAGGCAAAGTCAAAATTTTGAGTTTACAGTTTTCTCACATAAATAATAATAAATAAATATTAGGACTCATTTCACACACGGCTGGTTAACTCCATACTGAACCATTTTAAGTTCGTGTTATGGTAGCTAACACAACTGATATACTACATATACATACATATATATTTTATATAGATACATATTTAACACCCAGACCCTCAACCGACAAATATAGTTAAGCACAAAGATGTCGGCCGGGCCGGGAATCGAACCCGGTACCTTCTGGTTAGCAGTCCGGCATGGTAACCGATGCGCCAACAAGGTCGGCACATGGAAACTCGACACCAGAGCTTGTTCACTTAGCTCATGCGAAGAAAAAGAAGACCGATATACCGGCCAGTCACATTCATGCAGTATGTTATAAAGAAATAAAGAAAGAAAATACATTATATTTAATTACTTACATTATAATCAACATCCCCTGATGATGCCTTGTGGAAAGGCGAAACACGTGTTGAGTTAAGAATTTCCGGATTGTGATAGATAACGTTAATCTTAATTAATATTAGTTAATTGATTTTAGTTAGGTTTTCCTTTACTTGTCTTAATTTGGGTTTCGGATCACAGCGGAAGTACACTAAATATTTAATTTTGTCTTTTATTTACATTATAATCATTTAAAGTGCACAAAATCAAAATACACTTACAAATTATGATAGATAACTAACGATCACTAATAGTATGTGCACAAAAGGAGCAAATTCGGCATAATGCTGAGAGCACTAAGTACTCCAGCGCTGGTTTTCAATTTGCACCATCACACTTTTGTAGGCATAGTACAAGTAAGTAATAATAGTGTATATATCGTTGCATATCCCTTAGTCACAATGAGTTAATGGGTGTCACATGCCCAAGAAGTGTCACACTAAATACTTCTATAAGTACCTTCTGCAGTAATAATTATGAGTGTTATAGGTAAAATACGTGACTACCTCGAGCATTGAAAATAACACATTCAGTCCAGCTGTCTGTCAAAATCTAGTCTGACTTAGCTCAAAGACTGTCTGTGCAATTTGATTTGAGACCTACAATTTGACGTGTCATCCGACTTACGGTAGCACCCAGATGAAAATGCCACTTTTTAACAGACAGTTTTGTATCACCCATACATAATAAAAAAAAAAAAAAAAAAAAAAAAAAAACAAAGTCTGTTCGCATTGCTCGTTGCTTAACCTCGATGGTCGCGTCTGATCACTTTAGTTAGCCGAGCTACGGCACGTTTCCTATTAAATATATGAAAAAGTAGCTATTATCTTCTTCAGTTCCCCACAATGCTAAATTGCGTACTAAGTTAGGATCCAAATTAGCTCACAAGTCACGTACGAGCTACTATTCCACTAATCTGTGGCACAAGTTCAAGGTCTAATGCAGAATGAGATATTCAGCTTCTCTGAAAGATAAGGCTTTTTGTCTGAAGTGGTCCTTATATTGTATATAACAAGACAGTAGATATCTAATCTGTACATTAATATTTTTGTCGAAGTGTAATGATATTATATTATTTAATTGTGTATAAATACATATTAACATGTTCTTTTATTATGTAGTTAACAAACTTAAATACCATCTTAGTCTTTTTATTATTTTATTACATTAAAACATAAAAACGCATAAATTAAACTAAAACTTAACTAACTTACTCGTAGATGCCTAAAATGATAGCAGCAATGCCACTTTGGATGGCAGTGCTTAGTTTTTGACCGAAATATTTGACATGGTCTATTCTATTCTATTTTAATTGTCAAACGTATAATTTAATAATAATCAATAAATAGTTTATCTTGTTATTTCGCTAAAACTGATGGGGCCAAAAAAGGTAACAGAAAAAATCAACTTAGGATAATTTGTCTGTTTGTCTGGTTCGTTAAAACTAGTCAACGGATTGAACGTGGTTTTCACATATAGATTACATATAATTAGAACCGTTTTCAAATCTTTGTTTCGTCCCAATCCAAAGTTATGGTCAGTTGAAAATTAACTTCAAGCACTGCTTCAAAATTTTAAAACAGAGTTGACTGCGGTTTACATAAACGTATAAGAATAAACTAATATTATAAACGCGAAAGTTTGTGTACGTATACGTTTGTAACTTCTTCAAGGTCAAACGGCTGGACTGTGCGGACATAGTTAACTCTAGATCAACGTATAGGCTACTTTTAACCTCGGAGTAACGGGAGTGACATCGCAGGCGCATCTAGTCCAAAATATTGCTATAATTGATATATAAGAGTTAGTCACAAAATAATAGACCTACTTCACGAAACTCACCCTATGTTTTGACATTCGTTATTACCTAGAGGGCCCTTGTCATCCAAGACTCAGGTGACAAGGACAAGGAAGAGAATAGAATGGAGACTAGTACCATAGACAAAAATAAATATAAAGTAGAAAGTCTTGAACAAAAAATCAAACATCGCAAAAAGCTCGGAATCACAATGGGGCGCTGCTGAATAGCCGAGAATTGTGTATTTTTTATTAATTTACAACATTAATTTATTTAATTTGTCTATGCTAGTACGGGAGACCTATACTGTTCAGACAACGTTATAGAATACGTATAGAAACAGATGTAAACAGTGATGAATCACTATAATTACACATACGAGTACACACATTGTCACATTAAGTACACATTATTATGACAGTAGAAGACACTATTTTTGTTGTTATCTCATGCCATTTCTTAAAAAAAAAACTCTTCAGGATATTCTTTAATACGGTCACCGGCCAAAACATTAATCAGGACGCAACACATATGTATGCAAAGACTGAACGCTAAGACTAATTGAATGGGACGGCATTCGATTTGTCTTAGCCGTTAGTGAAAGCACTGTAGCGCCTGTAGGTATAGTGATTTCACGCGATCGTCGAAGCTAAGCGAACGGTCGATGCAGACTGTGTTTGGATGGGTGACCATGCTCAAGGCTGTCGTTTTAAAAGTGCAAATAAGTAAAATTTCATCTGGGCGCTACCGTGGGTCGTATGACACGTTAAATTGTAGGTACCGGCTTTTAGTACAAGCAGTCTTTAAGCCAAGTCAGAGGTGTTAAGGCGGCTTGAAAACTCTCAAAACCAGAGCTCGGCCACTTAGCCCGTACGCGTGAGAAAAATTAATACTACTAGGTCAATCGGACATTGCAGTAAACCGGATATTCTGCGAGTGCATTTTATTCCAACAAAAAGATCAAAAAACTTAATTTAGCCATCGTAAATTAGTTGAATTGATTGTCCCGTCCCAAAGATGTGAGAGTAAAAATAAAGGAAAAATATACAGAACTCATCTCAAGGTCCCTCGCACCGTCTCTGCCAATGCCAATTTCTCAGACCCACCTCAATTCTTCCGGTTAACTGAACTTCTCAAGATTCCGCGCTATTCGATGAAAGTTATTCACTATAACTACTTACTTAGTTGTATTTTGTGGAATACGGATTTCCTTGTTTGTAAATGTTAGCGTACCTACAAAAGAATTTATATATTAAGTTTCTTTTTTGTTTATTATAACGTTAAAAAAAACGTGTGTGGCTCGGTGGGAAAAACGTCTGCTTTTCAATCAGACTGCCACTGGTTCGATCCCAGCCCTATACCAATGGCTTGTTTTTTAAGTTATGTGTAGATTTGTATTCGCTATAATGTAATTGATATCAACATATAATAGACACAGTATAAGGCATATATATTTTTAATAATTTCAACCGTTTAAGATATAACTATATCTACTAATATTATAAAGAGTAAAAATTTATTTTGTTTTGTTTGACGCGAATAGGCTCCGAAACTACTGAACCGCATTGAATAATTATTTCATCGTTGGGAAGCTACATTATCCCCGAGTAACATAGGCTATAATTATTTTGCTTTAAAATATTAGAGATCTTTACTAAAACCAATAATATGTAATATAACACACAAGTCGTAAATACATACATATAGACCGTGCGAAGTCAAGGTGGATTGCTAGTAGAATAAAAAAACTGAAAATTCAAAAGTTTTGCCCATATCGTCGCCTAAATAGATTCAAAAAATTCAAAATTCAAAATATTTTTATTCAATAAAAGCTGTACATATTTTATTTTCCCTAGCCCTCAAACTGGACTGAGCGCCCGTGTCATGGAGGTTAGTTCCTTCCAATGACTTGAATAAGAGTGTCGTACATCATGTAATAGGACTAAAAATTCAAATATTTTTGGGACATGCTTTACCATATTTATCCTAACAAAATCAATTATTAATTGTTATTATATTATATTACATTATAATTTTATTATATTTACTACATTATGATTATTATCACTCTATTACATTCATCAAATTATATTATATGAAATAAAATTATATTATTATATTAATCAGCAGAAGGCGTCGTTAAAATACATTAAGAAACGAATGCTAGTTAGTGCTTTATATAAATGATTGGTAAATAGTAGGGACTTACACTGTACTTACTAGGTATCTATGGTTAAGAAATCTATTAATTCATATTAATTAAGTTCTTAAGATGAGACTACAATTAGTTTATAGCCTTACCTCACATCTGATGAAAGGCGTTAAAATTAACCATCTGCCATTAAAGTACGCTAGTACGGTAAAGGACAACGCCCTGTCTCAATGCATTGCAACAAAATTAAAGCAAACGAACCAGTACGGTTCAAGTCACTTCAACCAGTTTGCGCTCAACCGCAAGGACGAACAAACGTGCGCGCAACAGTGCTAAAACGCGCAAAAATAAACAAAGCTGTTAGTGATCGTAAACTTTACGCTTACAGAGTGATTAGTACCATTCGCGATTCTTGTAACTTACTAATTCTTTTTAAATAGCTTTGCTCTAAAATTTAACGTGGTTTTGAGATTATTTCTCGACAAATGGTTCTTTAGTGCATTGTTAAAGAATGAATTGCTAAACCTAATTTTATGATGATTTCTTGACAAATGGTGTTTTAGTGTATTCTTAACTTTGTTATTGATTTCAGTGTGTTTTGTATGTAGTGAAGTTGTGGCCAGTGATTTGTTGATCAGTAGATTTGTTGACAGATTTTAAGATGAACCGGGATATTAACTTATTGAATCAGGCGTTAATTTGCGGTAATTCTTTCAACAAGCTATAGCTTTAGTCATTATTCACGTAGGATACACATTTTTTTTATTATAAAATCGTGCAATATATTGTGTTAATTGTTTAGCACGTTATAGATAACTACGTACCTAATTACCTTATAACTACGGTCTGTACCTAACTAGGTAAACGTTCGTTGAATGTTCAAAGAAGTTTATTTAAATATTGTGACCTTAATGTTTTGTTCTTAAGTTTTACATTTCACTCGTACTATATTCTACTAGATGATGTCTTATCTACTAATATTATATACCCGAAAGTTTGTAAGTGTCTAGACATGTTTGTTACATCTTCACGTTCAAACGGCTAAACCGATTTTGATGAAAAACGGTATGAAAATAGGTTAGACCTTGGATTAACTCGTAGGCTACTTTTATCCCGGATTAACGCGAGTTACACCGCGAGGTACAACAAGTAGTTATATAAAACCCTCTCTTCTGCCATTAAGATGCTTAGAAAAACCATTCAACCCTTCATCTGATATCACCCTAATCACCAGACAAATTCACAGGGAAGAAATATGATGCATTCGTCTACCACATAACACAAAAACAAAATTGTAGGTGATACGTATTAAACAACTGATTAGTTTTAATTAAAGTGTCTAAATAAATTAACGCCTCGTTTAGAACGATCTTCTAAAATCATTCTGCAATTAGTAGACTTGGTTGTTTGTTTTTATTATTGAAATCTTGAAAAGATAAGGTTGATAGTATCTGTAGCATTTTTATTACCATTTAAATTTAATGAATGTGTCCAATAAAAAAAAATCTATCTATTATCTATCTTTATTAGCCATAAATGACAGACGTTATAGGCAAGTCACACTACAATCATTACTTAAATACTTAAAAAGACTAACCAGTATTTTAAAGTAATTAAACTAAAAGACTAGTTAGATAAACTGAACTTATTTTTCTTTAAATATTTTACACCATTGACTATTACACACAATAGCAATTGCTTTCCCATATCTATTAAATTTAAAATACCTAAACTACTTTTTACACATGAATAGAGAATTTCGTTCTTTATCATCTGGTTAATGTATAAAAATATATGCAATCGTCTTTTACGCTAAAGCGAGGTAAGGAGATATCCTTACCTTGCTTTAGCGTAAAAGACGATTGCATTATTACGATATAATATCTACGATGATATATATATATATATATGTATGTACACGATCTACTAGATATAATATTAGGTTAATTTGTAATTTTCTTATCCCTAAAGATGCAATCGTGACTATTATTATTAAGGTACTTTATTATAATTGATACTCTAATTAACAATTACAAGTAGCGTGTGTAGAAACTGAAGCAGTTACTAAGTTTAATTGCAGTCAACCATATTCCACAATCTTAGGCGCAATTTTTCAAAGGCACTAGACCGGCACACAACTAACCCTATACGTTTGCAATGCACAGCAAAAGTCTTACCGAGAAAATCTAGTACAAAAAGTAAAATCATGTGCCTAGTCTTTCTGACTAGTTGACTCTTATGCATTGGACATTAAGTTCATTTTCACTCATGTTACTACGATTTTTAATCTTAATGATTCTCAGTACGCCAATACCGGTATTTCACTAACGTTTGCTAATTCCGCAGACCTTGGAATGCGTGAAGATAATGCCCATGGTGTCATTAATTGTAACAAAGGAAATGTTGCGACTTGTTAAAAAAGATTATTAAAACAAGCAGTTATGGTTGGTATGTCTAGAATATTTTCAAATCAAAAATGTAGACCATAAAAATAATAAGCATAATCAGCCCACTATTCTTTCCCACTGCTGGGACTCTGAGCTTCTCTCACTAGGAGAGAGATATAGACCATAATCCACCACGCTGGCCAAGTGCGTGTTGGTGGATGACACACGTCTTCGGATGTAGTGGTCCGCGCACATGTCGGTTTTTTCACGATGATTTTCCTTCACTGTAAAGCGAGTGCAAATCCACATATAACATGAAAATCTAGTCTTTGGCGTAGGTCTGGGATCGAACTAGGAGCCATCTGATTGAAAAGCAGACGTTTTTCCCAACGAAAAAATGTAGACCTAAATATCTAATATTGTATATTTTTTTTTTTAACTGAAGTATCTGAAGTATTTTTTTTTGTACCTGTACCTTATCCTCCTTATAACATAAGGTGAGATCGGCACAATAAACTCTCCTCTATCAACCTCTAATCATACGAGTACATTAAATTATCGGTAATTATGATCATCTACCATCCTTATTCCACGCTTGTGTCTTTCCTCTCTTTCTAAGTGGCATCTTGATCACTCTAGTCCAGACAATCAATTAATTTAATTAACCTCATTTATTTGAGTTACACTCTCGAAGAATTATCTCATTGGAAACATATGTTTGTACATGCATTAGCTAGCATTCGTTATTTATGAACCAAGATTAAGTGTTATCTGAGACGGTATTAGAGTAGGTCTAACTACATCAAAGAGGTCAGTGATACGTAGATAGGTTCTAACTTCTATTCGTAAGAAGAAGAGTTTATAACTTTCATGATTTTTTAATTTTATTTATACTCGAGCATATTTGTTGAACATATAGAAAATAAAATTTATTACAGATAGAAGATAATAAGATTAAAATTAAAAAATAATTAATTATTTTTTTTATTACATTTTTTTATTACATTTTTTTTATTAATTTTTTAATTACATTTTGTTGAACTTATTACAAATTGAAGGCAAATTAAGCAAATATATTATCAGATAAGTATCTATCGAGCTTATATTATACATAAAAAAAACATTTATAATAAGTTTATATTCAGCTTACTTTGTACTTTTTGTTTTTTTTTTACCAACAACCGAACAAAAGAAAATCTCTAGTTTTTGAGATGGAAATTTAAAAATAGTTGTAAGATATGTTAAACTAAACGAAACAAATCATCGTAAAATTTTCTTTGTAAAGCGTAATGTACACAATTTTTATAGCAAACACCTTGAAGTGAATACCCAGTGAACAGATACTGAAAATATACAAAGTACTATTTATATATAGGTTTATATATAAATATATTGTATATAGGTTTATATATGGAACCTACAATTTTAAACTTTTACTGAAGTATTTCTTGACGTTCTAAAATTTCAGGAAAACGATTTTGGACATTTTAATTACTTACATAGAATCAGGTTAGCGATAAATTCGCAAAAACTATAAACTATCGAGAAAATTAGCTCCATATGTTTCGTTTAACAGAAAGATAAGAACGATTTAAATAGATCCGATATTCTAAGAACACGGCGAACAATAATAAATATTTGGAAGAAGCTTTGCAAACTAACAGTTTATTTCCCTAAGCGTAATGAATCTGGAATAGTGTTATTCGAGCTGTCGATGAGGATAAACGTTTTACAATACGCAGTGAAGAATACTCTTAGCAGAGTGATTATGAACATTTTAAGTGGTTAGTGGCTGAAAGTGTTCTCAAAATTATCAAAGACTTTTGTGCAGATAAACAAACAAAATCAAATTGAGATAAACAGAAAATAGATAAAAAAATAATGTCGGACAGAGAAAACAAAATGGATCGCCTCAAAAAAGGGCTCATAAAAATTCAAGGAAAGATTCAAGATAGGATGGATGATATTCAAGACCAAGTACAAACTAAAATAGAAAAATCCCGAAAGTTCATATCGAATCTCTCCGAAGAAAGCCGAAGTTCTAATGAAAATAACAACAATGCAGAGGACAGTGACAAAAATTCCATCAATTCTAAGAATTCCATACAAACTCCATCGCCTACTGAAAATGTGTTACCTTCTTTTGTAATACATGAACCAGACGTGGACCAGAGTCCTAGGGAATTATGCACGGATTTCATAAATATTGAAAAGAACAGCATCTTTTACAGAAGAAGTTTATCTGCAACAAATTTGTCTTCTTATAATGAGGATGAAAATTCTGACACGAGAAGTTCCAGTGAATCCTGCATCTCTTGTGTATCTTCTAGTGATGAAAGGTAATGTTTATTGATTCTTGATTTTTCCAACTTAATTGATTACCAAAGTATCACAAATAGTTTAAAATACAAACATAATTTTAAGAATCTTTTTCTCTAATATGGTGGATGTTTCATTATCTTATTGCCTATGTAAATATACTCGTAGGTATCGATCATTTATTTTTGTGAACAAAAAGTCGCATATGAAATGCTATTTTACTAACATTTCCTATGTACATATAGGAATATATCATTTATTTTGTGAACAAAGATTCGCATATGACATATTATCATGTCTATTTTACTAACATAAATGTTTTAATCACATTTAGAATTTTAAAGTGCCCGTAAGAAATCAGTTATGCAGAAAGCAGAAATCAGCATCAGGTGCAGAGATCACTAAATGTACTTTTGCAAAACTAAAATCACGGGGTTTTTTATGTTGGTTATCGCTAATAGATTATAAGTATATATTTGAGCGTTTCAATAAACCTAGTAAATGGTATAATAACATTGCATGCTCTTTACCATCATAAACTATCACTAAAATGACCTTTACGGATAATGTCGTAAATACTTAACGACATCCTAACGAGCACTTAGCTACATCATACGACAATATTTTACTACACAATAATAGTTACTCTTTGTTTCTATGAAGATGGCTTGTTTAATAATGCGTGCAAAAGTTTGAAGAAGGCGAGCTAAATAAAACTAATATAACAATTAAAATATCTTCTATCTACACATGAGAATCTAGATCGGGAGACCTTTGCCCAATCATAGGACCTATTTGGTTCTTGATAAAACTAACTTAAATGGCGCGATGTTCCAAACTGTATCTGGAACTCCGATACCAAGAGACACCACTCCCCTCTGTCCTCTGCCATCTCCTGCCACTAGGTGGCCTGGAGTAGGAGCAGGTCTTTCTCTTCCTGGTCTTTCCAGCATTACTTGGGACAACCTGACGGTCGTCGACTGGTAGGATCGTCCCAAGTTGATAAAACTAATAAATAAAAATATTAATCTAGTCCTCAAGATAGAAACGAATATGTTGCAAGAATCCAGCATCTAGAACCCAAAGCGGTAAAAATATATTGATACTAATACCAACTGCAATGTTCTTTAACATTCAGCAAATAAATATAGGTACTTATCTTTATCATAAAATGACAACGAATTTTTAAAAGTTACACTATCATTCCCGATATTTCCAACTCACAACAGAATCCAAGATTTCCGCTTCAGCCGCGCTAGCAGTCTGCCGCCAGAAGCCCAGGTGGACCTTCCAGCAGCCATCAACACCTGCACAGATATCATAGAAAGGATCGGCAACAGATTCCCCAAGTTCAAGAGCAGAGGCGACAGGTTTCACAGGGTATTCCTGACTTTAGCTGATATGGTTGGTTGTGGTGTTCTTTTGGTGTGACTAACAAGTTTGAAGCATAAACAGGCATACTATACGTTCCCACTGTTTGAAATAGGGGACTTCTTTCGCTAGGAAATAGTATAAGCTACTATCTAACCAAGTGCGGGTTGGTGGATGACACATGTCCTCGGATTCTGAGGCGTGTGTTTCCTCATAATGCTTTCTATTTTAACTATTGCAAACTAAATATAATTTGAAAAACAAGTCATGGTGCGGTGCGGGACTTGAACTGAGGTGACACGGCTTGCAGTCCCGATATTTGTTATTACTAATCAAATTAGTTAGGAAATTGAACCATATTTTCGGTTTAAATTTTGTTTATGACAACACAAGTATAAAGAGAAAGTATTTTACGCGTCTATATATTATTAAAAAATCTGGAATATTCAGTTTTGTGGTTTCACAAATTCATAAAAATCGACATCAGTTTCAAAAAATATACAGAAACATAATTTATTTCGAAGATCAAACCTTGTTTGTTTTAATATACTAGAATCACGTTTTGAAGGTTATGTATTATCAATATGAGTAGAGGAACGCCTTTTGTGCGACATACAGTATGGGGTATGCTGCATACCTGAGATTTTTTAATATTTTTGTGATTTGGTTGTTCTAACATGACTTCAACCCAAACCTTCTCTTAGGCAATGTGTTCTACTTCTATATCGATGAATATATATTTTCTCGACACTCGTTTATTAGGAAGTTGTTGCAAAAGTGTTCATACATATACATTTTTACCACATCAACTAATAAAACGTACTTCTACTACTCGTAACTGTTGTAAATTGGTGTTAACCTTATATGCTTACTTATTCTGCCACGAGTATCTACTAATTTATTTCCTACAACTAACATGTTTTTTGTCAATTATGTTTATGGGTACTAACTTCATATTTACCTACGTGACTTAATTATTTTCCTTTAAGATTAATTGAATTATAAACATATACATATATTTATTTTAAAGTATAAGCTATTTTGACGAAAGTCTACAATACTATTACTTAATTACAGAATGAAAGTATATAGTTTGATATTTTATTTTATTTTCCCAGTTCTAAATAATGACAGATCAGTTTTAACTTCACCTCTTCAAAAACTTTGAATTTTCTAATTATATGAATATCTTTAGTTTAAAACTAGTAGCAAGTTTAGTATGTCACTAAAGAAGTAAAATAACCATATACCACGTGCACGATTTTATAATCTTCTACTTCTTGTTCTTCATATGAGTTTTGGCCACGCTCTGGAGTCGAGAGTTTTGAGCTGCCTGAAGGCCTTTAACTTGGCTTAGCGACCCGTTGTACTAAGACTAATGGCCTGGACCTACAATTATATTAAAAACTTGTCATTCGAGGATCGATGATGGCGTCACATCACCTTAATCGAGTTACAGACGCTACATCATCATCATCATTATCAGCAAACTTTCATATTGCAACATCCACAACCTCGCTTATTGTCTCGTCGCCTCTAACTTGCCAGCTACGTCGATCTTGTACTATCCTTTTTCATAGTCGAATAAAGAAACTAACTAACTATGATGGCTCGCTGACCCCGAAATGGATCCTGGCCTCCGAAGTGTGCTCAGGTCTTGTTGCACTTGATCTTCCCAGTCGAATAAAGGCTCTATTCTATTTTCCAGTACTTACTGAAGAACACGCGACTAAGCGACGTGAACAAGCGACTGAAGGCACAAATATGGAGCTCAGTGGTGACCATTGTGCTGGTGGAAGCCAAGAACCTGCCAGCCATGGACATGGACACAAGATCCAGTGACCCTTATTGTAAGTTTAGGTGAGTAGAATAAAGATGGAAGACAAATCAAGCAGCATGCTGAACCTGCGCCTTTTAAGCACAATAAATACTTTCTTCCTGTTCATATATCCTTTATATTGTTTTCTAAGTAAAACTATTTTCTTTATTTCTTCTTTCTTTCATTGTATCACTAGAAACCGTTTCAGCCTACCACAGCCTACCGGTTTAGGTCCAATAAGTTTAGACCTAAAGCCACTTTTATTACAATTATCACTCATAGTTTAAGACTAACCTGAAGAAATACTTCTCACAGCACTTGCATTGTGACCATTAAAAGAATTAATGAAAGAAATTCAAAATGTATTGCACGCTGCATTTGAAACACGTAGGATTATTATGGGTAAATTATTAATAACTTTAAGAATAAAATAGGCATGTCAGTAAAGAAAACATGTAAAAATGTTTCCTCTCGCTTGCATAATCAAATTAGTCGAGCAAGAGGAAACGGGCTTCCATATGATTTGTTTATTGAATCAAGTACATACATACTAATTTTGTGTACATACGTAACTAATCATTTCAATATTCTATGTCCAGATTAGGTAACGAGAAATTCAAAAGCAAGGTGGTATGGAAGTCGCTCCATCCATCATGGTTGGAGCAGTTTGACCTCCATCTTTATGATGATCAGGAGCAGATCCTTGAAGTGACCGTGTGGGACAAAGATAAACAAACCAAGGATGACTTCTTAGGACGGTGAGTGAAGATAAATAATAAAAGAGAGAAAAATGGTTGTTAGTAAATACATTTTTCTTACCTCTTACTCCTATTAAAAAGGCGAGTGTGGTTTGGTGGCGTAACGCCTTTTAATCAGACGGCCCCTGGCCCGATCTTAGCCCTACCCCGATGACTTGTTTCTTAAGTTATGTGTGGATTTGCACTCGCTTCACGATGATGGAAAACATCGTGAGGAAACCAACATGATTGAGGACTACAATATCAGGAAACGTGTGTCATCTGCCTAGCCGCACTTGGTCATCGTGCTGGATATGTCCTATGTCTCCATTATAGTCAGAGAAGAGAATGTATGTGTGGATTGCTTATTCAGTTGATATGCTACTTACGCCGGAAATGAGAGACAGAATAAGTGTTTTTCAAATCCTCTATGAGAGGATGGTTTGATGGTTTTGGGACAAATAATATATTGGAACTAACCTTGAAATTACGTTATAATAGCTCTTATAGGGACGTTCGTTTTTTTTAGCTTTTGATAAGTAATACAATTGACTTTGTAATACTGGTAGATTCGAAGTCGGCCAATCAGTCGGCTATTTAAGTTGGTCAGTTTAAAGTCAGTTTTATCTTCTCCGCCATGACCCAAAAATATCTCAACCTCGATTTTTAATTCCTTCCCGGCAATAAGTTTTGTTTCTTCAATCAAGGCCAAACAAACCGTTCCTTTGTCGAGCTGTTACAAATTTCCAAGTGTTTGGTGCGATGCATTGGACAGCTTTTTGGCAACGCGCCAGATGTTCGATTAAGCCGTATTCAATAAATACATAGGTATCGAAGTGGAAGGAAGTGTTTATTCGTAAAGATAATTTGGATTTGTTACCGTTATAGAATTTAAAATGGATTCTACGCATCAGATACCAGTATGCCCAAAAATGTAAAGTTAATCAACTGATATTAATGAAATGAGACTTTTGCAGATATAGGAATAGTAGTACCTAAGGTACTACTTTCTTTTGTTATCATACGAACTAAGGAGTTTTAGGATTCTATTCAAACTTTTCCAACTACAGGGCTTAATATCGATCTTATTCATAAATAAAATAATTGAATTATGACTGAGACACTAAATTATACATAAATTATGAGTAACAAACCTTTACATAACCTTCACCTTTTAATCTCTAAACTCGATCGTGATCGTTTTTTCGGTGCCAATTAAAAAGAATTATAGTTTTTGTAACATAAAACTGCATAGATATAATTGTGATAGATATTTTCTATCCCTACTTATACCTTTAATAATAAGCTTCGAAATGTCAGTTTATGGTAATGTCACCAGTTACCTTTTGTTAAATGTTGGAATCAATTTAAATATCTTTAGCTATTCGGGGTACGCCAACCAAATAGAACGGTAAAGTACCACAGTGAATTTGAATTGGTCCTAGAGTGTTTTATTTCGGTCACATAGTTGATCAAAATGAGAAAAAGGGGTGTATTGAAGAGGTATATTTGATGAATCAATCCTACATAAAGTGGTGATGTATAGGACAAAATTGCGTAATCTGTGCATTTTCTCATTAACATTCTAATAAAAGTAATCTAAAAGTTAAGCGACTATTAAGTATATATTATTTTTGCCTTTAAGAATCCAAAATATTGTGTTCAAATCTGGAGTCAAAGTCTCACCTTCATATAATCCTGGCGGTTATAATATTTTTCTAAATTTGATTCGCTTCACGTTTTTACCCACGTTAATTTAGGACGAAAAGTTGCCAACTAGTTAATCCAGGGCTTAAACTATCTTCGTACCAAATGTCATCAAGTCCAGTTCTGTCTTTTAAGCGTGAAGGAGTAGTAAACACACATACATACACGTACACAAACTTTCGTCTTAAAATGAGCTGATTTGAGATTTTTCGACGTAACCACGTCGAAAAATCTCACTTCTGTTTTTGAAATTTTTGGCCAGTTCCTTTGAAATATTATTATTTATTGTTATTATTTTTATAAGATGGATTTTGTTATAATTTGCATAATAATTATAGCCAACTCGAATAACATTTTCTATCTTCCTCAAGACTGTTACGGGAGCGTATTTTCCGGTTCCATCCCGTGGGAATTAAAACCTATTGAATTCCGTATACGTAAAACCATTTTATTTCCTACCTTATCGACTGCTCCTTATTTACCGGCAATAAGGTTTACATTCGGTTATTTCGTTTGTTAAGTTAAAATTGCAATATCTAAAGTACGAAAACGTGTCTGCGACGAAGTCTCTTGTTGACATTTTTAGATTGAGTTTTATGGTTTGGCAAAATGGAAATGTTAGATTGAATTGGTCGTGAAAGAAAGAAAATATAGATTACGTACTTTTGCTTCGTAAATAGGTGCTTCGCGGAAGTGTTTATTTAGAATCATTTACTCGCAATAAGCCTAACCGAAGGTAATTTATTAATTTACTTATTGCTTTTGATGTACACAAAAATATATTTTTCTTCGTATAAGCTTAGTGACCAAGCTCTGATATCGAAAGATTTCCAGCCGCCCAAAGACTCCTGACTTTGCTTACAACACTAACATTATGTGCATACTAATTTAAAAACATTTCCAGTTGCACAATAGACTTATCGAAGCTAGAACGAGAGAAGACGCACAACATCTGGAAGGATCTAGAAGAGGGTAACGGACAAATATTCCTTCTTCTTACCATCAGCGGCACCACGCAGTCGGAAACTATCACCGACCTTACCAGCTATAAAGAGAACCCAAGGGATATTGAGAATATTGAGAGGCGATATGTGAGTATTTACATCTCAGTTATTTTAAATAGCTTTGTTATTCTTATATGTAGCTCTTTGTCATTCCTATGTATGGAAAACTCATTGGCTTTTTTTTAATCCTTAATAGGTGTATTTATTTTTGTATTTATTTTTATTGTCTTGCAATTCTTGTTTTAACATTAAACGCTTAAATACAGAAAAAATTAAGCGCTTAAATACAGAAGCGTTTAATTTTTTTCTACGTGCACTACTATACACTACTATTTCTTTATTGTAGATCCTTCTCGTGTCTTATTGTCACTATCCTATCAGTGGTTGCCTGGAAGAGATCGCTTTTAGCGATCTGTTCAAGTGGCTGCCATTTTGGCACTATTTTTATTGTGTACTAGCTGACCCGGCAAACGTTGTTTTGCCTTAAAAATATATAGTAGAAGATTCTCAGACCTACTGAATACGCATATGAAATTTGGTAAAAATCGGTCAAGCCGTTTTGGAGGAGTACGGTAACTAACATTGTGTCATGGAAATTTTATAATTCTTTATTGGACACATAAATAAAAAAGGCACAGTAAAAGACAATTAACTTAAAATTAGTGTACCACAATTGGCGGCCTTATCGCTTAAAGCGATCTCTTCCAGGCAACCTTTGGATGGAAAGGAATTTATAAACGACTAAAGAAGAACGTAGTGTACAATAAAGAATAATAAAAAACATACATATTATATTAATAATCTTATCTTAATTTATATAATCTCGTGTCACAATGTTTGTCCTCAATGGACTCCTAAACCACTTAACCGATTATAATAAAATTCGCACACCATGTGCAGTTCGATCCAACTTGAGAGATAGGATAGTTTAAAACTCAAATTATAGTCGCAATTTTAATTTATTGCTAATATAATTTGTTATAATTAACTGTAAGTAACCTATCTATATAGTAATTGAATTATCAATGAAGTAATTCGTAAAAATGAAGTATCTTTTTGTACGTGTTACTCCTAACCAAAAAGAAACCTGGCAATAACTAACCTTAGGCCTATATTACTTAAAGTAGGCGACCATACGTTTTTATCAAATCGCTAGTGCCTTGAAAATTCGCAAAACGGACACAACCGTCAACGACGTCTGCCCTCACGCGTCTGCCCGCGTTCGGGTCGCGCACTCAGCTATTAGCCGCTTCTTCCCCACCCCACGCCCGTTCGCCTGGCGCCGCTGCATTTTAAATCTGTGATATCTTTGAAAATATTTATTTAATTTACATGCTGCAAAAAGCCATATTGATCTTTATTAAATGCACAATGTATTTAAGATACTTAATTGTATAAGGATTTATACTGTATTGCTTAAAATCGCTTCGTAAATAAGCCATTATTTCTCGTACAAAGTAAAGGATAAAAAATGGTTATTGTGGGTTATTCCTAAGAGATAAACATATACCATCACGGACTTTTTTGTAGACCTTTTTAAGTTGTACAATACTGTAGTAAATTGTTTTGATCTATCTTGTAGGATACAGTCAGCGTTTGCAATGTAAGCGCAAAAAATGTGTTTTTTTTACGACCTCACATTAAAAACCTCAAAAATTTTAGCCTATGTGTTATTCTGATGTATAAGCTATAGCCTATGTGTTATTCTGATGTATAAGCTACATTGTGGTAAAGTTTCATTCAAATCCATTCAGTAATTTTTACGTGAAAGAGTAACAAACATACATCCATACATCCATACATCCACACATCCATACATACAAACTTTCGCCTTTATAATATTAGTAGGATTATCTTATGAGAATTGCTTACTTTAATAAGTTAGTGAAAATAAAGAATTTATCGTTCTAAAGCATTTGCCATGTACATCAATTTATGATTTGTTTTGAATTACAGTAATTTCACCAAGAATGACAGCCACATATACATGTTTCCTTATTTTAATTGTGCAAGCTTTAGTTATATTATAAACTTCAAATAACTGTGGCGTTACTTTTACACGTCACCGCCCATCATTTTGATTGATTCAAGTATACAATATAGCTGCGCGCTTAAAGACCATTCATGACCGTCGCCACACACAACATCTGTCTGGGAATCCTCTCCGTCAAATGGGGTCAGACTGACGTCACTCTATAAACCTGTTAAACATTTTCATTGTTCAACTCTCTGTTTAAGGCAAAGATAAGGGCAAAATCTTAATCTTAAAGGCCGTCTAAAGAACTACTCTAAGAATATTTACACTTATTTTGACACTAATCAGACTTATGAATTAAAAATAAAACTGGTTAAAAAATTCGAATATTAAGTTTTTATGAACGAGTTTTTTTTCATATTGAAGCTGGATCGTTCGAAGAGTCAGAATCTCCTGATGATGCCTTGTGGTTAGGCGAAACACGTGTAGAGTTAAGAATTTCCGAATGTGTAACGGTAACCTTAATCTTAGTTGATTAATCTTAGTTAATTTTTCCTTTACTTGTCTTAATTTGGATTTCGGATCACAGCGGAAGTACACTAAATATTTAATTTTGTCTTCTATTTAAAAATGTTAGTGTTATATAATTTTTTTTTTGCGATTTTCTCTAGGCGTGGTATAATGTGAACGATGCAGGCGCTAGTGGAGTGGGCTGGCTTTGCGTCAAGGTGTACGGAGCCAAAGGTCTCGCGGCCGCAGACTTGGGAGGAAAGTCAGACCCCTTCTGCGTGCTGGAACTGGGAAACGCGAGACTGCAAACGCATACCGAGTACAAAACCCTGGCTCCTAATTGGATGAAGATTTTTACATTGTGAGTACTAGTTTTCCAATTCAATTTTTCTTTTTTTTTTTATAATAGGACACATTTCACACAAGGCTCGTTAACCCCAAACTGAACCATTTCTAGTTCGTATTATGGTTGCTAACACAACTGATATACTACATACATATTTTATATAGATACATATTTAACACCCAGACCGACAGCCAACAAACAACAAATAAAATTGGAAATCAATAAGGTAGATAAAAATTCTATGTAGTGTCCTTTAGTTAACATATACTGTAAGCATTTAGTGACACGCAATTTTTTGTTGATGTTTATAAACTATTCTCAACTGATCTTTAAAATAAAAAGAGCTAAACTATTATGAATTTGGTGAAAATGTAAATCAGACCCTTTTTAAACGCTGATATTAACAAGAACGAACCCACTAACAAATACCTGATTGACAGGCTTTTATAGTAAGCCAAGTCAGAGGCCTTCAAGTGGCTTGAAAACTCGTCACCAGAGCTTGGCCACTTAGCTCATACGAATAAGAAGAAGATGAAGACAAGCTATAGAAGAAAGTCGTAATGTTACAAAACACAATATTGTTTTTTTCAGCACAGTAAAAGATATAACATCAATTTTAGACATCACAGTATACGATGAAGACCACGATCATAAAGTAGAGTTTCTAGGAAAACTGGCGATACCATTACTGACGATCAGAAATGGAGAGAAGCGATGGTATGCGCTGAAGGATAAGAAGATGAGGGCAAGAGCGAAAGGGAACTGGCCCCAAATACTGCTAGAGATGACAGTTATTTGGAATCCGGTAAGAATGTAACGATCAAATACAATTTAGGTACAATAAAAATGCAGGTGCACTATACAAATGAAATTAAGTCTTATATCCTATACAATAAAAAATAATATGCAATTTTTGATTTGATAACTTCGATGAACACGCTGGTTGTACGTATAAAAAGCATGACTCTATGTCACGTTCTCTCAGAGCGTGTTCAAACGAGAGCGTGTATCAAGCTACTGAGAGGTAGGACTGGCCGAAGCGTTCAGCTTGTGACTATTCTCTCTTTCAATAAATCCATCGGCCGATGTTGAATGTATCTTTATAACGTTATCATGTAAATTATCGACCGTTATCATAAGTTCCAGGCAATCATTTTTTTCTTTTATACCTCTTTGTCTTATCTATAGGTTCTAAAACACAAAAATAATTTATTCTTCTTCCTTGCCTTAGTCCACTAGGTGGAGTCGGCGCAGCAAATTTTCCTCTTCCACTCTCCTCTATCAACCGTCGTCTCTACACTCACTCCTTTCACTCTCATGTCCTCATTCATACACTCCATCCATGTCTTCTTCGGTCGGCCTCTTGTCCTTCTTCCTTGCATTTCCATTTCCATACATCTCCTACTAACATGCATCTCCTCTCTACGCATCACATGTCCATACCACGCTAACCTCCCACTCTTTAATTTCTCAAAACACAAAAATAATTATTTTATAAAATTTCTAGTTAAAAGGCGCAATAAGGGCAGTAAATCCGAAAGAGCCAAAGTACATGGCGCAGGAAGCAAAGTTCAAGAGACAGCTGTTCATTAGAAACGTAATGAGGTTGAAGGCGATCATAATGTGGTTCATAGAAGTAGGGAAAATTTTACAGTAAGTTGATGCAATTATGTGTTGATTATTGTTTATTTTCTTTTGATCTTATTTCATTGCTCTTAATTAGTGAGTTTCAGTGTATTTTTTTATTCAAATCAAATATATCGTAAACTGACTTTCCGTGTATGACAAAGTTAATAATGAGTTAAATTGATTTGAATAGTTATCTAATAAAATCGTTGGACTCACCGAATGGAAAACAACGATTTATGAAGTCCAAGTATTTTTTCATGTTATAGACAAGCTTGACCACAACTCACTTGATGTTGAGTGATATTGCAGGCTAGGATGAAGCACGTTTTCCTCTCGCCTTGAAGACAGTAAGGTTTAGATTCAATTAGTATTTTATCAATTTTTCAGAGACTGTTTTGAATGGGAATCCCGCATTCGTTCGTTCCTTGGACTTCTGATTTGGTTAGTCTTCTGCTACTACTATGAGATGTGGATGTTACCACCCATCTTACTCGCCTTCTTCTTTAGGAACTGGCTCATTTATAGGCTCACCGGTAAGTGACCTTTGTAATTATCAAATGGTCTTGTCTTGGTTATAACTTTTCTTATTTACAGGGTTACGGTTATTAACGCAAAATTAATTATAGCCAGTTTTTGGTGCGCCGGTATCTTAGCTACAAATAATTTTAGTCATGCAAGATATGGGAATTTGCGAAAAGAAAGCTTCTCTTTACCAAAAGCCACAATGTATGGATTATTATTTCGCAAATTTTCAAAAATTATAGAATAGAATTTAATTGAGTGGACGCACTCAAGCCGTCAATACCACTTTGTATGTGTCAAAACGTTTTGGTACCTTTTATGTATCAACACTTTTCAAAGAACCAAAAAAATTAACTAATGTATTCTATGTGTCTCAATGTATCATGTATTACTAAATAATCTGGATAATATAATTCAGTTCTTTAAAATATTGTTAATGATGCCATTATAATAGGTAGTATCTTCTATTTTATTACTTAACTTTATCCTCGAATATAATAACCTATTCAGTTAGTCTACTTATATTCCTTATATTTTTATTTAAATTATCGTTTACTTTTTTTTAGTTCAATTGAAAGCTAAGAAAGCTAAATTTGAAAACGATCCACGACCTTTCTTATCAAAATTCTTTTCTAGTAAGTTTGAAATATTTTTAATGTTATGCCCGACCATGTTGTTATGATATTAAATGTTGCAGCAATGAACTTGATGTTTCTTACATAAAACATTTAGACAAAACTTAAATATTACCATATTCCTAAAGCTTGATAATTTTTTTATTATTTGAAAGAAAGAAACTAATTAACAAATGTGATTTTAAACCCGGAGTGCATGAAATAAAGTTTAAATGTGTGTGCTATATAATACTAACACTGTACTCACCCACTTTAAAAATGTTTCATTAAATGTAAATGTCAACTTAATATTGTTGCAGTAATTAAAAAAGAAACTGCTTACGATATAGTTTTCGCTATGCTTCAATATACTAATAACAATAGTATAATCCTATATAAGTATACTGACAGTATACATATGTTGTTCAATGTTAATATAATCTTAATTTCAAAATTTTATTTTGTTAAATAATGAAACTTAATCAATAGAGATAAAAATAAAAAATGTTAAAGCATGCAATAAATTAAAAAAATATCGATATGTTTTTTCTATAGCTAATATGACCGTTACAATGTTCAGTTTAAATTTAAATTTGTTTACTCAATTAGATTAAAAAAAATATAACACGATGATTTGAGAATTTTTATGGCAGAAATAAATAAATGACTGTATTGTTTTTTCAGGAGGAAATCCACTTTTAATACCAGTAGATGACGAAGACTTATTAGCTGAAGAGGACGATGAAGAAGAAGGAGATAAGGTAAAATATCAAGAATAATTGTTTGAGTATAATAGAAATCTCTGGTGTGAATTGAAAAAATATAACCATACAAAAACACTAACCCTAAATATATACTTTCTCGAACAATACATATACTGTGGTTTGGTCGCCCACTATATCGGAACTAAATTATTTGGGAAACTAATTATTGACAGTAACATTTGCTATGTTTTTTTTAATGGCTGGAAAATTATTACTTTTACTTAACAAGCCAATAAAAATGCAAACTTTCATCTATATATTCGTAATCTGAGCACTTGAAAACGCAAAGGTTTGCGACGATATCCAGGGCAACAATTTATATTTTGTAGTGCTGTGATTAAAGATTTTACTCCTCGACAGGAAGAGAAGAAATCTCTAAAAGAAAGACTGCAAGCAATACAAGAAGTGACACAGACGGTGCAAAACGCTATCGGATATGTTGCTTCTTTGGGAGAGGCTGTTAAAAAGTAAGTCATTTATATAAACCATAAGTAATGGTAATGATTTTTGAACTAAAATTAATACAAATTTGATATGTAAAATTCTGAAATATTTAGTTGTAATTACAGGGGTTGGATGAATGAATTTGCGCAAAGCAACAATCGCTCAAGGCTTGCTTTGCGTAAATGAATATAGGTTTAAATCAGGTATCAAGTAGTACCTATCTAAAAAAGTATAAATACCTCTTTTCTTAGACTTATCGATGTCCATGATACTGTAATAAGCAAATATCATAAACCGACTACTATAAGTACTTATAGGAATATATTTAATTTTGACTAACGTAATGCTATAAAAATGATTTTCATTGTTTCAGCCTTTTCAATTTCACAGTGCCATACCTGAGTTACTTAGCTATATTAATGCTGGTTGGAGCCATGATTGTTCTTTATATAATACCACTCCGATATCTACTGATGGCTTGGGGTAAGCTTTATAATATATACATATTACTATTATTGGTGCCCTGACAGAATAGTAGGATATTTAGAATAACAGGTAATTAGCATGTATGTGGAACCACTAACCTACATACACTATAAAGCTTGTTTTTGCATATATGCCAATACTATAAAGAGGAAACAGCAAGAGCAGGGGGAAGTTTGTTTGTTTGACGTGAATAGGCTCTGAAACTACTAGGTATACCGATTTTAAACATTATTTCACCCTTGGGAAGCAACATTATCCCCGAGAAACATACGAGTTATATTTTGCTTCATAAGCATCTTAGATTATTTAGTACGAAGCCGGGGTGGAATGCTAGTGTATAATAAAGATATACTTACGAATAAAATAATAAACAAGAACAAATGAAAGACCCACAAAAATTATCTACAACTGCATAAAGCAGTACCAACTTGGACATATCAAAGGCTTTTGAATGTACTAACGTTATTTACATATCACAAAAATGAGTCTAATTTTAATAAAGGTGGGATAAATGAACTTCATGTTTCAGGTATCAATAAGTTTACAAGAAAGATACTACGACCACATACAATACCTAACAATGAAGTGTTAGATTTACTGTCGAGGGTGCCAGATGACGAAATATTGGTAAGAAAAGTTTCACGTGTAGTTAAAATATAACCAACCAAGTGCGTGCCAAAGTCACACACGAAAGGTTGCTTACATTTTTAACATAACATAAAAATAACTTTATTTAAGCAAAGAATTTACAATATTAATAAGTAGGAATCCTACTTAGTACTAAATATCGCTGCTTGTTTGAGCTGCCACCAAACCCGAACTGAGTAAAAATACTCTTATATCGGGATTATGGTAGCTTCACAAACAAGCAGTATCAAATAAGCTACTTTATTTTTGTTTATATTAGTTTGGGGCGAAGCTCTTACAATTTTATGTTCCTACTTAAGATTTCGACATTCAGTTAGGTTCTATAAAGGACCTACTCTTGAATGTAAGTAGTAGTAACATTGAATTAATATATTTCTATGAGTCCCAGCAGTGGGAACGTATAGTATAGTATAGTGGGCTGATAATGCTTATGCTTGTGTACGCATTCAAAGATCGTCCACATCGACCTTTGCTTTATACCTAGATTTTTCTTCTTAATGGGCTTGCGCTTGACCGCTATTCACTTGATGGTAAGCGATATTGCGATGTAAAGTGGAGCGCGCTTGCCCAGAAGAACCCGGTTCCATCTTGCCTTGAAATCAGCTAGATTATAGACGTTCCGATGTTCGCGTCGGATCTTCTTAGCTGAGCTACAGGCTCATATTGGAACGGTCTATTTGGAAGGTCACAAGTCTATATTATGGTTTATAGAAGACAATCTGAAATAAATATTTAGATGTTCTCCTTGCATATCTTAATTTGTTTTCAGATCACACAGGAAATATACAATATATTTCAAATTTTATTCTATCTACAATGGATTTCCGCAAAATAAAGACTGAGTCAATAGGTTCTATATAGGTTTCTGTGTAGGTTAAAATATTTATTTTTCCCTTTTACAGTTGGACTGCAGAGAGCTTAAACCTCACTCTCCGAATGATCGTCGAGATGTCAGAAAGAAGCACAAAGCGTCATAACCCCCTGTGAAGGTCCGGCAACGGGTCAAGCAATACTTTTCCAAGTTTAGATATAAGAAAAGTTTGTAAAAAATCTCCAATATTTATAAGTATTTACCTACCTACATATACTTAGATAGGATTTTGAAATCACATCTGTATAATCTTAACTTCCAACTCTCATTCCATTTTGTATTTTTAAATAGATCCGTTTTATTATTTTTATGATAGTTACGCTTGCGCTTGATCGCAACTCACCTGATGTTGCGATCTAGGATGGAGCGCGCTTGCCTAGAAGAAACCGATTCACTCTCGCCTTAAGACAGATTACTTTTTATCACTTGGAACTTAAACCAAAGTATTGAATCTCAATGAAACATAATTGGTATCTACTATTATTTATATAAATTTAGCTTACTCTATGATAATTTGTTTTGAAAAATCAAAAGTACAAAAGCAATACATGTCATTGAATTTATGAAACTATATTACTGATATTGCATTTATTTAAATTACTTATAGTTTATTTTTTTGTAGAAATCATGATTTATTTACCTATGTATTATAATATTTACATTACCTGGTCTTTTTGTGGTCAAAAGTTACAAATTTCAAAATTCTACCAATTGTACTAACTACTATCATAGACTAATAAATATAATAGACGCTGAAACTCTTGTTGAAAGTCGAACTACGTTCATCATGCGATACACGTAGCGCCATCTATTCGTATTTTCTTGAAGTGACTTCACTCATGTCACGCGATCTACTATCGTCATATCACTTTGCGACTGCAGCGCGTTGCGGAATTTGGCGGCAGCAAGGCTGCACGTGCGATTTGCAGCGCCATCTAGGTTTCAACGGTAATTATGGCAAACTTCCGCGCCACGCTTTATTGTTTGTGTGTATTCTCTCTAGTAGTCAGATCACTGGTAAAACTAACTACTATATACAAGTCCATTATTAGCAATAATTAGATTAAGGGTGTCTGAAATAATATTTATGATATAGTCACTGTTTTTCTTTTGTAAATATTATATTTACAGTAACTGTTTGTTAAATATTGTAATCTGTGATGAATAGATCTGTAAATATAACACCAAAATCATGTTTATAAAACTTCTAAATAAAATTATAATTAATAATAAAATTATTATAGCGATAAATATTTATTAATTAATTTATCATAATGACGTATCTTCCAATATTTCGCAGTTATTAGTATAATTAGATTTTCTTAGTGAATGCTAGTTGAAACTTTAAATTATACATATAGTATTATAGTTGATAAATTGTACCTTTTTGCTTTTGTATTACCGAAATATAGCGAAATATTTATCTCCCTAAGTCTGGTATTTAAGACACTGCCAACTGCTATCAGTGCAGCGAATAGAATAGTAACTTGGCCGATAAAATGGTTCCACTGTCCACGCGTAAAATACCGCGGTGGGTGAGGCTAAACATGGATCCAAATTCTAAGCGGCAATTGTATGGAGTTACTCTTCCGTTTATTCTAGTTCGCTGGGCAATATACAACAATCATTGCTTTCCTGAGCGACGCGATAGTCTAAAATCTCATTTTTAATACAGAAAGACTGAAATATAAACAGGATAATTATCAAATACTATTCTCACTGATGATTCGATTTGTTATAATATCATCACTATAATAGCAGTATATTTTATCGCTGGCAGTGGCGACTGTTGACAATCTAGTATTTAAATACAGAACTTAGGAGATTATTTAAAAATAACGTTTGTAGAACAGAAAAAAAAATTATAAGTAGGGTAAAGTGCTGTACCTTTGGACGGCTTTACCTTTGGACAGCATCGATTCCGCGTAAATTATAATCGATAATCGAAGTGACTGAACGCATCCGTAACGGTTTTTTGTCAAATGGCAACACCAAGCTATCTGCCATATTAAATGGCAATGTTGTGATCCTTGAGCGACCGTTAACGATTTTTTGCATAAAAAGTAAGTTTTTTTACTATGTTATCGAGTGATTTGCTTTTGTTTGAGGAGTATTACAAGTGTTATTAGATCTGTTTTTTTGAGTTCATCATATTTATCTAAATTTTTCGTAGTTTTCTCGTGTATAAGTTGAATAGTTTTTGAGATATTGGAGTTCGTATACATTTTTGCCTAATTTGAACCTTTGGACACAGTACTTGATGTACCTTTGGACTGTCCAAAGGTACATTTATGCGCTGTACCTATGGACACTCAATCTTAAGAAATAATTGAAGTAAGCAAGGAGATACGATTAAAAAGGGCACTATAACAGAGGAATCCCCTCTAATTATAGAACATAATTTTCCTGATCAGTCAGATGCTATTACAGAGGAATCCCCTCCAATTATAGAACATAATCGTCATGATCAGTCTCCAGACTCTCCTATAACTCCTGTGGTTTTAAAAGAACATAATATATCTTCACATGAATATGTAAATGAATTTGGAAATTAATCTACGGGAAATATTTTAGAGATCCAAGTAGAACTCTATCCAGAACCTAACCAGAAATCACATATTGCTGTTTCAGCAGTAAAAAAAACAATTGCAAATTCTGATTTGGATGAAATATTGATGATGGAACCTGAAACTATTAATTTAAAGTCAAAAAAGGGAGTAAAATATGTAAAAAAAAAACAAAACAATTCTTTGATACCAGAAAACTCAATTCAAAACTCAAGTTTAGACTTGTCAGTATTGGAATCTATACGGCCTTATTTATTATTTATTTATGAACTCGAATTTTAACAGACACTCCTGAAAAACAAGTCTTGCAGGAAGAAGCACTGAAAAGAGATGAAAGGAAAAAGAAACCTACTTTACCTAAGACTACAAAACAATCCTGTAAAAAGATAAAAAAGGAACTGAAAGTTGTGAAAAATAAGTTATTACCATTTGTGGCCTGCAAAATGTGTAAAAAATCTGATGAGAAGACAAAAGCTATGAATTTTTGTACACTGTGTAAGTTGTGGTATCATCAAAGATGCATTTCAAAGGCACATAGAGAAAATTTTGAACCTGATGATGAAAATGGGTTTATATGTCAAGAATGTTTTATCTTAGAAGATGATGTCAATTCTGATGGTGACAGTGAAGAATTTGCCTCTAAAATGTTTCAGGAATATCTTAATAGTAAAAAACATCAATGATTTTTCAAAAAATTTAGATTATTCTACTATAGTACTAAAATTAAGTAATGTTTCTTATTATTGTAGTATCATGTCCAAAGGTTCATTTCCTGTCCAAAGGTAAAAATAACATGTCCCAAGGTACAAACTTATGTTGAACCTTTGGACAAATTTGTAATTTTTAAAAAATGTTTAATAATTATAAGATTAAGCTCTATTTGAAGAATCTATTAATTGATTATTGTAGGCTTATGATTCTTTAATGTCTTTGTGCCATAATATTTAAAGAAAATTGTAAACTTTTTTTCTAAATGATTGTTTTATTCGAAATTCTGGAAATCGTCCAATGGTACAGCACTCTACCCTACTTATGCATTTACCTAAAACAAAACGTACATGCAAATACCCGCAAAAAATAATGAATGAATAATGAAATTCAAAGCAGCGTGTTATACATAAAAATATTTAAATATTAGATTTTTATTAAGAGGTAATTATTAGTAAAACAAAATTTTCTAAAAAACGTAGATAGGATTTTTGAAATACCATTTTGTAAAAAGAAAACTTGTTAAGATTTTGTTACTATAGATATTAACATTGTTATTATTATATTGTTTAAAAAGAAGTTTATGATAAATCACGTTTTATGTGTTAACTGTCTGCATCTAAAAATAATAATAAATGTTATATTGTACAGATTTTCTCATATCTTAAACAAAGTTTCATAGTATAAGACTGAGACCAATCTCATTGCATATAAAAAATAAACATCTCAAATACTTACTTAGAAATAAAATACGCTTTCTATTTTTCAGATTTCTGCTTCTAAGAATAGTTCTATTTACTAAGAATTGTAGATTTTTCTGTATATCTTCGTAAAGCACAAACAGATATGTCATTCATATTAGCTAAAAAATTTGGTGGACGCACATTTAAATTTCTTTTGAGTCAATATAATCTAACAGAGGCTTAAAATTCAAAATATTTTGCGTAGGTTAAGTACTAAGACAAAACCACGCACAAAATGGACTAGCATACACCGATAACTGTCATTTATTCATTTATTTATTTGTATACATGGTTACTGATAACTATCGTAAAACCTTTTTATGAGCGGGTTTTGTATGTCTAGATTAACTACTTTTGTTTTAAGCTTTTGGTAATACGAGAAAAAAATTACAGCGACAAAAAGTTGGCTGACGCGCGGCAAAATGTGGAGAATAGATTTCTTTTTCATCCATTTCTTAAAGATGTACCAGTACCATAGACAAATTATATAAATATTTGTCTATGGTTGGTACATAGAACAAAATCTATTTGTCTGATTTAACAAATTCACGTTCTAGACGCAACTATGCCGCCGTTAATAGTGTAATAATTACATTGATATTGGTTTATTAATATCATTGTATATATAGACTCTTTAGACAATAGCGAACTTTTTGTTAACTATCCGATTCAGAATGTTTGACAGACGTCACATTGAAGTGGAAATGGCTTTTTGTTTTTAGATAGATGTGGAAAAAGATTCTTAGAATCAAGGGATTTGTTTAAATACTTTGAGTTAAAATACTAAGGCCAAAAGATTGCTAAATATACAAATTAATATGAAACAGCAGATAGTACTTTTAGTAAAAGGTTTTGCGTAAATTACCAGTAGCCCTGTATATATTCCACTGAGACTAACAAAAACTTTGTCTTCGTCACATAACTTTGATCAAAAATTTAAGTCCAAATTATTATTGCTTAATTTTCTTCATGGCTTGATAGTTTACGAATGATTTCTCTAGTCGTTAATTTTAGGCTTTTATACAGCGAACTAGAATAAATAGAATAATAACTTGCCCGATAAGATGATTCCACCGTCCACGCGTAAAGTACCGCGGTGGTTGGGGGAAAACAGTTGCTCGCGTGGCTTCGACCGACCAATCGCGTGCGAGCTTTGTGTGTGTGTGTGCGTGTTTCGTTGGGATAGCAATATAATTGTGTGCGTAGATGGATTCAAATTCTAAGCGGAAATTGTATGGAGTTAGTCTTCCGTTTATTCTAGTTCGCTGCTTTTATATGATTTTCCTGATTGGCACCAACTTTTATAACAAAAGTGGAAAAATGCTATCATACTCTATCTTGTTTGTGACTATCTTTATACTACACAACATAACTTTTAAAACACTGGAATCTAAAATATAGATTTTTTTTGTTTTAAAATGGGTCACTCTAGTACCTGCTCTTACTACCTATCTACTAACATCCGATCCATAAAGAATATTTATATTTATGTAATTACTAAATTTACATTTTAGTAATGACAATTTGATTTAAATTGTGATGCACGATACCTTAGATAAAATGTTAAAGCTTTCATATTTTAAAAGAATAAAGATTTATCAAATTACCTCATGAAGTTTTATTTTGTAAGGTTCTTCTTCGCGTGAGCTATAAATTACTTCCTGCTCTTTTTAGGGTTTCGTACTGAAAGGGTAACGACGGAACCACATACTTCAATGCCCGTCTTTCACCAGCCTGTCTGATGAAATTTTCAGTCGATGTATTTTCTGTGGGCACTATAATAACACGTACAAACAATAGAATGATTTTGAAACATAAAAAGGTTTCCCTGAGGGATACAATTAATCACGTCATTTTTTGCAACGTTAATATGCTTAATGTTGCACACATTAAGCGTTTTTGTTCATTGTTAAGCATTTTTTTACTTGGTCACTAGCGACATTTTGTACACCCTCTTCTTTACATTCACAATATATTTATATAAATTAAAATAAAATTAATAAAGGCTCCCATACAGCAAACATGATTTAATGCCATTTCTTTTTAATGGTAAGGAACCCTTCATGCGCATGCCCGATTTGCACTAATTCTTATGGTAGAAAATGTTGTTCAATAATAAGGCATCATTAAAAAAACTTTGAATGACGTTGACGACAATTTCCCGCCGCCATATTGATTACCTGTCATTGTCTTGTCACCGCGCCGCTGTGCCTCTTTTGCTGCTGAAGTGCCAATTCCATCTAAAACTCCTCATAAAACATTCACCACCATGTCTTCCAAATTAAACGAGTACAAGGAAGTTATAGAGCGAAACCTCACAGACAAAAGTAAGCCATGGACAAAATACTTCGAGATGGCAGAACAGAAAACCGGCGTCAACCGGGTGTACCTTTTCATTGGTGAGTTTTAGTTTTTTCTCCTAGTTTATTTATAACCTAAGCGGGATTTGACGTTCCTTTTGGTTGTGCAGGTCTCGTGGCGTTCACCGGTTTATATTTAGTGTTCGGATTCGGCGCTGAGCTGATATGCAACGCGATCGGTTTCGTGTACCCTGCCTACATGTCCATGAAGGCCCTGGAGTCTCCTCAAAAAGATGACGACACTAAATGGCTGACATATTGGGTGGTGTTCGCCTGCTTCTCAGTGGTCGAATACTTCTCGGACTTCATCGTAGGCTGGTTTCCGCTCTACTGGCTGATTAAGGTCAGTAGTTCATTTAATTTCGTACAAGGTCATTTTGAACTATCATTTTCACTCAAGCATGCTTGTCGGCAATTATAGGTATGATTACGAAAATTGCTGACAGGTACTTTCATTACGTTTATAATTCATTGATCAAAGTTCAAGTATAAACACTTATTAGTCATTCCATCATTGTAATTATGTGAAAAGGAAACAAAAATGCTCTTGGCTTGAAGCCAAGTATAACAATCTCCTACCTGTTACATTAGCATGCAGTTTTTTGCTCTGTGACCTAAAGTCAAATATACCTGATCAAATCTAAAAGAATGTTACTGAAAATGTGTATTGTCTGTACAGATTAAAAAATTTAACAAACTGTTTGTGTAAGTTTTAACGTAATGGCACCGGTTTCCGACTAGGCTCCTCTATCCGACCATTTTGATTTTTATTAGCTAAAACTTTTAAAATACGCGCGACACTCATGAAACGGAAAAATTTCGATCCAATTATTTATTGTTCATCATCTGTCAAAACTTGTGTTTCAAATGTTAACCGATATTTCGACAGTTTAACAAAAGCTAAGCAAGGGTGTAGTTTGTATTGGATTGAATGCGAAAAAAACATAAATCGGTGAAAATAAACATTTGGATTTTTACCCTAAATACTTTGTTAAGTTTGTGGTTTATTTACTTTAAACGTTTTATTAGTGTATTAAATTATTAATATTACTATATATATGCAAAAATTGCGTATTTTTATAAGTTTTTTTGGGCAATAAATTATGGACGGAATGAGGAGCATCACAAAACAACAACATTCCGAAATCCGACCGAATCGGTCGGTAACAGGAATTTCGCACTTTGTAAATGAAAGTAATTTTCTATTATGCATGTTATTATGTGGAGGTTTCGTATTTAGTTACTTATTCTAAACGCTATCCTTAAATATTACACCTGTATGCGACCAATGCTAACTTTAATGGATTCTTTGTAATATACGTTTAAACTAACACTCTTTATTGATTTATTTGCGATTCATTTACAAAGACCGGTCTTGTTTTAAAACCTTATATTTTACGTTTTTGACACATAATTGCATAACGACGAAATTGTCATATCTTTATAAGTGTGTGTGAAATGGAAATGAACTAAAAATATAATATCAATTTCGGTTTAGGGGCTTTATTACGAAAATATAGGTTTGGTCGGAATCTTGATGCGATTTGTTTCCTTTAACCCTGTTTCCGTCCAACTCGGTTGCTTTTCATCTGTCAGTAAAAGAGTCTTTCGAAAAGAGTCCCACAATCGCTCACGACATGCAAAACGATGGTTTCAGAAGAAAATATTAGAAGCTGGTTCTCAAAAATACGGCAATATTTTCCTAGACCCTAAACGTATCTTCAATTGTGATGAGAGCGGATGCTATCTGTCGCCCCAGGAAAAGCTAGTACTGGTCAGAAAAGGCTCGAAAAAAGTGTACAGCCGAACTGCCAACAACCAGAAAGAGTATTTGACAGTTTTACTTTCAATAGCTGCTGATGGAGCAATACCGTCACCATTGATGTTATATATGTTTCCATATAAACACTATTTTCCATCTCACATCAAAGCCAACATAACTAAAGGGTGGGGAATGGGACTCTGATTCTGGGTGGATGACGAGTGAGGCATTTTATGAATACATCACAAATGTCTTTCATCCATGGTTTAAAAAAAAAGAATCCAAATGCCAGTGGTTCTTTTTCTGGATGGTCATTCGTCGCATATATTAATCGAAGCGAATCCTGTTAATAACATGGGATCATTCTGACAGCCTTTTACCCCAATGCTACCCATCGTCTACTCCCCTGTTGGATGTAGGAGTATTTTATCCTTTAGAAAAATGTTGTCGTAACGATGTCCGTGAACTGCGGGAAGAAGATGCAGCGATCTGACTTTCCTAAGTACTCGTACTTACGTATAAGTATATAATTTTTTTCCCAACATTTAAAACAACTAGAGTCTAATAAATAGTTACTTTTTGTTATTACTGTGTCAAATTCCTAATGAATGTTCTAATATTATTTAGCATGGTTGTTTTTTTTACGAATTTCCACTCTATCTCTAATGTCATAAAGTTGATTTTAGTACGAAATATTTGGCTGGTCGGAATCTAGCTACTCAGCGGTCGGATACAGGGATATTTGTAGTCGGTCGGTCGGAAAACGGAGCTTTTAGTTAATTTCCAGTCGTAACAGTTAAAATCCAAATTTAGGTATTAAAAAGCTATTATAAAATACAATTATGTGCATATTTTCAAATAATAGTTCGTAATCTTTCATAAAATCATTTTTTCTTATGACCTCTTGAGTATTTAATCTATCTTTAAAAGGAATTCTTTTACCCTATCGATCAGTGGTCGGAATTCGGCGCCATTGCGTTACCAGGTCTGTGTCTGTGATAAAATAACTCCATTATCAATATAAAATCGTCGTTTTTAAGTTAACACTGACAGAGCTGCACGGAGAGAGTGATGGTTAGTCTGAGGCCAAAGGCATAAAAACCTCACTTGCAGAAGAGGGTCTAAATATACCACACAGCTTCGACTATACTCTGCTATTATCTTAAAGTGATATAATTTGGTTGATTGTGAAATACCTACTTATCTTTATTGCTCATATTTTCGTCAGCCCAGGCTTGTGTAGGTAGCTTACTACTGTCTGGGCAATTACTTTACTTTTTACATCTGCATGCATTATTTCATAACAACTGACATAGTAAATTGATCGCCAAAAACAAGCAAACATTTCCAAATTTGTGTGATTTTTCTGTTTCCCGAAATCTGTGTTCGAAATTAATTATCTATCAAACCACCCATATTTTAAGTTGGGGCAAAGAAATGCATTATGATACAATTTTAATTTTAAAAAGCCATTTAAGTCCATTATTGATCTTCATTCTTCCTAAAATCAGCTATATTTTAAACTTTGACATCACCCACTCTTCAACTAAAGCCTGTTTATCTAAAAGTTATAAATTTCACTTATCACTGTTATCAGTTGCTCCGGCTCTTATCAGTAGTGACTAAACAAACTGTAATGCTATTGTGCATTTCACTGTTACTTTTGTGTTATAGATATTGTTTACTCCATTTATTCTAGTTATCACATGTTGAAATGAAGAAAAAAGATGTTTAGAAAACTGAACAACAATTATACCATTTTTTTTTATCCTTAATAGGTTTGCATTTATTTAACTACAGCTTGTTTAATGTTAAGCTGCACTGTAGTATATGATGTGGCATGCTTACCTATTCATATACAATTATGCACTTTCAACATATATGTTATACTTATAATAGGAAGAAGCATTAGGCAATCTTCTATGAATGTAGCTGCATCTGTAGCTCTTGGATCAACATACTGAGACATGAGTGCTTATGACTTAGCCATTTGGATGCCAGATGCTGTCATCTCTCATAGATTTCAAATGCCAAGATAAGCTAGTTACCTGGGAGATATATACAGAATATTATTTTACATAACTGATGAATACAAGTTTAAATTTAGACTAAAAATATGTTGAAACTTATTAGTAAATATTATTTGCACCAACTGTAAATTCCAATGTCAAAATTCAAGTGTCTTCATCAATTCAACTTACTTTGAAAAACCAGTGTAAATTTCCCAGACTATTAATACTGTAGATAAGATAGCAAAACCACCAAACTCATCACCAGGATGTGTGGTAAAAAGTTTATGTATAGATACCTATATATATTGTTAACATATTTTTATGATAAAGCCTTGCATATGTATGTAGGTACATGTCTGTAAACATTACATTGTGTGTTTTAATGTGACCTTCATGTATTTTTAATTAACACAAAGAAGCAAGATGCCTTTGTTCTAATTTCATTATACATTGCAGTACAATACATGTATGGTTGTTGCTCGGACTTGTTAATTTTGTATTGTTTTGGCTTAGCATTTGAAGACAGTCCTGAGATTTTAAGTAATTTTAATGAGAATGGCATTGTTTATTTTCTACAAAAAGAAATGAAACAGTTACTTGGAACATTGTTTATGCAAATAATGACCTCAAACTATTTCAGAGAAAATCACTTCCAAATTAAAAAATATTGGAGCCCAATATTTTAGGCTTACTATTTTATTTTTAACAGAATACTGTTTGACATATTTCATCAAGATTGATTCAAAATTATGACCTCTATGCAAGTATCAATTCACATATAGACAGATGAAATCAAATTTTGCCAGTCAGTACAGTCACTTCTATCTAATAAAAAAAAATTAAAGGTTTCACTGTGGTTCAGTCATTGTATAAGTTAAAGATAATATTACGTTAACTAGTAAGTAAACCCATCACATTAATTTGGAGAATCCCCTCTTCTTAATTAGTTGTACATAGTTATTTATTTGAAGTAGCATTGGTAAAAAAACATCTCTGAGATCACATATGAGCCTTTGTTAATGACAAAAATTTTGTAGTCAATTATGGTTAAGCGCTAACCTATTTAGTGTAAAAATCTATCTTCTAACTATACAGTTTGTTCTTTAAACAAACACAATAGAAAAAGTCTTTTTACCTAACTTTTTCTCATCTATTCCACAGTGCATCTTTGTGATATGGTGTTTCCTGCCATCGGAGTTCAATGGCTCTCTGATCATCTACCACCGCATCATTCGCCCGTACTACCAGAAGCACCACAGCCGCATCGATGACATGGCCAACTCAGGTACCAAGACTGATTGATTACCTTGTCACCTTTAAAAGATTATGGTACATTGATATTTATGCAATAAAGTTAGACATGATTAAACAAGGCACTAAAATGTAAAAACTAAAATCTAGGTTACCTAGAAAATAAAGTAAAACTACATTAAAAAAATTATAGGTTTAGTTAATAAATACATAATTAATATCTGGAATTGTATGTGACCAACAAAGGAATGATTATAATCTGGTTTATTGATCAATTCTAATTGATATTTTCTAAAACATCTATCAAATATTTAATATGAAAAGAATAATCTATTGTTTTGAATTATTGTAGACTCCCTATTTCAATATGTGATATGACTAATAGGAAAAATTTACTCATTCAAAATTGCAATAGCAGCGTTTCTTACCATTACTATAATAAAAGGGCCACAAAATAATGTTTAAGTAGACTAAAGCAACATGATTTAATACTTTTATCTATCGCACCACTTTAATTTCTATTTTTTCACACCACATAAATTTACCACTCTTGATTACCAATCTCAGATAACCTTCAAATATGCTTGAAATTCAAAATTACGTACTCATATATTTGTAACTTTTAGACCTCGACAAAATCCTCAAGAAAGTGGAAGACAAGGTGGATAAAACCGTTAAGGCATTCACCAAAACTGTTAAGGAGCTGCACAAAGATTAATTTAAGTTAAAGGTACACATTGTACATGATCTTTTGGCAGTATACATGTAGCAGGCATGGCGGGAACTATTGCTTTTCTTTGTTTATGCATAACACATAATATGTATCGCTTCTTAAAATAGCATCTGGTTCACCCGGTATGATGTACATAACCAACCTTATAATATTAGGTATAAACAACAAAAGACCTGTGCTAAGCTACTGAACATCAATTCATTAATTAAATACTACCTACTACAGGAACAAAAAGATGGTAACACCAAAAAATATTTTTAAGTTTTGTGATGTTGGGTTTTAAACATTTCTTTTATGTTGTGTATGGTATTCAAGAGTGGGGACTTTTGTGTCGTTTTGGTGTTTGGATGATGGTTAAATAACAAGGACCGGGTGACGTCATGTGTTAGAAAATATCAAAAGTCTCAGTTAAAGATAACAGACACGTTTAAAACTGAAGTTCAAAATTTTAAGGTTATAAAATAAAAGGTAAAAACACGAATTATAAATACTCAGGCCAGTTTACAAAATAGGTGCGTTTAGGTACAGGTGTATCTGTCTTGTAGCTGCTAAATTAGACAACCAAATTTGTAACGGCAAAATTAAAATAGTCCTCATCGTGATGAGCGTTAAACCGTCTTCAGAATAGTAATGACCGAGTCAGCGAAGTTTCTGTATTCAGTGACTAAATCTTTTATAAAATGGCAAACGTGACGAATCTAGTCGTCCATAGCTTCATCATCATTGTCAGCCCGTCTGCGTCCACTGCTGGACATAGACCTCTCCCAAGGCACGCCACGAGACCCTATCCTGAGCATATCGTCTCCATCCACTGCCCGCTTATTAGTCTATAGATTAACTCATGTTTTTTAAATGGATATGTCACGTCGAAATTCTGCCGGCAGCCTCCTTGAGAGCCAGTAATTCCAGAATAGGCATGCTCCAACTTCGGCCAATATCGCTGAAACATTATGTTAAGCGATATAAAGGTCATGAAGTTTCGGTTTCAGACAAAGAGTGTCGCAAAAAAGTTGGTTTCTGCGAGATGCACGATTCAAAGAGCTACTAGTCATAATGTGAATAATCTCGTTCAAAGGCAGAGGAGCTATAACTGTGCAGCAGATGGTGCAAGGCGCTAACAGCAAGATTAGACAATCCATACAAAAGTTCGATAAACCATAACAAGTGAACAAATCACAATCGCTTTTTCTGGGCCCGTCTGTATGTTTAAATTTTTTTGTGTAGTTTGTTTTTTATTTTGCCTATTTTTGAACTTATTTAGTTTGTTCATTATCTTTTAGTTTAAATTTATATTTATGTTATTTTAAATGTTAAGTCAATTTATTTTTGTAAATACTTAGTTCGGTTTTTTTTTAGTTTTAATTATGTAATTATTCATCCTTATTTAAAAAAATGTGATATGTGCTCTGTTAGTGCCTTGATTATTTTAGAAATATTATTACTCGTGACTCATGTAACTCGTGAAATGTATATGCATAAAATATGCATTTATTAGATATTAATATTATTGACTATCTCTCAATACGTATTATGCATTATTTTGAAATTAAAGAAATGTTTCGTGTAAGTTCTAGTTATTGAAGCATCTGAGGGGAGCTCAAACGGTTCTTTTATTTTCTAAATTATATTTTGTCTTCGAACTTGGCGACTCAAGTCCATCTTTAACTTATAAGGTTAGCAAATGATCCAAAAATTAAATTATATAAAAAAAAAAATTAAAGACTCGGTTTTATTTAAAAGTTGCAATAGTAAAGTAAAAATATTAGTTTTCTAAGTAGAATCTGAGTAAATTCTTTTAGTTTTATGTGTACCCATATGTAACTGTGGTTCAATATTTGTTAGTAGTTTACCATCCTTTCCACTGACCCTTAATTTCTATTTACCTCATTAACATCTTCAATGTAGTGTTAGTTGTTTTATTTGGTTACGCTTATCATTATAGGTAAACAAGATTAGAGCGCGCTCACAAACACACAAACTCTCACACATGGTAAGTATGTAAACAGTTATGCAACACTGCTTTGATTGTCGAACTAACACAAAAAGCTTAAAACCTAGTTGATGTATAACAATTCTGATATAATAATCTTGTTCCATTACGATGTAAATGCATTGAGTGCCTTGAACCATCTCTGATTGTATTGACTGGAGTCCTGAAGTCCCAGACAAGTAGCCATGGCTTCAATTCCATATCAACAAATGACATCAAATGTATGGAAGTGATGAAAGCTATCAAAAATATTGAACAACAGTCTATGTCACTCCCATACATTTCACTTCATTTGACGATATCGAATTGAATAGATGGAAATTTGTCTGGGCCCACTGTTTTTGTGTGATATACAATTAAGTCCTAATAGACTATTGGTTTTCTTTACTAAGACCTGGGATCCTTGTGTATTTTTGTGCTGCTTTATGTTATAATTCAAACTGTCGACTAATTTTATGTTTAGCTACTTACCATTATTTACTTACAATGCCTGAAATTTTAACTTAGTACTGATTGCCCACAATGATGATGCCCACAAATATAAATGTCTTAGTGCTGATTAAAACAGAAGCCATCCTTAAAATATATCAAAGTGTAACTCTGACTTAGTAAGTGAGCAGGGTCTAGGGTTATCTGTATCCATAAATATGAGTAAGAGCCTAGTTAAAACCAACCCAGTTTTAGTTCAAACATTTATATTTATTATTCAGTAAAAAGAAACAGTAGTGGCGATTCAGCGGCACACACGACTAAACTAAATTTAAAGTATTTTTTAGTCTATGTCAATTAAAAAATAACATGTCATACATTAAAAATTAATCTAATAATCCCTTGCTCGCCCCTAGTGCAAAGGTGCTCATCACGCTCGCTACATTATCGCGCTGAATAGATATGGCTAACTACTGCACCAAGAGCAACCTGGAGCGGAAGTCACCAGTGTTGTTATTTAGCCTAAACCTAGCTTGTGGAGATTTAGAAAATTAAACTTTAAATATCTTACTCTAAGTACATATGTATAAATCGCTGTAAAGATTTAGTTTCTGTCTTTTGATTACAATAGAGGCACTAGTATGACAGGTTATTATAATGAAAATTTTAACTACAATAAGTAATCCTCGTTTCACCATTTGCTTCCAGCATCCCGCCTGGTGCACGACGCCATCGGAAAGAACAAGTAAAAGTAACGCAAAAGAGAGTGACTAAAGTACAAAGACGTTCACCAGCTTCAACTCACGAGCTTCGCAGCACCATGTCTATTGTTTACTATGTTGGAATGTCGACTGTGTTTATATAGCTGTAAGGTTCATAATTCTAGTTTCTTGTGGCCTGTACTGCTTGTTTGATTGTAAGACTTACCCTGAAAACCATAAACATAACATACTCTATTTAGAACTGATTGGAAATGTTAAAAGAAATTTTAAAATGTACACCTTTAAATCAATTTCTATAAAATCATTTTCCTTATTAAGATCCTTTAAGGAGGTTTTAACATCTTATTAAATAAGTACTGATGAAATACTAAACTAAATCTTCTTTCTATATTATAAATTGTAAGTAGACCTAAATGACCTATGTTTTGAAATCATATTTTAGACAATGTGTTCCTAGTGATAAGTTTGTTTGTAAATCCAGACAAGAAACTGCACTTTTAAAATTATTAGTTAAATCTATTTCTTTATCATGGTATTGCCATCTTTTTACATGTAAGTTTATTAGGTTTATTGGTGTTTTGTAATTTCTGTATTATTAGATCTCTGAGGAACAATGAATTTCTTCTAATATTGTTGGTATTTCTCTAGATTGCTCAAGGAATGTTAAGTATTGGTTTGTTTAAGTTTTTAAGGAGTAAAATATTATTATTGTTAGACTTTGCAAGTGTTGCCCGCATATTGCCCGTGTAATAAATGTCTTGAGTGTTTCCATTTTATTCCTAAAATACTAGAAAGGCATTTATTCAGTGCATATTTAGTTAAATGTAAAATCCCAATTTTTGCCACTATTTGTATCACATTTTTGAAAGTTCACATCAAAGCATATGTACAATTATATCCGTGCCTTTACATTTTGCTGCCAGCATTATTGCATTTGTGAAAAGTAATGTTATAAATTGTATTTTTTTCACTTTCAATAAAGGAATTCATTGTGTAAATTGATGTATCATTTTAAAAATATTCCCTGATACTATTTATATAGGTATTTGATACAAGCTGCACCCTGTATTACCTGTGGTAATTTGGGACAAAAAAGTTAATCTGGGATAAGAATTTGCCTGTGTGTTAATCCAAGGTTTAACCTATCTTCATTGTAAATCTCATCAAAATCGGTCCAGCCATTATTTTAAGTGAAGTGTGAAAGAGTAGTAAAAATTAATGACCTATATAGATTTTGAAATTCTAAGTGTATCACACACGAACCACTTTTTTTCGGGATCCAATGTCTCAACCTATCATCACACCAAATTTTATCAAAATCATTTCAGCTGTTTGAGTGTGAAGAAGTAACAAAGTTACACACACACAAACTCGCATTTATAATATTAGTAGGATAATGCTGATAAGACTAAAAACAAGGTAAAACTTAATCATTTATTACATACAATACTACAACTAACACTATTCACAAACAATATTCTAAGATGAAGCTTGAGCGTTGGCAGCCTCAGCTTGTTCTTTTGCGAGGGCTTCTCTGGCAGCAGCTCTATTCCTCCACGCTGTCATGTAGGATCGCGGGTGGATAGGGAAGAAGCCAGAGAGACCTGGAAACATCAAATAATTTGGTAGGTTACTATTATTATAAGCCAGTTGTGTCCCACAGCTGGGCAAAGGCCTCCCTTCTCTCCTTCCAGTCAGCCGGATCTACGGCTTTGGTGGCCCAGTCCTTATCAAATTTACATAAGTCACACCACCGTTTCATGGGTCTTCCTCGGGGTCTAGTAGTGTTTGGCACTGATGTTGTGGTGGCCTTTACCCAGCGGTTGTCCAGCATGTGGCAGACATGCCCTGCCCAGTCCCGTAATAGGTTACAAATACAGTGTAAACTATATAACGAAGGGACTGCATTTTATACTAGTGATAAGAATAGTTTTAAATAAAGAAGACGACTGACGCCCTGCTACACAGGCTCTCCCCGAGCCTTCCTGCGGGGCTCAGGGCTAAACATGCGTACTAAAACGTTAATTGTAAGTACCTATAGTTTTAGTTAGTATGTATTTTCTTCTATTTTAATTTGTATGCATTAGTGTCTTTTCTGAAATAAATATTCTTTATTATTATTATTATCTTTATTATTATTATGCTGAGTTATAGAGAGTGCTCATTAAATGGAGAGAATGTATCATTGTATGGAATACAAGCTAAACCAACTAAAGCTTCGATTTCAACGCTTTAGAGAGCTTGTTAAATCAGGTGATGTTACATGGAGTTAGCACTGTATCTATAAAAATGTGTGACATCTATTGTGTTGAAGACTGACTTTTAGATTCTTATATGGCTCAACTTCTATTTCCCCAAGAGCTTTAGTAAAGAAATATACTTATTTGGTTCATGTGAAAATAATCACGAAGCCTTACCATCATATGAACACAAGCAAGTTGTAATTTATTATATACTAGACATCTGGTTTTGAAACATAATAGAAAGTATTTTAATAACAAGCGAGCGCCATTCTCACCTAGAAGTTCTGCCACAGGTTTTGTTACATGAGCACCTTGACCGAGCCAATGTTTTAATCTTTCCAGATTGAGTGCAACCAGTTTCTCATTGTTTACATTCGGCACTGGGTCGTAGGAGCCTAACTGCTCGATAACTGGCAAGTGGTTAGGTCTTTTCGTCTGAAAAGTAAAAATATCTGATGAAAACCCATCATAGTTATAACCTAACAATTCTCAAATTACATAAAGATTTTTTGCGATAGGACAGTTCGTGAAAGAAGTGACCATTAAAAAGCAATAATTTAACAGGGATTTCAGTTAATTTCTGCAGTATAATAGGTATAAAATGAGAAAGTAATATTTACGTGCGATACAGAGATGTGATAGAACGGTCTATTTGTGCATCCATGCCGCACCAAACGGATAGATTTGGCAGCTCTAACGAAAAATTTGCCTGTGCCACTGGCTGGAGGCAACGACACGGCCATACTTTACAATTTAACGGGAAATTAGTAAAAGAAAACAAATCGCTTAATTTCAGAAAATATTAAATTGCGTTCAAAAATAAATTTGGTTTGTAAGTGACATTAATTTCTTCTGTCAAGTTGTATGGAGCCAAAAATGGTAGATTTTGTGAGGAATGGTAGAATTATTGAAAATATTTTTGAACGAATTTCATTTTTTTCTGCCATTGATCGTTACCGTAGAAAGCTTCCGCGCGATTATTCAAAAAGTAATGTAATGCAAAAGTAAAAAGTAATCTCTTGTGTATTTTTTTGGGTCTAGATATTTGTGTCGGTATAATTCTATTAAGAATATTATAAAATAATAATAAAAAGTCTGCTCAAACTTACAAAGAACTGAAGGAGAAAGAAGTTTCAGTACATATTTATATTATGCATTTGTCGACTATTCAAATAAATCTAATTAATAAAGCTCAAATTACCTGTAAACTTAAAGTTTGAACCTACCAAATATAGGCTTATCAATCTGCATAGACAGAGACATATTTACTCGTAGTCAACATATATTTTTTAAGCATTTTTTAATAACGTAGCATAGTACCAGTGTCGCATAACAGTTAGGAGTGCTCGGCACACAACCCCGTCGTGGTATTGCGGCGCCGCCTTTAACGACCCGGACGGGAGAGTGTAATTTTTTTATTGTGCGATACCCGCTTTTCATTCACCGTACGAACTTTATACGCTAGAGATGCGATGCGAGCGTATTTAAAGACGCCGCTATTTATTTTTGCTCAGATAGAATTTTATTTTATTTATTACGTGCTTGCTTGTTAATTGAGATCGTTAAGCTTCATATGGGAGAAACTCTCTTATATCTAGTTATGTTATGGTTACTATACAAACTCTGTCAACGAGATTTAGTACTTATTGCCTTAGATAAATTAACATAAATCTAGGCTTCAAGTAGTGGTAAGCAAATACTTCATTTCGTTTTCTAAAACTTAATTCTTTTACTACTTTACTTATAAATATTTATTATTATTATTTATTATACCAAATGTCTAATTACTAGACAAAGTATATTATACTTTGTCTATGGTAAAACTTAGAAACATAATATCACATTAAATTTAGAATAATAAATTATAAACTACGCTAATGATAAAGTTTAACTTATAAATAATGTACTAAGCGTAAGGTGTCCGCAAGGAAGGTGACTAATATGCTGGCTGGCCGCATTACCTAGCTGGATGGCCAAACTTAAATTTTGGCCGAGGGAAGCACCAGCAAATAAGCGCCAGTACCTAATTACATTTTAACTTAAATCAAAGAAATAACTTGTACCCTGTATATTATACCTATTTATATAATATTAATAAAGGTTTGAACTTAATATTTTAATCTAAGTTATTCTAACATCAGCTGTACGAAAAAACTTCGAAAAGACTTTTAGGACATCACTAATTTCTTCCCGATCACTACTACTCTGACCGACATAAGGCGACCTTACCCTCAGACAGAGACAGCAATACGATCATCTAATGTGTGCGGATGAAATAGGTAACAAATGTGGGTCACGGGAGCCGTCTTCAAGCGCTGAAAACGCTGGAAAATAAAAGATGGCGGTGACTATAAATAGAAGAGATTTAAAGTTATAATTAATGGGACTACTTATAATAGAGATAAAGCTTCTCCGCTTCTTTGTTTTCTTTGTTTTATTTTACACAGTTTGTTACTGAGGATTATTGGTTTAAAAATACTATACTTATAATGGACATTTTTATACAGTAAGGTGTTTACTTAGGTTTAGGTTTTCTTGGTTAAAAACATTTTATAAAAAACAATTAATTGCCAGTGAAGCTACTTTGAAATTACTTACCCTGTGAAATTTAAAACCTTACTTGTTTTCTTTGTCTATGCCTTACTCGTATTTTCTTTTTTGACCAACATCAAAGAAGGAGGTTTTCAACTCGACTTTGATCGTTTGATTTTTTTTATTTCACCCACTCATTTATGAACCGATTCTGAAAATATTTTTTTATTGTGTCGGATTCATAATTTGGTTCCATAAAAACATAATCTTCGTCACCATAAGCCTGTATTTTTTCTACCATTATTAACTGAATTGTAGACTAGCGCGCGTCGCTTAACATAGTAATTGTTTTATCATAGTATTTTTATAACATAGTAATTTTTAATATTACGACTAATAGCAGTGGCTATTACCATTAATAGTGGCTACCGTTACCAGAGATAGACTTCCTTATGAGTCACATTAAGTTGACAATCCGTAAAAATATGAAAAATTCAATATTTTTTTATATTATAATTGGTTTTTGTTTTTTTATTATTCACTTGTTTGTGATAAACCTTTTATTAGCTACCTCTGTAGTCAGCAATTAAGGTCGTATAACGACACAAGACGGTCTTCGGAAAATTCCCAAGTCCTTAGGGAGAAGGCTTAATTAACATTATGCCAACAAAATAATTTAAACGACGCTCTATTGTTAACCTTAAAAGCCTGAATTCGTGCTGTTCCTTGATCGTTAGCATTTAGTTTACATTTGCAATATTTAGGAAACGACGTAGCTTTGAAGAGCTTAGGGTAAGCTTTGTTTAAATTAAGCCTATTATTAAATAACATAGATAATATAATGTTTTGGAAAACATTATTTTTAAACCTTTGAAGTACCTCTATATTGAAGTGGCTTGCGGTTCCCCACAGTTCCATATATCGACGGTTAAAAGGCAAACTGCGTTAAGCGACAAATATTTGAGTTTTGAGTTATATACATATTTGGAATCAGCGATTTTTTCTGCGTCATCTGAACCCAGTTTTGTTCAATTCTGAGCACTTTTTTGTCGCTTGAGACCATTGTAAAAATTGGCCTATTTTTGGCTTGCATGGTTTAAAGCGACATGGAATTTGATCATTTTCGACACAAATGTATTTCAGCTGTTTTAAATTGTTCTTAATTTCGTATACATTGGCACTTAAGCACACTGTTTGAAAACATGAAGTCGGGTAAGATAATTGACCTCGAATTAAAATAAACAGTGATGTCGCTTGAAACATTTTTCTTTTCATTCAAATGAAAGCATTGTGTCGCTTAAACTGTTTCATTCAGAGTATGCTTTAGGGCTATTTGGGACTTAAGCTGGTTTGCCGTGATGTGATATCGATGTCAAGAGTCATATAAGCCTGTTATATAGTCATAATATTTTTCAATATTGGTCGTTTCAAACAAAACATTAAATACATTTTAGAACTTAAAACATTTTTTAACATGTCGAAAAACGGAGCCTTGGAGGATAATCATCTCGAAATCTACTTTGGCAGCGTAAATAGTGTCGGTTCATTCAAAGAAATTTTGTCGCGCACATGTACTAACCTCCAGCGTGTAGCGAGAAACGCCATCTGCACGGGCGCTTCAGTCAGCAGTAATACATCGATGGGGACGGTTGTGTGTACAAGTTTGCTTCGAAGTAAGTATTAAACACACCACACGGAAACAGTATGCTGCTATTCTACTCAAGAAAATATGCTGTTTTTAATTTATGTTTTTATGCAAGCATAACAAGAAACGGATTTAGTTTTACATGGGGGGAAGCTGGAGGAAAAAGAGGTGGCGATGAAGTAACCACGATTTTACAAAAGTATATTGCTGATGTAGATTCACGTGATACGATTGAATCCCCGATTTTATACACAGATTCGTGTCCGGGTCAAAACAAAATCAAAATTGTGCTTGCAGCTCTTCATAATGCACTCTTGCAATCAGTGCATTTAGAGACCGATACAGATGAATTATTTGCTCCCAGGGCATACTGAAATGACGGTAGATAGCATGCATACTACGATCAGAAATTCAATACGAAACAACATTATATGAGCAATTTATTTTTTTTAACGTGAGGATATGCTTTTACGCATGCCCACCACACCTGGGGAGGTGGGGTATGTCGGACTCGATGCCAGAAGGGCATCACTGCCCACTAAAGCCTCACGATGACCTCCTCACCAGAAAGCGGGGTGAGGTTCCGCTCTTTGCATCAACCCACTATCCCGCCCACCTCGGCTAGCCTGCGACACTCCTCCTGAAGGGATGACTGCCTTAGCAGTGCACCACTTGTGCACCGCAACCACCTCGGGGACCGTGAGTGCAATGGACGCTGGACAACTCGGGTCCGACGTCTTAGGTCCCCCGCAACGGGTCAGGTCTGTGGCCCCGTCACCTGCCACTACGGCCGCAGATAATAGGGAGAGTGGCAGATAGTGGTGCCACTTCATTCTTCCTGCAGATCCACCGCGCCCGCCATTAACCGGTGGCGACCCCGTAGAGGTAGCGGCAGGTAGGAAGAGCGGCGCATCGTAATACCGACACTTCTCTCCTGCCGTGGCCCCACACCTTCGGCTGCAGTGCCTCCATATCCACACCACAAGCCTGCCTCAGTTGTAAAACCCCCTCCGGAACGAAGTTCCGCAACCTACTGGTGCCACTCCATCTAGAACTAGCATGGAGGAGTGAGTGAGTACAAGTCTAGGGAGTGCCCGCCTCAGGGACCTTCTTCGCTTCCCCGTGGGTGACCAGACCAAGGTTACTGACCGCCCCCGCCTTGACAATGCCCCACGGGGGGGATTATATGGGCACCCTCGCAATGGGCTACTGATTTTCAGCTGGCCAGAAAAGATCCATCCATACCAAGTGGAGACGCTGACTCACTTTGATTTCAAAAATTATGAAGAGATGTCAGACAAGTTTTTGAAAGGAAACCTCACAGGAAAGATTAGCAAATACGGGTAGCAACATTTAAAAATCTCCGGGCATAGTGATAATTAAAAACAGTATGAAAGAAGATACAAGAGCCGAGACAATCCCAATAGTTAGACCGAAACCAATAAATGGAAAATATAAATCTATGCTTCCAATAACGTGGTAGTCATTGGCAGCATAGATAAATACAACGAATTGAAAAAACTGTGTGATAATGGTGTAATTCTAAAAATATTCCAGTTGGAATACACCAATCTGCCTCACAGAATCGGAAAAGATAAACTAATTGATACCGACATAGAAGATGAGGTAGATCAAGATTTATAACTTTTTTGACACCATTGTATGCTGAATATGTCACTAAAATTTAAAACTAAAATATCATACTAGGTTAATTGATGATATAGACATTAAGATTAAAATATATTTTTTTTTTATATAAAGTGATTAATTAAAACGTTCCGTTAAAATTATAACACTCATAAACGCTGTTTTAATGCGATCAGTAATTTATTCAATTCCATTACAGGTTTATTTTTCTTATCGATTGTCTCATTAAGAATGAGGTTTATCTGACAAGCTTACAAACATTATTGCATTTTAGCGCACTTAAGTCAATCTGGCTAGTATGTCCATTGTCGCGTGAGTCACTTTTCCTTTATTGTTTTTAACTCTTTGATACACTCTTGCCAATTTGACTCGTTCTATTTTTGTAATTATGTTGAGCTTAAAGCATTTTACTTCGATCTAAATATGAGGTCACCTGCACTTAAACATTTTTTGCTTCGAACTTATTTTAAATCTTGTGGCGGTTCAGTCAGTTATCCTTATCCCTAAATAATGCATTTGGGATTAAGCGACACTTATTTTTCAAAATAATGCTTGTTAGACCACGAAACTTTTGCAGTAGTAGCGTTTGACTAAATAAAAAATACGTTTTTCATCATTCTTTAATCCACCCAGAAATTTCTTGATTATGATTTTTTTTCCGAAATAAAAAACTTTGAATGGCTCTCCTGTAAAGTTCAAAAATTGTCGCTTAACGCAGTTTGCCTTTTAACCGTCGATATAATACTAGTTAGCTAACCCGGCAAACGTTGTTTCGCCTCATTTAGGGGTACAGCGCCATCTATTGATTACTTACTCAACCCAGTCGAAAGGTATCGACATCTGCAGTTAGAATCATTTGGAGTTAACAGATAATTGTGACTGTCAAATAATAACAGACAATAATTAGCAATAAATTAAAATTGCGACTATAATTTGAGATTTAAACTATCGTATCTCTCAAGTTGGATCGAACTGCACATGGTGTGCGAATTTTATTATAATCGGTTAAGTGGTTTAGGAGTCCATTGAGGACAAACACATTGTGACACGAGATTTATATATATTAAGATAAATAAGGTAATATCCAATAAACTTATAATTAATTAATAACTCTTCTAATAAGAAATTCAAACCCGTCTCAAAGACAAGTGATGTGTAAATAAATAATCAGTGAAATTGAGCAAGAACATTACTTTACTCTCTGAGCTGTGATAAGCCATTAATTCCCCAAGGGCCGGCAGTAGGTAATCAATTATTTATCATTGTTCGTTAAGGATTGATTGCCGGTTAACTGGCCGATACATATTGATTAGTTATTATACTGATTGACTAACCGTGAGAATTTTAGGGAATGTTACGTATGACGGTGCATTGGAATCCAGAGAGTTTACCGGAAGTATTTTAATGAATACGAAAGTTTTAAAATGGGTTTTGGGGTTCAGAATTTTGCATTAAATGGGGGGCAAGAGCGAACAGGACACAATTTCTTTAACTTCTATTCCTACCTATTATTTCTGTTATAGCACGTATTTGAATTGAAGACATTTTAGTAAAGATCTATGCTCAAACTTAGAAACATGGCAAAACACGATTTGCTTATGATAACAACATTAATTAAAAAAAGTAATTTTTAGCGTAATCTAACCAGCATAAATTTACGATTTCGTACATCTCAGAGTAGTAAAATTAGGTTGAATATAAAGAAATAATGGTATTATTGGTATTAATAGTCCCTTTTATGTAATGTAATCACAAGAATTGTATATGATAGTAAAGGTAGCGGAAGTAGAGGGCGACTTAAGAAGACATGGATGAACTGTGTGAAAGAGGATATGAATGAGAAGGGACTGCGAGATGTTGGCTAAAAGAGTATTGTTGTGGAACGACCCCACCCCGCGGGAAAAAGTGATGCAAGAAAGAAGAAGCATCACAAGAATTTCGACCATTAAATGCTTATCAAATATCATTAGCTACGTAGTAGCTACGAGGTTGCTACGCGTGCTATGCGGCTACGAGACGTAGCCATAAAATAAGCAAACTTTCACCCCAGTTGCTAATTAAAGTTACAATCTGCAACTTCTCAAGTTAGTTTATTATGAAGTCATACGAAAGTAGTCTAGTTGTGTTCTCAGACTGCAAATTCTACTAAGTATGTCAGAGAAAACAAATGTTTTAACTGGTTCAGGATCTAGCCAATTTATATTCTCAACCCGTTCTGTAAATCTTCATAATTCAGAGCCCTCATTCTATAAATAGAACGCGTCCGTCCCAGCACAAAAACACTATAATGAACGTTTTTGCGAGAGACAGTCGAGCAGCTGGACGGGCACGAGCGGTGGCCGTCGGAAGCCGTCACGGGTTTCGGCCACAGAAGAGTATCGGAAGTGGGCTTTGCTCCTGTTTCCTTGAGAATCAATCGCTGGAGCGGCTGAGCGGGGCGCCGGGGCGGAGAGCGCGCAGGCGCGGAAGCGCGCGGCGATCGATGGTCGGGCGGCGGCGGGCGGCGGGCGTCAGTCGGCGCGTGCGGGGCGCGCGGTCCGGGCACGATGCGCTCGCAGTGAGGCGGGAAACTCGGCAAGCTGTATCTCCGCGAGTACCCGGCGGAGGACGACCGGCCGCCGTGCCGGGAGGAGTGGCGGCGGCAGGAGTGGGCGGGCGGCGCGCGCTCGCGCCTGCCCCCGGCCGAGCGCAGCCCGTCGCGCCGCAGCCCGTACCTGGCGCGCGATGACGAGCCGTCGCCGGCGCCCGAGGAGCGCGGCCGCTCGGCCTCGGCGGGCGCGCACCACCGCGCGCGCGCCGCGCGCCCGCTGCGCTACCAGTCGCTGGAGCGCGACCAGTACGACCGCTCGTACGCGCCGCCGCACCACCCCGACGATGACTACTACCGCCGCGAGCCGCCGCCGCTCTTCCTGGGGGAGCTGCAGACGCAGAACTCCGACCTGCAGCGCGAGCTCGGCAACCTCAAGAAGGAGCTGGAACTGACCAACCAGAAGCTGGGCTCCAGCATGCACAGCATCAAGACCTTCTGGAGCCCCGAGCTGAAGAAGGAGCGCGCGCTCAGGAAGGAGGAGAGTGCCAAGTACAGCCTTATCAACGACCAACTCAAGCTGCTCAACCAGGAAAACCAGGTACGTTGACCCCGCTCCCAACCCTACAGCGGCTAGCTCGCTAGATTACTCGACCCAAGGTCATGAATGAAATGTTCGATCGTACCCTAAAGCGATTCCCGAAATCTACCCTGACCGCCGAAACTTGCTTTACAAACGAGTCGCTTACGCTTGTCAAACGATCGATATCGCGCGGGTAGTTCGAATGTTGAACTCAGCGCCTGTTTCCGAACTAACAAATCAGTACAAGGTGTTGCGAGACAGCGTTTGTAAATATTTTCAGTCATGATTTCTTGGAAGATGTGCGTGGAATCAACAAATAGTGATGATGAGTCATGACCGAGCTACCTCCCCCCTCCCTCTCTCCGCTATGACGTCAGAGGCACGCATGCCTGGAGAGAGCCTTGTTTCATTGATGTGATAGGTCAATGGAGTGGCCATTTTCTTATTGCTTTATGCACCGTCCCACTTAGATTATGCTCGTATTTTTAGATTCTACTAATAGCGCGATGTAACGCCGCGTTTGCTGTGGGTTGCTGATGTAGTAAACATACGTTTGTGACAGATTTGTAAACTGATGTATGATATATAGTACATAAAAATATGGAAAAATGCAGTTTTCAGCAAAAGTTTGAAAAAAAAAATTGTTAGTAAAAATTATGATTTATAATTTGCATGGTATTTTAGTAATTTAGTTTTTTTTCAGACAGTTTTAAGATCCAATTTTTATTATAATACTATTTTATGTCAGAAATTACCTTAGGCGATAAAACCTCCTGTGTTTGTTCTTTTCAAAAGTTAAATTTTTATTTTTTATGCAATTAATGAGATTGCATTGCAATTTAGAGATAAAGGAATTTACAATTTAAGCGTTTATTTCATTATTTTATTCGCCAACTGGATAACCAAATAAACCAAATTCAATAAACAAGCATATATAAAATAAAACCTAAATCGCATAAAAATTAAATTCCTGCTCGGTTCTAAATTAAAACCCACAAAATTGAATCCCCATGTCCTCATAACTTGCTAAAGTATGTCGCTCCATCGTTCACATAACCAGCTGATCCAGGATCGTATTCGGGATGGGGGTATTTTTTCCGTAGTTTCCTCTTTTTACCCCGACGAAAATGTCATGCCCTACACGAATAATCAAAATCAACATGGATAACTCCTCGGGACGAAATTAATAGTGCTGCACATCTTTATTTTATTTGATAGGATAATGATATTCTCCATTGCATTTTGGACCATTTATGACGGGTATTTTAACTTATTTTTCTCTAACTACATACGTGCGCTGGTTTAAGTTTTCCTCTGACATTAATATAGGCACGTAATAATCTATTACCTGCAACTTAACATTAAACATATGGCAGCTTCCTTGAGAGTCGGTTATTACAGACTTGGTATGCTCCACCTAAGGTAAGAGTGTCACTAATTGAACCACTAAAATAATTTGGTTACGAGCCATACTGGTCAAAAGCCTGGCTGTAAGAAGTAAAAATAAACCCAAAACTTGCCCCTCCCAGACTATCCCTTAGTCCGTCAACGGGCATCGTCCCATTTCAGAACTCAGTAGTACAGTGAGTAACCCAGATTGAACCGATCTAATCTAAGATAAAGTGAATGCTATTATAATGGTCGGAATTGATGGTTTATTGATATAACGATTGTTTCGCTTGATTGCTTTACATTCGAACGTTTTTCCTGACGGACAACGCTTTTGTTATCGTTTAAATCGTATTGGTTTTGTATAAGCGTTACTTCACTGTCAAATGAACTAGAATGAACTAGAAAAGTGTACAAGTACTAAATTAATATTGAATTAACAATTTATAAAACACTGACTAGGTTTTATGGCTACGGCTATTATGGATTTGTTTTTTTTTTATACATTACAGCTAGACATTTGAGCAGCAGGGCTTGGGCCGTCCTTTATCAAGGATACTATCGTTATACAAAAACACATGCCCAGATACCCCGAGGTTATAATTCATAATCAAATGTCAAAAAATAAGAGAATAAAAGCAAATCAAAGAACAGCCAAATAATTTCTACAAATAAGGAAGTGAATAGTTAAATACTGAACGAATTTCAATTAATTTTGTATTGAACCATTTGGGGAGAATATTGTTTTCAATAAAATAGAAAACAAATTCGGTTCATATACGATGGATTAATGAAGTTACAAACACAATAAAAAAGAAAACACACGACTTGAAAAAAACCTCCTTTCTTGTAACTTAGTTAAAATACAATTTCGACGCAATGTAAGAACAAAATATTCAATATATTTTATGAATGTAAATAAATAAATAAATATTAGGACACATTTCACACACGGCTGGTTAGCTTCATACTGACCTATTTCTAGTTCGTATTATGGTTGCTAACACAACTATATACTATATATATTTTATTTATTGATATACTATACATATTTTATATAGATACATATTTAACACCCAGACTCACAGCCAACAAATTTAGTTAAGCACAAAGATGTTGGCTGGGCCGAGAATCGAACCTGGAACCTTCTAATTGGCAGTCCGGCATGGCAACCATTACGCCAACGAGGTCGTCAAATGTCGAATTAATACATCCCCTTCCAACGCTAATTCCTTTAAAAAAATCAACGCTAACTCTTTTTGAATAAATCTGGCGCTGTCCAGCCTATCCTTAAGAACCTACTCGACCAGTGCCAAATAACTTGTTGGCAAGTTGACAAAACCAGGAACTATTTCATCTCTGTTAAACAATTTTTCTGCTGCTCTATATTTTGCTGGCCAAGGATTCACGATGACGTCAGAATGTGACCTCCTTGCCAATTGGATACGTCTGGAGACCCAGTTTAAGAGCTGTATAGGAGAAAAATTGCACATTTAGAAGATACCTATAAAAAAATGCGTAGATGATAAAGTTTTTTCATTTTTATTATCCTTAATTCTGTTTAACAAAAATTTAAGAGTTCCAAAACACGATTACGTATTAGATTTAATTCAGTGTTAGGTTTTTTTCATTACATTCGCTCGAGTTAAATTTTTTTACAGTCGCTTATTTTGAAAATGGTGTAGGTGATAAAGAAATTAAAACAAATTATTTTTTTGTATGTAATGATATTATTAAGAATCGTTAGATCATAAAAAAATTATCACTAGCGTCTTTGAAAAATTCGCTTAATAGTAACCTTTATTTTTAATACTAGCTGACCCGGCAAACGTTGTTTTGCCTTAAAAATATATAGTAGCTGATTCTCAGACCTACTAAATACGCATATGAAATTTGGTAAAAATCGGTCAAGCCGTTTCGGAGGAGTACGGTAACAAACACTGTGACACGGAAATTTTATATATAAGATAATTCGTTTTTAGTTTATAAATGGTTTGCTTCTGAGAAATATAAACAAATTAAAACAACTGTTTTGTAGGTAATGTAATATTATCTAGAATCATTAGATCATAAAAAAATATTCACTAGCGTCTTTTAAAAATCACTTAAAAGTAGTAAGTAGCCTTTATTTTTAAGTTTTATTTTATGTTATTTCAAGATTTAAAATAATTTACAATAATCTAGTGCAAGTCTATGTTTCCGCCCAAGTTCGAACCTAGAAACTTTTTCAAAATTTTGAAAATTTAGAGGCCTACGGGCGACTTGAAAACTCTTGACACCAGAGCTTGTCACTTAGTTCATACGAAGACGACGAAGATTATAGATAATAGAGTCTCGTGTAGTTTGGCTAACTAAGATGATCTGATGCGATCGACACAACACAACACTGTCGTTTAAGAAAATGTAATTTGCATCTGGGTGCTACCATGACTCGGATGGCACGTTAAATTGTAAATCCCGGCTGTGAGTCTTAAGTACAAGCAGTCGTTAAGGCCAGTCAGAGGCCTTCAGGCGGTTTGAAAACTCTCAACACCAGAGCTCGCCCACTAAGCTCATTCGAAGAAAAAGAATCCAGTCACGGATTACGAATAAATATCAGTTATTTAAGCAATGAGTTTAATATTCCTGTTGTTATCGTAAGATAAAACATTCAGTAGCTAATTAGAAAAATGTTTTCCTTGTTCAAATTTAATTAAATTTATTTATTGTTACTTACTTTGTAAAATATTCTTCTTTTAAGCTTTAAGTGCGCCAAATGATTGTATGAGCTTGGTGGCTAAGCTGTGGTGTCGAAAGTTTTCACGCCGCCCTAAGGCCTCTGATTTGGCTTGACTGATTGTACTAAAACTGACAATCGGAACCTACAATTTAACATGTCCTTTGAACCACGGTATCACTCAGATAAAAGCGCTACTTTTTAAAACGAACATCTTGTGTATGATGACCCATCCAAACTCTGTCCGCATCGATCGTTTCTTAACCTCAATGATCGCGTCAGATTACATAATTTAGCCGAGATATATGTATATGCGCTAGTCTAGATAATTTAAATCATCTATTTAAACAAACTACAGTTGTTTTTTTCTTATGATAAAATTATTTAGTAATTGGTTCATTGTGAACATTTATCATTAGGTATACATACTTATAATATTCCCTACCTTATTGAATATTTAAGCAAACATACAAAATACATGTAACAAAAATATCCAATTAACTTTTTTGGACCACATCAGGCCATGCCTTCAATTGTGTGAAAATGCATTCGAGATTATTGATGGACCAATTAAAAAGCTGGAATGAAGTCGCTTGCAATTTTCAGTCAATAAAACGTACGAGTAATTAACTCACAATACTGAGTAGATTTTCAGTCAATAAAACGTGCGAGTAATTAACTCACAATACAGAGTAGATTTTCAGCTTCAAATTTTAGTCAATAGCTGGCCGATATATTTTAATGTTTTGACCATATTTAGACCTTAGCAGACAGCTTTAAATTTGTAATCGTTGCGAGAATAGCAGAAGCCATAACCAGAAAATCCAGCGTGATCCTTCCAAGACTAATACGGGGCATCATATACTTAGCAACAGTGTGGTTCACAATTGGAACAAGTTGCCCGAGGAAGTAGTCAGTGCTACGTCAGTGAACAGCTTTAAAAACCGGCTTGATAGATGGCTGCAGACAACAAAAAAATCTCTTGCTAACCTGTGATCAGTGCACCGGTGGACTTTAAACATTGACATAGAACATTTTATGAACAATTAAAAATTTAATTTCAACTCAGTGTGATATAGGCATACCAGCATTTTGCTGCTCGCCTATAAATCAAATAAATAAATAAATATTTTTATGTAAATAAACGGTAACCAATCACCATAAAACATATAAATAAATTGCTATGATTAGAATGCGACTGTTTATTTTCTTTAAACATCATAATAAGCTAATCAATTATCAAGTCGGTGACCGTCCGTGTGAAGCTCGTCCCTGATGATGACGCTCGTAATGCGTCGAAACCCGTTGGACGTACATACGTATATCCGACTTTTTAAGTAAGTGTGACCGTTTGTTCATGCAATATATAATATGCCTTACGATATAGTTTGCAAAGCTGATCAAGTTTTCTGTATAAAATATCTTCATTTATGTTTTATAAACAACAAACAGAAACTTTAAAAATCCTAAAATTTCCGCACTAATTTCCTGCAAATCGATTTTCATCTCTAAATAAAGAACGTTCTAATCACAAAATAGTGCTGCCTTAATACTGGTGTTAGCTTTAACCCTGTAGAAGTCAATATAGAGATGTAGTAGGGGCAAGAGCCCTCTAAGTTGGCCAATCGCCAGCAGAGGTTGAGGACCCGCATAGAGACCTGTTGTACTGATGATGGCCAAGGCAAAGAGTCTGATGACTTGAATGCTCGGGTCATAGGACCGTTTTAATTCATTAAAGGGAAGTTCACCCTTTCAACCCCTTATAAGGCTTAGTTGAAGCCGTTCAATTTAAAGTAAAAAAAGAATTACAAAAAATATGCCTCATTTTTAAGTTTCGTTTTTCGGGTGTTGATTTGTGTTGTACATATTCTACTACCATATTTCTTTTACTCTTCCTAAAAGAGGAATAAAAAATGCTTTATAACGACCAAATACATTTTAATTTAATGAATAAAATAATTTATATTATAAGGACCAAAACAAAAACATTTTACACATTTTGTAAGAAATGGAACTTAAAAACATCATTATGCCAGCTTATAGTGAATAAATAAAAATTAACATATTGTAGTGGTTAAGAAAAAAAAGCCACTCTGGCAACCCACACTAGTAATAAAACTATATAGCAGGCGCCAGAACCTTTCACTTACATTACAAAAATAAATAAATTAACCCAAAAGTTTAAAAATACAGAACATTTTCCGCGATTTTTGTTAACATATTGAAAATTGGAAGAGTCATGCTTTTATATCTTCGTTAAGTATAGTCAGTTTAAAATAATTTTTTAGTAAGTAATCCTAAATTTTGCCTGTATTTGTGTATTTCATTCACGCGTAGAGGGTTCAACCGATTGGAATGAATTTGGATATATAATAATGAGAAATGTAATAGCATTGATCTTAGATCCTAGACTAAGATTACTCTTGGTCCCGCATGCATGCACGCAACGTGTAACGCTTCTAGTTTCCTCTAAATGGATCTTTGCAATTATTATCCCATCGCGTGGTTATTGGAGAAATACTTTAAAAATCTTACCTAAACTCTCACTGGCCATAAAGAAGCAACCAAAAATAACTTCGCAACTTTTTGAAATAAAAGATCGAAGAGAGTTTTCCCTGGAATTGCGTCGCTCCACCCACTGAGATTATACCCCAGCGTCTATTCAGGAGATTCCTTGAAAATTCTATTCATATTTTGTTCTTTGTGTAGCAGTTTTTAGAAACTTATTAAGAGTATTTTTATACAATTCTATTCGAAGCAATTTTATATTTTTGGTATTGGTGTAGGCGAGCATAAAGAGGAGGGATTTTAATATTAGATACTCAGAAAAGTTTATTAGCCAAGTTTGATTTCTGCTAAAGCTTAACATTTACTATTACTACAATTCTAGATATTGTGGAATAGACTAGATTATTACTATATTTTAAACCACTACGCAAAAACTACGGGGTTATAAGATTGAAGTATCTTTGTGAGGGTGTGTGTGTATGTCTGTCTGTGGTATTGTAGAGTTCTAACGGATGAACCGATTTGTTTTTTTTTTTGTTTGAAATGTTAGTCGAGAGTTGTCTTGGCTGTGTTAAAATTCGGTCAAAAATGACCGCCGACACAAAATATCGAGAGACATTAATTTTCCATAACTCAATATGTGTATACATTTCATATATAAGATGAAAAACAGTATTGGTCAGGGGATTTTCTTAAAGTTACTATTAAAACTTGTACACATTGAAAGCAAAGAAATGTGAAAAGGCATTCTTATCTACAGAAACACACAACTTTATTGTCTAAAAATAACGTAGTAGGTACGTTAAAGGCAAATCCTACAATAATTACTTAAATACTTAAAAATAGTAGTTAGATTACATTAAACTTAAAATTTTCATTCAAGATTCTACATCACTGAATACTACACACAATAGCAAGCACCTATACAATACTAATACTATATTTATCATAGTTACGATCCATTACCTATAAGATATTCATTATAATGCACAACTTTACGGTTCACTGCTAGGGGTCAAGTTACTTGATGCCCTTCAAGTTCAAGCTAAGTTACTTACGAGTAGCTTGGCAGTAGGTATGTTACTTAGGCAATACTTATTTCTACCTTAGATAATAAGCATATATTTTATACTACATGAGTGTTTACGAATGAATTAGAAAAGTGTTTAAGGCAAAGATAATGGCAAAATCTTGCCATAGCATAAAAGCCGTTTAAAGAACGGCTTTCAAAATATTTATATGCACTTATTTTGGTACCTGTATTGTCTTAGTGCTAAATATGTATCGATACAAAGTATTTATGTATATATATAGGTTGTATATCCGTTGCGTTAGCAACCATAATACAAACTAGAAATGGTTTAGTACGTGGCTAACCAACCATGTTTGCAATATGTCAAAAAAATCTTATTATATTAATTTAATTACCTAAATATCAACTTACCGTCAACGTAAGCAAGTCCTCTCAACTCACCAATCTGATTATGCGATCTCCCAGCAAACTTCTGCTACCATAATTGTGTGTATTTTCTATCGAAAATAGCTTTTATCGTCCGAGAGAGCGTATCCCAACATTTTATGCGAACATAAACTTTATTGGAATCGTAATAAAATCGCAGATCGGTTATTTATTTGCTTTGCTTAGGACATTGTTTCGTATTGTGCACACCCCGATACAAAAACGAAAGGGTGTTAAAAGTTTGACTGATCTGTGTGTGTGTTTGTGTGTGGGTGTGTGTGTGTGTGTGTATAAATACACACACATCAAAGCTCCCAAACAGATGAACTAGTTTTACTTTTTTTGTCTGAAAAAATTTTTTCTTGAAAATCATTCAGAAAAGGCGGGTGCCCAATATTTTCACAACGCCCTCAATATTGGTACGTACTCGTATCAAATGAAAGGGTATGCTTTGTGTAATATATAATACATATATTAAATATTTCTAATCCCAGATGCCCGCTTAAACAAAATGTCAAAATGTGGTTAGTCAAATTTTAATTTTATATTATTCATTGATGATTTGTACTTGTTTCTTGCTTGCATGACAGCAAGAAAAGTGGTTTATTGCATAGGATGTGCAAACAAAAAAAAACTATGGAAATACAGTATTTTTAATGTATTTTATTCACTTTTGATCACATCTTGCCTGATGTTAAGCAGCACTATGGCTTACGTTGTAACACACCTACCTAGAAGGATCCTATTCTTTCTTTATTTGTATTCTTCAACAGAATTATTCAGTTTAGTTTATATACATAATATAGTTTCTAAAGTCGCTTTCTCTACGCTATCGTTCCATCTTCTCAACAGAGAAAGCCACTTAAACCGTACTTAAAGTCCAATACAAGTATAAAAATAAAGATTAGGTTACATTGCTGCGTGCACATGTATCGAATTACAGGCTCGATAACAGAATAGTGCATACCACCCTTATCTGACGAATGGAATGTGTGAACTAAGCAAAAATTGTTTCTGTGCATTCAATATTTTATACCTAGATTTTTATTGGTTAATTAAAATAATGCATATATAGTAAACAGTTTAAACTAGTGTGTGACATTCAATATTTTTCTAATATTTACATAAAGGTAATAATTAGTGTTATCAAAACTTTATTTCATTAAAATTGGTTACGGGAAATAGAAGTTATAGTCAGTTGAAAATTAACTTCAAGCACTGCTCCAAACTTTTAGTTAGTTAAATGCTGTTTACATAAATATATCTTTACCAAAATAATAAAGAGGAAAAATTTGATTTTGGTTTGTTTGACGCAATAGGCTCCGAAACTACTGGACCGATTTGAAAAATTATTTCGCCGTTGGGAAGCTATATTATCCCTGAGTAACAAAGGCTATATTTTGTTTCTCTTTGCAACTTAGATTATATTATAGCCTGTGCGAAGCCGGGACGATCTGCTAGTTTAAGAATAAACTAATATTTGATATAAATGCGAAAAGTTTGTGTAAGTGTGTAGGTCTTTTACTTCTTCGCGCTCCAAAGGCTGAACCGATGTCGATGAAATTTGGTACGGAAAGCTTAGGCTCTAGATTAACGCAAAGGCTACTTTTTAACCTCCGAGTAACGCGGTCCATGTAACGTCACTCGATTTATCGACAAACTCTCTAAAGCGTCGAAATCAATTGGCTTAAGTTGGTTTAGCTTGTATTCCATACAATGATACATTCTCTCCATTTAACGACCACTCACTACAACGCCATAAAATGCACAGTCCCTTCAGTGTCGTTGTATAGAGTTAACAATTGTATGTATAAATAATAATAGCTTGACGTTGTAATTGAAAACATTCTGTATAACTAAATTCAATAACTCTTGTCTTAGTTGCTTTTACAAACTTCTCTATTCCACGAATCGCGGCCCAAAATGTCCAATCTCCTTAGTAATAATATCAAAGACTACGCAGAACCGGAAATGTTGGCTGTAAAATCTTGTAACACTTGTGAAACTTATTAATAGAACTTATTTTGTAACAATGGTGACACAACTTTTACATTTTAAATTAGTGAGTTTTTCAATTTCCTTTTCTCCAAACGGCTGGTGGACAGAATCAATGACCCAAGAGCTGGCGCTTACCTCGGCCAACGTTTAAGTTTGGCGATCCAGCGAGGTAATGCCGCCAGCATAATAAGCACCATAACCAGGGACACAGACTTACTTTTTTTTGGTATTGTGTAGTTTTAATTTAATTTAGTTTGAAATACTAAATAAAATAAAATAAACTAGAAACAAAAAACAACTCATGTTTGAATTATTTTTGTATTATTCGATATTGCATTAAAACATGCAAATTAGTTAGGTACTAACATAGTTTAGACGCAACTTAAGTAATCTGACGCAAACACAGAAGTTAGACGATGGACTTATGACAAATCCAACGTTACTTCATTTCAAAAGCTTCTTCATCTGAGCGCTACCTACTGCAAAATAGTAGGTACAAGCTTATACAAGTAACTAAACTGCTAGTAGAAGCAGTCGTCAATCCAAGTCTGAGGCCCTTAGACAGCTTGAAAACTTTCGACACCAGAGCCTTGCCACTAAGTCATATAAAGAAGAATATACTTACAAACTTAAAAAATCTGAGATAAACTACTAAACCTGAACGAAAACAAAAAAGAAATACCCAAAAACAAATAAACCCCTTCACAACAGTTCCTACATCATTAGCACGCTTCATTGGGCGCCATTTTGACTTTTTCCCTTCAAATAACGAGCGAACTGAATGGGCGTTGCGTAACCGAGTTACAGAACACAGAATAGTCAACGTCTATTCTGTAGACACGTTGTATAGGATTTCTTTTGCGTATTATATCCCAGTAGTTTTCCATGATGAAATGGCGACAGGTCTCAGGAACGACGTGCGATCGAAAAATGCCCCTTAAACTTAAGGGGTAAATCTACAAGACGATCATTAGACCTGTCGTATTGTATGGATCTGAGTGCATGCGGCAGAGATGCGAATGTTGAGATGGATGTGTGGAGTGACAAGAAGGGACAAAATAAGGAATGAGTATATTAGAGGAAGTTTGAAAGTAGCACCAGTGAGGAAGAAACTAAAGAGTGGGAGGTTAGCGTGGTATGGGCATGTGATGCGTAAAGAGGAGATGCATGTTAGTAGGAGATGTATGGAAATGGAAGTGCAAGGAAGAAGGGCACGAGGCCGACCGAAGAAGACGTGGATGGAGTGTGTTAATGAGGACATGAGAGTGAAAGGAGTGAAAGTAGAGACGACGGCTGATAGAGGAGAGTGGAAGAGGAAAATTTGCTGTGCCGACCCCACCTAGTGGGATAAGGCAAGGAAGAAGAAGATCCCAGTAGTTTTCCAAACAGAAAGGCTTTGCATAGAAAATTTCATCATATCTTTGCAGTTACTTGACCAATTTTTGAGTTACAAAATCATTTAAGAATATGGCATTTAATTGCTCTCCTATATTTAAAATGGGTTATTCCTATAATCACAATAACCCGTTAATAGGGATTTTCACTGGGGATCCCCATTAATAGGGATTTTCACTGGAGGGGATCTCCAATTTTCATTAAAGGATTTTACCGGGGATTTTGACTTTTTATTGTTTTATGGCCAGAAATCCTTATTGATGTTTCAAAATGCGCGTAATGGGAAGTTTTTGACAAAATAGTTTTTAAATTCCTAAAATTGCCTTTGATTTAAAATTAGGTACTAAGAGTAGTACTAGCCACGACCTAATCTGTGGCTCACGGTGCGATAGGGCGGTGCTAGTCACAGAATACACACTAGTTAGTGTAGTACAAACTATTACATGAGTTCTGCGAAAGGTCAAAGTGAAACGCAGCTGGCATTGTTGAAACAGGCTTTTCAAGATTACTTCACTTACATACTATAAATGGGTTGAGTAAAAGGGTCGTCTTTTTATAGAGTTTCTACGGAATTGATAATAAATTGATATTGCAATGTTTTTCTTTTATTTAATTGGCTTTCGCTTGATAGTCAAGTGAAAGATGGTATAAATCGTGTCTATAAAGAAAATATTTGAAAGTTAATGATTGTTTGATGAATTACGTTTAATAAATGTTTGTACGTTTTTGTTAATGGCCGTATTTGCTTGTATTTGTAATATGTCCGCGTAATCCTACCAATATAATAAATGCGAAAGTTTGTGTGTGTATGTTTGTTACTTCTTCACTCTCAAATCGGAACGCAGTTAGTTGACAATATTTGTACCGAATACAGTAAATATCGAATAGCAGTTTTATTCATCTTCAGTCTTTTTCCACTAGGTGTTTTCCTCTTCCAAACGGATCTGTCAGCTGTCAAACGGATCTATCTACATTCACTCCCTTTTCTTTCACAGCGAGTGGTGTGAGGTGTCAGCATATTATTATTTGTAGCAGGTTCCGCCCCACTGCTGGGCAAAGGTCTCTCTATCCTCTTTCCACTCATCCCGGTTTGAGCTTTTTGAGTCCAGTTTTTACAAAAGGAGTCTAGTTCGTCCCGTCATCTCCACCTGGGCCTGTCTCTTCTTCTTTTTCTTATTCGTATGAGCTAAGTGGCCAAGCTCTGGTGTCGAGAGTTTTCAAGACCTCTGACTTGGCTGTCTCTTAAGACTTAATTAATAGTATTCTTGAAAACTAATTACTCTAAGGAAATTAATAAACTTGAACTTTCAGTCGTCTCTGCTCCGCAACACAATGTTGCGGAAACTTCAGCTCGTAATATAAATCAGATGAAGTTAAATTGAAAGGTTTACCATCTCAAACGAAGTAATACACCTTTTATCATAAATTAAACAAGTATACATTAAAACGTAGACAACCCTCGACAACATTTTGTTTGGCCACCTTGAATCAAAACTTAATGATACTGGATTCGTATACTTAAATATGAAATTCGGCTTTTTTTTCATCAAACATATCTTAGACCACTTCAGGCTAACACAGTATTCAAGTAAAACATCTGAATCGAATATTCGGGGGCTAATATACCACAGGATACGTTAAGTAAGTCTAAGTTATTTATCACAGCGAAATTATACTAAATATATTTTTTTCTTTAATTTATTTTTTTATAATAATACATCCGTCGTTTTTGCATCGGGGTAGACAAGTACATAACTCGTAAACAATTATTTATTGGACTCCAACATGAATAGTTTAATTTTTAAAAAGAAAATGCTTAGATAATAATAAATGTGCCACAATGTTGCCTTATCACTTACAGCAATCTGTTCCAGGCAACAAGGACGTAGTGTACAATAAAGAAGAGAATTAAACACAATAACTAAAATACTTTATAGCAATATCTTAGAAGTTTAGTCCTTGGGCAGCGTTCAAAAGACCATCCCTAACATTGACATCAATAAATACTCTACGGATAAGAGCAAAGAAAAGACTTACTTTTTGTAAATCTATACTATAAGAATCTTTGACCTGACTCATTCATTCATTCATCTATAGGCAACGCAGAGCCCAAATGGCTGGTCTTAGAGTTGTGAAATTTGGAGGGTGTATATGTTTTAGTATGTAGACGCGTACTAAGAACGGATTTTTGGAAATTTCGCCCCTAAGAGCGTGAAATGGGATAAAAAAGTTTATCTGAAACTTCTTTGTTTTTGCACTTCTAATTTGTAATATGTATGAATTTATTAAGTCTATTAGAGATCTGGATAATTGTAGTTTCCACAGGTTATGCGAAAAGCGGCATTCACGCGGACGGAGCCGCGGGCATCTGCTAGTGCTAAATAAACCTGAAAGAAAAAGAACCCTTCGAGCGCTAGTCGGCAATAAAACACAATTTTCCTAAAACTCCGTCACACGTATTTCAGCACCTCTGGGGATATCGAGCGGTTTAGTGTACCAGGAGAACATAAATCAGAAACAGTTCAAGACTTCTAAGTTTATTCCTCGGGTGTCGCGACTTGCGGGACTTGGGGACACGTAATCGAGAGCACAGTGCGGGCTTGACACCGGTTAATTTTAATACCTACTCATAAGCGGTATCGTTTATTTCTAAAAGCAAAATTTATTTATTTATTTATGACTATAAAGGAATAACGATAAATCAAGTATGTAGTTTTGAAATAAAACTTTGATTGGCCCTGTTAATCAATAAAAAATATAAAAATAATTAATTTGCAATGTTTTTTCGTCTAGGTCCGATTTTTTTTGCTTTTAATCACTTAGAAAATAAATGATGAAAACGAAATGAATGATGAATGTGTGTTTATGAATTGTATCAAATTGAATCTAAGTTACTAACAAAAAATATCTTATAAACTAAATCATTATAAACAACAAAATACAATAATGAATTTTAATTATTTAAAGATCTAACGGCTAAAAGTATTTAGTGAAATTGCTTTTAAAATATAACTAAAATTATGTAAAGTAACAGTCGTATTGTGACATTAATAACATATTTACTTCTAAATATTTACACGATTCTACCGGAAAACAATTCTGGAATTTAGTTCAATTTCGTAATAATTTATTTATTCTAATTCTTTGATATGTTAAAGCGGTATAACAAATTCCAGCCCTGCCTCCGTGTTCAGATTTACTTTTGTTCATACATAAATTTGAACACTTTCAGTGGCATATTTATTTTAACCTGATTTTGTTCGTCTACTCAAACAGAGGCTTGAAGAAACTTTGCCGTTTCTAAAGTTAAAATTTTGTTTAAGTTGCTGCGGAGAAAATGTTTTGGGTTTACTTTAAATTTATTCCATCTTTTACATAATTTACTGTTCTTAATGATATAGATATGTTCAAATGTACATATATATATTATTTGTTTATATTTATATCCACAAAGTATATTTATGTATATAGATTTAAAGCAAAAAGTATTAAGATTCTAGCTGATCTCAGCAGTGTTACTTGTTAATGTGGGAAAACAGTTACCTATGTACCAATCTAAGGATAAATATATACCCGATTTCATAAAAATTGGTTCAGCCGTTTGAGCGCGAAGGAGTAACAAACACACTAACACGTTTACCTTTATCATATTAGTAGGAAGTCGGATCCTAATTTAATTAACCTAAAAAAAATGTGTCATCTACCAATATTTAGATAAATGTATGTTTAAAAAATACTTGCCAAAAACTTTATAATAAAACTAGCTGCGTCCCGTGGTGTTAGCGCTTATCCGGAATAAAAAATAGCCTATGTGTAAGTTATTCCCAGGTCTAACTTGTTGATATAGAAAATTTCATTAAAATCGGTTCAGCCGTTTGATCGAGTAGAAGTAAAAAACATATACACACACATACATACACACAAACACACACACAAACACACACACACACAAACACAAACACACACACTCAAACACACACACACACAAACACACACACACACACAAACTTTCATTTATAATATACTAGCTGCCTGTGGTGTAGCCCGCGAATATCTGGGATAAAAAGTAACTTACGTGTTAATCCAAGGTCTAACCTATCTATTTACATACCCAACTTCATCAAATTCGGTTCAACCGTTTGAGCGTGAAGAAGTAACAAACATACATACTTACACATAAACTTTCTCATTTATAATATTAGTAAAATAAGTACCGGTTTTCCGGCTTTTTTTCATCAGTATGACGTAATAAATTCCAAAGAAAAGTAGGTTAAAAATACTACAGTTTTACACGCCCTCACGTACTCCTCTAAAGGGTTCACTACACTTGCCTTCATTCGGAAAATACGCCGCATTTTGTAGGAAAAATATTTCAGTGCCGTAGTGGAGTAGTGGGACCATAAAGTTGTGTATTGCAGGACATAAAATAAAATCTGTAGTAAAATGTGTTTACTACTCGTATATTGTAATATAATATTAAATTACAGAACTAAATTAAAAACTACATATTAGTATTAAAATTAAAACTTAACTTTATATAAAACTAGCTGACCCGGCAAACGTTTTTTTACCTTAATAAAAAAATAAAATCTAAATATACAGTAGCCGATTCTCAGAAAATCGGTCAAGCCGTTTCGGAGGAGTACGGTAACAAACACTGTGACACGGAAATTTTATATATAAGATTAAGTATAAAAAGTATAATAAAATTAATTCTAAAAACCCACTACGTCAAAGACACCCGCCCAAACGTAATTACGTATATTGTAATGCTCTATATATAATATTGTATTTATCATTATGAGTTATACTGAGTATGTAACTGTTAATTAATTCTGACATGTATTTTTTTAATAACAATTTTTTTTTTGACAATTACATGAAAAAAAAACAACACAATAAATAAAATAAAAAAATAACTAACAAATAGTAGATTAATCCTAAGTAAGTGCCCACGGGTAAGGTGCCTAAAATGCTGGCGGCATTACCTCGCTGGATCATTAGATATGATATGTTTAGATTTTTTTAATTTTAAATTATTTATTAGTTAAACAACCTATTTAAAAATAACAATGCCAATTGAAAATTGAAAATAATATTTTACTGAAATGTGTATTTTTTTTACATATTTGACTTTATAATTTTTTTTTTCAGCCAGTATATTAAATCCTTCGCATCCATCAGCATTTTGCGGCGCCACTGCTGTCTCACAGTTGCGTAACATTTCTCATTTTATGTCGGGTTACGAGGATTTGACGCTGACAAGTCGTGCGATATTACAAACGTCATATCCGCATACCCAGTGGTAATCCCCGGGGGGTACTAAAAGACTAAACTAATAATGGGATAGATATTAACCTCGTGTTTGACCGTCATTTATTTCGACCTGATTTGACACAACGGACCAGCTAACTAAAATGACTCCGTATCAGAAGACCTATCAGGGAAGATGACGTATTTTAATAGCAGTGTTTGAAAAGTACCTGATACGTACATGAAAGTTTTACAATTTTAGTTTATTTGCAGGATCAATTAATAGCCCATTGGCCCATTTAAAAAACTTTTTTGTGTGAAATCATAACGTAGATTTCTTTTTAAAGCTAAATGCCGTTTTGAGAACGTTTTTCTCACGTTTTTCCAAAGTGATTTTTAAGAAAAACATACAATTGAAATAAGGCAGAATTGTATCACAGAACGTATTTATTGATAAACATAAAAACATAAAAATACTTTATTCAAGAAAATAATTTACAATATTAATAAGTAGGAACTAGACTTAATACTATATAATGATAAAATATAATTCAATATTGGACACCGGTATACGCGCATTACGGCGAAGCAAAGAAAGCGCCTGACGCAGAAACGCATTAACACAAAGCAAAGTTTGCTTTCTTCTTTCTATTGCTAACAACAATCATGACCAACAAATGTGTGTCTTTAGTAACATTCGAAACTTATTAATAAACTAAATCATAATACATTAAAATGTCCCCAACAAGAAAACTTAGGATAACTCGTCAACGACTGAACCCGGCGTAAAGGTGCCCATAACGCTGGCTGCGTTTCCACGCTGAATAGCAATGGCTATCCTCTGCACAAAGTATGATCGAGAACGGGAGTCCCCCGTCTTATCTTTCAGTCTACAGCCAATTTCCTCTACCAGCTTCCTTCCTTCCGCAATTAAATTAATTAGAAAAAAATGGTTTAGTCTTTTCATTGAAATAAGATACGATAGGACCATTTGAAACGATTCACGTAGAGTAAAGTATACCAAAATTGAGAATGATATAAGAATATGTATAAGAACTTCTTTAATCTTCCTTTCATATAATTCAGAGCCGCATATTACATCATTAGAGTTACCCTACTCATATTTCCCTCGCCTTAAGCAGGCTATTCACGTGCCGGCTTTTAACGTCGCCTTATTAAAATAGCTGGCGAGATCCTGAGGAGGCCAGGGAAAAGAGGCCTTTAGGTCACTCTTCAAATGTAAAATGTTAAGAAATGTTTGCACTTACTTTGTTAGGGAAGATTGTCTACTTTTTAATTTGTTTTGTCTTGAAAAAGCGTTGCGGATAAGTATAATTTATTCTTAAGGTGCATACTAGATCAAAACATTGTTTTTTTTTAATTCTGATATTTCTATTTGCAATCAGTTAGTATTACTATATGCAGATTCAGTCCGAGTGAGTGTCGGTGTACAGTGTGCACCCCATTGCGTGCATCTCCTTATTATTGTCAAAGGTGCTCATAGATTTCTCAGTGGCTATCAATTTTCTCTTAAGTCCTGTTTGGCTCTAAAACTGCAAACACCATTTAGTGCTTGCATTTTTAGAGCAAGTTGATTTGGATGTATTGCTAGGCGACACTTGTATGTGTCCGTATGTGTTCAGAATCTCTTGGCTGAACGTTGAATATACGACCGATTTAGTTTTGATTCTTTAACGTCGCTAGACTTTCTTTCAAATTCATAAGTCTGATTGGTGCCAAAATAACTTTTTCTTAAGCTGTAAAGTTTATTATTTACAAAGCTAAAACTGAAAATTCATAGCTGTCACATTGTGTGTTCTTGGTTAATCAATAAAGTTTATTTATAATTTGGTTTGATGAGTAAAGATTCTTTCCAAAAATACCGTCGTTAAAGTAGGTCAGAGGCTTTCTCGCGTTCCGAGAATTGTCAAACTAAATCCTGTATCAGTAATAGAGTACGAGTAATTTAACTTTTTATAGAATGTACTTCCCGAATGTTCTCATATAAATTTAATCCAAAGAGTTTAATATATTGTTTTTAATAGGAGTATATTATACAATTGAGAGTTTTTACTTGTATATTATTCTCATACACAAACAAATTCGTCATAAACATCTCAATCATAATACATTATCTACATCTGTCATATTTTACCTCCATTATCCTATACAATTATGACGTACCAAAAAAGAAAAAACACATATATTTCAGACATATACATCAACACTATTACAAATTATATAAATCAAAAAAAAATGTTGACAGCATAGTATGTGTCCCCTAGCGTCCGAAAAAGGTCAGCCCTCAGTATAAATGCTACATACCTACGTCAATATATCTGCAGCACATTATATTTCTATTCACAAATAAAAAAAGCTAGAAGAAAGCTCTATTAAAGCTAGACTATAAAATCCTGACATGTCAAACACCTAGACTGAACCTCTCAGCTAAAAGCCTGTTTTAAATATAGCTCAACTCGACGGGTTCACGGTAGATCGATACTACACAAGTTACGCGAGCATTACAAGAGCGGCCCCACCCCCTCCTGTCGGGGTGGATTTCACCCCGCGGGGTGGACCTCACCCCGCAGAGTTATCAGCTGTCATTTGGTGTGATTAAAAATTTATGCGTGATGATCGGGGTTTAAGGGGTTAGATAAGCGTTTTGTTGTTATAAAAGATTACAAAAAATACAAAACTGATCTTTTAATAGAGCCTTAATATAATATATATTTAATTTAATCTTTTCAAATTTAATTAAGTTTCATACTAGCAGATCGTCTCGGCTTCGCACGGACTGTAAAATAATACAAAGTAATTCAAATTAGTTGCAAAGAAAAATCAAATTATAGTTTATGTTACTCAGGGATAAAGTAACTTCCCAACGGTGAAAGAATTTTTGAAATAGGTCCAGTAGTTTCGGAGAATATTTATGTCAAACAAACATTTCCTTTTTATAATATTGGTATAGATTAATTGATCTATTGGATTTATTAGTAATTTAAATCGACTTCAATCTAATTTAATGTATAAATTATATAAACATAATCTCTGAATGTCAATAATAATAACAGTGATACCTAAACCAGTATTCTTATTTTCTATATTCTTAATTAATAGTCTTCGCGAATTTCTCTGAACTTGGTCGTCTTGAAACTTTGTGACATTGAGCTGTACATATAACATCATTGCTTTGTGACCACATGTCTCCACTATTTATTAATCAGTTTTATCTTGTTACACAATGAAACTTATTTTTTTTTAATAGTAAAACGTGTATATTACCATTTAACATATTACGATACTATTCTAAGTTAAACTTAGTAAAAATCCGTGCCTTATAATTTATTATTTTTAAGTACTTGAAACAGAAATAACTAGCAGTCGTAATAAGACAAAATGTTTTTAGTGGTGTTATTAATTAATATAATTATTGTCATTGTTCGTTCCAAGTACTATCCCTAGAGTTTTTAGCGAATCTTATCGACATGGAATATTACAATTTCCAAAATTATTTAATTAAGGTAAATTTTAATAGCCAACTTTTAGTCTGTGACAGTGCCAAATATTGACAAAACAGAAACAGAAGGCGCTTCAAGTTATGTGTGGATTTGCACTCGCTTTACTGTAAAGGAAAACATCGTGAGGAATCCGGCATGCTTGAGGAACACAATATCCGAAGACGTGTAGCATCCGCCAACCCGCACTTGAGGGAAAGCCTGTCTCAGCAGTGGGAGGTATAGTGGGCTGCTTATGCTTATGCAATCAAACCAATGTTGCTCTTTATCTCCATAACTACAGACTAATAGAGTATTACTTAAATATTTACTGCAGCGCCTTCTGGTGAGCGGTCACTGCAATACTCATCTGAGAACTTGAACCTTAACCCATTACTGAAATCTACAGCAAAATCAGTCTGTAGTTATGGAGATAAAGAGCAACATTGGTTTGATTGCATAAGCATAAGCTGCCCACTATACCTCCCACTGCTGAGACAGGCTTTCCCTCAAGTGCGGGTTGGCGGATGCTACACGTCTTCGGATATTGTGTTCCTCAAGCATGCCGGATTCCTCACAATGTTTTCCTTTACAGTAAAGCGAGTGCAAATCCACACATAACTTGAAAAACAAGTCATTGGTGTAGGGCCGGGATCGAACCAGAGGCCGATGGAAAAGCAGACACTCGCTTTTATTAAACAAACAACATCTCTTGACTCCAAACGCAAAAACAGGACCCCATTCCGTAACGCGTAAAAAATAAAAATATTTTTTTGACCTAATTTTACTACTAATCGTTGTATGTATTATATACAATCTGCGGCAAACCTTTTTATTCCTCGTCCAAAAAATATAACAATACAGGAACAAAATCAAAGCAACAAAATACAAAGGGCTTTTGGAGTACAAAATGCTTCCTGTTCGAAGTCCAAACATAAATGTTTCATAGCAAACAATTGTGGGCCTTCGGAGTATCGATTCTGACCGAATTAAGCGAGAAAATAGGCCGAAAGGAATGCCAGAGGGTTGGTAAGGCTTCAACTTGGTGACGAGCGGAGAGTGTAGCGGAGCGAGTAGCGGGTTAACTTTTTTTTCAAATTTATTGTTGTCACAAAAAAGCAGTAAAATAAAAAACACGCAGTTTCCTTTATCAATACTGGTTGTTAACCCGTATTTTTGATACCTAGTCCTACCCAGTGTATATTTTTGCTTGTATACATTAATAAACTTTTGATTGCACTTGTGTTGTAGGTACATACATTTAAAATAGAATACAATCAAGTGTTTGTTGAGTAACGAGTTTATTCTCAGTTAATTGTAACAATAATAATACAATTTAAAGATCAAATTGTTAATGAAATCACGCAGTACGATATAATTAGATTAGAACACTTAGTTTGTATCCATTGGCCAGCATTCTAAATTTTATGTATTTTTGAACTGAATGTACAGAAAAATAGATAAAATTAAAAAAACAACAATTATTTGTGTCTTTAAAATACGCAGAATTTTACCTCAACTCTTACATATATATTAGATTAGAATTTTAGAGCTGTATAACATTTATCATCGACACAACAATTAATAAAAATATGCCCGCAGATTTCATGTAGGTAATTTTTCTTGGTATATTTAATTAATAATTTAAATTTTTAATAATTTAATTTTTTTTCGCTGTTATCTCGCTCACTCTTGTAATAAATCCACAAGTAAATCCGTATTGCCGAGTCACTACTGCTCTACACAGTTCTACTTAACTAGAAGGTTTATTTAGATTTAATTTTAGCAAAACAGCTTATATTATCCTACTGCTTATTTATATTATAAATTCGAAATAGAATTTGTAAGCATTAATGTATTAGTGTCCGCGTTTTGTTTGTGTTTGTTAACGAAGGTGACTCGGCTAACTAAGGTGATCTGATGCGATCACCTAAGTTAAGAGAGTAGCTTTGGATGGTTGATCACGCAATATACTGTCATTAAAAAAATGGAATTTACTCGCTCGTCGGGCATTATCGTGGATCGGATGAAACGTTAAATTGTAGGTAAATCCCTTCCCTAAGAGTAAGTTAAGTACAAGAAGTTGTCAAACCATGCCAAACGAAGAAGAAGAGAAGAGGTTATTGGGCTGGGCTCCGCAGCCTTATTGTTTCACCCAGGCTGCAGGGTTAGCTTATAATCGACGTAATAAATATTCAGCAACTTTGTACCCAAATCGGTAAATTTTTATAGCAAGGGAGATTCATAAAATGTTCGTTATAACTTGTAATAGAGAGAAAGATTCATTGCTCTCCGCCGGATGATAGATGGTCGATAGGAGATACGAAATTTATATTACGGCTATTCTAAAGCGAGCGTGGCTCGGTGGTAATAACGTCTGCTTTTCAATCAGACGCCCCTGGTTCGATCCCGGCCCTACACCAATTACTTGTTTTTCAAGTTATGTGTGGATTTGCATTCGCTTTACGGTGAAGGAAAACATCGTGAGGAAACCGGCATGTTTGAGGACCACAATATCCGAAGACGTGTGTCATCCGCCAACCCGCACTTGGCCAGCGTGGTGGATTATGGCCTATATCTCTCTCCTAGTGAGAGAAGGCCCGGAGTCCCAGCAGTGGGAACGTATAGTGGGCTGCTTATGCTATGCTTATGCTATTCTAAAGCAGTGAGATGATTTTTGTTAAACGTGCAGAATAAAACCCAGAGAGAGTTCTTAAACTAAAATTCTGTGTAGATATGCTAAGGTGATCTGACGCGATTATCGAGGTTAAACAGCGGTTGATGCGGTCAGTCTTTGGATGGGTGACCATGCATGCACAAGACTATCGTCTTTTAATAATTTCTAGTTATACAAATATGCTCATTACAAAGTCAACTGGAATCAAAACTGAAAATATATTTTGTCGTTATCACAATAAAATAAGCTACGGTATTAATCTTAATTTTCATATTTAAAACGATTCAGGATGTCTGAAGGTTGTAAGACAACCTTTTTTTATTCAAGAGCTACCCGACCCTTGCCAATTTTTACACTAGCTGCGCCCCGCGATGTTTCCCACGTTAATCCGGGATAAAAAGTAGTTTATGTGGTAGTCCAATGTCTAACCTACATTTGTATTAAATCTCATCAAAATCAGTCCAACCGTTTGAGCGTGGAGAAGTAACAAAATAATAGTTTAAAAAAACTAAAAAACACGCTTATCTGACCGTTTTAAGTGGGTCAAAATCGCGCCAAAAGAAGTCGGTTACAAACAAACATACAAACAAAAATACAAAAAAATGTAATAATTTTATCAAATTAGTGTATTTTCATCGGTCCTCAATAAATCTACAAAGTTTCAACGAAATCTGGCCGTTTAAAGTGGGTCAAAATCGCGCCCAAAGAAGTCGGTTACAAACAAACATACAGGTGAAGCTAATATAAAGCGTGTAAAAATACACACATACACAAACTTTCACATTTATAATATTAGGATACTTTGCGTGCAAGCCTTGTAATTGTTTTAAGAAAGCTTAGAACGATTAAGTAAAAAGTAGCTAAATTGCATATTATTTATACACGCCATGTAGAATACGTTTTATCGTAAAATGTTAACGTCAAATACCAGACACGGTTCTTCGTGTGCCTGAAATAGTTATATTGCTATTATCCATTATTACATCTTTTAGTAAACGCACTCACTATACACTAATGTGAAATAAATGACATTCTAATGGTAGTCAGGATAAACCAACATGGCAAAACTTTTATTAACAAACGTCTTGGATACATTCTGAGACGTAGACGGAGAAACCAACAGTCTACGTTCTGAGACAAATACAACATTTCATGACCCGCCCCAAAAATAAATCACCAAACTTTTAAGACAAATTCTATGACCAAAAAGAGTTTTTCAAAAAAGAGTCTGTTGTTGTGTATGTAATGATTATTTTTTTGCTTGAAAAATGACATTTCATATTTTTCTCGTTAGAAAAATCACTTAAATTATAATTTTCTTCTTTTTTGCCTTAGCCTTTTCCCACTATGCGGGGTCGGCACATTCCGTTTTTTTACTTAAACTTATGATGCTCGGGTCAACACTAAAGCTAATTTGATGAAAATTAAGCATAACTATTCACCTGTATACTTTATAGTACATCACCATTTAACACCAATTTTCCTCTTCCCCAGAAACAAGCCATGCTAGTCCGACAACTCGAAGAAGAACTGAGACTTCGTATGCGGCAACCTGCACCGGAGCTACAATCACAACTGGAACAGCTGTTTGCTGAGAACGAACATCTGCAGAGGGAGATAGCTATACTCAGGGATACTATTAAGGTGAGAGGAGAAACAGAGACAGAAAATGTAGGGCTAGTAATACATATGAGGACGATGCGGGCTACCCAGGTGAAAAGGTTTTTGACGCACGATATAATGTAAGGTTGAAAAAATCGACTGATTTTTAAAGATTTCATTGATCAATTTGACAAGTTTATTGAGCTGTATCGAAGCAGATAAATTTAAAATCTTTTGTAGAGTTAGATAATAACCACTAGTAAATAAGAAATTTAAGTAGATACATAGTCTGTAAAAGCCAAGTGCCAAACAACTATTTGAAGTCCGGTGAATCAATTAAACAAATTTTTTGAAACTAAAGATTAAGTATTTGTGTCTAGAGTTTTTTTAGAGACTAATTTTCTTCTTTTTCTTTTGCCAGGAACTAGAACTGAGGATCGAAACCCAAAAACAAACGTTACAAGCGAGAGATGAAAGCATCAAAAAGTTACTGGAAATGTTACAAAACAAGGGCATGGGTACGTAGCTTCGTTCAATCAGATGTTCAAACTAAAATATACCGATAAGATGGCAAGTAAACTATACATAATTTTCAGGTAAAGAGGAAGAACGGCAAATGTTCCAACAAATGCAGGCAATGGCACAGAAACAGGTGATTATTGTACCGACTAGAGAGCATGTTCTGTTCTGTGTGGCAACATTCTGAACTGTGGAGTTTCGGTGATGTCGCCACACCCCCACACGTCGTGTTAGTCAGCTTGCACGTCACTACCGCTTTGTTAACTAGCATTTTGGACCACATGGGCGTTTTAATTTGTGATACCTTTATCATCGTCACTGTTTCTGTTAGAATTGCTCTTAATAGTATCATTTCATTCATTTCTTGTCTTCAGCCGAATGTGTCTGTCGCGAAGCCTTTTATGTTCAAAGATCGACTCGCTCGAGCTTCACGGTTCTTGTCCGACGCTTCCTCTCACTCCCACGTCTGTCAGACCTCTCTCTCTCTATCACGTCAGCTTCTACCCTCCGCACATGATTATCGTTTCTGACCCTCTATCCCGCTCTCACTCTAAACGATACTAAAAACTAATTTAACAGTAACTTTTCAAAATTGAACTCCCAACGTAAATTCGATTCGGCCTAATCGACGAGTTGAGAAAGCGAGACAAGCGAGCCACAGCCACGACACGACATTGCATGTTTAGCAGCTCATGTCCCGCCACGACCCCTAGCCGAGCCTCGTGCCTCGTGTCTGATCTCATTGGCCGATTGTTGTAGAAGGCAAAGTATTGTGTGTGTGTGCGCGGCCCCGGCGCGGGCGGCGGCGGCGCTGCTGACGCACTGGCGTGCCGGCAGGAGCTCAAGGCGACGGCGGACACCCTGCGGGCGCTGCAGGCGCAGCTGGAGCGCGCGCTGCAGGCGGCGGGGCTGCCGGGCGGCTCCGCCGGCGCCACGCTCACGGCCGTGCTGGAGACCAAGGAGGCGCGCATCGCCACCTTGGAGCGCCAGGTCGCGCTGCTCGAAGGCGAGCTGGCCGCGCTCGGCTCGCCGCCGCCGCCCTCGCTCGCGCCCTCGCACGCCTCGCTATACGATAAGGTCGAGCCTCCGTTCAAGAGACAAGTAAGTTTCCTGCTGAACGACGTGCGCGTCATGAAGGACGGGCGACTTAGCGCGCCGCCGCGCCGCCCCGCGCCGCGCGCCCTCTACTGCAGCGCCACCACGCTGTGACCGCGCCGGACTCAACACGTGTCAATTTATTCGCTTTAAGTACCGTACTAGCCGAGATCGCCGAATGTGTTGAATCGTAATATTTTTATGTAAACTTGTTCGTTGTTAAAGCTATTTTATTAAAATAAGAGAAAAATTATATTCTTGAAAGATGTCGATCTAAATATTTTTGTTAAATAGGGCCTTAGTGGAAGCGAATATAAGAATTTAGATGTAATCGTACGGTTAGAAGAGATTATGTGAGGTCTTGCGTTGACACCGAAACTGTCGATTAGAGATAGACTGTTAAATAAAGACTGTCTAGGTCGCGTGCATCGAATTCCGAGTATGTGTTGTTGCGTCCCGATGTACCACGCTCCGCTTTCGATGTCGGGTGCTCATCCCATCCCATCACGGACCCCACTAGCGGCCATCCATCGACTGCCTCACTCCGATAGATAAACGTATCACAACTAGGCGCCCGTGCATCGCCAGATCCGTGCATCTCTGACTATTTTGATATTAGCCATCCGATTCTGGAAAGCTTTCTAGATCATCGACTTTCCGACTTGTCATTAGTAACTTAGTTTAGAAAGTTTTCCAGTGAACATGATCATCCGTTGGTGGTTCACTTTCCTTCAGAGCCGTGTCATGAGTGTCGAGTTGCATGACCTGCGCGCGTGAGAATGATATGTCGAAATGTCTTCCATGGCACCGTGTATATGTCATGTGTTCAGTGCGAGTGCTGTAATCATTTCGTTTCGTACTAGTGTAAGATTAACATAAGCTTGTGTCGCTTGTCATACTTCGGTACTAACACTATTGGTGATCATTGAATCAGTATTACGTAGATTGATATTTTGAACATCGATATCATTTCCGCCATCACTTTTGCCTTAGTAGATAGTTTTGTTTTTATATTGATTCGAGTCTTCCATAGCGTTGTGTTCTACTAATTCTGTGTGCTGGGTTTTATCTAATTCACATTCGGATGGTGGTGGCATGATGAGCAGCTGGATGAGTTCCGCCTGGAGATCCAGAGGCGGGATCAGGAGATCCTGGCGATGGCTGCCAAGATGAAGGCGCTGGAGGAACAGCATCAGGACTACCAGCGACATATTGCCGTCCTCAAGGAGTCGCTCTGCGCCAAGGAAGAGCACTATAGTATGCTGCAGACAGATGTAAGTTTTAGCACATTTAGATAAGGAGACACTTTAGCACCCATCAGACTATAACACTGTTCTTATATAAATAACATAAGAACAACACAGAAATGCTTCTTCCCCACTGATTAACTATATTGCTCAACATGAACCCGCAGGGATAATGCTCAATATGTACATTTTGTATTATCTTGTTATAGCAGCGCTTAAGATATTGAAAAAAATTAAAATATATATTTTTCAGAACCTTTTCTGTCAATCTCTTAGCTATTAATGTGATAACGTCTTATAAATAAAAGTCATAGAGAGATACGACTGGTTTAAGCGTTCGGTTTGTGACCAATTTATATTTTAATTAAATAATAATAATTAAATGCAGTCTTCAGTTTTTTTTTGTTTCTTTAGTCTCCTCAATGTTCTTTTGTTTATTCCGGCACAGTCAAAACTCTTCGGTAAGGTTTTTTCATAAGATGCTTTCTTAAATTTTTAACGTTGATCCAAAAAAATACATTCACAGCTTAATGAATTATAAATGTATTTTTTTAAATTCTATAACGAAATTAGTATTACAAACTATATTCTGTTCTACTGTTTTCAATTTAGTTGAGTAGTAGGGAAGAAGAAAAGCAATATGACATGCAAACCTAATGGTGCTAAAGAATTAAGTGATGATAACATTCCAACAAACTTGATGGAGGCGGAAAAAAAATAAAACTTATTAAAGACGAAAGAAAACAAAACTTTGTAAATAAATTCAATGACCACATATGTATTTGTTCTCATACATTTCATCACCATAACCTATTGTTGCTAAACTTGCTTTGCACAGCTTTTTGTTTTGTGGACTCGTGTTTACTTAATAAACTAATATAGGGGAAGGGTAAACTAGTGTAATAAAAAAAAGTATGTTAATCAAATGAAATAAAAATTATTGCAGATATTTATATGAAAAAAAATGGTTTTAAGTATAAAAAATGCTTTCTGTTTGGCAGTATTCAAGGAATTATGTCAACTCAAACGAGACGAAATCAAATAAACGAGAATCATCATTTCAATTACAAGAACAAAGCTTTCAAATACGATTTAACTTATAAATTTAAAGAAGTCCTATCTCCTTTCATCATCAGTGACCAGAAAGAGACAGTACGATTCATATTTATAGTTTATGGACAAACAATTAAAATCTAGCCAATTATGGAAAATGTGGGTAATTTTAGAACGCACGCATTTTGATCAACTCTAAAACAACGAAAAGAGACAAGACTACTAAAAATTTAGTTTACCCGTGTGTGTATCAGAATCACCACCAATATCGACTTGTAAATCCAAAGAGTATATCTCAAAATTATTTACTTGAAGTAATTGCAAAATAAGCCGAGATGCATTCTCAGCGTAAAAACCGTAAATATTGCTCGGAAATGTAAGTAATAAAAATACTCCAATCAAAACTCAATGTCAGAGGATCTTTTCATTGTATTTCTTAACAAAACATACTTGCCCAATTAGAGGTCTTCTGAATTACGTTTTTCATGGTGTATCTAACGTAACTGTTTCGTTCGAATTGGAAGTAAGTAAGTTTATAAAATTAATAGCTCTGCAGTGATGACGACATTGAACCCAGTAGTAGCTTATAAAACAAGGGCAAAATTTTTAAATTGAATACAAATTGTTTCTGTTGTAGGGAAAGCCCAAACGTATAACCACTTTCAAACCACAATGGACCTGTCCACAATTAAGATTTTTTACCAACACTACATATGTATCTTTATATTTATTTGATTTCTACCACATTTTAGTGTCCTTAAATCCAGTTTTTTACGTTAATTAGACTTGTTTTGACACTAAATAAATTTGCTCTTGTCCGTAATTTACCTTAATGGTAATGGTAATACAGAAGCACTTACACATTTAGGTAAACATAATAGAACGCAGACCACTTGCATCAGGCAAGCTGTGGTCTAAGCTTTTGGCGATGAAATGGGGAAAATCTTGAGTTTTCAATTTTATTGTTACAAATCTTTATAGTTATATTGAAAAATAACTTTTTATTGTATATCGTCTAATAAACAACCCCAAAAATACCAATTTTGGGAATAATCAGATTTATTAAAGTGAAAAAAATATTACATATATGGAACAAGACTTTTTCTGATTGGTAGCAAAATGATTATAATATTTTTAGGGTTGCCATTTATGTTATACTATTTTCAATAATTTTAACCATTTATGTAGCCGTAAAACTGTAAATACAAGATTTTGCCCAATTCATCGCATTAGAGCAAATCTGTTAAACATCGAACTTAAAAATTAAACCTTGCATTACCCCTCATCGCGGGCAGTGCTAGAACTTAAGACTCAGTTTGTCAACCAGGTTGAGGAGTTGAAGGCTCGGCTGGATGAGAAGAGCAGACAGCTTGAGAAGAAGACCGCGGCGGCCATGACAGCTGCGCATGAGTTGGCAGAGTTCAGAGATCACTCCGAGATCAAGGATAGGAAGATCAACGTGCTCCAACGGAAGGTACGCGATAGACGGTGTAGCACTTGTAGGTCGTGTTGTTGGTAAGCTAGATTCGTAGAGATATAATACCTATATAATATGTATTTAGATATTCTTGTACTTAGATGTAAGACTTCAATGTGGTAAGGCATTTTAGTGCTCGCGTTTTTTTTACGAAGGGGAAATCATCATTAAGATACCCAGTTACAATGGGGTGCAGTTGGGTTATCTGGGATTTTTACCCACTAAAACCCCCCCGGTGCCCAGTGTCGATGCTTGATGGAAGGCTTCAGGTTCTTCGGTAGAAACACACTGAGGGCCTTCCAGCTTTTGCTTGCAGCTACATCCACTTTGGCAAAGAATTGCCAACCCGCCCCGGCCAAATTTGAATGGACTGTCGGAACCCCACTTCCAACAGTGCTTGAGCCTGATTTTTAGTGCTCTCCTTTTATATTTTTTATACTGTCACCAAGCATCTATCAGTTGCTCCTGCAGCCTCCTTGAGAGCCAGTTATTCGAGACTAGGCATATTCATTATAATAACACGAAGCTTAGATGAAGTAATTGTGGATGAAGAAATACTCGTATTTATTTTGTTGGTCTATAAAAGCTTTGACCTTTGCCCTACAGCGGGATTAAATTCGTCAATTCAAAATAGAATATAAAAGCTAACAAATACGATGAAAGGAAAATATTAGCTTCGGTTTCTGAAAGGGCACGGTATTTGTAAACAAATTGATATTACAGAAGAATAGGGGAGTCAATCACTTATGTTTTCTCGTTTTGTGATATTTTTTTAAAGTTTATATTTTATTTTAACGTTTTTCTACTTTAGCTATATTATTTAGGACTACTTATTAAACGCTATCTATATAAGTAAATTAAATTGCATTCCTTTGAACTTGTATTACATGTTTTAATTAACTCCAACAGAATTAGAACTATCATTAAGTTTAAGCGCTGCACTGCGCTGTTGAAATCTGATGCCGTATTTTAAATGTTCACTGAGTTAATCCTTTCGATTGAATGAACAAATTTCCATACCACACCTACTTGATACATCAAACAGAATATTATCAAGTATATCGTACTCACTAAAATAGGACTTTATGTAACACATAATTGTATTCATGTTTCATCGATTATAATATTACATGATTTATTTTAGATGTTATAAATATATAAACAATAAATTTCATAGTGTTTTCACTTGCCGTATAATGTATAACTAAAAGTATATTAGAAAATGAGGGCAACATTAAAATTATTACCTAACTAGAGTCTATTCATATTTTTATGTCATTCTTCACAGAAATTCTTTTCTAAGATATAAAAATACTTCAACTCGCCCCGAAATATCGTAGGTATTCAAATTATTTGATTATTTTTATAAGATTCGGTCTCGATATTTGTTTGTTTTGGTTTAATTCTTTTATTCCATTTTGTGTATTTACGTTGTGTTATTTCTGTTATATTGAATTTTGTTTGTGCTACGCTATTACGCCAGTAAGTATTATGTTATTTTATTTCAGTTTTGTTTGTGTTTTTTATGTATTTATTTATTTTGCTAGTGCTATTTATTTTATTAGTTAATAGATTTTTTTATTAACTGATTACAGATGTTTTGTTTTCATTTGTTTTCAAACCAAAATCAGACGCAGAATTATGTTTATTTATTATATATAATTTTTCAGATCGAAAACTTAGAAGACCTGTTAAAAGAGAAAGACAATCAGGTAGACATGGCGCGGGCCAGGTTGAACGCCATGCAAGCTCACCACTGTTCCTCAGAAGGTGCTCTCTCTTCCCTTGAAGAAGTCATTGGTGACAAAGAAAAGCAAATACAGCAACTACGAGAGCAAAGAGATCGAGCAGAACACGAGAAGAACGAGGAACGAGAACTTCACGAAAGAGAGATAGCAGAATACAAAATGAAGCTCCACGCATTAGAAAGTGAAGTCGAAAAACTTGGCGCAAGACTTGAAAGAGCTCAAGCAGAAAAAGACCGTCTAGAAGCTAAACTTGAGAGTTCGCAATCAGAACTGGGCAAATCTAAAGCTGAGCTAGACAAAGCTGCCAGCGAGGTTGGAAGATCAGGAGCCGACTGGGAAGCGGCAAAACAGCGCTTGGCGAGACTTGAGTTAGAAAACGAAAGACTCAAGCACGAGTTGGAAAGATCACAGACAACGTTCGGCAGAAGTACGTTATCAACTTCTCAGGAGTTGGACAGAATGCAAGAGAAGGCTGATAAGTGTTCGACAGAGCTGAGGAGGGCTCAGGCAGAGTTGAGAGTCACTCAAGCAGATGCAGAAAGAGCGCACGCAGAAGCTGGAGCGTTGCAAGAGAAGTTAGAGAAGTCTCAAGGAGAGGTGTACCGTCTGAAGGCTAAGCTTGAAAATGCACAAACTGAACAGGACAGCTTGAAGGAAGAATATGATCGGTAAGAAAACTTTGTGGGCCTTTTTTGCCATTCGATCGTAAGATAGTTATCTGCGTCATACTCCCGGTGGTGTCAAGCAAAGTCTCAGTTAAAAACTGAACAAACGTAGTAAACTCAGCTAATGAATATAGCGTTCATACCAGATCATACAGAACTGTGCTTGATGCTTGTCAGCAAACTAGTTATTTTATTATTATTATTATTATTATACGACATTAGCACCTTTACTAAACTAACTTAACTCTAACTCGTCTGTGATTCTATATCAATACCGAAGCTTGCCTATTCGGTTCATCTGTCCTCGAATTTTCAACAGGTTAGAACACAACAATTTATTTCATATATTGTTTTCTTGAAGCGAGTGTGGTTCAGTGGGAAAAACGTCAGTTTTCAATGTAAAGACCCCTGATTCGATCCCAGCCCTACACAAACGACTTGTTTTTCATGTTATTTGTGTGGTTTTGCACTAGCTTTACGGTGAAGGAAAACATCGTGAGGAAACCGATACGTTTGAGGACCACAAAATCCGAAGACGTGTGTCATTCGTTAACGCGCACTTGGCCAGCGTGATGGATTATGTCCTATATCACTCTCCTAGTGAGAGAAGACCCCAAGTCCGAGCAGCGGGATCTTATAGTGGGCTTATTATACTTATGCTGATGATATTGTTGTTTTCCCTCCTCAGCTTGCAGTCTTCCATAACCCGCCTCCACTCTGAGCGAGACAAGGCTATCGCGGAGCTGGAGAAGTCCAGAGAGGAACTAGAGAGGACCCAGGCCACGCTCGGCAAGGCGCAGCTCCAACAAGACAAGCTGCAGGCAGCTCTCGACGCCGCTCATTCGGAGATCGATAAACTTCAGGAGAAGTTGGATAAGATCGCTACTGAGAATAGGAAGGTGAGTGAAGAAAAAAAATGTTTTGTATTGAAAGCAGAATTAATACTTAATAAATCACACACACACACAGTCACTTGGTCACAAAATAAATATATTTGAAGTCATATAAATTATTTTATAAGAGCATACAACTCCATTAATTTCATGTCAAAAATATTTTAATATTTATCTGCTTTTACCATGCTCTGTTTGTATTGTAATAATATCATACTTATTTTTATTAATTTTTAAAACTTTTGCTTTTCATTTTTGATAAGTTTTCTGACATATCTACATATGTACTTGTCTACATTAACATACGATTGGGAGAAGACATCGGCTTCCGTCATATAGTTATGAAGAAGCTTTTGGATTTCTATATTTGTATTAATTACTGACAAATAAATAAATTTTGTATTTGTATTTTTGACAAACACGGTCGCTCTAGTTTGTCAGTGAAGCATTTTTGAAGCGATGCGACATCGCAGTCGGGAGGCCTGACATACTGACAGCCGACAAATTTAGTTCATAACATAACAAAGATATTGCCAAAACACAATGATGTTATATGTACTAGATTGGCAGTTTACGGCAGCGACGCGTTGCAACTTCGAAGACGCCTGTGGCCTAATCTGACGTCAGTTGCCTGCTTGACATGTAGTAAGCGTGACGCGCCCTTTAAAATAATTCATAATGGTGAAATTTGCTGTTAAAAATTGTGTATCGCGGTCTAAAAAGGATGATAAAGCAAGTGGCGTTACTTTTCATGAGTTAGTTTGAATAATTTTGATCATATTGTCTTGATATATTTATTTTATTTTCTGATTTAATATCAGAAAATAAAATAAATATATCGTCCATTATTTTTGACATCGATGTTTCCAGTAAAGCGATATTGATTTTTCCCATTTATTTGGGAGTTTAGTTAATTAAATAATGAATGACGGAAGTGTGTGCCGGTAATATCTGTGAATAAAATTTCGGCAACGTCTGTAATATACTCAATCATTACGAGAAGTATTTTATTAAACTAAGTAATGTTATTTCATCATCGTAATGTGTAATCATCTTAAAATTGTATTAAATTCTCTTAGAATGATATTTTATTTGTTTTAGTAGAGTATGTACCTATACCTTCTACAACAAACTTATGTTACACAGCGGTGTTTAATCACAATAACACCCTGCAGTTTTATATACAATAGTACACTTTTTATTTTTATTTCTATCTACAGAACGTGTTACTATCTTAGATTTTTATTATTTACTACCTTTTTAAATAAAAATCTGCCTTTTATTCATATTAAAATCTATTCACTACAGCCTTTTCAAAATATTTTCAATGTAGGCACACACACGCTTCCGTTACAGTTTTGTAATAGTATAAATTGAAAGTTTTATTAAATTCTGTTCAGAATATATAACACCAAAGCAATTAAAAACATTTATTCGTTCATTTATTTTGGGGAAATTATTTCGCGCCACTGGCAGCTCTGTCCGTTTTCATGCCAGCAATGTCTTGTCTCACTTCTACGGTAATTAGATAATGACTGGAAGAAAAGAGACAAATATAGTTTACTTTGGCATAATGTATCGGTTTCAAAGCTACGTCTTTTGAACTATCAAGTGGCTACGCATTTCTGAAAATCGTTTGTTGTCATTGCTACTCTAGTATATATAGCTCAATGCCAAAACATAACAAAGATGTTGGCCGTGCCGAAAAACGAACTTGGGACTCACTTGTTGGCAATCTGGCATGATAACCATTACGCCAACGAGGAAATAATTGGCCCTACTTTAAGCCCCTTTACCACCAGTAAAATTAATTGTGTATATTCATGTGTGCAGCTGCAAGTGGAGCGTGAGAAGCAGTCGTACGACTTCGAGTCGCTGCAGTCGCAGCTGGACAAGGCGCTGGGGCAGGCGGCGCGGCTGCAGAAGGAGCGCGACACAGCTCAACTCGACGCCGACCGCTTCCACGACAAACATGAGAAGGCTCAGGTGAGAGTTGTTTGACAGCTCTTTTTTGAAAGATTTTATTCCCAAAGGATACCAACGGAACCCGAATCCACCACAATCTCCAAATCAAACCAATTGATTGAGAATATGGTAGAATACAAAAGCTTCCGGCGTCTTCCACCACTTCGCTTTCTGCCTTTCTGTCTATCGCCGTACAGATGATGTAATACTGTCTTCTATACCAATATTATAAAGAGAAAAAGTTTTATTTTTGTTTGTTTGTTTGTTTGACGCAAATAGGGTCCGAAACTACTGGACCGATTTGAAAAATTCTTTCACCGTTGGGAAGCTACATTATTCCTGCGTAACCTAGTGTATATTTTGTTTATTTTTGCTACTTAGATTATTTTATAGCCCGTGCGAAGTCGGGAAGATCTGCTAGTGTATTATACAGACATAGATTAAAATCCATATAACAAACCTAACTTTTACTGATTTCGGTACAAAACCCATAATGCGCGAGCCTCGCTTGCGCTTAGGCAATTATTAAAGGGAAGTAGGAAGGCGAGTGTCTTAAAAAGTTGCAGTATCATTTCTAGATTTATCACTTCACGAACACAGACGTTCTAGCTTGACAATGACATAAAATATGTACTATGGGTCGGATGACATGTCAATTTGTAGATCTTGGCTGTTAGTCTTAGTACAAAAAGTCGTTAAGCCAAGTTACGGGTGGCATGAAAACTCTTGTATGAGCACATACAAAGTAGAAGAAGAAGACCAAAATATGTTTGCGCATTTGTGGCCCGTAATAAGGTCCTAAATGGGATTGAAATATGAGAGAATTATATAAATTCATCAATGTAACTATGTTTTATGGCAATAGTTCTTTTTCTAGAGCACGCCAGGTTAGCTACTATTCTGAGAATCCCAGGTTTCCAAGGATAGGTTACTGTTAAGTGCATTTTAATGTCGCCATACATGTCAACGTCAGATATAATGGAGGGAAAACTCTTTGTCTCTGACAATACACGCACGGACAGAATAGACGTGCGAAGTGTTTCACGGACAGTTAGTTTCAAAAATCTGTCGCCAAGCACTAAACGGTATGTTACTCGTATATTCAGCCAGTTATTCCAAAAGGGAATACTCCACCTACGATCAGGGTGCCGCTGATTCGAGTGGTAATGCGACCCATCCATCCCTTTTGCAGCTGTGTAGTGTAAAACAAAAAAACACGCCCATCTACGAACTGAATCTTAGTTCGTTAACCCTTTAATATTTACGGGTTATTAAAACTAAAATCAATACTAAACTCAGTCGTATAAAATAACTTTAGTAAATTACATTAATTGCTCCACGATAACCTTTTATGAAGTCTAATTTTTTTATAATTTTGTTATTTTTCGGTCACGCAACAATGTGGGCTGTAAATCAACTCAATTAAAAGCGCTTTGTGAATGTTAATGAGACGTTAGTGGAAAATTGAAATAATGAAAGTAAAGTAGCATAATCAGCCCACTATACCTTCCCACCTGGGACTCGAAGCCTTATCACAAGGAGAGAGTTTTTTTTTTTACTCAAAATAGGTCAGCGCTTGACCACAATCCACCTGATGGTAAGTGATATTGAGGTCTACGGTGGAGCGCGCTTACCTATAAGAAACCAGTTCTATATATAGATATAGACTATATAATGTATAGTATATGGACGCTGGACAAGTGTGAGTTAGCTGACGCCACACGTCGTCGCGCTTAATGAATTTCCTTCACCATATGAGCGAGTGCAATTTCCACACGTAACTTGAAAAACAAGTCAAAGGTGTAAGGCTGGATTCTATCCGGGTTGTCACAGACTACACTCTAAATTTCACCCGACGAGCCGCTCTCGTTCTCGAAAAATCTTAATTCATAGGAAAGTAAAAAATTATACACATCGAAAGTAGCTATCAGACAATTGCGTGGACTTCAGTATATACGATTATACTTTATTACATTATATATGACTAAAATATATGAAAAAAAATATGATAAGTGAAAAATTTTGATAATCGTATACGGTAAAAATGACAAAAAATACCAGTACCTTAAAGAACCACTCTTAAAAATATTTATACTTATTTTGGACTTATGAATTATAAATAAAACTGATTCAAAAATATTTTGCCCTAGTAAAACTTGCTTACTTTATTGCTGTCCTATATTAACCAAGTTTCTTTAATGTCCAAAATAATTCAGAAATAATGAGCAGAATTGTCAGAAGAAAATGCGGCAAAAGTATCATTTTATTCGTACCACGGCCATATTTTGTACAACATTTTCTCTGAAATTGTAGCCAGAACCAAGTAGGTACGTATTTTAAGTTTATCTGGCTATATTCACGGACTATCTGTTTATCTAAATGAACATACACTACTCTCTTTTGTTCATTTTATTAACTCTAGTTTTCTCTCTCTCTTTATATTAAAGCTACTCTACCATAATATTAACTTTAAAGTGTCTTTGTAACACGAAATATGTTTTTGTAGAATCTTGTTGGTTATACACTTTAACTTTAGTGAACAGTCTCAAGAAGTTCTAGTTTTAATTTGAATAACAAATTTTAGAAATTAAGGATTCATTTTAGTTTTAGCAAATTTGGATTTAGCGCTTGTAGCTTGGCTTACTAAGGTTACCGGAATATCAAAATATTTATTTGCATATATAACGGTACATTTTAACTGTTAATCATGAGTGTTATGTTTCAATATATTTAGAGAATATTTAGAGTGACCGTGCAAATGTGTCAAAGACAAAGTCACTAAATGCAACATCAATGAATTTAAATTTGTTTATTTATATAATTAAACGTCAATTGAAATTAAAATAATAAGCTAAGTAGTCACCACTGAAATAAGAAACGATCACCTATGTTAGGCAAAGTTGGATGTTGACAAGCTTGACAGATGTCATTGTCATAAGTGACATTAAGATAACACGTTAAATTTGGTCTCGGCTGTCAGTCTAAGCGAACTAGTAAAATAATAATGATACAGAACTCTTATGCACCAGTTCGGCTCGTTTAGGCCGATTTCGTCATTTATATTACTAAGGTAAATTAGTTGTTTAATTAATTTTTGATTCAGTCCTGTAACTGGAATTTATTGTGAATGCAAAATCCGCCTAGCATCCTCTTTTTCGCAAACTAATTGGTACTCATTTATTTTTCAAGTGAAAATCATGTTCTTGGTGTATACTCTTAAATTTATAGCATACTTTTTTGAGTTGGGCGACCACTAAATCTATTATTGTGTCAGGAAAGGATAAACGCGTTGAAAAAGTAGCCTATTTATTAAATCCAAGATCCAGTTGTAAATTACTTCTTTTTCATCATTGTGGTTTTTCATAGTAAAGCTAAGCATTTGACCTGCAGAGCTCATTGGCCATAATTTATTTAGTAAGTATATTATTTTTATATGTTTTGGACAGTTCACACGTCTATGAAAATTATGGCCTGTATTATTCTGATGTATCTATAAAGAGGAAAAGTTAAGTTTCTTACTAATATATAAAGAGGAAAAGTTTGACATTTATTTTTTGTCTGTTTGACGCAAATAGGCTCCGAAACTACTGGACTAATTTGAAAATTTTTTTTCACCGTTGGGAAGCTACGTTATCCCCGAATAACATAGATTATATTTTGATTCTCTTCTGCAACTTATATTATTTTATAGCCCGTGCGAAGCCGGGACGATCTGCTAGTGAGTTATATTATTGAAAACTTTCATTAATTTTATTTGTAAAGATTTCATTTTTTTTTATTTGTTTCGCCTATTCTGGAAATATCTTATATATAAAATTTCCGTGTCACAGTGTTTGTTAACGTACTCCTCCGAAACGGCTTGACCGATTTTTACCAAATTTTATATGCGTTTTCAGTAGGTCTGAGAATCGGCTACTATCTATTTTCCATACCCCTAAGTGATAAGGCAAAACAACGTTTGCCGGGTCAGCTAGTATTATATAAAATAAACTTTCATTAAAATCCATTCCGTAGTTTTTGCGTGAAAGTGGAACAAACATCCATACATCCATACAAATTTTTCGGGTTTATAATATTACTAAGTAGGAAGTAGAATATCGAAAAACAGTAAATTCAAGAGTTTGTCCATATCATACAGTTATGACTCTTGAATATACTGTGGGTGCCATCAGGACGATACTCCGGAACACTTCTGTCGGTGATGTCACGACCAGTCTAGACTGAGCGGCGGCGGCGGCTATACGATCCAATATTTGACATTTTGGAATTAGTCACAGAAATGGGACCATTGAACTGGAAACTTATTGTTTTTCAGTGAATGCGCATGCTTATCCCTTAATAAAACTATAATCTAACCTACTAAGCTACGAGTAATACTACGCGTAGTATTACTTTAACATAAACTACTAGTTACGTAGTCTCTAAGAATGCGCTCATTAGCACATTTCCTAATATCTCTATTAAGTCGAGTACACTTTGTTAATGTGTTCTATTTTCAGTACTAAACACCTTGGATTTTGCTAACACTTAAAATTTAACACAACACTACACTATCTCGAAAAGGAGGTGTTTTCCCACCGAGCCCCATTCGCTTTTTAAGCAATGCGGGCAAAATTGCGCAACTTGTAATAAAATTTTATAAATCTTTTCAAGCCAGTTACTGGCGCCAGTGCTCGACTGTAAGTCTCGCGCCAGTACTTGAGGACAGTAGATTGACTCTCGAGGAAGCTTTATGCGAGTTTACGAGATGTTTATTGGCTACACGCTTTGGAGTGGTGGGCTGTGAGACAGTTTGTATGTAAATGACTGGTTTTATTATTTTATCTCGAGTTTTTATAAGGCATGTGAACTACTTCGTTGGTTCGAGGTTTGTTGAAGATGATCTGTTGAATCTAGATTTTTTGGTACTGTTTTAGTATTTTTTATGCTCTACTACCACGTTATCCACAAATTTTTACTATCCACAAATTATGTATTTATTATAACCATGGCCGCTGTAACAACTGATTCTAAAAATAACAAATAAAATATGTTAAGGTCCCATACTATTAACATTATTTTTTGCTCCATATATAATGGTAACAGATAGACTCCTTCATTTTGTTACATTTCAAATTATATCATAAAAGTAAATATTTAAAGGATTTCAAATTGTATCATAAAAATAATTATTTGAAGGCTTCAACCACATATACAGTTTTAAAGCAATTTATTAACTCAATCTTTATAACTACATTTCATAGATAATTAATACATTCACAGAACATTTAATTACGTATTATCTTTAAAGTAAATTATAAAATTAACTTAAATATATGGGTACTCCCATACAAAAAACTAAATTATGACATATATTTTTTAATAGTATAGATTCTTTCATGCGCGAGCTTGAATATATAATTTTAATTGAATATTGTTATGGTTTCCTGATGGTGTTTTGAAAGCTCAAGATCATTTCTGGGGATCAAACGGGAACTGGACGTAAGGTGGCAGCACGCCTGACTGAGTAGTCATTGCTTTAAAAGTCTTTCAAGTTTTAGTATAACAAACACATACTTTATCATATTATCGTTCAGCTGTCATCAAGGTCATTTTTCGTAGACCTTCGTGTAGGGGTTTCGTTTTCGTAGCAGTTATGAGCTACGAAACATCCGCTACGCCGTAGAGGCGTGTAAAATAACTACATTACGACCGAAGGGTATATAGGTCGTAGGTAATGTCGTAGAGCATCGTAGACTTCGAGTTATGGCCATTGACATATAAATAAAAATAGGTTTTTACGCGGTTTGGAACCGACTCGATTTGAATCGATAGGCAGATAAACCGAAGACGTGATAAAAAAAATTGTTGCCTGTAAAGTCGGTTTTACGGGCGAAGATTTTACGTGACAACGTCTGCCGCGTGCTGCGCGCGCGGCAGACCGATCATAGTTGAGTGGGAGAGAGACGCAAGGCATTCGGCGGGCCTCTCTCTCGTTCGGAGACTCATCGTAACGTTACCGGGCGTTACACTTTTTCATAAGTGACTCCCAGCCGCAACCTAATTTAAGACGTTGTCACGTCAAAAAAGTAGTCTATTTGGTATAAAGTAAAGAGTCAAGCTCAAACAAAATAATAATGTAAGTGTGACCGTTTTCTACGAGGGAATTATTAAGATGCCTTGCGTGAACAGTTTACAAAGGTCAAATGAAGTAGTTACGTATTATGTAGTATTAAACCAAGTAATGCAAAAGAAATATAATTTTAGATAATGATTTGATAAAAATCTTTGATATAAAAAGAAACGTTAACGTTAACCTGACCTAACGTTAGTATTACCAAGCTAGTAACCAACAAATAATTTTATAAATCTGAAATCCGTCAGTTCCGTTTGAGACAGGTACCTACTAAGTGCTATGTATAGACCGCACCGTCCAGTGATCGGACTATTGTGAGAACTACTGCATTATTTAGCGACCAGGGACAGATTTAGGGTAGGATCATCCGTTAATAGGCCTTGAATTATTTAGCGAGGTGCTTCGGTACAGAGTAACGAAAACCAACAGGAAACAAAGTAATTGTTCTGGTCGTTTTAAAAAGGCGAGAGGCGTTTTAAAAAGGTATTTTGCAATGTTTGTTAGGAAAAAAAAAGGTTAACACACGTGCATTTTATAGAATGACTAGCAGATCATCCCGGCTTCGCACGGGCTATTAAATAATCTAAATTGCAAAGAGAAACAAAATATAGCCTATGATACTCGGTGATAAAGTAGCTTCCCAGCAGTGAAATAGATTTTCAAATCGGTCTAGTAGTTTCGGAGCCAATTCGCGTCAAACAAACAAACAAAAAATCAAAGTTTCCTCATCTTATATTGTTATAGATAAATCTGGTTACATTTTATTTTGGAAGAGGGTTTTTCCGTACCTTAAAGCTAAAATCGGTAACCCTCTTTCTAATTCCTTGCCTTCTCTGCTCTGTTTGTCTGTCACTTGGTCTGGGTCTGTTTGCCGGTCTGGGTGTTAAATATGTATCGATAAAGTATTTATGTATGTTATAGCTAGTACATCAGTTGCTACTAAGCTACCATAATATAAACTTTAAATAGTTTAGTATGGGGCTAACCAGCCGTGTGTGAAATGTGTCCTAAAAAAAGTTATAATCTAGATGAATTTTTTTTTGGATATATTTATTAGGCTACAGTGAACCTTTTTCTTCTGGGCTAGCGCTTTCCAACTTAAATCACAATATTGCTTACCATCAGGTAAATTTGACAAACGACCATTAAATGAAAAACAGGCCGTGGTACGAATAGAAATTTCCACTAAATGAAGGTTCTACGAATACTCCCAATTAACGAAATGCTACAATAGAAAAGTTTCAATGGAGCCGTTTTGTTGTTGGAAAGATATTGTTGTCCAAAAATAAAATGGCTTCTTGACTGGGACTGGAGGTAGTTTATTGATTTTGTTTTATAAAGTGGTATGTGCAAGTGATGCGTAGTAACAAACACACACACACAATTAGACACTAACTTTCGCATTTTATAATATTGGTAGGATAAGAAACATTTGTAGCAATGAAAAGCCACATAAAAGGCAACACTAATAACAAAAATATTCATAACATTGATTAAATAAAATCTCGCTAGCAATTTCACGTAGACTAGCGTAAGGATATTCCAGATATTTGGCAAACATATCGATGTTTATCGCAAAACTAGGCTACCCAGCACTACAGCCTTGACCGACCCTCTTGGAATCCAGCCAAGTGAGGACCAAAGGATATTATATAAAATAAGCCCTATGCTTAGAGCAGGAAAGGCCAAGTTAGCTTGAACGAGGTTAGAATTGTTAGTTGTAAGGATTAGGAAAATATTTTTCCAGTACGAACCTTATTATATAGGTCAAATGTTTACGATTTTTTTCCGTGATATTTAGTCCTTTGAATTTCTTATATATGTAAGTACACTGGTATACAATCTGTAAACCAAACAAAAAAAAAAGAACCGTCACGAGACGCCTGGTAGATGTGAAAAATCTAAATTATTTTGTAATATGGACGCATGCCGTGGCGAAGCGTCGCCACGCCGGAAATCGGTTTTACGTGCGGCTATATAGATGTTTCACATCGTATGTATTCAGTAATTGTTACTTTTGTCCGGGTCAAAATATTGTAGAAAAACAACGGACGGAAATAATTAATCATCATCATTCAAAAGTTTGAAATAAGTTAGAAGAATAAAAATAATAGAAATAATAAAAATAATAGAAGATTCAAATGTGCACCCTGTGCTTAGTTAATAGGGCATGGCTAAAACTACTTAAAATTCATTACTTAATATTATGATCGTCTATTGTTATCTCCCACATGATGTTCATATCGGTATTTCCATCCCTTTCAGGCCCTCGTAGGCCGCATCCAGAAAGAGCGGGATGCAGCACTGGCGGAAGCGGCAAGCTGCCGCGAGCGAGCCGAGGCGGCTGCGGCGGCCGCCAACCGAGCAGCGCGGGACCGAGACAGCGCCGCTACAGAGCTGGATGTTCTGCGGGAGCGGTGGGAGAAGGCGCATCAACAGCATCAGAAACTCACTGTAAGTGAAAAAAGGAAAATATAAAATAAAAGTATCCCGTCCCGGCTTCGCAAGGGCTTTCAAATAATCTAAGTTGCGAAGAGAAACAAAATAAAGCCTTTGTTCTTGTACTTCTTAGCCTAAAAAAATACTTACTGTACCCGGCGCAAAAATAACAATAACGCTGGCAACAGTAATATAACTCATATGCCGACAAGCTGGAGGAGTCACTCTATCTCTCTCTTTAAACCTACGACTAATATCACCATTTTCAATGTCGGAGAGCCAGACGGCTCACCTAGTATACATACACCCCTTATTAATCTTTGTCCGTACTCCCGTTTACCAATAAGCCTTTAAATTTAAATTGCTTTTTCTAAAGCGACAGTTTTTATGATTTTCAGATGGAACGAGATGATGCCCTCACTGAGCTTGAGATCCTCAAAGAAAAGCTCGACAAAGCTCTCTACTCCTCACAAAAGTCCGTCGAAGAAAAAGAGACTGCGCACAAAGAATACGAAAAAATGCTTGAAAAGTATGATAGGTATTATCACCTTGATGTTGTTTCGTGCTTTGCTATATTTAGGCGTATACTTAAATGCTCAGGATTTTAATTTGCTTCCTTTCAGGTCCCAGAATGAAATCTACAGACTGCAGAATAAGATAGACATCCTAGAGGCAGATAAAGATCGACTTGAGTTAGAATTAGAGAAGCATGTGCATTTGTCAACGAAAGTTCGAGACGATCAGAGAAAATTGCAGGATGAGCTTGCTAGGGTCCAAGAAATGTATGATAGGGCTTCCTTACAACTTGGAAGGACTAAAGAACAAGAAGAGAAGGCTAAAGAAGACATGGACAGGCTCTGCGTTGACATTGAAATGGTCCGAGACAGATACGAGAAAAGCCAGATAGAACTACGAAGGTTGCAAGGCGAAAAGGAAAAACTATTGGCTGACAGTGAAAGACTCCAGTTTGAATACGATAGAGCTATGACGCAGTGCGGTAAGGCCCAAGCTTCCAACGAAAAGACTCAAGAAGAAATGGCAAGAGTACAGATCGAATTAGAAAAGATGTACGATAAGCACGACAAGGTATCGGCTGAACTTAGACGGGTCCAAGGAGAGCTGGATAAAGTTAAACAAGATGCTTCTGGAGCAAGAGAGGAAGCCGAAAGATATGCTGCCAGATATGGAAAGTACCACGATACGAAAGAAGAACATGAGAGGACAAAGCTGGAGGTGGAAAGACTACGCGCGCGGTTAGAGAAGACGACCCTCGAGCTGGAGCGGGCGCGCAAGGCTGAGGAGGAAGTTACGCGCTTGCGGTCCGAGCTTGAACGGGTCGAAAACCAACGAGGTAAATACCAATTTGAACAGGATAAATGGACCGCAGAAATTAACCGTCTTCAAGCAGAGGTCGACAAGCACCGTGAGCGATACGAGGGCACACAAACTGAGATGCAAAGATTACAAGCGGAGAAGGAACAAGCTGAAACTAAGTTCCACGAACTTAACATTCAGCTGGAATTGTCAAAGGGTGAAGTGACTAAATTGAGTACAGCTCTCGAGAAACAGAGGACGGAGCTAGAGCGTGCTCACATTGAGTGCGAGAAATTCAGAGATAGATGTGAAAAGCTTAAACTGCGATCAGACCAGCTAGATAAAGATAACGAGAGACTTAAAGGAGAACTTCAGCAGATTGAGAGGATGAAGTTACAAGCTGTCGCTGGCGACAAAGCTCGCACGGAAGATAGACTCGAAATCGAACGGCTTCGAGATAAACTCGAAAAGGCGATCCAAGCTCGAGATTCCACAGAGATGGAGGCTGGCCGGTTAGCGAAAGAACTAGAAAAGTCTCAGATACATCTAGCCAAGTATCAGGAGACGACCGAAACAACTCGTGTGGAGTTCGAGCGAATGTCGAACGAATTGGGTCGGATGCACGAGCGTCTCGAACGCACGATACTGGAAAGCCGGCAGATTGAACAGGAGAGAGACGCGTTACGAGTCGAAATCCAAAACACGAGGCGCAATGTCGAACAGCAACAAAGAACGCTCGACCATCGAACGCAGGAGACTCTTGTCAAATTACAACAAGAGCTGGCCCAGTCCGTGCGGGATCGAGAAAAGATGGCTTCTATTCTCGAACAGCGTGACCAACAAGCGGACGCGATAGAGAAGCAAATAGTTAAACTGGAGGCGGACACGAAACAGCTGACGATCGAACGCGATCAATTAGTAGCCCAATTAGAAAAATCTCAAGATATGTTAGTGAATTTCCAGCGAGAGTTGAACGCTTCCGAGGCGGAGCTGCAAAAGCAGCGCGAAGAAGTGCGTAGACTGAAAGAGGAGCAGCGAAAGATGTCGCAAGATTCCGAGCGAGGCGCCAAAGCCGTCATTGAGAACCGTGAGCGTGAGATTGCCAAGTTACAGCAGCAGATGCAAACGACTACTAAAGAACGCGATGCAATGCGTCAGCGTGCGGAAAAGGCCGAGCAAATGGCACAGAAAGCTGGTGAAGTTGACAAATGGCGGGCTGCAGTGGAAGCTGAGAAGACAAAGGCGATCGCAGCGGAAAAAGCACTGTCGGAATGCCAGCAACGGCTGCAAAGTTTGGAGAAGCAAATGCAGCAGCAGAGCCAGCATTTGCAGCAGTTACAGGCTCGCGGAGGATCGGACGTGCGTGAGGTCCAGCGCCAGCTGGAGGCGGCGCAGGGCGAGGCACGCGCCGCGGCCGTGGAGCGTGAGCGCTGCCAGGCGCAGCTGGAGATGCTGGTTCAGGAGCTGGAAAAGAGCCAGGTCAGTTGGAGGATCGCCCGCCAGCGCGCGCCTTCAGGTGCTCCGTGTCCGCGCTCACTCTGGTTACCATGCTCTTTTAGTTCCGCAATGGATCTAGACATTTTAACGCATTCTCATTATCTTGAAAAGTTAACTGATCTAGAGTCACTTCGAATTGAGAATTACAAACTAATAAAATTGACAATGAAATATTGATTTTACAAACAATTAATTCCTAACTTTGAATGAAAGATTTGTCAAAATAATTCAACGAAACCAAAATGCTATAATCTTAGAAACGTTTGGTGCAAGAGCCTGTCTTAGAAGAATTCTTGCATCGGGGCCCCGTAAAGTCGATATACGAGTAATAGTACAGATTTATAAAAAAAAAATATATATTTTTGCCTCTGTCCTCAATCATAAGCAATTTCTGATGACCTTATAAAATGACCTTTTATTCAAATTACCCCGGCAACGATCTTGGTAACCGGATTGAGCTTCGCACGTTCGCGTCTGCTTTATCATTGCACCGGTGTCGAGTAGATGTTTTAATTTCAATGTTCATGAACTTTTTTGTTACGTCATCATCGTGCGTCTTCGATGTTGTACGCCATCTAGTGATTGCGCTTTTGACTTTATTCCATGTGTCATTATATACGTATTTGTTTTTTATTTATTGAGCAATTTTGGTCTTAGCATACTTTCATTGGTATTATTCACCTCCCGTATACCTGCTCAAAAACTGAAAAAGTTCTTTATTATTTTGTATTCTGTCGCAAATAAACAAAGCTGGCATTTAAAGATAGGTAAAAGGAAGCTAATTTCAAAAAGCCTCCCAGATTTTTTCCGGCAAAAAAGACTTCATGTTTGCATTTTGTGTTAGCGAAGTATCGATAGTTATCCAAGCCAGCTTAGAAAACTCTAGCATGGCAGTTTATTTGAATTTCATTGAATTTGATATCAAGTTCAAGAAAAAAAAACAGCAAAATATTCGGTAGAAATTCACGCTCAGTGAGTATTTTATATATTTTAATATTTTAATAAAGCGTTTATCTATATATCTCAAACGGTTCTCTTTTACCTACTATCTTCATTTGGAATGCACTTACCAAGCTGTGATGTAGGTACAGGAATAGAGCCAATGAAGTCAAAAGCCCCATCACTGGCAATAGTAGCATGTCACCGAGGCCCGCTAGGCATCCTCCAACCCCTCATAATATTATTATAATTATATTATTTTACGTTTGTTCATCATTGTGAAACTGGAACGTTGAGGGCTGAGCTGTCAGCTGAAGCAAATTGAGACAAACATTTTAATTGTTTGATGACAGCTGAAATTTTTAGAGCTAAATAAATCTGCCTATACTATGATGACAAAATAGCCTAAACAATACAGAAATCGCCTTACTTCTCTAGGCGAGATTAATAATTAATAACGTTATCGAAGTATTAAGTTTTTTTTTGTCTATCGAACACCATAATATACCCTCAGAGTTGTGAAATAAGATAACTAAGCTGATTCAATTCATTCATTTATTATAATTCTTTGTCTCAACTTGATTCTCTGAAAGCATAAAGCCAAATATAATTCCACAAGAATGAATTTGTCTTGTAAACAGCAATGTCGTAATGCACTTTACATTTTCACTCGCACTTGCAAGATCGTGCCCAATCTCTTAATGTCATGGAATGCTGGAATCATGGTTTAGATGTATTGAATCTGGTACAAGGATTTTGTAGAGTTGCAAATTTTCATCTTCCGTTTAGTATGTACTTCAAACTTGACTTTTGCTATAAATAATTAATAAATTAATACAGTATTTGAGGATGCAAAAAGGAAATAAATAGTGATTAAATATTTTTTCCTTTCAAAAAACAAAATAATTTTAGAATTTCATAATCCTTTCATAGTCAACTGACTATCTATCAAATATCACTATGTATATTAATACATATATACTCGTATTTATCTAGCTCTAGTTAAAAAGTTGATTGGTCCTAACAGAGAACAGCCTTGTAGACTTTACTAATGATAAAAATAAATAAATGTTCTTGCTTTTGATTTACCAAAATTCATTATGATTTCATACAATGTTGGGACTAAGTAAATCGTCGAATATAAGAATATATAAAATATAAGAAGTACGAAAAATATTCTCTTTCTTGTAATCTTCATTTTGCACCAAAGTAAAAACATTCAGACCAGATGTTACAGAAACAATAAACATAGGCAGAGATTCAGCAAAATGTTTGGTGCGAGTGAATATAGCTTTGTATACTGTATATTAATTTACTCAATCTTTTTCAGCTGTTCTGCTACTGTTTTGTGTACATTTTGCATTCATGGTACATTGTGTTCAAATGAAGCATTTTCGTCTTAAACTTTTGCTAATGTTAAGAATTCATATTTTGCGGTGTCATGTGTAAAAAGTTATAAGCTTTTTGTAAATAAAGTGAGCATTTATTCTGATCTTTTGTATTGTCATGTGATTATTTGTCTGCATTGTTAGATTGTGTCATTATCGTGCGTTGCATTAGTTTTACTTTGTAGATTCTTATTTTTAATTCGTTGTAGTAATTACATACATTTTTGTCAATTTCACGTCGTCTGTACAAAAAAACATACGGAGTTAATAATACAATATGTATCCGGAAATTAATGCAACGCACGAGCTACCTTTTGTACAGAAATATAATTTGGATATTATTTGCAAACAGTTAAAAACTACTTTCCCATGACAGCTCGACCTACACGAGGCGAACAAGAAACTCCAGCAAGCCGGAGCTCAGAACGCAAAAGCTGGCGAGGACACAGTCCAAGCTAAACGCCAGATACAAGAAGAATTCAAGAAGCTGGAGGACGCGAGGAGGCAGTTTGACGAACAAAGGAGAACGGTAGAGAATAAGAGAAGAGACGTGGAAGAGAAAGAAAAATCGCTGGTGGAGTTAGATCGACAGTTGAAGAAGAGGAAAGAGCAAATGGACCAAATGGAAGCATCTTTGAGGAAGGTAAGATAAGAAATGCGTATGAATAGTTTGACTTATTATAAATATGTGTTAATTTAGAGTTAAATATATTAATATTTAACTTTGGGTTATCAAGGCCAGTTGCTCTATTTGTAATAAATAATATTACAGTCACTACACAACTCTGGGAACATATGACACGTTTTCATACATAGGTATTTAATCATGTGATAACTGCATGTACTTGCAATACTATAGGAGGCAAATTATGTGTCAATTCCAGGCCGGCGGTAGCACAGCGGCGGCTGCAGACATGAACCGTAAGCTGACAGAAACACAGAAAGAAGCCGAACAGTTGAAGAACCAATTAGACCAGGCTAAGGAGGAGGCCAAGAGACTCACCACTGAGACCGAGAGGTTATTGCAACTGGTGCAAATGTCACAGGAAGAGCAAGCGCAGAAAGAGAAGCAGATTATGGATTTGACACAGTAAGTGATCCAATCTTCTTATAACAGGTAACATATATATTTCTGCACACTGCATGAATTCTGCAGTCAGGAACTAACTCATATTGTAGTAAGCTCTAGTAAAGAAGAAGGTTAGGAGCTGATTGATAAAAACAAGCTGTAGGCGAAACAAACAGCTTAGTGCGGAAGTAAATTAAAAGGGACCTATAACGTAGAAGTTTTAGGTTCGACGGTATTACTGTTTTTTAAATATTTATAATAATCATCAAATTTCAACCACTACAGGTCAGTGAGAAACCTCCAAGCCAAAATGAAAAGTCAGCAACAAGCACAAGCACAAAAAGAAGAGGTATGTTTCATTCAAGTTGGGTTGTTTAGTTGTAAATTCAATATTAACAATACTAAATTTAATATTATTGTCATACAATCTATCGCAATCTCAATTTTATAATGTTGTATGTCTTAAATGCAGTTGTCCTATAAAACCTATCGGACGCTAGATACTAATTTAGCTGTTGCAGGACAATATTGACTTCCACTCATTGTCTAAAGCTATAACATTGCGATCGGTTGTACTCGTATTAATGTTTTAACTAAGAACATTATCTATGATGTCACTAACATGACTAACATTTCTTCTGTTCCATGCATCCAGGCCGGACCCGCTGGCTTCCTCAAAAGCTTTTTCTAAGTTAGTCCTCAGCACCAAGACTGTCATTCATTTATTTGCTCTTTTTCCTTTCGATTCTGTTTCTTTGAATGTCGTTTTGATTCCGCGAGCGAACATTCTCTCCACGTCTTTGGAAACAGCCGGTATTACAAGCTTTACCAGACGCAATCGTGTTAAGCATATATTGTATAATGAAGTGTTCAGATAATAATAACATTCTCCTGAAATCTAAAACATCAGATCTCGAACTCTCATTGATGTAACCAGCACACAATAAGATAATTATTAGTTTAGCGATAATTTTAAGTGTTTAAAGAGAAATAATCGTGTTCAGCGGGAGTTACTTTTAAGTATTCAAAATAATAATAAAAAAATACAATATTGTAAAACTGTTAAGTAATCATGTATCTAGATAGAAGGAGTAAGTTGTCCACTAGTCGATGTTACCCAGCTTGCGAACTTGTTATGCGTATCGAATAAACTCTATGTTGATCTCAATTTATTTTTCGGTTTACTTATATCGTTGATTGTTCTGTTGTTGAAGTAAAACTATCATTTTTCTATTGATTTGTTATTTTTCTTTGTTATGTTTTGTTTGATCATTTGACCCCATTTCGTTAGGAGATATCCCGAGCGAGGTTAAACGAACTGGCGGCGATTGATGATTTGACGCGCGCGCTGGCAGGGAGAGACCGTCTTAAAACGCAATTGGAAGAATCTAAAATGAGAGTAATCGATCTAGAAATCGAGCTAAACGAATCCTCGCTCATACTATCAGAACTCCTCAAACTATCTGAAGGACGAGAGCTCTCACACATTAAGAGAAGTAAAAGCTTCTTCGAATTGCAAAAGAGTGGTAAGGTAGTGGATAGACTAGATAAGTGCCGTCTCAGCAGAAGTGACAATGAATTAGACGTTATACACTGTAGAAAAGGTCCGCCTAATATAAATAAGCTATCACAAAAGATATTCGAATTAACAAAAGAAATAGAAATAAAGAATTCAAAAATCATCGAACAACAGAGATGTATTTCGATTTTGGAAGAAGCATTGCGAGAAAATAATAATATTGCCGAGTTTGAACAACTTCTGGCAGTGGTCAGAAGTAAAGATGAAAGGATTGATGAATTAGAAAATATATTGAATAAAAAGGCAGGACTTAAGATAGACGAAAAAGATAAAAGAATACTTGAACTAGAAGAAGCGTTGAAAGAATCGTTCATGGTTGCAGCTGAGAGGGAGAAAGTTTTCTATCAAGAAGAACAAAGGAGAATTGAAACGTTACATAAGGTAATCTTATATATAAAATTTCCGTGTCACAGTGTTTGTTACCGAACTCCTCCGAAACGGCTTGACCGATTTTTTCCAAATTTTATATGCGTATTCAGTAGGTCTGAGAATCGGCTACTGTATATTTAGAAATAATTATTTGCTGACCCGGCAAAATAACGTTTGCCGGGTCAGCTAGTTTACTTATAAATCCTAATAATTCTTATCTTAACCTTTCTGCAGGGTTGAATCTTATAAATATTTGCTGGTCGTTATAACAAGCCTAAACTATTTAAGAAGCTGTCTTGTGTTAAACATTTCAAATCGTAAGATTTTAAAATATCAGAATTGCAAAGACAATGTTCAAATACAATAGAAAACACAGTCGCTTGACTGTTACGTGTGCTATACGTACATATCCAGACAAATCTCCAGTTAGCGATAGCTTAAAATGTAATTCCAAAATTTCCAGATGAAAAAGTTGGAGCAGCGTATAAAGTCGCTGCAGAACGCTTCAGCGCTGAAGTGCGAGACCTGCAGCGCTGTGCTGAAGCGCTTAAAGCGGCTGGAGGCGTTGCTGCAACATTGTGAGGGCAAACGGGACAAGGTGCTGCGTCAATTATCTGGTGTTATGTGAGTGCAGTTTAATTCTTCTTCTTCGTATGAGTTAAGTGGCCAAGCTCTGGTGTCGAGAGTTTTAAGCCGCCCGAAAGCATCTGACTTAGTTTTGCAGTTTAATTGAACCTTTAGATTCTATTGCATTTTGCCTACAAATGTTTTATAATATTTTCACTACATACACTGCATTCTTGAATTCTCGAAAGTTTTTGGAATTAAGAACGAATACTTCTGATTACGGTGATAATTATTATCGGTTTAATGCATAGCGTTACCAGACTGAGTTAAATTTATCTAACAATTTCATCACAATTATTTTTTTTGACGACCACGTTGGCGTAATGTTTCCATGCCGGACTGCCAATCAGAGGATCCCGGGTTCGATTCCCGGCACGGCCAACATCTTTGTGAAGAACTAAATTTGTTGGGTATTTAGTATATCAGTTATGTTAGCAACCATAATACAAACTAGTATTGGTTTAGTAAGGGGCTAACCAGCCGTGTGTGATAGATATGTGTCCTAAAAAATTTAAAAAAAAACCCATGAGTAAAGAACGATATTTTTTTTTTGTTTGCAATTATGACTTATTACACTCGTAAGAGGATAATGCGTTGGACCAATAACAATGCTTTTGATTTAGTACGATAATTCTAAACATAGTATCAATTTTAAGTAGTCTTAGCCCTACTAACTAAGCACAGGGTGCACATTTCTTGTTAAGTAATAATAGATAAGTTAAAATTATAACTTAATTAGTCATTAATTTTTCAGTCAAGATATCCTTGAATGTGCAATTATCGAAAAAGACTCACAAATTGCAGAGTTAGAAATGAAAGGAGTTTTAGATGAAAGCGAGACAACGAGATGCGATACCCTGAAGGGTGAGAAAGATAGACTGCTCAATAGGCTAAAACTTGAGGTAAGTTCTTAAGTAAGCCAAGTAAGTTCATAAGTAAGCAAAGCATTTTTTTAAATTTTGCTATGTTTTTATTCCATCAATAACTTGTCTACAAGCTCAGCGATGAAATAAATAAATAAATAAAATGACGCAAAATAAATGTAATTACCAAAATTTGTTTAAAATTGTTCCGCTACAAAATCCGGCTCAAAGGACCAATGTAAAAATATTTCTATTTAAAATACTACGACTTTGCTTCTTGCATAAGAAAACAATACGTTCAAGTTTTATGTTAGTAGTTTTATGTAAAAGATAGAATAGCATGAGCAGCCCACTTTACGTTCCCACTGCTGGGACTCGGGGCCTTCTCTCACGAGGAGAGAGATATAGGCCATAACACGCACCACGCTGGTTTAGTGCGGGGCAGATGACACACGTCTTCGGTTATTGTGGTCCTCAAACATGTCGGTTTCCTCACGATGTTTTCCTTCACCGTAAAGCGGGTGCAAATTTTCACAACTCGAAACACGAGTCATTGGTGTAGGGCCGGGATCGAACTGGGGGCCATCAGATCGAACGACAACCACAGAGCCTCTCTCGCTTTTTAACCCTTAAATAGACAATGTTGTTTTTAAACAACATACTAAAAATCACACATAAAATTGACCTACATTAATTTTTTTTTTAAATTTTGCGCAATGTATTTTATAAACAACACTCACATTATTGCCAAGAAAGTATAGTAAATTAATGTCTAGATTTTTTTACAAATTTTTCCTAGACAGTTTATACATGTCTATTACACAAATATATATTTTTAAAACGTGAAACAAAAATCGTCCATTTAAGGGTTAAGATAGCTTAATCACAGTGTACCTTTCTACGTGATTCCAGAACGAACGTATATTGGAATTGGAGCGTGGCATGGCGCGCTCTCTCTCTCCGGCGCTGGAGAGTTCTCTGCCCGTCGACTTGACTCTGGCGGACGGGCAGTTACCCATAGATCTGGGTCTGGAAGATGGGCAATTGCCCATCGACCAGGGTCTGGCAGATGGGCAGTTGCCCGCAGACCTAGGGCTGGCAGATGGGCAGCTTGCCGTGGCAGACGACAATGTAATTATATGGGTATTGTATGACAGGATATTGAGAATGCGAGTGAGTCACAAATTCATTCATTTGCTTTCGCTGCTCTGCTAGTATTTGAGGGTTCATAAATAATATGAAATTGATTGCAAAAAAAAAAGTGGATCATTATATATTAATCTTGGTCATACTCTTTTGGTTAAGAGCATCAAAACACGGAGATTGCCAGACGTATACTACAAGGTACTCGTAGGGCTGCGTTCAGGACATCCTAAAGTCACGCCAAATACCACAGTGCCTTAAAACTCGCCTCTACAACCAGTGTGACTAACCATGACATATGGTGCCGAGACATGGACCTTCACCGATGAAGATGTGCACATAATCAAAGTCGCACAGAGAGCCATGGAGAGTTTCATACTTGGCATCGAGCTTATAGATCGCATCCGTAACACCGAGATCTGACGGCGAACGAAAGTCAGATCTACCGTTAGGGTCCTTAAATGGAGCTGGGCGGGACACCTGACTAGGCAAACTGACGGCTGGTGGTGCAAGGTTGTGACTGAATGGTGGCCTAGATTAGGAAGAAGAAGCGTCAGTCGTCCGCCGGCAAGATATAACATCACAGGACCGAGATGAATGGCATGTTAGGAGAGATATGGAGGATGACCTATTCCCAGCAGTGGGAGAGATTCGGCTGTGGATAATGATGATGAAATTCATATAGATATCCTGCCCCTAATAAAACATTTACGAAAATTGAGATAGCCTGAAGAATACCTAAATGTCTTTTAAGAGAAGCTGACAATGATAATTTGGAAAACCTGTCCTTGGGCTTCTGAAAAACAATCAGATTGTACCTAAATACCAGTTTTATATACATAGGTATATTTAGTATCATATAATACTAAAAATGCTCAACTGAAATGTAAGTCCTTTTTTTAGGGTAAGCGGACTTTTTCGAAAACAAAAAGGTAGGCTAATTACCAAGAATAGATACGTCTCGCCGCTACGCTCTTAACATAGTAGTTAAGTCGTAGACTTGCTTTCTCTGTCTACGAGTTAAGTACTCATTGTGTGGGTTTGATTTTTTATCACAGTAATATGCACTGATTTCATTAAGGTACAAACTTACCTACCGTAACAAAATTATGATATAGATATAAAAACAATAATTTGAAGCCAAGTATTTCCTGGGTTGATAAAATTAACTCTGACACGAGTGGAGATGGCAAATAACAAACGAATTTGTTATTTTTTTCTTTACTCATTACACAGCTCTACAAAAAATCTATTTTTTTTTGTTGCCCTGGATATTATCGCAAATTCTTACGTTTTTAAGTGCCCAGATTACGAATATATTCGTAAAAGTACTAAATTTGCTCGTTTCTACAAATTGAATTTAGAACTATTTATTATCAAAATTTTAATTTTCAGTCATTTGTTGAAAAAAACACGCGCAGATCTTACAAAATTATTGATATTTTCACGAATTGCGTGTATAAATAGACCCAAAATCATCATCATATCAAAGGCAACAAAACCACTGTAGACCAGTGTTATATTTTTGGAGCCTAAGAAGCTCTGAATGTATATCTACTTTCGATCTAAATCTGACTGAACAAACGGATCAAAGACGCCATACTTTGATGCGTTTGTTCAACATTGTGTTTATTTGATTCAGGAGGAGGACATCCCCGCTACAGTGCTATGACGTCAGAAAGCTAAGTCCAAACAAAACTAATTGTTTTTGTGGCATTAGCGATTATCACCGCACTCGTCACTTCATCCGCTACCTTACCAACCTCCATCATCGCTTTTCACTTCTGCCAACAGAACAAAAATAACAATCTTCTCTCGCCCGCTTGCCTCAACTTTTTAAACGTGCCATTCGACTTAACTTTCTAATTTGTACATAACGTTCATTTAACAAATCGTTATTTTTTCAAAAACCTTCGTTTTTCTTTTTTTTACGTAGTTTTTTTATGCAACGGTGAAATGGAACCAAATTATTGATTGTCGGTTTAATGGTGTAGTTTGTTAACGTATACTTGTTTAGAGCAATAATCGATTTTATAGTGAAACAACACTCAATGTCTATTTTTATCTTGTACCTAGTCAAATATACTAAAGTTTTTACTGCTTCGAAATTATTTATAAAGATATTTATACAAATTAAAATATGTTATAGTGCATTATAAGGACTTTTTTGTAACAAAATATCTAACAATGCTAGGTTAAGTAGGTTATTGTGTCGATATAAAACCGAAATTGACTGCATTTTTGGATATTTTATGACAAACGAGTGGTACAGTGAATCCGTAGTTATATATATATGTATCTGTTTCATTATTAGATAACCACTGTAGATAATAAGTACCTTGAAGGCCTACAGTGCCCTGAGTGTTCCAGGCGATAGGGTCAATAACATCTAAGGGTTAATAGAGTACCTATTTTACATCATTATTTAGTGTATATTAGACACTGATGTAGATAATTAAGTTGAGAATGTCAATGGTTTGTCAAGGTGTATGATTTGCAGCTATAACTTCTTTCTTCTATGAAATATTTCACAACAAAATTAACATATCATGCACAAATTATAAATTCACGAATAGCTGTCAGTCGGCATATCATTATATAATAAAATGACATAGCTTTGTTCATTGAATCTAATAGACTATTATAAAATTAAACTATTATAATATTTTTGTGAGACAAGACGCTTACGATATCTAAAAGCACTGCCTTACTTGCTAAGCAATTTTTGTTAATCGATTGTTATCGTGTTGCGGCGACTTTTCAAGACGTCCAAACTCTACAGCTGCTGATGTTTAAATGATGAAAGCGGAAGTTTCGATTTGACACTTCCGGTCAATTCAGCCACTCGAATCATGTTACATCGTAATTTTATATCGTGAGCTTTTTATAAAATAAGCATTTTACAAAACAGTATTGTTGTGTGATACAAATACAAAACCCGGTGTTCTTTTGTCATATTGTTGATAACCAACTAATTAATTACAAAATAATAAACATACATAGTTAAGTAAATTGTAAGTAATTTGAAACAAAGCTTGTTGCTGTTTTAAGCAATTGTTTTTATATTGTAAAATCACAAACATAAAAAATACATTCGAAATCGCCCTTGAGACATCGAACCATCTCATTCCTATCCTATATCTTACTAAGAAGTCTTCAAGTCAATAAACTATCTTATCTACGTACTAGATTTATTTTAATTTAAAACCGTTATGTATAAAATATTACTGACTATTGTACTTTATTTATAAAGTGTTCTAACCTCATGATATAAATTAAAAAGTTGTTAATTTGATTATTAATGTTTTATAGTGTTGGCAAGCTTGAATGCTGGTAGTGTTGTACTTAGAAGGGTATTGCTAAGCTGCAAATGTTTTGTGGGAACCTCTTTTTCAATTAAATCGATTCCTTCCAGATTTACCTACTCTTTGAATTCTATTTCACGTTTTTTTTAAACATGTTGCAGCAATTTTTTAAAAGTGTTTAGAAGCGTACGAATCACAATAATAAAGGTATTGTATTAGTTACTTGTTATTGTAATGGTATATATAAATATAAACAGTGGTATTGTTTGTCACGTTGTATGACCGAAGTTATGCTGAGATAAAAAATACATGTTCTTTGAAAATATAATATCTTCATATACGGAACGATATGGTTTGTTTGAATTTACCCTTTTGTTAGTAGCATACAGTTACATTCGTGTTTTTCTAAGAGCTAGTGATTGCTGATGGTTTATTTATTATCCAGATAGGTAGACGGCAGAAAATATATTTTCAAATCGTGATGCAATTATTTTATTAACTAGTCAGCTTCATAATATAATTATCAAAAATAATATCTTGGAGTTACAGTTATATCGTAATAAAAAATATGTTCAGTTATTTTAACATAAATCACTTCGCAGTTAGGTACGTATAGAATTATTATTACCCTATTGGTACAATCAGACCTAAATTTCTAATTTGAAGTGGGGGTGATGAGTTTTGCACTGATATCCCGCTAGGGGCGTAAGTATGAATCAGAATGATAATTTATAAAAAATACATTTTATTATTAAATTAGCTTAGCAGTAAAGTGCCAAGAATGTACCTACTGTTTTGAGTTATTAGATTTTTACAATCGCCATCTAGTGTCGAGTAAGCATATTATAACGAATAAAATACAACCAAGGTTCTTTAAGAATCAAACTAAGTTGGAGAGCGTAATAGTTTTACTACTCGCCGCTAGATGGCCAAATCGGAGTAAAACGACACATATTTCCAAATAAATATTTGTATTTTTTAAGAGCTTAGCCAAGATCGTTTGTAACTTAGTCTTTATAAATAATATGTAGGTACCTATAGTTCTAATATAGTAGAAGAGTCGAGAGTTTTATTCCTAGTTCCTTCGTTTTCGTATAATGAAATTGACCAACCTAAAATGGGTCAACAAACTAGGTATGTCGACCACAGCTGATAAGTTTCGATGATTTATTAATATAAAGGCTATTACGATCAGCTGAACCCATACCGAGGTTATTGTACTTTCTTACAAATACAAATAACATTACCATTGGAACCATGGGCAAAAAACTAAAAATACGAAAATAAAACGCATTTTTTTATCTATGCTATATTGTCCTCTCTGCTGGGCAAAGGTCTCCCCCAATAAAAATTAATAAATAAAAAAAATAACAAAAACATTTATTCGAGTAACTTACGTGCTAAAAATTATACATGTTCTGTATTTTGACGACCTCTTTGGCGTAAAGGTTACCATGCCGGACTGCCAATCAGAAGGTTTCGGGTTCGATTCCCGGCGCGGCAACATCTGTGTGCAGGACTAAATTTATTGGCTGGTGGTCTGGGTGTTACATGTATCTATATATAATATGTAGTATATCAGTTGTGTTAGCAACCATAATACGAGCTAGAAATGGTTCAGTATGGGGTTAACCAGCCGTGTGTGATAAAAAAAAACCTCGGGTCAAATTATTTAATGGAACTGGCCCTCAAGTCGCATATTTTTGTTAATGGCAACTGAAACTTGAACGGCACTTATATTTATAAACTCTGGTAGCTATGGTAATAGTTAAACAATTACTGCGCTGAGCGATGCGGCAGTATCCTACAGTGTTATTTATTATTTATTTTACCAGACAGACAAAATAAATAAAAATTTAGTTTGTAGACTACTATTGCGTCATGATTCATGAATCATTCATTACCTAATATATGCTAAATAGTAGGTAATGATTTATTGCCATTGATAGCAGAGGTCATTATTAATGAAAGTGGTAAAGTGGTAACAGTTGCTATTCTCTATAATAAGTGACTTGGGGGGCTGGTCGCTTAACATTGATTTGATTGATTTAAAAAATTCTTTATTAACATAAACAATATTATATAGTATGTTCATACAGCGTTAATGACTTATGTAACATTTGATCTTAGAAGTAAAATGTTTTACAGGCTAAAAACACCTATTTAAACTTATGACTAACTATTGTAGGAGTTTTAGTTCTTATTAAATCGATGTTTTTTTTTTTGGGAAACAAGATTACACTGAATTATGAAGTGTGAATCAATGAAGCTTGACATACATTATTTAGTGTACAATTATATTGTATTACGGGTCGCTTAGAATTAAAAACGTACTGTACATAGCATAAATTAATAGTGAAGATTATCCATCGAAAATGAAACAGGATCTAAACTATAATAACGAAAATAGTTTCCGAACCTCTAATTTAAGTTTTCTACCTGTCCAACAAAACTTTGTAGCTTCAAATTAAATCGGTCAGACTTGTAGAGTCGCCGTATAAGGCTGTGTTTATCCTAATTGTATAATGACAGAGATGATCCTCGCTGCCGGCGCGGTGGGTACTATGCCTTATTATTTAGGAGGATGGTAAAGTGCCGTTAAGGACTAGGAATTAGATACTTTTTTTTACAGTTGATCATCATCGTTTTTTTTAATATCGAAAATAAATATTTAAGTTATGTGTTGACATGTAATTGTATAGATAATGTTATTAATATTGACATCATTACATATATTACAAATTTATTGTATTACATATTGACATTTTAATTTTTTTTTTAATTTTTGACGTTTAACAGAATAATTATCAATAAATGGTTTATCTTGTTTATCTTCATCCACAGCACTTTTTATCCCGCTGCTGGGTATATGCCTCCCTCTGCATGTGCCACCTGCGTCGATCTACAGTTGATAGGATTCCGTTACTGCAGCTTGCCTGATGGAAAGATGCGTTGCAGTCAACGGTGTGACACGCTTGGTTTTAAATGTTTCTAAAAATTTCTGGAAATTAAATGAAATAATGTTATTTGCGTAGCCACTGGTTATATAAAACATGGAAAATATTAAGAAATTTCCCTTTTAGGCTACTGTATATGCAGCGTGCAAAATGTCAATAAATTTATAGATTTATAAAATATTTTCTTGATATGATTTAAAGTTAGGCATAATATATTTAAATATAATGTCAAAAGTGTAAGTTTAAGACTATAAGTATACGATATCAAAAAAATATTCTTTTTTATTCTGCATAGGTCAGCGCTTGACCACAATTCACCTGATGGTAAGTGATATCGAGGTCTACGGTGGATCACGCTTACCTAGAAGGAACTGGTTCACTCTCGCCTTGAAAATAGCTAGATTTCATTGGGGAACAGGGAATTTGGCAAGAAATTCTAATAATAATAATAAATAATAATAACTATAATCTTGCTTTTTTCAAAGCACGAGTGAACCGGTTTCTTCTAGGTAAGCGCGTTCCACCTTAGATCACAATATCGCTTACCATCAGGTGAATTCTGATCAAGCGCAAACCCATCTTAGTATTAAAAAAATAAACTATCCGTTGGAAAAACTGGTTACTTACAAAATACATTAATGAAAAATGAAATAGTATAGAATACGCCAACCTTTACGAAAAACCCCAAACTAAGTCTCATGAATGTATAACAGAGGTTATCATTATAATTTTGGTATCGCATCAATAGTTTGTAAATTGACTAACGATAGGTTTCGGACATAACGATTGTTTGAAATTGCATAATTTTAGTTTGCGGTAATTTGAAGCTGGCGAACGATTTAGTTTGGTATGTAAATACCTTAAACCTGTTTGATTGGTAAATTATTAGTTATTGGATAATTTGAAGTAGTAACTTTTAAAATAATAATAGCTAAACTTGACTCACCTCTAAACAATGTTACCTCTGTGATCTACTAAGATTTACAATTTCAAAGCTTTTTAATTGGATAACGTCTTATTAACCACGTCATATGAATACCTATTGTGCCTTTACTTATTCTATGGAAATTACATTTATGTCTGTATAAATGGTTATATTTGAGTAAAGCTGCTGAGATTACTCCACGGACCCCATCTTGCGTGAGCCTGTGTCTTGGCGATCCGTATTTTGTATGGTACCTGATCCATATTTAGTCTAGTACCTCATCTGAAGTTCGCGCGCTTGTTTAGCTGCTACACGGTATTATTTTGACTGGTTAGTATGTGAGCCTAGTGATCAATTTAAGACAACTCGTTCCGGATCCTTCCTGGTGCAAAGCATAGCGATTGCCATTCAGCGCGGGAACGCTGCTAGTCTGATGGGCACCTTTGCACCGGGAACTATTAGGGGCGGGTTGTTAATTTAGAAGTAAGTAATTTATAATAAATTTTATTCAATTTTGACGTTTTAATTGTATATTGTGACATGTATGAATATAATAAAGCTTTTTAATATTTCTTACTAATAAAAAAAGTTCTGATTAAAATTAAATTCCCATAGTAACAGCGAATTAAGTTTCCCTTTCGTTCGACTCACCAGCCTTTAAATACATCCTGACTTCAATAAGAGCAACCACACCCCTACATGCACTGCACTATTGCAGTAGATTAAGATACCGCAGAGAAATGACAATCCAACTTCAATATCCCAATATTAGTCAGAAGCTTTCGGGTGGCTTGAAAACTCGATACTAGATCTTGGTCACTTAGCTCATACGTTTAAGAAGAAGAATATAGCATTATTAACACAATCTCACATCCATCCTTAGTTGTATCAGGGATAAGAAGAGGATTGCGGATGTCCATACAATAAAGCGTGTTTTCCTTTACCTATTTGCACGAAAAAACGTATACAACCATAGCATTAGTATAACTTTACCATAGACATAAATATATAATTTTTATATATTTTATACTTAGTTATAACTTTCATCTATAAGCTTTATATACAAATTTACAACTATTTACCTCGGCTAACGTATAAGTTTGGCGATCCAGCGAGGTAATGCCGCCAGCATTTTAGGAACTTCACCCGCGGACACTGACTTGGGTTTAATCTACTATTAGTAAGGTTTTTTTTAAATTATTGTTTTATTCATTTATTCAATTTTAGTGTAGGGAATTAAATTATACACTATATTAAAAAGTTTTTTTTTTCCTTTACCGTAAGTTTAAGCTCATTGGCCAATCACCATGCAATAGTTACTTCTCTGCATGTTTCTACTCCGCATCACAGAGGCTTGGCGCGGCAGGACACCTGCTTCCGGTGAGTTTCCGGCATCGAGACACAGAATATGTAGCAGTTTGTATCTAGGGTAGGATATGTATGAACGGGTAACGCTGTTACTATGCGATACTAAGCGTCAGTAAGTCAGTAAATATATTTATTTATTTATTAGGCACTCAGACAGATTACAAACATTCATTTTAACATTACTAAACTAAAGGAACAAAAACAAGTCTGCAATCCAAAAAAGAGTACACAGCATGCTAGTGTAAACTTAATAATAAGGAAGGTTCAGATATACATAAAAAAGGGGTAATTTAAGTACTAAGCAATTTAACAATTAAACCTATAACTTATATTATTTCTAAATTGACTGAGACTGTTACTAAATACATCCAGTTCAGGTGAGTCTTACATTGGTTGCTATCTGAGGCGTCACAACATTTGAGTACCAGCTCGTTATATGAGCGACACATAGTACATATAGGTAGTAAGGTTCCCGTTAAATACGACCTTCACCGAGCTAGTTCAGTTCGTTTGATCTAAATTTTAAGTATGCATATTCTTTACCTACTAGCAGCCAGTCCCGGCTTCACACGGGCTATAATCCATGTACAAAATATAGTCTATGTTACTCGGGAATAATGTAGGTAGCTTTCCAACGGTGAAAGAAATTTTCAAATCGGTCCAGTAATTTCGGAGCCTATTTGCGTCAAACAAACAAACAAAAAATCAAACTTTTCTTCTTTATAATATTGTATAATACTCGTATATGTAGATTGTGCATCCCCACTTTATCTTGTCCTTTCAACTTCTTTCCATCGAAAGATTGCCTCGAAGAGATCACTTTTAGTGATAAGGCCGCCGTTTGTGGCACGATGTAAATAATTAAGTGTTGTTTGATAATACCTAGTTAACTTTTTTATATTTACTTGTACCTATTATCTGCCCCATAAAGAGTTAATCTATCTATCTAGTTGAAGGATCCACTGTGGTAGTAGAATCTGTCGTGAAAAGTATAGTATATTTAAGTATAGAGATAGTAGATAGATATAAGTGTGTAGGTATGTATATAGGTTGCTCGGACCGTGGCGAGCCGACACGAACGGACGGGTAGTGCGACACACATGTCTTGATACTTGGACTTCGGTACAAATAGAAAGTACGAGTAAGTAAATGCATGCATGGTGGTCGGGCAATTTCTAGTGCTCGTCTGACTAGCAAACATTCAAGGTAAACAATCTATCGCCAAGCGACGACCTCGTTGGCGTAAAGGTTACCATGCCGGCCTGTCAATCAGAAGGTTCCGGGTTCGATTCCCGACCCGGCCAATCTTTGTGCTTAACTAAATTTGTTGGCTGTGGGTCTGGGAGTTAAATATGTATCTATATAAAATATGTATGTATATCAGCTGTGTTAGCTACGATAACACGAACTAGAAATGGTTCAGTATGGGGTTAACCAGGCGTGTGTGGAATGTGTCCTAAAAAAAAGCACCTTACGGTGTGTTTCGGTAGCCTCTTTGAGAGCCTGTATTTACAAACTGTGGAATGAAATTAGAGCAAAAACCTAACTGTTATATACTAAAACTAGCTGACACGGCAAATATAGTTCACTGAATACTCATATAAAATTTGGTAAAATTCGGTCAAGCCGTTTCGGAGGAGTACGGTAACTAACATTGTGACGAGGAAATTTTATATATTAAATTATAATATTAATAATTGGACTTGGTCACATATAACAATAAACAGATATTAATTTGTACGCCCTATGTGACAAGATGTTAGAAGGCTAATAAATATCTATTAAGTATATACGATTCAATTATAATGTCTAAAAATGATGATGATACATTTCGCTCATAAAAACACAACACCATTCTACACTTCGTTAGAATTTGTAATGTAAATAACTGGTATGAAAAAAATTTATTTCATGAGTGTTTATACTATAATTATTTGCTTGGAAAAGACTGGCTGCTGCAACACAGCTCCCGCTAAAGCAGCAGGCACAGCCTCTACGTATATATTTTATGCAAATGTTTGTATAATAAACATTTTGTATTTGTCATTGAAAACTGTTCACATAAGGCATCTTAATATTTCTGCGTAGTAAACGGTCACACTTACATTATTATTTAAATTAAGTAATTGGACTCATTCCAACTTTTCATAATAATGTAAGTATGACCGTTTTCTACGCGGAAATATTTGTATTTGTATGTGATTTTAATGTAGGTACTGCTTCTTTGGTGACAATAAATACATTTTGAATTTTGATGGTAACATAAGGTAAAAGGATAAACGGAATAAATTGTAAAATAATTTTAGAAACTATATAAATTTGTAAAAGTATCAAGATTTATATCTTCGTATAACGGTTCGTCGCGACACGCACGCATTCATCTACCTACCTATAGGCTAACTATATTATACATGTACCTATAGCTTACTGCAGGGCTGCACGGGTTTTAAATTATTCGATCGGCAAAATTATTCTAAGAATATTTATTTGCACGAACAAACGGTCACACTTACTTAAAAAAAACGATGGATATACGTCCAACGGGTTTCGACGCATTACGAGTGTCATTATCTATCAGGGATGAGCTTTACACGGACTGTCACCGACGAGATCCGCGCGCAGACACTTATCTTATAATATTAAAATTAATTTGGTAATCCGAAATAGCTGTTTGGACAGCAACTGCCGGGATCGTGAAACGCCAAATTTCATCTAAATCGGTTCAGCCGTTTGAGTGTGAAGACGTGACAAACATACATACACACTTACTAACGGACGCCATAACACTTTTCGCATTTATAATATTATCTAGTAGGATAGTAGGATTTTAACGCAAAAACTACATACATAGCTATAGCTGTAAGCATAATAAAATTATTCATAATATCACCTACTCTTTAAATATTATTCTAACTCTCATTAATAAAAAAATTTGAATAATAAAGTAGCGTAATGCTAACGTTACGTCGCCCCAGATGCATAACGACGTAATTGCAAATTCACAATTTTCGCTGTTACGTAATTTTACTCGCGCGTTGTATTTTTAAAAACCTTGTTCCAATTTTGAATTTTGAAATTCAAATTGGGAATGGAATTAGGAGCGTGTGTTTTGAATTGAATTTCTCTGGCAATTGGGGAAAAGGAGAAAACGTTCAGGTTGTAATAATAAAAATAAGGTTAATTAAAAAAACACATGACAATTTGCCTTTGATATAAGATCTTAAGTAGGTATCATTGCTCAGTCCTTCGAAAATTCAAATGCTTAGCAACAAACTGCATAAAGTTAAGAATTGTGATTATTTTAACTGTAGAGAACCAGATTTTTGAAATTTAGGGACTTAAGCGAACGCCTAAAGCTCCCAAGCGAAAGAATCACATAGGTACGTACCGTATTGTAGTACTATAGATACCTATAGGTACTGTATAACGCATAGAGGGCTACGAAAGTTACTGTTATCTTGGCATATCCTCTCTAGGCGACGCGCCCATAAAGTATGCAGTTTATTATCTCAACGTCCGCAAACAACGGTACACGGTACTTGATGCGCGCGCCGCTCCCCCCTCACTGCTATTGTTACGAAGCAACCATGAAGTTTCGTATTCGAGACGGAGAATATTTCTACCTCTGGTTTTTTGTTCGGACGCTAAATACTCCAAAACTAGTAAGTAATTTACAATAAACATTACATATAATTGTTGAGAAAAATATGAACTTTTTTTTCGTATGAAATTCAGACTAACAAACGTGGTTTTTAACCGAGAAATAAGCCTTTGAAAATCAATTCCTTATCTCTCTGGCGTGGAATTTAAATGCGGTACTTTATAGGCGTGAGCGTCCATGTTGAATCGAGTTTCTCGGGCGACGCGTTGGTCGAGGGAAACCCGGTACTTGGCTGGTCTCTGAGCAACCCTTCGTCTTATTCTCCGTCCTTGTCTTGCACGACGCTCGACTGCTCTGCTCTAGGTAAAGGTTGTTCTCTACAAGAATTTTCAATGTTTTAATATCGGTCTTTGTGTAAGATTTAAAAAAACAACAGAATTTTGCTCTCCACTCATATGTTTTTACAAATAAACTGAGCAATGCTAAGAATCTCTAGACTCCCAATTCCATACAACAATCAACAGAAGATTCCAGTTGTCATTTTGAATGTTTCTGAACTTAAATTATTGTTTTAAATGTCTGCTGCTGCCTTAAGGCTAGTCTAGTCTTTACCTGCCATAGGTATAAACCCGGCTTGAAAACTCTCGACACCAGAGCTTGGCCGCTTAGCTCATGCGAAGAAAAAAACTGACACTAAATTCAGTTTAAATATGCTAAAAAGAAAGATTATTACCTGGATCCCTTATATTGTACAAAAATAGCCAAATTATTAAGTAATATTCTACCAAACCAGAAATAAGGAGAAAAATAAAACGATTTACCTATTTTTAGGAGCTTCTAAAATATATTATATATATATATATATTAGGACACATTCACACACGGCTGGTTAGCCCCATACTGAACCATTTCTAGCTCGTATTATGGTTGCTAACACAACTGATATACTACATATACATACATACATACATATTATATAAATACATATTTAACACTCAGACCCACAGCCAACAAATTTAGTTAAGCACAAAGATGTTGACCGGGCCGGGAATCGAACCCGGGACCTTCTGATTAGCAGACCGGCATGGTAACCTTTACGCTAACGAGGTCGTCAAAAATAAAGTAATAAGAAATATTAGAAAACATTTCACACATGGCTAGTTGGCCCCACCTTTTTAAGTTTGTGTTGGGGTTGCTAATACAACTTATATACTAAATATACTCGTACATACATAAATAATTTATATCGATAGATATTTAACACCCAGACCGACAGCCAACAAATTTAGTTTATCACAAAGAAGTTGACCGTGCCGGCAATCGAAACTGGGACCCTCTGGTTGGCAGTCCAACATGGTAATTTATATATCCCATATATGATAATATACATATCCCTTCCACAGTCATATTCATATACATTTATTTATTGTTTCCAGGCTCATGTTATTTAAGATTCTTCGGTTCAAAATTAACAAAGCTATGGATCCCTGTAATCCAAAAACAAAAAATATTTTTAATTTGAATGTAGTTTAGCGATGCTACAAACATATCTCTTCTCTCTAGCTGGTCGCCAGCCCGCGGCACGTCGCGCCTACCTAGTTATAGCGCTACCTACTCTGCCCACTTTGAAACTACGCTCGCTCGCACAAGGACGTACCTGGCAAAATGTTGCGTAAACTAAATATTACTTGAAGATCTTGAATCTACTTGCTGGTAATAATAATAATGCTAAATCGCAAGAAAGAGAAATATTGGGCTTATGGGAAGAAGTTGTGGTTGAGGAAGAATAATGTTTTTAAAACGGAAAGTCAAAGAAACTCTTTGCCGGAATACCTGTTCCCTCTAAAGTACATTCTCTTTATCTAAGGTGAGACTAAGCAAATTTCTTCTAGAGTTGACCTCAAGTGCAAACCTATGATGCCGAAACAAACATAACGCACACAAATATGAAAGAAAAATAGAAAAAAGTTCTATTTTTCTTTGACCTATGACTTCAATTTTTACTTTGTTGACAAGAGAACTAATATTGTTGTAACAACAATGTTTAGTGACATGAAAATAATAATAAAATCTTTCGTCTAAATTCCACATCGAAGCCTCCTTTAAAATGTTATTCAGATTTAAGTTTTCGCTGTATGGCACCAGAAATACATCATTTGTGAATATTTCAATTCTCTAGCTATCACGGTTCATGAGATAAATACAGCCTGGATACGGACAGCGAAGTCTTATTAATACATATTTATTAAGAAAATCCCAAAAAACGTTTAGTAAAATCTTATAGATCTTTAAAATTGAATCTTTAAAGTTACGTTATATGAGCCTCCGGTTTTAATAGAAGTACCACAACATCTGACGCAATGACAGTGGAACAGGTATGCCAGCGACCCAAGGCCGTGCTCCGCTATTTTAAGGAGCTTGGATGGCTTGGGTAGGCTGGTAGGGGAAATTCACAATACGCCTCTTGCAGGTTGTCAGTGCAGGTCTGATTGCCCCCATCATAGAATAAGAATAACATAAGAGCTGAAAAAAAAAAAAGTAGTATTTTGGCAGATACGACGTTGTCGGCGTGGCTCCGACGTCTGTCTTGAAGCGGGCGCTTTTTTCCCTCGCGAGCCCATCCGAGAACGGAAAACAAAAAGGTTGGATTTGTAATTTTTTTATCATTTTATTTATTCTTTTTACTGAGTATTTTATATTCGCGAAATTTTTGCATATCGCTCGAACAAAACGCAAAGCTATTGTTACAATAGTGATGGGAATTGCGAGTGGTTTTCGTCAATGCTTGTGCCGACCCAAAACTCGTGGAGCGAAGAAAATAATTCAGAAAAGTCATGTCCCACTATAAAAAGAGCCATTTTGTTGATTACAAAATGTCAAGTACACAAGTACGAAGAAAAATTGTACAGGTAAAAATCAGCAGACATTTCTTAATGTTTTCTTTTTTCTATCTAGGCCTTTAAAATATGAATTACTCGGTGTTCAAACGATAATTTATAGGCTAGCAAAAATAGCAGTTCTAAAATGGTTCAACTGCTTTTGTTAATGTTATTATTTTGCTTGTTACTACATATTTAAGTAGTATTATTAAATTAATTAAAAGTTAATTTGAGTTAAGTAGTATGATTTTGTACTCATAAATACTTCAGGTAAACAATTTAGATAATATGAAATCGAAACAGATTATTTAACTCATATTTAAGAACTACACATCGATTAATTTCAAAAAATATTAGCTGTACCCCATCTCTAACAAGCCATCAAACGGCCATCTTGTTTCTGGAATGTCACGTGTCACTGTCAACTGAGTGACATTTGCGGAATGGCGGGAAACCCTTTTGACGGTGTGTGGTCTGTGCTTCGCAAAAAAGGTCTATCATCGTTTGTGGTATATTTATTTTCGATTATATTTGTGTACTTACTTTTCATCCACAGCTTATTAAATATTCAAAATCAAATATCTACTAATTTAAACGTTTTAATCGTATACGTATATAGCTTTTTCTTTTCGTTGTATTATTTTAGAATATTTACTTATACAAAACAAAACTTAGCGAGTTCAAGGCGAAAGATAGGTAAGGGCAAAAACTTGAATTTACAGTTTTATCGCTATAAATGATAAACGGTAAAGAATATCGAAACAATAGCTTAAACAATCACTCTAAAATATTTATACTTAAGTATTTTTAATTTTAATTAGACGTATGGATTAGAAATAAAGCTGGTTTATAAAAACAAAAGAAAACGTTTTTTAAGCAGTTTTTTTCATGTTGATTAGTCTGATTGTTACCAAAATAAGTAAGTAGGTGTAGATAATAATTTTTACATTAATTCTTTAGAACCGTTTAAGATTTATAGCGAAAAAACTGTTAAACCAAGATTTTGCCCTTCGCTTTAATCAACGAACAAAACCCCTACGAGAGTTATTGTTCTTTCAAACCCGCCTATGTACATAATACTGTAGAACCTTCACTCTCAATCATTCATTCTGTTTACGTTCAGTGCGGCCTGTGTATTGTTCCAGTTCCTGCCCATACTTAATTATGTAGAATTGTGTGTTTTCAGCAAACATCGGCACACGGCGCGCTTGACCAAACCAAGGTACAATAGGTACCTCTTTGTTTTGTTCGTACTTATGTGGGAGAATCATTTTCTATGCTAGTACCTATAATAATACGAGTACATTGCAGGGAGATTATGTAGAAAAATAAAATATTATTAATTAAATCTTTGCATTCTTTAATATTGATTCCAAGAATTTTTTGATTCACCCTCGTAATAATAAATATATTTATTAATTCATTCAATTGTGCTTAATGCTAATTAACATAATTACAACTAGATAACAATACAATAGATACAAACTAGAAATTATTATATAAGAAAATATGGAATGCGGTTTTAGCACTTGGGTGCCCTAGCTCCCACAGTAGGATAACCTGTTTTTGTGGGAGTTAGGTCTCTTCAATGTGTAAACTTACTGTCTAGTGATGCAAGTGTGATGTGTGCGTGAGTGTTTTTGTGGCGTGGTATCGGTAAGTCCGAGTACAGCCTGGCATTGCAGTTGGTGTGCCGGCTTCCCAAATTTGTGTGTGTGTGTGTTGTGTGTGTGTGTGTGTGTGTGTTGTGAGTGTGTGGGTGGGTATAAGAGTGTACAGGTTACTAGCTAATAAATACAAATAACATTATTTAAATAGCTTTATTTAACTTTCACAAGTGTAAGTACCAAATTTAACACTATGTTTACCAGGAACACAAATGATTGTTTTACAAGTCATGTGTGGATTTGCACTCGCTTTACGGTGAAGGAAAACATCGTGAGGAAACCGGCATGTTTGAGGACCACAATATCCGAAGACGTGTGTCATCCGCCAACCCGCATCCCCAGCGTGGTGGATTATGGCTTATATCTCTCTCCTCGTGAAAGAAGGCCCCAAGTCCCAGCAGTGGGAACGTATAGTGGGCTGCTTGTGCTGGCTAACTCGTGTGGTTAAGTGCTCCGCTGGTCAAACGCGTCGCTGTAATGGTACGTTTACACGCTTGCCAAGCCTTGGCAAGGATCGACAATCGCAAGCATGTAAATAGGGCGTTTGGCTTGGCTTGCGTGGGCTTGTGCCTGCTTGCTTCCGATCCAGTCGAGTGTCGGTTTTTTACGCAGATCAAAGGGCGTTTGATTGGATGTATATTGCAGACTGACGTATTCACAAGCGTATAAACGCCTTTCAAACGACAAAACGAGATTTGTGGGGGCTTGGGACTGTTTTGGCAAGCGTGTAAACGTACCATTAAAGAGTTGAAAAAAAAAACCGTGACAAGTCTCCAGTGGCCACCTAGCGCCCACCTACACGCGACTTTACGTTTTTACAACGCATTTACAACGTTTTTTACAACGTGTAAGTTGTTTATGAGATGATTTTACGATTGTATGTGACGCGCTACTTCACGCGTACATTCGTAGCGCCCGTAGCTCGGCTAGCTAAGGTTATCTGACGCGATCATCGAAGCTAAGCAACGGTCGATGCGGACGGTGTTTGGATGGGTGACCATGCACAGGACGTTCTTCAAGTGGCATTTTCATGTGGGCGCTACCGTGGGTCGGATGACACGTTAAATTGCAGTCCTCGGCTGTTTGTCTTAGTAGGAAGCAGTGGTTAAGCCAAGTCAGAGGCCTTAGGGCGTCTTGAAAATTCTCGACACCAGAGCTTGGTCACTTAGCTCATACGAAGAAAAAGAAGAGGAAGTCATACGAGCACAAGAAAATGCCCTACCACCATGATTTCCTCACGATGTTTTCCTTCACCGTATTAAAGCGAGTGCAAATCCACACATGAAAAACAAGTCATTGGTGTAGGGTTTGGGATCGAACCAAGGGCCATCTGATTGGAAAGCAGACGTTTTTACCACCGAGCCACAATCGCTTACCTCAATCACTGTCCCTATCATTAAAACCTTCACTTTGTAAATAGCTAAAAAGGCGTTTTTGAGTATATTTTTAAGAGTAGCATATCTAGTAGTTCTATCTCTACATATCTGTATAATATGTTTCCGCACTCACCACCTTTCATTGGAGACAATTAAAATTGCCTGTTACAACATAGACGGTACGACAAGAAAAATTTGATGTGGTATTTTATATACCAAAGGAAGTAAATAACAATAGGAATAAAGTATTTTTTTTTTATCAAATTCAAAATTCAAATCAATTTATTCCCAATCTATATAGTAGTATACAGACAGGTATTCGGTCAAACCCTCCGTGGGGCCCCGCATTGCCGAGGCGGGGGGGCTCAGTAACCGTGGCCTGGTCACCCACGGTGAAGCGAAGAGGGCCCCTGAGGCGGGCCACTCCCTAGACTTGTAATCCCTGTACGCAAGTGCTAGACGGAGTGGCACCAGTAGGTTGCGGAACCTCGTTACGGGGGGGTTTCGCAACTGAGGCGGGCTGCGGTGTGGTTTGGAGACACCCACCGCAGCCGAAGGTGTGGGGCCGCGGCAGGAGAGAAGTGTCGGTATTAAGATGCGCCGCTCTTCCTACCTGCCGCGGCCTCGACGGGGTCGCCACCGTTGATGGCGGACGCGGTGGGGCCGCAGGGAGAAGGGAGTGGTACCACAAAATACCACTTACCCTATTCTCTGCGGCCGTAGTGGCAGGTGACGGGGCCACAGACCTGACCCGTTACGGGGGACCTGGGACGTCGGACCGGGGTTGTCCGGCGTCCATTGTACTTATGGTCCGGTGGTTGCGGTGCACCATGAGGAGGCCATCGTGAGGTTTTAGTCGGTAGTGGAAAAAAAAGGTATTTGGTCAAAGAAAAAGTGTAGGTACCATATTCTGCCTACCGGCGTGCAATAATTAATAGTCTATGACAAAACTTAAAGCTACTTACATAAGGATATTTTACATAATTAAAAATATACAATATAAACCTTGAAGCAAATTACAAACAAAAAAATATCAACAAACAACTGAACAGAACATAGATGTTAATGAACTTTTTTTATACTTTGTGTGGGCTATCGTAGATTTACCAGTCTCATAAGCCGTGATAGCTAGAGAATGCTGAAATTTTCACAGATTACGTATTTCCGTTGCCGCTATAACAACAAATACTGAAAATACAAAAAATCTACATAAACACGTACGTACGTGTGTACAGAATCCTCCATGTGCGAACCCGCCTCGCACTGACCAATAATTATTATAATACTAGCTGACCCGGGAAACGTTGTTTTGCCTCACTTAGGGGTATGAAAAATAGATAGTGTAGCTTATATGACACGTTCGTAGATTTACCATAGCAGCGCCATCTATTGATTACTTACTCAACCCAGTCGAAAGGTATCGACATCTGTTAGAATCATTTGGAGTTAACGGATAATTGTGACTGTCACACCATGTGCAGTTCGATCCAAGTTGAGAGATAGGATCGTTTAAATCTCAAATTAAAGTCGCAATTTTAATTTATTGCTAATTATTATTGCTAATTATGCAATAACAGACAATAATTAGCAATAAATTAAAATTGCGACTTTAATTTGAGATTTAAACGATCCTATCTCTCAAGTTGGATCGAACTGCACATGGTGTGCGAATTTTATTATAATCGGTTAAGTGGTTTAGAAGTCCATTGAGGACAAACATTGTGACACGTGATTTATATATATTAAGATTATTTTAAGGTCATTTAGGCATCAATAAGTTTTCTAAAAGCTTAGCCTCATTGCACCCACAAAACAAAAGACCTTGCCAAGTATCACACTTACCACATCCATCACAATTATGATTTAACCTCCACTTGCTATCACGAACAAAGTTTTTTGCATCGCGTGCGTAGTGACAGACAGACGGACAGGCCAATTTATAATATGTCCCTATCGCTCGATCTTAGCACGCCACGCCTGGCCAGCGTTACTTGAACCGCGGCTTTTACTACTTATACGTACTAGTATGAAAGCGAAAAGGACAATAAATAATTGGCCAAGTGCGTGCCACGCTCGCGGGTGAAATGTTCCGTACCATCATCTTTAAAAAAAAATGGCAAAAGAAACATGTTTGTTGTATGAAGTAAAGTAAGTAAAAGTAAAAAGCCTTATTCTATTGCTTACATATTTTTGGAATAACATTATTTTTACACATTTTTAAGCAAAAGTTGCCGCTTGGGCATAGGCCTCCCCCGCTAATTTCCAACTCTCTCTCTCCCTCGCCTGTCTCATCCATGTTGGTCCGCATATCTTTAGGAATAGGTCCCTCCATCTTTTCCTTTGTCTTCCAGTTCTTGTTGTATGAAAGCCCCCGTTAAATATTCTTGAATTAATACATTGTTATAGTGCCACTGGAAAAACATAACTTGTGATTCGACATTATAACTGGTATGGTCCTTCTGTCTATCTGTCAGAAGACAGAAGGATATCGGAGGCTTAGACGAGAAGACTACCCAGAAAAAACCTGTTCACTCTTGCCTCCAAAACTTTTTCTTCTTTTTAAACCTTTTCCCACTAGGTGAGGTCGGCACAGCAAGTTTTCCTCTCCCACACGATTCTGTCAGCTATCATATCTACATTCACTCCCTTTTCTTTCATATCCTCATTTACACAATTCAGCCACGTCTTCATAGGTCGACCTCTACTTCCGCTACCTCGTACTACCATATCCATACTTCTAATCACATACATCTCCTCTCTACGCATCACATGTCCATACCAAGATAACCTTCCGCTCTTCACTTTCTATCACTGGAGCTGCTTTCAAACTTCCTCTAATATAATCTTGCCTCCAAAACCTAAGCTATAAATAGTAATACACACACACACACACACACCCACACACACAAACAACACACACGTACACACACACATCAGCCATATAAGTAGCAATGCAATTGATCACTAGGCTCACATACTAAGCAGTCTAATATTATATACATGGTGTAATAAAACAATTCTGTGTAACAGCTAAACAAGCGCGCGAACTTCAGATCAGGTACCAGAGGAAATATCTTTCGCCAAGACACAGGCTCACGCCTAGTAAGGCCGCTGAGTTTACTCCATGGACCCCAGTCCATGGAGTAAACTCAGCGGCCTTACTCAAAACTAATCAGTTAAGTATATAAACAGAAATGCAAATGCAAAAAAATTTTGTAGTCAAATGCAGACTACGGAACAAAGACTCCAAACCTTCGCAAGTCCAAGTTACACTGGCCCTTAGAAAGCGTCTACGTAATAGGAACTAAGTTTATCACCATTTTAAAATGAGCTTTCACTCTCGATTTAACGGTACGATTGTACATACTAAAACAAAAGTCCTTACTAAACTGGTTGTTAGTCAAGTTGAAGTGCATTTAAACTGTAAGTAAAAATTTTGTAATTACGTACACGTAAAGGGTTAGGAAATAATGGACATATTTGGAAGATAACCATCGCTGATTCAGAGGGTAAACCCTGGAGTAACGATATATATGTAGGAACGAAGTATATTCTCACCTGCCTATTCATATTTATTAAAATACCTATGAAAAATTTATTTTTAACCGCATTGAAATAAAGAGTTTCTCAATTCAACTTTAAATTATTTTTTTTATTTTCGAACCGATTTCTATAACTTATTTTGTTTATTGGAAGGCATATTTTCCATTACAGGTCTCATATCAATTTTATCGAAATTGGTACAGTTTTTTTCCATTGGATCCGATTGTTATTGTTGCTTAATATTATTATCAGAAAATAGTACTTTCTATGCAATTTCATTTTTGTAATAAAAATGGATTATTACTGATCAATATATAAATGATTTCCTTCATAAAATTTAATAGAAAATTCGAAGTAAATTTGTTATTTTTTCGAATTTGTTGGTTTGTTTTGGTTTGGGTGTTAAATACATACCTAATGTATCGATATAAAGTATTTATGTATGTACTATTTGCATATAGTATATCACTTGTGTTATCAACCATAATACAAACTAGAAATGGTTTAGCATGGGGCTAACCAGTCCTGTGTGAAAATACAGTGTAAACTCTATACAACGACACTGAATCGACTGCGCATTTTATGGCGTTATAGAGAGTGATCATTATATGTAGAGAATGTATCATTGTATAGAATACAAGCTAAACCAACTAAAGCCAATTGATTTCGTCGCTGTATAAAGTTTTTCATTAAATCGAGTGACGTTACATGGAGTTTACATTGTAGTCAAAAAAATCAAAACATTGATAAGTGTGCGAAGTTGTCGCTCAACAGGAAACAAACAGCAGTGGGTTCCGTACATTATCAGAGGAGGATTTAATCAAGGCGCTGGATGAAAAATGCCCGCGGGACCCCGTTACACTATGAAGTAGGGTTAGCAACACAAACAGATTCGTAACATTAACCCTTAAATGGACAATGTTGTCTTTAAACAACATACTTAAAATTGTTTTTTTTTATTTATATTTTTTTTAAATTTTGCTTAATGTTTAACACTCACATTATTGCAAAAAAAAGTATAGTAAATTAATGTCTAGATTTTTTTACTCATTTTTTCTAGGCAGTAATACATGTCTATTACACAAACATATTTTTTTAAAACGTGAAACAAAAATCGTCCATTTAAGGGTTAATGGTGTCTTTTTATGACGTTTAGAAATCCTACTTATATAAGTAGGATTATTATACAGAGTTATCAGGAAAGGGTAAGCCGAAAACCCCTAAAAGAATCCGTTATAAAGATTGAGTTCTGAAAGTTGTGTATATAAGAATAAATGCAAAGGTTTGTATTTGGTGGGTATGTTTGTTACGTCTTCACGCTCAAACGGCTGGACCGGTTTTAATGAAATTTGTTGTGATGATAGGTTACCTTAGATTAGCACATAGGCTACTTTTTATCCCGAAAACAATTGTGGTTCACGAGGGATACGCAAATAACTGCAAAATCTATTTTTATCCTTAACTCTCCAATGGGTTTTAACGATTATAATAATAAAAATCTGATAGACCCTCTATTGAGAGGGTCTATCAGAATTAAATACTTTGTAAATATTGATTTGCAAAGTATTTAATTATGTATTAATTTAAAAAATAAATGTACATAAAATAATTTTTAAGGGCCACACACACCACACACAATAGCCATATTTTTTGCTACTTTTATTGTTTTTTAGAGGTACGGAATCTCTCATTTGCAAGTCCGTCCAATTATTTGAATTTTCTAAAAATAAAGGTCATTTTTTCACCAACGCTACAGGGGTTGAAATTGCAAAGGGTTGCAGTAATGAGAAGAATGAAAAATAGCCGCCCGCGGCTTGCGGGGAATTTATTAAAAACTACAACACTCTTGGATAGTATTCTGAAGGCTTAGCAGCAAGCTAGACCATCATCATCTTGCCAGTGCAGCGCTCGTAGCTCGGCTAGCCAAGGTGATCTGACGCGATCATCGAAGCTAAGCAACGGTCGATGCGGACGGTGTTTGGATGAGTGATAGGGTTTCTCATTTATCGACCTTTTTTATTCCCGGAGCACGAGAATTCTCGACCACTTTTTCCCGGGAATTCCCGGGTTGCCGAGAAATACGATTTGTTTTAAATATGTGTGATTTAGCAATAAAACTACGTTTTTTATGATATAATTTATATTTATTTTCACGTGGTGTGACTTGAAAATTTTAAATAAGCGAATTAAACTCTAGCGAGATCTTTTTAATCAATATTTCTACAAACAATAAGGATTAGTCTTTTTCTTTGGAATATTAAATAAAATATCTTCTAAAAACAAAATCTTCATGTGACCACAATAAAATTTAGTACCTTACACACTCTTCTTCTTCTTCTCCTTTACCATTTTCCACTAGGTGGGGTCGGCACAGCCTGATTTTCTCTTCCGCGCCACTCTATCAGCCGACATCTCCACATTCACTCCCTTCTCATTCATATCCTCCTTCACACAAATCATCCTCGTCTTCTTTGGTCTTACCTCTCCTTCCGCTACTTCTTACAATCATATCCATACTTCTCCTAGTCACATGCATCTCCTCTCTACGCATTACATGTCCGTACCACGCTAACCGTCCACTCTTCACTTTCTCTGAAACAGGCGCCACTTTCAAACTTCCTCTAATATACTCATTTCTTACCGTGTCCATTCTTGTTACTCCACACATCCTTCGCAACATTCGCATCTCTGCCGCATGCAATCCTCTCTCATGCACTACTTTCGTCGCCCAACACTCGGATCCATACAATACGACAGGTCTAATGATCAGTAGGTCTAGTACCTTACACACTAAGTAAATTATATAGTGTGTAAACCTTACACTAAGTTTATCTTTACAATTATGCAACATAAAACGACAGTATTTAAATTGTATATAAAAAATTACAATCAGACTAGCTTAATAATTACGAGTAAAGTAGGTACTTTAGTCTAGTCTTTGTATATACTATTCAATATTTGTTATAAATGGACAGTCTACGAACGAAACGGGAAGGGGGCGGGGGGCACTGTCGGTCACTCGCACACCGCGTGATAGAGCCAGGCGCGAGCGCAGGCGCGTTATTATGTTTTTGAAATTTTTGACTGAATTTCTCGATTTCTCGACCACTTTTTTCTCGTCTCGAGTGAAGCAAAATTTCCCGGGAATTCTCGGTTCGAGAATTCTCGTAGAGAAACTATAATGAGTGACCATGCACAAGACTGTCGTTTTTCAAGTGATATTTTCATCTGGGAGCTACCGTGGGTCGGATGACACGTTAAATTGTAGGTCCCGGCTATTAGTCTTAGTACAAGTAGTCGTTAAGCCAAGTCAGAGGCCATTGGTCGCATTGAAAACTCTCGAAACCAAAGCTGGTCCACGAAGCAAGCTCCTACGTAGAACAAGAATACCATCATCTCATGCATTAGCATCCCACTATACGTTCCCACTGCGGGCACTCCATGCCTTCTCTCACTAGGACAGAGATATAGGCCATAATCTACCACGCTAGAACCAAGTGCGGGTTAGCAGATGACACACGTCTTCGGAATTTTGTGGTTCACAAACATGTCGGTTTCCTCACGATGTTTTCCTTCACCGTAAAGCTAATGCAAATCCACACATAATCGTCACTTGAAAAACAAATCATTGGTGGTAGGGCCGGGATCGAAACAGGGACCATCTAATAGAAAACAGACTTTTTGCCCGTCAAGCCACGCTCGCAAAATTCAGCGCAGCCTCCTTAAGGGCCAGTTGTTCCAGATTGAGCTTGCTCTTTCTTAGGCCGGAGTGTCGCTAAAAACGACCTGCATCAATCCTGCTAGAACGAAACATTGCAATACTATCAAATATCAAAATTATCACTATTGGGAATGTTTCTGGCATTTCGCATACACTCTAACAAACCCTCTAATATTATAAATGCAAAAGTTTGTGTGTGAGTGTATTTGTTTGTTAATTCTTCACGCTGAAACGGCCGAACAGATTTTGATGAAGTTTGGTGGGTAGATAGGTTAGACCTTGGATTAACACACAGGCTACCTTTTATCCCGAAAACAATTGTGGTTCCCGTGGGATTCGCAAATAACTTCAAAATCTATGTTATTCCTTCACGCTTCAACGGTTACTGGACCGATTTTTATGAGATTTACTATGAAGATAGGTTAGACCTTGGATTAACACATAGGCTACCTTTTATCCCTGATTAACTTCTTACACCTTGGATTAACACATAGGCTACCTTAACTACCTTAAAAGGTAGCTTATGTGTTAACAAAAAGAAGGTAATCTGGTATAAATACCAGATTAACTTCTTTTTGTTTACGCAATTTTATAAAACCGCGGGGCACAGCCAGTATTATATAAGTAAATCAGTATTTTTAATAAAAAAAAACCAGTTCATTGCCAAATGTATCTTCTGAAAACTCTATAAATTAATTTAGAGGCCAGCGCCACGACAGAATAACATACATTTCCATGTCACATCGTACTTTAAAAACGTCTACACACCATCAAAGAAAATGTTAAGAAACGTAGTAAATTATCTATGGCTACTTAGTTTTGGTATCTAATATTTATAGCTCTATATTTTACGTGTTCTATTTAACTTTTTCTGCGTCGGTGGTCGTGATATCTTTTCTTAATATATATAAATCTCGTGTCACAATGTTTGTCCTCAATGGACTCCTAAACCACTTAACCGATTATAATAAAATTCGCACACCATGTGCAGTTCGATCCAACTTAGAGATAGGATAGTTTAAAACTCAAATTATAGTCGCAATTTTAATTTATTGCTAACTATTGTCTGTTATTATTTGACAGTCACAATCTAACAGATGTTGATACCTTTCGACTGGGTTGAGTAAGTAATCAATAGATGGCGCTGCTATGGTAAATCTACGAACGTGTCATATAAGCTACACTCTCTATTTTCATACCCCTAAGTGAGGCAAAACAACGTTTGCCGGGTCAGCTAGTTTAGTTATAAAATATGTTTATATATAGGTCGATGTGACCACGTAAATTATGATTTTATTGACAGACTTCTTAGTAACGAGTCTTCAATTTTAAGTACTTACTGCGTACCTAAAGGTAAAAACGGAACCCTGTTACTAAGCCTCCGCTGTCTGTCTGTCTCCAGGCTGTATCTCAGAAACCGTAATAGCTAGAAAGCTGACCCTTTCATAAGTTACCTATGTACTTATTTCCGTTACCGCTATAACAACAAAATACATACTAAAAATATACAATTGGCCAAGTGCGAGTCATGTGCGTGAAGAGGGGCTCCCATATAACTAACGTGTTTTTCGCCAATTTTTGTCGGGTTCATCACGATGTTTTACGGTTTTTCCACGGTTTCTTCACAGTAAAGCGAGTGCAAGTCTACCAATAACTTGAAAAAAGTCATAGGTGTAGGGCTGGGATCGAACCAGGGGCCGTCTGATTGAAAAACAGACGTTATTACCCCCGAGACACAAAATCTTTTTTACCTCTCTTTTGTACCTATATGTACTCAGGTACATATTTATGAATCTTCTCACCGATCTCGATCCTCACGAAGTATCCAGTACCCTGGATATCAGCTACTGTGTTCTACTGCTGTCAGCTACCCGCAAAAAGCGGTAACTGCTAACTGCAACATAAAATTATTTACGGACTTACCTCCGTTTAACGAGAGCCCTAAAGTGGGAAGTATTTTTATGTCGCGTTTACGATTTGCTTTCAGTCAGAGTTATAGCGTGAGTCATTCGTACCACTTCGGGAGACTTCGCCAAACGCCGACATTTTTTACCTGTGATTAAATTTTTATTTTTGCGGCTAAAAACGAAAGTGTTATGATCTAACCGAGGACGTTGACGATAATGGAAACGTTGTCGTTTTTATGAAAAGTGTCAATAAAGTGTCTAATAATTTTCCTTTCGAGAAAAATTATTGCTAACATATGGGAAAAAATCTTTAGGTAAAGAAACGCTCCCTCCACTTGGATTAAATGTGGATTAAAATTAGAGTCCATGAATACACCAATGATTTTAAGTGGAAAAAGGTGTATCCTGAATCTACCAGTGGGTTTAAGTAAAAAAAAAAGTATTCCTGAATCCACCAGTTGACTTAAGTAGAAAATAATTATTCCTGAATATATCCAGTGGGTTGAAGTAGAAACAGAAGTATTTCTGAATCTACCAGTGGATTTCAGTGGATAAAAATATTTCTGAATCCACCAATGGATTTCATTTAAAAAAATAAGTATTCCTGAATCCACCAGTGGATTAGGTGGAAAAAGAATTACCATGGTTCTCCTGCAGTTTTTAAAGAAAATGAAGTATCAATGGGTCCACATGTAGATCCAGGTGAAGGGAGCGTAAACAACTACTATTATATAACAAAATATATAGGTTACTTATTAATTATTGATTTTACTACCTGTTACTTTTTCGTATTTTTGTAACAGCGGTTTTAGCCATAGATAATAAGGTTCCATGCACCGGCAGTGTTATGAACGTAAATAATGTACTATTTTGTATCTTTACCTTTTACACAGATATAATTATACCTTTACATAAGTTAGTTAAGGCCGTCAAATATCACTTATAGATTTTTAGATAGACACTATTTTCACAAATTCACAACAGGTTCAAATAAAATTGGCATCACGACTATACGAAATTCTAACAGTACATAATATATGTATGGGAAGATACCTAATTTGCTTCCATCAAGTTTGAAATAAAACAACACATTCTTTCGACATCCTTTATATACAATACATTAATAGATAAATGACTTAAAAATAATTAACATTTAGCACTACGTTTACAATGAGATAACACTCTTTATGGTGCTCGTTCACTTAACTAACTCGCTAAACCGAAGTACCGGAAATCCCTTATAGAAAATCTTTTCAAATAATTTCAAAGGATCCAATTCATTTCAGATATTTACTACAATTATCTAACTTCAATTATTCCAAAATATATAAATAAAAATAATACGAAGATAAGAAGTTGTTCCGACCATATATAATACAATTATATAAAATGTATGTATGCCTTACATTTCAGTTTTAATATATGAGGTACCTGCTAATGAAGTCAGATACATATTTTTGTACAAAACTAATTAATACATAAAAACATCGTTTTAAATAAAGCATAAGCGCACGTTTAAAAGCAAGTTAAGTACATTTTGTCCTAATACGAAAAATCAGTTAAGTGAACGCTGACCTCGAAAAGTGCGGAGCAACCGCATTTTCCGTACAAAAATATTATTTTTCTCTACATTTATGCAATTATTCGAAAAACATGAAGCCTTATTCGATGAGGTTACCAATTTTTCAGTAATTAAAGGCGAAGATAGAGGCCAAATCTTGATTGTGACAATTTTTTGGCTACAAATCGTAAACAGTATAAGTATAAAAAAAATGTTTTTGTAGCCATCTAAAGAACCACTGTAGGAATCAGTAGAATCACCAATAAGAAAAAAAAACTGGGTAAAAAAACTTAATTTTAGGTTTTTAGAACCAGTTTTATTTCTAAGTCTCAATTGTAGCGAAATAAGTGTGTAAATGTTCTTAAGACTGGTTCTTTAGACGGCTTTTAAGCTATTTTTTCGATAATCTTTACCGATTACGATTTATAGCGAAAAAACTGTAAAATCAAGATTTAGTCAAGGTTTATATTTGCCTTAAATATTAATACAATTTAGGTAATTCTAAAATACCATGAGACTGGAATCGCTAAGACAATCACATCTAGAATTTTTTAATTAGGTACTACAAATTAGTGAAAATAAGTTTGAATCTTAACGCAAATAAATATAGAAGCTACTATATATATAAGCTAGCATACTAAATTAAGATACTTTCGAATAATATACCAGCTCACCTTTACATGTTCAAAATTTAATGCAAAATGTCATAAAAACTTTCATATAATATGTTTACAAAATATCATTATTGCTGATTCTATTGCTATAAAAAATTGGTGTTTTTTATGTTTGTAGCAAAAGACGTACAAAAAATTGTTTATAAAATTTTACATTTATTTTATTGACATGTAATAATATTTTGTGTAAACGTATAAATTGCATCTCTTTGCGTTAAGGCTTCTAAATGCTGTAGTGCGAATATGTTCTTATCAAACTTTAATGATATACAAATCGTTTCAAACGCTATTCGACTTGGGTTGTGATGTCACTAGTGGAATTTAGTAAAACTTTGAACAAATACACTTATACTGTATACTATAAATTATTCATTTTATTAATGTGCAAAAAATGTTCAGTTAATTTTGTTGTGTATTTCAGCGTATATTTTTGCAAATTGTACCACAACACTACTAGTGCCGTAATTACCCAAGTCATAGATAGTATTTGAATAGTGTTGTATAGTTTTCCTATCTTAAACGGTTGATAAATAACGGTATCCGCACTACTTTATCTACTTTTTCTGTATTAATAGCTATTTAATAGATTTTGTTTCTCTTATTCACCTAAGTCTAGTGCTAGCTTCATTTATTTTTCTATATTTATGCTAGCTTTCATTTATTCCTAGAGGCTTATTATTATTGAATCTAGCGATTTAGCTACTATCATTTTGCTAGTCTATCAAGTCAGTACAAAGCATCTTTAACACCAATTGGGATATGAAAAAAAAATGTTTTTATTAATAACTAATTAACGCGAGTTAGTTAAGCTACTGAATAAATGTTTTAAGAATCTTTCGAAGTTATTCTATTAAGTAAATTTCTGTTACAGTATTGAAACTAAATTGGAATAACAACGCTAAAATAAATAAATTCACTACAACGCCCCCCTTACCGAGGGTCGCAAGATTTTTGGTAACTTACAAAATAATATGGAACATAGACATCAACATACCTAGGAAACGAAACAAAAAGAACATAGTAAGAACAATGGAAGAAAAAATAAATAAGATTAAGGACCAAGTACCTTTTTCGAGTAAAACTGGTGTGTATTTTTGTCGACTCCATCGAATTCTTTGTTTATGTCCTCTATGCTTAGCACAAGCTTTTTAGATTACTTACGTAAAACTACATACATTAAGTTTGAATTCAAATTCTTTATTTTCGACATTTAAAAAGAAATAATTTATCAATAAAGTTTCGTTTAAGTTCTTAAGTTTCGTTTGTAAACGAATGATCTCATTGGTTAAAATGTTTGGCAGAACCTATGATATTGAACAAAGACGAAACGGAAAAAAATACTAGAATAAAAATACTATAATTTCAAAATATACACGTTTAACACCCAAATAATAATTAATGAAATCTTGGTTGTGCCGAACGCTAACATCGAGGTTAAGGTTTTCTATACAAAATAATGTAAACTATACAATATAATTTGGTGACAATTTAGAATTTTACCGTGCCACACAAATCCTTCGCTTTTGACACCTACATACATACTTAGATAAATCCCGTTTCAAACATTAATAGGACCCAGCTGAAATCATTGAAAAGTTAAAACTAACTACCTATTCTAGTTAGCCAACTGGCTAGTAACTTGTAAATTGTTTTTTTACTAAAAATGTATTTATAAGTACTATTCTAAATTCAACCTCAGAATAATTTCATTTCAAGAGCTAGATTTTCGAATGCGCACATCTAAAAATAGATTTCGTTGGTATACCTACTTATACGATTTCATTGGTCTTCAATCGTGTTTGGCAGAACCAATGAGATTGCCTTATTTGTCTCTTCTTGTCTTTACCTTTTCCCACTAGGTGGGGTCCACACCACTCTATCAGCCGTCATCTCTACATTCACTCCTTTCTCATTCATATCCTCTTTCACAAAATTCATCCACGTCTTCTTATCTCGACCTAAACTAAACCTAACCTTTTCTACTACATCCTTAACTTCTTACAGTCATATCAATTCTCCTAGTCACATGCATCTCCTCTCTACGCATTACATGTCCATACCACGCTAACCGTCCACTCTTCAATTTCTCTGACACAGGTGCCACTTTCCAGGTGCAAACTTCCTCTAATGTCCATGGGTAATTTACCAAACAAAAATAATATAGATTTGCGCATTCAAAAAACTTGTAGCCCTACCGAGTCCCTTTCAAACACTTGCTCAAATTCATATTCAAAAATTGTTTTATTATTACAATTACCACAATTGCCCATTGAGCAACAAAAATTAAGTTTTCTTTATTTGCACACTTTTATTTCGTTCATTTTTTAACAACCATTACACATCTGACCTACAATTTAGGGTACCTAGAGCCTATTATACACAATAGTTATACAAAACCTTTGTATGTTGTTTTCTTTTGTTAATAGGTTACATATGATCATATTGTAATAGCTTTGTATCTCAAAGCAAATAAAAATTACTTTAACTATTTTCTATTTTACCATTTTTACCAGTGTCATAAAAACTTTGTGCGTTTTTAAAAGGATCAGTATTGCAATATGTATCTAATGTTTTATTTTTCCTTGCTTCGTCTTTGCAAAGGTTCACAAAATTTTCAATAGTTTTTTATTTATTTTTTAAACATTACACAAGCTTTCACGATTAATTGGAACACGGTTCTAATGAATCTTTTCGATCTTCATATAATTAAAATTGACCAGTAAATAGAACTGTTGATAAATTGCTCCCTTTTTTTTACCATCCTCTCAATTAAAAATTGCCGACGACAAAAAAATTATATTGAATAGTTTCGTTCCAAGTTCTAAAATTTCAAGTTTCGTTAAGATTAATTTGAAATTAAGGCCTCTACACGTAGAGGTATGTCACGACATACCTACATAAACAAACAGAGAAGAGCATAATAGATTGGTTAATACAAGATTTCGCTTTTTTGCACGCTTGGTCAAAAATAGCAAATAGTTAACAAAAAATACCCAATTTCATATGCATTGTAAAATCTAAACCTATCCACACCATCCGGGAACATCTCCCAAATATAATTAATCAAATACTCATGTTATATCTTACTTACCGTAAATCTTCCAACATCTTAACATTTTCCATTTCAATACTATTTACAATTTACTTTGTGGCAGTGACCAGCTGGTCTTCACATTCATATTTACAATACAATTAATTTCCAATTTACAATTCCTAATTGAAAAATAATAATAATAAAATACCTACAATCTAAGAAAATAAGTTATTATTTGAAGAATGGCATTACATAAAGCTTAAGTTAGTATCAAACGTTATGAAATAAATAAGTTCCGATGCGAAATCGGGTTTAAATAAGGATAAAGGTACAATTACACATGAATGTGATGATAGGACCATTACAATTTACGAAATAGAAAAATAGTGTCACTATTTCGACCCTCCTTCTTAATTATGCTATGTGTACATTGTGATGACACAACTTGTCAATATTTGACAAAATATGACAACTCTAAATTGTAGACTCGATTATAATTTGACCTAAAAGTGCTCTAATAAACTCTATAACTTCTATTATTTAATCAAGTAAGCAGTGGACCACTAAAATTACGTATATTTATAAACAAGGAATTTCTAACGCGTCTGTTGACTGCTGATACTGTCAATCCGCTCCAGTTGAACATAACAGCACTGTGCAACTATATGCTTTATTAACTCACAATAAGAACTATCACTCTTACGAGTTACTAGAGACTCAAGATTGCCAAATCTCGTCAGATCTTTAACAGCGGATTTACACTCGAATCCGGGAAAGTTGTCAACTATTGGTGATAGTTGACAAGTTATGTTGTCAACTGCTTCAGAATGATAAGAATTGTCTTCGACTGTTAAATATGTAGTGTCGATGCGCTCAAGTTGAATGTAACAAAGTCTTGGCATAGTTAAAAAGTTGGGAGAACTAAGTATCTTTTTATTTTGTGATTCATTCGACTTTACAGAATCTGTCTCAGACTGACATTTGTCAACAGCCGGAATCAGTTTATCGGTCATCTTTTCAAATTGTTTATCTATGTCACTGCACTGTTTTTCGTCGGTAATTAGAACAGTTTTCGTAGAATCTTTCTGGTCATTATCGCTTTTACATGTTATGGTGTCTATATGAAATAAACTAGATATGACACTTTGTTCAAAATTCAAGTCGTCGACTGATAGTTTTTTAAGTTGACATAATTTGTCATCACACTGATTAGCTGTTTTACCATCGAGATGACAACTTGAACCGCTACATTTTCCTATAGATTGACAATTTGCGCTGTCATTTTGACAATTTGTGTCATCATCACGTTGACAAGTTTCGACAACGTCATTTTTCAAACATTCGTTGTCGCTTTTACAACTCGCGCCGTCAATGCGTTGTTTCGTAGTTTGACAAGAAGTGTTGTCATCGGGTTTGCTATTAGTATTATTATTTTGACATGTAGTGTCATCGGGCTGACAACGCTGTGTACGACGCGAGCACTGATATCATGGTCGCGCGTCGTTCGAAGATTCTACATCACTAGAGCTGGTTGAAATTGATTTTTTCGGCTTATATTCCGTGATGACAACTGTGACACCGCTCACGGTTACCTGTCGAAGAGATATTAAACTTAATAGAGATATGTTGACAGACTTACTTTATCCTGGTGTGGTCTAATAAGCTATAGCGATTTCACAGTTCGCGTCACAATAAAAGTTGTTTAATGTTTATGATTATATACATTGAGTGCCTTGAGACCAGCGCTGGTTGCTGGCAGCCAGCATTATGCTGAGTTGGAGCTGGTACCTGGTAGTTACCGACACTTTTTCTCGTTTTAACTACCACTGAAACCATCATTATTGTACTACCACGTATGAATGTATTTTCTTTATTTCTTTCGTTAAATAATAGTCTTTCAGATTAACTCTGTATTCCTCGCTCAGATACACTCGTATCTCTCTAGTTAGATCAGTCGGACTAGTTACGCGTCGGCGACCTTATGACAGCGTACGTATTTAGTTTGGTATTTTTATGTCACAAACAAGGCATGGTTGATGCTTATCGTGGCCAGCGGAGCGTTTTGAAAGTTTGTCAAGTTTGGGTGTGTTCACTCGAAATACGTAATGTTCATCTTCATGATGATGATCATTGTCGTCATCCACAACCAATTCTATCCCACTGGTGACCTTTCTCCTGTCACGCCATCTGCCTCGGTCCTATACCAATCTAGTCCAGGTTGGACCCGCGACAGTTGTGATGTCGTCGATCCATCTTGCCGCTGGACGACCAACGCTCCCCTTCCCTAGACTAGCCTCGGCCCCCACTCGCAACCTTGCTCCACCTGTCATCACATCGCCTGGCCAACGTGGCTGGTCTTGCCCAGCTCCATTTTAGGTTTCTATTAGTTTGATGCCGAGCAAAGACCTCTCCATGGCTATCTGTGCGTGCGACTCTACTTTTGTGCATAGCCTCATTGATAAGAGTCCATGTCTCGGCACTGTATGTCATGGTGGGTAGGACACATTGATTTTAGAGGCGAAATTTCAGACATGATGATATAATACGCAAAACGCGTATGAGTTAAGCGGGACACTTCTGATTAAACATAAGCGTTTGTATGTGACATGAAGTGTGGACACCGGAGAGAGTCCGACGTCAAGGCAGTCCCAGACGGACGTTACTAGCGTTAGCTTCGACCAACAACTCACGAGGCTCTCGCTAGATGAATGGGTCAGGGGTCGGATACAGAAGGCAGTCATACTCGACACGGCGCGCATTGTCCGGGGGTTCCTATCCCTGCAGCTCCTACTACCGCGCCAGTAGATTAGACCTTGCCTCGCTGCCACACGTGGCACGCTATCTTTTAGGTTTTTATAATTAAAATCTAGAGAAATAAATGAATACAAAATAATAATATGTCAAGTAGAGTACGGTACCTCTCTAGTCTGTGCGGAGCTCCGGTCGACATTTCTGAGTCTGGGCGGTCGTTTCTTCTTGTGTGAGTTGGCTGAGCGCGGCCGCTTCTGCGAGCTGGTGGGGGCCGTGCCCGCCGCCTGCGCCGCCACCAGCGCCGGGTTGATGCGGGGCTTGCGGGTCGACGTGCCTGCGGGACCACCACGACAAACGGGTAAACAGGGTTTTTTGACGTGACAACGTCTTAAATTAGGTTGCGGCTGGGAGTCACTTATGAAAAAGTGTAACGCCCGGTAACGTTACGATGAGTCACCGAACGAGAGAGAGGCCCGCCGAATGCCTTGAGTCTCTCTCCCACTCAACTATGATCGGTCTGCCGCGCGCGCAGCACGCGGCAGACGTTGTCACGTAAAATCTTCGCCCGTAAAACCGACTTTACAGGCAACCATTTCTTTATGATGAATAGGGGCATAAAAGATGGGCCCACACTATCACTATAACAGACTTAGAGATAGTGCACGAAGGAGAGGTCAGCCTCTACAAAGGTGGTCAACGGACATAGTGAAGGTAGCCGGGGCTCTCTGGTCGAGAACAGCCAAAAGCCGAGAAATGTTGAAACAATTGGAGGAGACTTTTACCGACTATAATTTAATAATTACCTAAAAAACATTTTACTAACTTGTACTTACTTAAAACTCTAACAAAACCATTAACTCTATTAAACATTGTAAACTGTTCACGTAAGGCATCTTACATTATTATTAAAAAGATTACGCGCGCGGATCTCGTCGGCGGCGGTCCGTGTAACACTCGCCCCTGAAGATGGTGCTCGGAAAGCACCGGAACTGTTGGACTCATTCCAACTTATAATAATAAGTAAGTGTGACTGTTTTCTACGCGAAAATACCATTAACTCTGTTTTTATTTTCGGTTAAGGTAAATAAAAGCTTTTTTATTTTATTTATTATAGGGGCATATATTTTTGAACTCCTTGCCGAATTCCCTGTTCGCTAATGACTATAATCTAGCGATTTTCAAGGCGAGAGTGAACCGGTTCCTACTAGGTAAGCGCGCTTCACCGTAGACCTCAACGTCACTTACCATCAGGTAAATTGTGGTCAAGCGCTGACCTATTAAGAGTAAAAAAAAATTTACATTTGACCGCAGCTTAACTGTGGTCCAAGATGTATCACGCTTGCCTAGAAGGACCTACATTTGAAGACCCCCAAATTGTACTTTTAATTCTACTCTTAGGGGTAGGTAGCTGATTATAAACATTGCAGGTTTAGATAAGCTTATAATATGGTAGACAAAGAAAGTAAAAAAAAACATTAAATTAGTCTGTACCTAATAATTATTTGATAATATCGAGTGTGGCTCGGTGGAAAAATGTTTGCTTTTCAATTAGACGGCCCCTGGTTCGATCCCGGCACTACATCAATGACTTGTTTTTCAAGTTACGTGTGGATTTGCACTCGCTTTACGGCGAAGGAAAACATCGTGAAGAAACCGACATGTCTGAGGACCACATAATCTCGAAGTCGAAGTCGAAGACATGTGTCATCCGCCAAACCAAACTTGGCCAGCGTGGTTTTTCGTTTTCGTTTTCCCATCCAGCCATACTCGCTATTATTATTTTTTTACTTTCTTTGTCTACCCCATATCTGGTTACAATTAAGCTTCTTTTATGTTTATAAGAAAAAAAAAACTAAAAAACACGCCTGACCGTTTTAAGTGGGTCAAAATCGCGCCCAAAGAAGTCGGTTACAAACAAACATACAAACAAAAATACAAAAAAACGTACCTAATAATTTTATCAAATTAGTGTATTGTCATCGGTCCTCAATAAATCTACAAAGTTTCAACGAAATCTCGCCGTTTAAAGTGGGTCAAAATCGCGCCCAAAGAAGTCGGTTACAAACAAACAAACATACAGGTGAAGCTAATATAAAGCATGTAAAAAAGTTTATAAACATTATAGAAGCTTATATATAAACTTGTTATCTAACCCTGCAATGTGGGAAGGTTGCACACAACACTTTCTCATTGCAAAGCTCTTGACAGATGTGCCGTGCGTGACAGGAACTAAGCTGCGTCACAGAATACGTGATACTTGCTAGTGCTTGCTGTGCTCGCCATCTGGCGTCTAGCCGATATAAGTCTTATGGTACGTTTACACGCTTGCCAAGCCTTGGCAAACTGCAAACAGTCCTAAGCCTCCACAAATCTCCACAAATCGTTTTTTGGCGTTTATACGCTTGCAAATACGTCAGTCTGCAATATACATCTAAGCAAACGCCCTTTGATCTGCGTAAAAAACCGACACTCGACTGGATCGGAAGCAAGCAGGCACAAGCCCACGCAAGCCACGCCAAACGCCCTATTTACATGCTTGCGCTTGTCGATCCTTGCCAAGGCTTGGCAAGCGTGTAAACGTACCATTACAATATGACATTCGATAAGCACTGTAAAGGGTGTCACAGTCAACAAACATGCTATAGCAAGCTGCCCACTATACGTTCCCACTGCTGGAACTCGGAGCCTTCTCTCACGAGGGGAGAGATAAAGGCCATAATCCATCACGCTGGCCAAGTGCGGGTTGGCGGATGACACACGTCTTCGGATATTGTGGTCCTCAAACATGCCGGTTTCCCCACGATGTTTTTCTTCACCGTAAAGCGAGTGCAAATCCACACATAACTTGGAAAACAAGTCATTGGTGTAGTAGGGCCGAGATCGAACCAGGGGCCGTCTGATTGAAAAGTAGACGTTATTACCACCGAGCCACACTAGCTTTTTTAACGCCAACAAACATGCTATAACATATCTTAATGAAATATTAATATTATTAATTCGACACTTTTGACTTATGTTTTCGTAATGTGTCTATTTTTGAACGTTTCAGAGCGCAGAAACCCTGCAAGCTGACCGCTTTTGGCTTCGCTGACGTCAACCTGAGAGCTTTCATGAGGGTCGGTATTAACATCATCATCGTCAGCTTCCTAGTAGCGCCTGTAGCTCAGCTAGCTAAGGTGATCTGACGCGATCATCGAAGCTAAGCAACGGTCGGTGCGGACTGTGTTTGGATGGGTGTCCGTGCATAACACTGACATTTTTCAAGTGGCATTTTCATCTGGGCGCTACCGTGGGTCGGATGACATGTTAAATTGTAGGTCTTGGTTGTGTTAGTCTTAGTACATGCAGTCGTTATGCCCGGTCAGGAACCTTTCGGGCGGCTTGAAAACTCTCGACACCATAGCTTGGCCACTTAGCTCATACGAAGAAGAAGAAAAAGAGAAGTTAAATGTTATAACTAGTAATGTTTATTTTAATTTTTAATGTAATATTATAGTATGTTAGTTTTCATTTTTAATGAAATGTTATAGAATATTCGTTGTGTGTGAATAAACATACTACCATAGTTTGTTGTGTTGTAATAACTATATTTGGTATATGCGTAGCATATATATAATTTACGTAGGATTTTATATGATTTTAAAAAAAAATTTGGTCCCATACCTGCAATGACTTGGTATGGTATCCCACACCAGCAGACATAGGTACAGGATATGTGTCATTTCATTTGAGTCATTTTCATTTCAGTTTATTTATCTATACTTTTATTCTATAATTGTTTTTTGAAATATATACCTACTAGATTTTTGTTCAACTTATCTTCTGTTTCTAGCTAATGTAAAATTTTTTTTTTTTTGGCATAGTATACACATACCAACATACATTTGGGAGACACCGTTGGTGTTCCCATAACCCAGTTTCTATAAACTAGTTTGAGAGTGTTTGGATTCCTATTAATCTGTTATAAGTATTAACATTTGTCAAATATACTATATGTTTTGATTTGATTTGATATGGTTGACGAGGGTTGCTGGACTCTTTAAATTGCACATTCCAGCTGTAAGTCTTAGCACTAAGTCGTTAAGCTAAGTCAGAGGCCTTTGGGGCATTTTGAAAACTCACGGCCCAGAACTTGGGTCACTTAGCTCATATGAAGAAGAAGAAGAAGATTATTTAAATTCTGTTAAATAAATACAATATTAAACTGATACTAAACTGAGTCACCCATCCATAACCTGGATGAATGACCAAGTGATGAACTGTGATGACCCACGCAGATCACCATAATCCAGTTATCTCTGAGCATCTATTTGGTATGTAAAGTGACTCAGAACAAGGTACATACCATAGTTCAAAGACCAGGGTGGCATGCCTAAAAGAATCGTTGAGTAAAATGACTAATTTTTTTATTAGTATTCTTAATCCCTGACATAGTCGGGGTCCTTATATACTAGGAAACTGCATTATTAGTCTATTTACTAATATTGCTGTTTTATTGATATATTCTTATTCTTATGAGCAAGGTTTTTATTTTTTTTAGGTGGCCAATATGAAGTACAAGTTATTATTCTGTGGCCAAGCTCTGAGTTCGAGAGTTTTTCAAGCCGCCTGAAGTCTTCTGACTTGGCTTTACGATTCCTGGCTGACTAAGACTAACAGGTGGTACACATGTCTAAAATAATAATATTTGCACATACTGCAGTATACAAGTATACATTTGAGCTAATTTTATTATCTTTTAATTTTTATTTATTATATTTTTATTAACTAATATGATCTGAGGCAATCATCGACGTAAAGCTACAGTTGATCCGAGGTCCTTGGATGGGTGACCACAAGACTTCCTTCTGTCTTATAAAAAGTGGAATTTACATCTGGGCGCTACCATGGCTTGGATGACACGTTAAATTGTAGATCCCAGCTGTTTATCATAGTACAAGCATTTGTTAAGACAAGTGAGAAACAGGCGGCTTAAAAACTCTCGACACTTGTCTTTTCTAGTCTTCTACTTACAAAGAAGAAGACCAGGTCAAAGACCAGGGTGACATACCTTAAAAGATTAGGTTATGGTGACTCAATTGAAACTTATGTAATTCCCAAAACTTAAGAATTTTGAAGCCTGAAAGCTTTATTTAAATTATAACTAATCTCGCATCCCAGATATAAGCTACACAGCATTCATAGAAGTAATGTAATATGAACCTAGAAGCACTAAGTAGGCATTGTAATAAATAAAAGCGTAAGACTAGATAGTAGCAATAAGGTCAATGAACTTTGACCTTCAGGTCAATTTTCTCCAAAATTCAATTCTTTCAATACTTATATGACAACCACGTTGGCGTAATAGTTACCATGCCGGACTGCCCATCAGAAGGTTCCGGGTTCGATTCCCAGCACGGCTAACATATTTGTGCTGAACTAAATTTGTTAGCTGTCAGTCTGGATGAAATATGTATCTAACTATATAAAATGTATATGTAGTATATCAGTTGTGTTAGCAACCATAATACAAACTAGAAATGGTTCAGTGTGGGGCTAACCAGCCGTGTGTGAATGTGTCCTAATATTTATTTTTATTTAATTGTGGCATATTGTGTAAAATGAGTAACAACCTCGTTAGCATAATAGTTACTATTTTGACTTGTAACTTTATCAATATAATATGATCTGTATTTGTATGCCGAACTAGAGGATCCCAGGTTTGATTCACAGCACGGCCAACATCTTTCAGTTAGGCTAATATTGTTGGCTGGTTTTCTGGGTGTTAAATATGTATCAATATAAAGTACCTATTTGTATACATATAATATCAGTTGTGTTAGCAACCACAATAGGTATAAACAACCAGCCATGTGTAAAATGTCCTGATATTTATTTATTTATTTACTAGGTATCCTTTTTATAGTTTATGTATATTACTATGATTGTTATATTTTATTCAGAATTTGATTAATAATATAATTAATAATTCAGAAGCAACACAAGTATCTATTTTAGAAATATAATGCTGTTGTATGGTTTTTTTTTTTTGTTGTTAAAGTACATTTTAATTAATTCACCTACAGGATTACATATGAAAATAATAAGAAAACCAAACAGCTTCGATTCTAATTAATAATAATTTTGGAAGCTTATTGAGGCCAGTAGGCTAGATTCTACTCAATGTTATGAAAATGATTTTAGCAAAACTGTGCAGAGATACAGGTCTCCTCCAGACAAAATCAATACCCACGTTTTAGAAATCTGTCTAGTCACTTTAGCAACTAATTCGCAGACTCCGAAATGTCTAATCAATATTTTCATTGTTAACTTTTATAGGTTATGATCTAGAAATTCGCTTATTTTATGTAACATAACATGAATATATGTTAAAAATTAATTAAACACGATACTTTAGGGATGGGCAAGGAACGTTTTAGGTATAAATCTAGTTAGAATAGGTGTACGTGGCCTAAAAACCGAGATTAATCTATCATTTCATCGGGCCTCAAACAGGGCCTTTTTTTTACTACAAAGCAAATTTTAGCGACAAAGTTTACCTTTTCTAACATCGCACATTGAGCATTTGAAGGCTTCAGCATTGTTTCTGTACGTACAAACGCTGCAATCCCAGTAATTTTCTTCAAGAACTTTGGAAGGCCTCTTGGCTCTTCGAATTGCATTCTTTTTGTCCATTTTAAACTAACACGCGTCAGATATTCACCGGCACACATATATCATGATTTTTTGGAGTTTTTACAACTCCTAAAATATGAATTAGTTTTTGAACACATATTTTTATAATGTACACAAAAAATCAAAATTGTACACTTTTTCGCCATGACAGTTCGTCTTTTCAAGTCGATAAAACAGGGCCATGGCGCCACTTTCTCCTCAGGTGCTACTTTACCGACATCTTATTGTTAAACTGATCTCCGCTAGATAGCAGCACTCTTTGTGCTGAGGAAAAATGCCGCGAAGTTTTCGTGAAAATTCTTGAAACTTTTTATTAGTTGGTAAGCTCAATAAAAGCGCATAGTTGTATACCTAACCATTTAACTTTCAAATGATATTCAATCTGTTTTTGTTTCGAAGATTTAATTAATTCAGGGTGGTCCCACCTATTTAGATATTATTTAGAATTAGGAAGATTATTACCCTTATTTATATCCCACAAACTATCTGCTAGGTTCCCTCGGGTATAACTCCTTAGAAGTTAGGCGAGCTTATGACCAGCTAATTACGATGTGCAAGATTTTACGGGGCAAAGTTGATGCGCCTGATCTCTTGGAGCGGTTGTGTCGTTTACATGTTCCTGGTCACCATGTACGCGGTAAGATCCCTAGACTTTTTGCGCATTCCTGTTGCAGAACGGTTGCTCACGAGATGTCACCGATACCGCGCTCCCTAGCCACACTCAATCGCGTCATTGAGGCAAATCCAGAGACCGATATATTTGACGGTTGCTGGAATACTCTGACAAGTACCTGTCTAAAGTACTGTGAACTTGCTTATACTAGACAATCTGCAATAACAGGCTAATTGACCACGTATTTATTTATTTGACATTGTGATTAATAATTTTAGGTTCTTTTTTTTTTGTGTATAATTTGTTTAAATTCATAACTTAAGACATATTTTATTGTATATATATATTTTAGCATTTAATTTAATTCTATAATAATTTTGTGTAATTGATAATGTATAATTTTGATTATCCTAATTTAATTTAATTTAATTTGATTGTTTTGTATCTTTATTTTTATATGTGTATATCATTAGTGTAATTCGTGAATGCGGTGCTAATTATGATAAATAAATAAATAAAAAATAAAAATAAGAGAATTTACATTTTCACAGATGACGTACTTATTATTACTGTCGCCGCTAGAACAAAAAAAGCACTCACGGAAAAAAAAATTGCAAGCGTTCATTCAACAATCATCTTTGCCGTTTTGATAACTGGTCGACGCTTAAAATTAGTTCTATTTTGACGTGACAACGTCTTAAATTAGGTTGCGGCTGGGAGTCACTTATGAAAAAGTGTAACGCCCGGTAACGTTACGATGAGTCACCGAACGAGAGAGAGGCCCGCCGAATGCCTTGCGTCTCTCTCCCACTCAACTATGATCGGACTTTTTTTATATAGGTATGAGATTTTTTTAATATAATATATGCGTTGTATGCTCTTTGCAAAGGCGCTCATGTAGGTTCATACCTAAGTACATTTTCACTTTTAATTCAAAAATATGAAAGTTCCTTCTTTTCTGATTACTACATCGAGTTTCTATCAGAAAATAAAGGTAAACGTCCACCTACCTGTAACGCATGCATCGCGAGCTTCGCATCGAACGGACGATCCGTTTGATTTCTTTGCGTTTGCCGTTTTACGCCCAACTTCCTCAACGCGTCTGTTGTCAACAATCTTAGAGTAACCTAAAAATAAGGTTAACAAGCAATATAAAATCTTTTGTCTCTAAGTTAAACTAACCGTTTCAAAATAATTGTTTATTTTACAGGTCCTACCTGTAAAATAAACAATTATTTTGAAGCCAAAAAAAAACGTTGACACTTCTTACATATTCGCGCATTAAGTATTTTTGGCGAATAATTGCGCGTTGTGAAAGGGGACTAGACGGAAAAAAATCTTACGAAAAGTTGTCACGACACTTTTTGCTATAGTAAGCTATAAATGTAAGCTGTGCGGCGTGCGCATGTTTCTCTGTCTGTCTGTCTCTCTCTCTCTCTCTCTCAGAAAGCAAGCCAGATATTTTCATTTCTATTTCGCATTGAACAGTATGGTGTCGCGACGGTAGACACCACACTGTTCATCTGCGACCTTTGTAGAGTATATTTATATTTTTTATTAAAAACCTATACAGGTTTTTTTGTAATAAAAAATATAATAATAATGAATCCAGAGAGTGAAAGAACTTCGTTCCGTCCGGGTGTCCCTTGACACTTCTCAAGTTTTTTTTATTATAAATTAATGCAAAATATAAAATAAATGTTTTAAAAAAAAAAAGTGATAAATTATTTAGTTCGTTTATTTAACTAGTACGCGTTTACAAAATGTTTGTGAGTAAGTAATTGAGGATGCCCATGTTTGTCTGTATTCGTATTTTGGGTAACACGTAAATTTTAGCAAAAACATCCAAACACGAATAGCGATGCGATCCGATACAGTTAAGTGGACGCGTACCCTAAAACGCCTTACAAAAATATTTGCTCAAGCCAAAGCAACAAGGACGATTTTCCCGTGAAAGGTCGGCTCGTTTCAAAAGTTTTTTTGTGAAGTTATTTGTAAGGATTCTTAGAAAAATAGACCTTTTTGGCGATCCACGTGTATTCTACCCAGGGATTTCTTTACCTGTTCTACACGATATTAGAAAACGGTGCCACAGAATGATGTGAAGTCCTAATTTTTTTTATACTCTTAATAGGTACAATCATGAAAAACTTCATGGGTACAATTCACCTGATGATAAGTGATATTGAAGTCTATGGTGGAGCTCGCTTTGCTAGAAGGAACCGGTTCACTCTCGCCTTTGAAAAGCCAGATTATGGTCATTGGGGAACAGGGAATTTGGCAAAGGATTCCAAAGTTTTTTTTTTTTTTTTGTATGTTCGTCAGGCTTTCCTCCAACACATTTACGTCGGAGACATTGGATTCCAAAGTTTGGCGGTTTGGATAACAAAGGTGGAGGCAAAATGCTTAGTGCGTGCCTTGGGCACCTCTACTGTAAACCGATGCCGCCTTGGCGTTTCCCTGCTCGTCCGATAGTGAAAGGGGGCGGGGGGAATTGCAACATGTAATAATATAATCTAATCACCCATAGAACATAATAATTTAACTTAGTTCAACTTAATATCATGTTCTGCTAGAGTATTGTATTTAAATAAGTATTCGTATAATGGTTTAATCTTTGCTCGTGTTCCCTTATACATACAATAATTAATGATTTTGAAATTGAAATTTGTGAAAATTAAATTGATTTAAATATCTGATCTCTCTTATTAGCATAAGCCGCCCAAATACGTTCCCAAATTATTTTTATTGAACAAAGATGATTAGCTAGTGATGAAACTATCAAAAGATGTAGATATTATGATGTCATCTCATATGCATACCTAACCATAGAGTGTGAGCAAGACGAAGCGAATTTTCAATTGTTTTCTCTAATAACGCGAGTAATATAAGCATATTTTTATGAAAATGAAAATGTCAATGTCAATGTCACGACTGTCACTCTATTATTTTTCTGATAACTCTGTTTTAGTTTGTTTTTATTTTCATTCGTTTTGTGTATTTCCTCCTTCTAAAGTAAGTATTGAAATAGTAAAGTGTAAGTGTGTAGTGGCATATGGCTCGGCGCGGATGAAACTGTAGCCTTTGATTATTTACTTGTCCAGTAAATAATCAAAGACTGTAGCCCCGCAGCACAGGATCGAAAGATACTTAGCGCGGGGCACAGCGTCTCTACTTATAACCTCAGACTACAGTTCTACAGTTCCTGTAGTCTGAGACCTATAACGTACCACACAATGTCATTTGTTATTCACTCTCTGCACATAATATTTTACACGTACTCGTAAGCTCACAATTTAAAAGGAAAATAAAAATAGTTTATTTATTAGAATTATAGCGTATTAACGTAGACTTTATTTATTTCATAAAATAAAATTTCCTTTGAAACGAAGCTAAACACTGCCATACACGGATTGCAACAAAGCAAAGTATGACCACGATGTGCTGAGTACCTGAAATAATAATAATAATAATGGGTCGCATTTTTCACACGTCTGGTTAGATCCGTACTAAACCATTTTTAGCTGTTTACTAGCTGTTTTATAGTGTCTTTCAAAATACGCTATTTTGCTCTCTTACACCCAAAAAAATTGTCTTAATATGTGATATTAATAAAAATAGCAAGGAGAACTAGAAGAAAGTAAGGATTTGTGTTTGAGCGAGAATTAGGAATCGAGAGTTTTCAAGCCGCCCGAAGGCCTCTGGTTTGACTGACTGCTTGTATTAAGTTTAACAGTCGTCATCCGACCCACGGCAGCGCCCAGATGAAAATGCCACTTAAAAACGACAATCTTGTGCATGGTCACCCATCCAAACACAGTCCGCATCGACCGTTGCTTAGCTTCGATGATCGCGTCAGATCACTTAAGCTAGCCGAGCTACGGGCGCTACTAGGAAGCTGACGATGATGATGTTATTTCTTATTCTTATTCTATGATGGGGGCGATCAAACCTGCACTGACAACCTGCAAGAGGCATATTGTGCATTTCCCCCTACCAGCCTACCCAAGCCATCCAAGCTCCTTAAAATAGCGGAGCACGGTCTTGGGTCGCTGGCATACCTGTTCCACTGTCATTGCGTGATGATGTTAATACCGACCCTCATGAAAGCTCTCAGGTTGACGTCAGCGAAGCCAAAAGCGGTCAGCTTGCAAGGTTTCTGCGCTCTGAAACGTTTAGAAATAGACATAATTACGAAAACATAAATCAAAAGCAGCGAACTAGAATAAACGAAAGAATAACTCCATACAATTGCCGCTTATAATTTGTATCCATCTACGCACACAATTATACTGCTATCCCAACGAAACGCACACACGCAAAGCTTGCACGCGATTGGTGCCGTGCCACACCATGTGACGCCACGCGGGCCCGCGGGTAGCTGTTTTGCCCCGCCCACCGCGGTATTTTACGATTACGCGAAAATATATAAAAACAAAATGGGAATAAGTTCATTTTGAACCCTATCGATTCAATTAGAAAAAAAAAATGCATTATGAATACTATTGGCTAGAATACGGAAGAAGAAGATTGAATTGGCTAGAATACGGAAACCCTTCAGAATAGAACCGTAGAAAATACGAAAAGCAGCTATTTTCTGCTAATCTGTCTCAGTACCTGGTCTGCAAAATCAGTAAATCCTTCACTTGGTGCTGTTGAGTGTTGTACCAGTAACAGGTGTATACAGCGTCGCTTACTTCCGTGCTCTGAAAATACGAAGGAAACATATTTAAAACGTATTTGTTTTTCACATTACTTAAATAATTTTAAAAAATAGCCTTTATTTTCTCTTACATAAGAATATTTTACATTTAATATTATTTTTATGAAACATGTTCCGCATCAGAGCATCCAAATTCGGATAAAGGCCTCCTCCTTGCTGGACCATGTCCTGCGATCCTGAGCCTGCTTTATCCATGTAGCTCTAGCGATCTCTACGATGTCGTCTTTCCATCGACGCAAAGCGTTTTATAAGAGTGGTTGGTACTTACTACTTTTCTGTAGAAGCTGATTCAGCCAATCCTACGTCGATGTTAAAATCTATGTTTTGGACTCAGAAAATTCTTTATAAAACACAATACTTAAAATTTGCGTATCATTCATTTATTGTGATGTTTAAGTATGGGGGCTTACTAAACAGCAGTGTAATGAGACCAAAATAAAAAAAATGTGAGACATACACATTGACGGATATTTATTCCTGAGATATGAAAGTAAAAATTGGTGTTACACAGTGTTATGGATTTAGTATTTCAGTTTTGCCATTATGGCAGAGCACATAGACCATGTGTTTTTCTGACGTACCAAATAACTAGTAAACTTACCTCTGCCATGAGCATATCGGCGAAGAAACAAAGAAAGAAGACCTGCATAAGCGCCATGAAGAGAAACGTCACGAAAGTTATCACCACCACAATGTCGCCACCAATCTGTAACGAATAACAATGATACAGCAGTCGTCAGACCTTGGATACCTGTTAAGGATGGGGGAGGATCGGGCCGCTAAGAGAGCCTACCTAGGGAAGCCGGAGGGACGCCGTCCGGTTGGCCGCCCTCGGTACCGCCGGAGTGACGCCGTCGAAAGGGACCTTGGCGAGCTTCAAGTGGCTGACTGAAGAAGAATGGCGCAACGCCGTGACGAGTGGCGCCGTCTTTTGTTAGAGGACAATATCCACTTTGGGGTTTTCGTGCCGGAGCAGTAAGTTAGTAAGTAAGTCGTCAGCCCATGTTTGAAGCCCTTGGGTGGGATAGAACTCTCGACACCAGAGAATGACCACTCATTCAAACGAAGAAGAAGATACGCCTCCAAAGTGAGTTTTGTGAAATACATTCTATGGACAGCTTTAGACATATTATAGAGATAACATAGAGAGATAATATAGTGATACTTGGAGCCGCGACCATAACTCAGTATGTATTTTATTCCTCATCATCAAGCTCGATCACCGTCGAACTAGCAGCCCGACCAGCAAACTCGTGTGTCGGCAAATATGTATTTATTTATGTATACTATCGAAGCCCTATCATTTGATATCCATATTAAGGCAGCTGTGAAAAAATATGTCATCCGCCATTTTATAGCGGTGGCCACCTAGGACTGATTTTCATCAAACATAGTTAAGAACACTATCGACTACCATACCTCTCAAACAAAAAGAAAAACTACTTAAATCAAAATCGGTTCATCCGTTACAACACTTCCTCGATCTTGCGTCGGGGATTAAACTCTAAAAATACGAACCGTAACATTAAATCCAGTCAGACAAATAACCAACGAACTCGATATAAAGTTTAGCAAATTGGATATGCTGTAAATGGTCTCCAGTCTTTTTGAGCACCTGAGAAAAAAAAAACAAATAATTAAATATGCAAACTGCTATAGTAGGGCACGACAAAACGGCCCCACTTACTTTAATAACGTTAATAACCTTTTAAAATGTGATCTTTTGTCGTGCAAATTCAATAAGTATTTACTTACTTTACCTAATCATGCACTATTTTATTAACTTCAGTTGACAGTCAATGTAATAATCCACTTATGAGCTTACAACAAAACCAGTCAAACAAACAAATCTGCTCAGCTGTTTTAGAATCAAGGAGAAGATGTCGATCTACTCGTAGATACATATCGATCTCGGGTAAATATTAAATAATTAATTATGACTACAAGGTGGCAACAACATCTACAATCTAGAGAGTAAAGGATGCTAGGTTTTATTCGGCGGATAGTAGGTATTCTAGGCGGATTCAGTTATTTGCCTATATAATGCGTTGGATGTATATCTGAAAGTTGTATAGTATCTGTATAAATAAATAAATGTCATATAATCACTAAATATTATCATTCTCGGCCAATATAGCCCTCCGCTGAGAATAGGCCTCTCTTTATACGGCAACTTATGTTTTCATTAAGTCTCGCTATTTGCCCTAATATGATACTCGTATTAGGGTAAACAGTGCGATACGATAGCGTATCATTATCAAAATGATCTTGAGTACAATTAATGGTGGATCGTCTTACTCTATTAAATCTTGGTGCCATTTCACCAGCTCTATAAACTTAGCTTTCATGTCTTCATCAGAAACCTCTCCATCTTTTGGCACAGCGATAAGCCTCGTAACGTCATGCTTTAGCAGTTTGAACTGGATCTTGATGTAAGTACAACATGTAAAAAATAAGTAGTCAGCTGCACCCATTTCTAAAAGTACTGCGCATTCTGAAAAGTGTTAATAGCCTTGAGTAAGATCAATTCAGTTAAAAACATTATCATAGAAAAGTTGAAAGGAAAAATAGGAAGAAGAAGATTTAGAAATGCATATGTGTAATGACTGAATGAAAGTCATAAAGGCTTAGTCATATAGGCAGGATAAGGATTAGGCTTTGGATCAAAGAAAATGGAAAACATTCCACGTCCAAGGTCAAATATTAAGTAGATTAATTTCTTTTCACTCCATTTTGACAAGTTCTGGTGATGGGACCACCGAAAATTCAAGAGCACCCATCAACTTTTATAGTGCAGTATAATTTTTGTTTCATATGATTTTTAAACCTATTCAAGTTCACTTCGCTATCACTTCATGTTGCTGAGCTTTTGATGAAAGTAACAACTTCAAAACCACTCACTGGTTTGCGCTAAAGTAGAATTTTTCATATAATAATTACCATTATAATACTTACCTGACCAAATTTGATGTACATACGCAATCAGCCAGTACTCCATCTTATACGGAACATAAGTCCATACATCCAAATACGGCAACAGCATTTCAAACTCATTCGTCCTCATATACTTTACTGCTATCAGAACCAACGGTGTCATGTTAAAAACTATTATCATCGAGCAGTTTAGAAAGTAAAGCACATTGATAACTGTATTCAAGAAATTCCTATCTTCTTTTATTATATTCTCCTTCTCAACTGAATGTTCTCTTCCGTTGACTTTAGCTTCTAGTTCTCTTAAACCATTGATGAGGTTGAAAACTTCTTCTTCGTTGATCAGGTAGGAAACTGACTTGAACATCCCAAGAATTGAAAAGGTCAAACAAGGAGCAACGCTTGTGACTTCTATGAAATCTTTTCCTTGGACAAAGCCCTCTACTATACAGTAAACACAAGCTATAACGGCGGAAAATACCCAAATAAAGTTTAGAGTAAACAACCAACGGTGTTTGATGTTGTCGAAAGGAGTTTTTATATTATGTTTGAGATTCATTCCTGAGAATTTGAACAGGATGTTAAGCTTTTGTATGGATTTATCGAAGTGTAATTTCGTTTCTGCCATTTTTGTCTGAGTGATTTCTTATGGAGTTGATTTTGAAAGCTACTATTCCTTTCTTTTAATGAATTTGCCGTGTATTATTACATAGGAGAGATATCTTCTTTAAATTGTATGTTTTAAATAAAAACTTTTATTTCCGAGAGCTGTATAGAACTCGACGTTTAAATGAAATGATAGTAGGTAAGTGTTGCAGCCTATATGTACCCAGGTAAAACATAATTACGTTGCATACGCATTGGAAGGTGAAGTAATAATATTTACCTAATACTGACACAGACGGCAGGTTTCTATCCTCATAGATAAGTCAAGTTTTAACATACAATATCACTATCACATTGGTTGTAGTTTTTTTTACAAATCACAGCTAGGAATTTGGCCAGTGCGGCGCATAAAATCACTCGAGTTAGTGACACTCTGGCTTTTTTTTTGCATAGAGGTATTGCATTTACCCATGCACGCCAATCCTCGATGGAGGCGGCGGGATATATCGGGCTCAGACTTAAACCTCCACGGTGTTCGCTCGCTACACCTAAAGCCGGGGGGCTCGTACATGTACGTATTCCTCAACCTAGTGACCTAGCCTACGGTGGAGCATGCCTAGTCTTAAATAACCAGTTCTTACTGCTGAGGGAACACATCTTTAGGTGCTTAGCGACATATTTTTTATTTTTATATACGAAGTTTTATTAACGGGATTATTGCAGCATGCAATGCAAATTATTGCAGTCATGTCCAATGGGGAGTATGCATCTCTAATATACAAGCTTCCATGCTTAGTTTAGAGATGCAGGCTCATTACTTGTAGCTTTTGATACAAAAAATGTAAAGATATAGATATAAGAAATATTTTTTGCTACAAATTGTAAAAATAGAAACTACAAATAAATTATTTGAATTTGACAATAGGATAGCCAAAAGCAAATACTCCCAGTCACTGCAAACACGCTTCTAGTGATCCCTTAAAAAAGTTTCCCCAACATCTAAATAAGGTTTTGTGCGATGGTAAATGTAATAGCCACACTACAAATTGTAATACAATAAAACGCCCAGAGGTTGAGGTTCACACGTTTAATTGTAATTACTATTAGGCTCTAATTTGCATAGTGTAATTTCTTCATTAACTTGCCAGGTGGCAATTATTTGGCCCACCTTACAATTAATTTATTTTAGGAATTTACCGTACCGTTAGCAGTGGAGACTCTGGGTAGTTGGAGCAGTGAAGCGAAAACATTTATCCACGAGATAGGTCTTAGGATAAACAACATCACTGGTGACTCCCGCTCCGGGTCATTCTTGGTGCAGAGGTTGGCCATAGCTATTCAGGGCGGTAATGCAGCGAGCGTGATGGGCACCTTTGCACCGGGGGCGACCAGGGGTGGGTTATTTGATTAGTATTAGTTTTAGTTTTTAGTGTATGACATTTATATTGGACGTAATTTTATATAATTTTAGGAATTTATATTATATTAATTACAGTTTGCAATATGCTTCATTTATAAACCAAACATTTTCTAAAGTATACAGACATAATGAAAAATAGTGCAGGAGTAACTTCTAAGTTAATCTATTTTCCAAAACACCTCAGTAGGTATCCTCTTTTAATTTGCATACATTGTTTTCAACAATGCAAAATACGAATAAGACGTGCTAAGAACCTGTAAATAATACAAATCAGTTAATTTATTTCAATTAACGTATGAAACAAAGAATTGGATACAAATGTTTAACTTAAAACCAAATGATAAAAATAAATTTATTACAACCTAAAAAGAAAAAGTTAATTAATTAATAGATTAAAAAGAAACACGCCCTCTAAATATTCACAGAATATTAAATTATGTATAAGTATTAAAAATAAATATTAAAAAGAATGGGGCTCCCATAAAAATTATTACACGCTTTATATTAGCTTCACCTGTATGTTTGTTTGTAAGCGACTTCTTTGGGCGCGATTTTGACCCACTTTAAACGGCCAGATTTCGTTGAAACTTTGTAGATTTATTGAGGACCGATGACAATACACTAATTTGATAAAATTATTTCATTTTTTGTATTTTTGTTTGTATGTTTGTTTGTAACCGACTTCTTTGGGCGCGATTTCGACCCACTTAAAACGGCCATATAAGCGTGTTTTTTAGTTTTTTTTTAACTACAATTTTTTTAGAAAATGCTAAGGACCACCCATTATGAGCGTATCTTGGACTTGGGCATTTTTTAATGTTTTACTTTCTTTAACTAATTGTCGAATAAACACTTACCCTCATAAATGACTTGAGATCGACATCAGCAAACCCACTTGCAGTAATTTTACAAGGTCTTTGAGCCCTGAAACATAGTAAAATGAAAATACTTACTAACTGCTTGGTCGACGCCAGTCGTGACCAAAATACCGGCCTCTACTTTGCTCAGCGTAGGTCTCAGTCTTGCTATACAATAGGCAACTCGACTGGCATTTTGGGTACTCTTCCCACTGGCACTTGTTATTTTAGAATAAATACAGTTCTAGCTTTTATTTTTACATTATAAATATTAATAATGTAACTATAATCTATTTATTCCGATTATTAAATAAGTACTCATGTCATGTTAACGAAAACACGTACTTAGTGCATGTTACATTATTAGCAACAAAACATATTACTAGATTGTATTTCAATTGTTTTTATTGATCAATTATTTTTATTATGTTATTTCTAAAGTCAACTCTACCTGGCAAGAATCAGAAGCAAATCTTTCCCAATTTTTGCCTCTGCATTATACCAAAGGCTCTTGTACACTGCATCACTTACTCCCGTACTCTGTTAAAGAGATCAAAAGTTATTTTTATACATCCCCTTAACATGGCAGCAGCTTAAATAATTGAACCCCAGCCAATAAACATTGTACTTTAATAAAGCAATTAAATAAAACTGAAGAAAAAAGAGATAAGGTAAGCTAAAGAATGGTAGGGTTAGTATATGCGTTGATAGCATTGCAATCATAGAAGCAAAACAATCGGTTGAAAGTGCCTTAAAAAGATTATCACTTACCGATGTAGTCAATATATCCGCGAAGAAACACAAAAAGAAGATTTGAACCAAACCCATACATAGAAAACATACAAATTTGATTATGAAGGTTAAATCACTGACTAACACCTGAAAAAATATAATCAAGTACATATATACCTAAGTATAAAAGGCAATACTAACTTTAATTATATTGCAATCTGATATTGATAATCTAACATGGATAAAATAAAAAAATAATCTTAAACTAGACAATAAAGGTTCAAAAGTAACTTAACACTTTCTGGAGAAGAGAAACTCACTGTAAGATTAAATCCCGACAAACAAATAATCAGAGAGCTCGACATAAAGTTAAGTAATGTAGACTTTGAGTAAATTATTTCCAAAGTGCTTGCAGCCCTGTAAAAAGACGTAGTTATCTGAGCAAGAATCTAAAAAGTAGAAACCGATATATCTGCACTGCTATCAAATGAGCAAAAGACGAGTAACTTATTATTAGATTGTATTCGAAATTTGAGACCAGCTTCTTAGCTTATACGCAAAGAAAGAAAGAAAGGAAAAAATGGGAAAACAAATGCTTTCACATTCATAGTTATTAGTCAATTATGTTTATGTCGCCCTTTAACGGGAATCCCATACACAAAATACATTTATAATAATCTCGAGATAGATAGATACATAAACGGATAAATTATTCGAAGATCTATCTCTTCACGGGATTCGATGGCGGGATCTCGTATTTACAATCGGTGGCAGTCAGTCACGGCCAACAATAAGTCTTACTCAATCAATTCCTGATGCCAATGTATGAGTTCCTTCAATTCCTTCCGGAAGTTTTCGTTCTCTACAACTTTATCGTTGGTTGGCGGAAATAGTTTCTCAATGTCTTCTTGCAGCAGTCGGAACTGTATATTAATGTAAGTACAACATGTGAAGAAGAAGAAATCTGCTGTGCCAATGTAGACGGTAGTTATTATTTCTGGAAATAATACAACGTGTATGTTTACTGGTATTTTTTTTTTGTTTAGTGATTCTGAACATTTTAGACATAATATCATATTATAAAAAGCCAAATGTATCTCTTTGTAATTTACTATTTTTTTTTGCGTAGAAAACGGTCACACTTACTTATTATTAAAATTAGTTGGAATGAGTCTTTAATAATAAGTAAGTGTGACCGTTTTCTACGCGAAAATATTAAGATGCCTTAAGTTGTATAGTTTACAATGTTTTTTTTTTAATTATACCCCACTCAATTCACATTCAGTTCACATTCTAGAAACTTACCTGACCATACTTGATAAATGTATACAATCGGCCAGATTCTAAGATCAGACTCATTAAAGGGATATGTAATCAAAATTGGTAAACCAGGTTGTATCACATTGGATCTATAGTATTTTAATGCCATCACCACCAAAGGGCTTGACGAGTAACTTATTATGACTGCTACAAATAAAATGTTTAGTTTATCAATCGTAGCTTCTAGAGTAACCTTTTCTTTATTAGCAATAGCATCTTTCTTCACAGATTGTTTGCGTTTCATTCCTTTTATTTCAAGGTTTCTCAAAATATTTATCAGTTTGTGGTTGTGTTTTTCGTTGGCGTTGAATAAAATTCCTTTGGAGTATGAACAAATTACGAGTAGTATGCACGGAGCTATGTCGGTTAGTTCGAGAAAATCTTTGCCCTCTTGTATGCCGTTTATGAACCAAACTACGCCACCAAGAAAATTAAAGAGAAAAAGAAAAAAGTTTGTCCAGTAGATGAGTTTCATCTTTAATGTACTCGCGATTTGTTCTCCGCTTCTTATATTGATTCCGAAATAAAGGAAGAGGATTTCAATCTTTTTTATCGTTTGATCTATGAGCAGTGTTTCGTTCTCCATGTTTAAGGGACTTTTACTATTTTTTAAGGTTTTTAAAATAAATTTTAGAATGTCTTCGTCGGTAGACTTATCGTTAAAGCTATGAATTCTAAAGATGTGAGCCACGTTTATATTGTTCACAAACCAAACCGGCATTTTTACTTGCATTTTTCAAGCGACAGTTTAATTACAACAAGACAATTAATGTGTCTAATCCTAATGTCCATTCCAACATTTTAATTGTATTAAAATACATACTTAAAATACAGCTTTAGGTATAATGTACCGACATAAATACGCATATGATTAATTATGTATTTATTTGCTATCCAACATTATCTTCATTTAAATTTAAATAAACCCTCGTAAATAGTTACTACAGAAGCATTTTTATAAAGTACCATGTCTAAGTACAAAACAACTACAAATATGTATTAATTTTCCTTGAATTAATCCTCATAGGTACCTATCTATTTATAGCTAATTTTCGCATGGCCATTCTTGTCTCTTAGACATTTGTCAAACGGTTTTCCTTCTAATTAATGTAAGTATCACGATAATTATTGTTAGTACTGTAATTTAAGTAATCTTACCTACTAATGTTATTAATGCAAAATTTGTATGGATATAGTGATGTTTGTTTTTTTTTCACGCAAAAACTATCGGATGTATTTAATAGGTTTCTTGTCTCGCATATGCTGTTTTTAAAATTAATATGAATCAGTCAAAAAATTATGTAAAATTCTAAAAAATATATATGTTTCAGTTGAGGATCTTACGGAGTCCAATTCGCTTACAGTTACTGTACTTAATTAGATCAACTTTGTTTGATAGAAAAAAAACCAAAGTTGCCTCTTTTTAAAAAACATTTTCAATACTGTGCCTAAAATAATTAACTTATTGACTTTATTTTTACACCAATCTTTAGATTATTCATTTTTCTAGTACAAATCGCTGAGGTGGATATTGTAGTGTTATTTTCCAATTTATGATGTCTAAATACCTCAATTGGCAGCCCACTATACGTTCCTACTGCTGGGACACGGGGCCTTCTTTCACGAGGAGAGAGAGATATAGGCCATAATCCACCACGCTGGCCAGGTGCGGGTTGGCGGATGGCACACGTCTTCGGATATTGTGGTCCTCAAACATGTCGGTTTCCTCACAATGTTTTCCTTCACCGTAAAGCGAGTGCAAACCACCCACACATAACTTGGAAAACAAGTCATTGGTGTAGGGCCGGAATCGAACCAGGGGCCGTCAGATTAAAAAGCAGACGTTATTACCGCCGAGCCACACTCTATATTTTTTTTTGAAATACCTAAATACCTACAAACCCGCGAGCGGCGCGTCACCGCCCGCTTCGTCAGTCGCGCGGTGGCGCTTACCGACGACGGACTTGTGCCAGTTCTATTCCGGCCCGTGTGAATCATTTTTTCGAAGATAAACTTAAATTTATCTCGCCAAGTAGTCACTATGGCTAACAAACGCAATAAACGAAAGAAAAAGTCACAACGAGTTATATCAAAGACAAACAGGACGAATGCATTGCAAAAAAATGCTAAGTAAGTACCTACAGTACTTGCACGTAGACGACCTCGTTGGCGTAAAGGTTACCATACCGGTCTGCTAATCAGAAGGTTCCGGGTTCGATTCCCGGCCCGGTCAACATCTTTGTGCTTAACTAAATTTGTTGGCTGTGGGTGTAGGTGTTAAATATGTATTTATATATAATATATATGTATGTATATGTAGTATATCAGTTGTGTTAGCAACCATAATACGAGCTAGAAATGGTTCAGTATGGGGCTAACCAGCCGTGTGAGTGTGTGTGTAGGTACTTGTTTCTTTAATTCTTATTATTATCTTACTTATTAAGTAGGAACCTATATTGTACTTTTAAAATATGACCTACATTACTTCTTTCGTTACTTGCTTTGTTCCTTAAATATCTGAGAATAATATAGGTACTTAGTATGTAGGTACCGATTCCGCGCCACAGTATAGTTAAAGCAGCATAAGTACGAATTAACGGTAAGAAATATGAAATTTAAACCAGTAACTTTTGAATTTAGATACTTTGCCATAATGAATGGGACTCAGTCTTCAGATAATGGGATACAGTCTACCAAAATCAGTATGACTATATTATTTTTACAATACTTAGTAAGTATTAAAATAATTTTACCGAAATTCTGCCATTTTATGAAGATTGTTAGGCAGATCACAGAATTTGTTTGAAATGAAATGTATATAATGTATATTTCCACTTATTACAGTTCATTGAGATCCTGTACCAAAGAAGGTAGCTTCACGTCGAATAAATGTACCGATGAGAAGCACGCGTACGTACAATACATACCTATTACCTATACTTAGCTGTTTGTTCGTATCTAATTTAACTGCTACAGTATTTGAAGAGCACGTTAAACCCTTGATCCCAGATGCCGTCTATGATTACTTAGATGACGGTAGTTACACAACAACGTCAGAGGCTTATTAGTAGGTGGTTTATAAGCTCTGACACCTAGAGTTCTTCGGGACGTTCATTGAGTCGGTGTCCTACAAGATAAGAAGAGCTAACAGGTATTATGTAACCAATACTTCCACACTGAAACGCTATTGACAAACAATACCAATAATAAATGAGAATTAGTATTGTAATAAAAATAACATAAATAATAACTATAAATAATAATTGTACATACATTTGTTATTTGTATTTTGGGTAGATATCACAAACTCTTCTATTATCATCATTATTACCTCACTAATTTAAAAAGTTTAGTTAGAGAAATTATGTTAACAGTCAATACCTATATAAGTCAAATAAACTTTTATTTCAATAAACTAAAATAATATACTAAAGAAATATAGTCAATAAAAAAAATTACTTACCTTACCTACTGCATTATGTTATACTGTGGCGTTCGCGCTCGCCTCTAAAGGTCCACCGGATTTCATATCAAGTCGGCTTCCGCCTTAGAAAGAGAAGATATTAGAAGGTGGGATAATTCATCTCTTTCTTGCGTAAAAAAGACCGACGTATGCATGACTCACGTTTACAGAGCAGGACATAGCTATAAAACTTCTATCCCTTTCTGGTGTAAGAAGTTTTTCTAATATGTCGGATATTTTCAGTGTAATGTCAAAACATTTCAGCTAGGATGTCAAATTCAAATGGATATATTTGTTGCCACATTTTTAATTATAGATGAGTAGGATTTGAAAGAAAAAGCATATTTATAAACATATACATATTTTATGTACATTATATTATTTCAGCTCTTATGAATCGCTTATTTCAATTTCGCTTAATCAATTCATCCAATATTATTCAGTAATAAAATTCAAGAATAGTTTTTTTATATGAATACTAGCTGACCCGGCAAACGTTGTTTTGCCTTATTTATTATTTTTATTCTAGTTTCTAGACAAATTCTAGTATAATTAAAATGTTACTTACTTATTATAAGTGTGTATGGTATATGCGTGAAATGGGTATGGAGCGCTATGAACAAACGTTAAGGAAATATAAAAATAACAAACGCTAAAAAATATTATGTTCAAGTTTTTATAGTTTATTACCTAAAATTACATTTCACATATTAATTACGACAGGAAAAATAACAAACAACATCAATCTTTTAATGCTATAGTGTGAACCTTATCCATAGCACCAATTGCCTCTTTTAAATGAGCATTATATTCAATATTGAGCTCATATTGGAATGCTAGACGCAATAAAAATCTTTTTAAAACAAATAACCGACTCCAAAACCATATCTATTTAATAGTGTCTATTTTAACAAACTTTAATTTGTTCTTCTTAGATGGCACCGACGCCAAGAATACAGGATAAATAAAACTTGAAAATAGCATTTTTATAAGTAAATCAAATAACATCTTCGATAGTAGGTACTTATGTGTAGGCATAAAATTATTTTTCACTTTTTAGATACAGTTAAAATTTATAAATGTAGATATGATTTTGAAGTCTGTTATTTGTATAATACAATTTCATTGTAAAATTTTTAAGGTTAGTAATGATATTTTTACAAAGTTTTAGTATTTAATTTTTTATATTTAATAATTAATTTTTAGTATTCAAAATATTTTAGCGATTCCGTTCGAGCCGTTACCAAACAAATTACATAATATTTGTAGTGTCATAAGCTATGACCCAAAACGTCATAGGACCAATCGCGAGCGAAGCGAGCCGGATTCGAGCGAAGCGAGCTCGAAAATTTATAGCATATTTGTTCGAGCCGCTTGAGCACAAAGAAGTCCAAAGCAGAACAAATTACATAATATTTGTTGTGTCGTAAGCTATGACCGAAAACGACCTAGGACCAATCGCGAGCGAAGCGAGCGCGAAATATTTTTAGCATAATATTTGTTTGAGCCGTTTGAGCATAAAGAAGTCCAAAGCAGAACAAATTACATAATATTTGTAGTGTTGTAAGCTATGACCCAAAACGTCCTAGGACCAATCGCGAGCGAAGCGAGCCGGATGCGAGCGCAGCGAACTATGCGCGAGCGAAGCGAGCGCGAAAATTTTTAGCATATTTGTTTGAGCCGTTTGAGCATAAAGAAGTCCAAAGCAGAACAAATACATAATATTTGTAGTGTCGTAAGCTATGACCCATAACTTCCTAAGACCAATCGCGAGCGAAGCGAGCGCGAAAATTTTTAGCATAATATTTGTTCGAGCCGTTTGAGTATAAAGAAGTCCAAAGCAGAACAAATTACATAATATTTGTAGTGTCGTAAGCTATGACCCAAAACGTCCTAGGACCAATCGCTAGCGAAGCGAGCCGGATGCGAGCGCAGCGAGCTATGCGCGAGCGAAGCGAGCGCGAAAATTTTTAGCATATTTGTTTGAGCCGTTTGAGCACAAAGAAGTCCAAAGCAGAACAAATTACATAATATTTGTAGTGTCGTAAGCTATGACCCAAAACGTCCTAGGACCAACCGCGAGCGAAGCGAGCCGGATGCGAGCGCGAAAATTTTTAGCATATTTGTTTGAGCCGTTTGAGCATAAAGAAGTCCAAAGCAGAACAAATTTAATTTCATAATATTTGTAGTGTCATCATCATATTTGTTGAAAATTTTTTGCTCATACGTTCGGGGTCTAGTTTATTAGTACATCAAATTTTATAACTTACTAGCTGACCCGGCAAACGTTGTTTTGCCTTATTTATTATTTTTATTCTAGTTTCTAGACAAATTCTAGTATAATTAAAATGTTACTTACTTATTATAAGTGTGTATGGTATATGCGTGAAATGGGTATGGAGCGCTATGAACAAACGTTAAGGAAATATAAAAATAACAAACGCTAAAAAATATTATGTTCAAGTTTTTATAGTTTATTACCTAAAATTACATTTCACATATTAATTACGACAGGAAAAATAACAAACAACATCAATCTTTTAATGCTATAGTGTGAACCTTATCCATAGCACCAATTGCCTCTTTTAAATGAGCATTATATTCAATATTGAGCTCATATTGGAATGCTAGACGCAATAAAAATCTTTTTAAAACAAATAACCGACTCCAAAACCATATCTATTTAATAGTGTCTATTTTAACAAACTTTAATTTGTTCTTCTTAGATGGCACCGACGCCAAGAATACAGGATAAATAAAACTTGAAAATAGCATTTTTATAAGTAAATCAAATAACATCTTCGATAGTAGGTACTTATGTGTAGGCATAAAATTATTTTTCACTTTTTAGATACAGTTAAAATTTATAAATGTAGATATGATTTTGAAGTCTGTTATTTGTATAATACAATTTCATTGTAAAATTTTTAAGGTTAGTAATGATATTTTTACAAAGTTTTAGTATTTAATTTTTTATATTTAATAATTCATTTTTAGTATTCAAAATATTTTAGCGATTCCGTTCGAGCCGTTACCAAACAAATTACATAATATTTGTAGTGTCATAAGCTATGACCCAAAACGTCATAGGACCAATCGCGAGCGAAGCGAGCCGGATTCGAGCGAAGCGAGCTCGAAAATTTATAGCATATTTGTTCGAGCCGCTTGAGCACAAAGAAGTCCAAAGCAGAACAAATTACATAATATTTGTTGTGTCGTAAGCTATGACCGAAAACGACCTAGGACCAATCGCGAGCGAAGCGAGCGCGAAATATTTTTAGCATAATATTTGTTTGAGCCGTTTGAGCATAAAGAAGTCCAAAGCAGAACAAATTACATAATATTTGTAGTGTTGTAAGCTATGACCCAAAACGTCCTAGGACCAATCGCGAGCGAAGCGAGCCGGATGCGAGCGCAGCGAACTATGCGCGAGCGAAGCGAGCGCGAAAATTTTTAGCATATTTGTTTGAGCCGTTTGAGCATAAAGAAGTCCAAAGCAGAACAAATACATAATATTTGTAGTGTCGTAAGCTATGACCCATAACTTCCTAAGACCAATCGCGAGCGAAGCGAGCGCGAAAATTTTTAGCATAATATTTGTTCGAGCCGTTTGAGTATAAAGAAGTCCAAAGCAGAACAAATTACATAATATTTGTAGTGTCGTAAGCTATGACCCAAAACGTCCTAGGACCAATCGCTAGCGAAGCGAGCCGGATGCGAGCACAGCGAGCTATGCGCGAGCGAAGCGAGCGCGAAAATTTTTAGCATATTTGTTTGAGCCGTTTGAGCACAAAGAAGTCCAAAGCAGAACAAATTACATAATATTTGTAGTGTCGTAAGCTATGACCCAAAACGTCCTAGGACCAACCGCGAGCGAAGCGAGCCGGATGCGAGCGCGAAAATTTTTAGCATATTTGTTTGAGCCGTTTGAGCATAAAGAAGTCCAAAGCAGAACAAATTTAATTTCATAATATTTGTAGTGTCATCATCATATTTGTTGAAAATTTTTTGCTCATACGTTCGGGGTCTAGTTTATTAGTACATCAAATTTTATAACTTATTCTACGTAAGAACTAAGTGATCAGGTTCATATAAGTTATGGTGTCGAGAGTTTTTTAAACTCCTTCCTTAGTTTAACGACTGTTTGTACTAAGAGGACCTACAATTTAACGTATAATCCGATCCACAGTAGCGCACAGATGAAAATACATTTTTTTACAACAGTCATGTGCAGGAGAGGTTATGCAATAAAGCGACTTACACGCGGGTGGAGCCGCGGGCAACAGCTAGTAGTTCATAAGAGTGTTACATTGAGATAGCAAAATGATAATTGTAAACAATACTACTACATACGATACATAAACAATAACGAAGGTCGAAATTTGTGTAAACAGTGAGAGAAGTCTTTGAAGAAGAATTTTGTGAGTGAAACAGGAGAACGACTTCAGTCTATGGCATAGTGTGGCATTTCACTCATATCAGGTTTAATTTTGTGAGTTAGATTCTTCAAAAAAAAGATAGATTTTTACTCGAAGTACAGTTAAAGACACTTTTTGATCAGTTATCAAGCGAGATGAAAAATGAATAAAATACTAAAATCGCCATAAAAAATAGGGGTTGATGATAAAAAAGTAAAAACTTTGGGTTGTATGTATTTTTTAATGCCACTTTATATAAAATTCAAATAAAAAAAATTCGTCGAAAAAATAAAAAATATATTTAAAGGTGAACAACCCTTATCACTTAGGGGGAAAAACGTTACACAGTAGCCGATTCTCATACCTACTGAATTCGTATATGAAATTTGGTAAAGATCAGTCAATCCGTTTCGGAGGAGTACGGTAACAAACACTGTGACACGGAAATTTACTAAAATGGCCATAAAAAAATAGGGGTTGATGATAAAAAAGTAAAAATTTAGGGTTGTATGTATTTTTGAATATTGTATCATAAAAAAATAAAAAATAAAAATTTTGTCAAAAAAATGAAAAAAAAAATTGAGGGGTGGACCACCCTTATTATTTAGGGGTGTGAAAAATAGATGTTAGCCGATTCTCAGACCTACCCAATATGCTTACCAAATTTCAGAGGCATCGGTCAAGCCGTTTCGGAGGAGTATCGAGACTAACATTGTGACACGAGAATTTTATATATAAGATTCTACGTAAGAACTAAGTGATCAGGTTCATATAAGTTATGGTGTCGAGAGTTTTTTAAACTCCTTCCTTAGTTTAACGACTGTTTGTACTAAGAGGACCTACAATTTAACGTATAATCCGATCCACAGTAGCGCACAGATGAAAATACATTTTTTTACAACAGTCATGTGCAGGAGAGGTTATGCAATAAAGCGACTTACACGCGGGTGGAGCCGCGGGCAACAGCTAGTAGTTCATAAGAGTGTTACATTGAGATAGCAAAATGATAATTGTAAACAATACTACTACATACGATACATAAACAATAACGAAGGTCGAAATTTGTGTAAACAGTGAGAGAAGTCTTTGAAGAAGAATTTTGTGAGTGAAACAGGAGAACGACTTCAGTCTATGGCATAGTGTGGCATTTCACTCATATCAGGTTTAATTTTGTGAGTTAGATTCTTCAAAAAAAAGATAGATTTTTACTCGAAGTACAGTTAAAGACACTTTTTGATCAGTTATCAAGCGAGATGAAAAATGAATAAAATACTAAAATCGCCATAAAAAATAGGGGTTGATGATAAAAAAGTAAAAACTTTGGGTTGTATGTATTTTTTAATGCCACTTTATATAAAATTCAAATAAAAAAAATTCGTCGAAAAAATAAAAAATATATTTAAAGGTGAACAACCCTTATCACTTAGGGGGAAAAACGTTACACAGTAGCCGATTCTCATACCTACTGAATTCGTATATGAAATTTGGTAAAGATCAGTCAATCCGTTTCGGAGGAGTACGGTAACAAACACTGTGACACGGAAATTTACTAAAATGGCCATAAAAAAATAGGGGTTGATGATAAAAAAGTAAAAATTTAGGGTTGTATGTATTTTTGAATATTGTATCATAAAAAAATAAAAAATAAAAATTTTGTCAAAAAAATGAAAAAAAAAATTGAGGGGTGGACCACCCTTATTATTTAGGGGTGTGAAAAATAGATGTTAGCCGATTCTCAGACCTACCCAATATGCTTACCAAATTTCAGAGGCATCGGTCAAGCCGTTTCGGAGGAGTATCGAGACTAACATTGTGACACGAGAATTTTATATATAAGATGATAATTGTAAACAATACTACTACATACGATACATAAACAATAACGAAGGTCGAAATTTGTGTAAACAGTGAGAGAAGTCTTTGAAGAAGAATTTTGTGAGTGAAACAGGAGAACGACTTCAGTCTATGGCATAGTGTGGCATTTCACTCATATCAGGTTTAATTTTGTGAGTTAGATTCTTCAAAAAAAAGATAGATTTTTACTCGAAGTACAGTTAAAGACACTTTTTGATCAGTTATCAAGCGAGATGAAAAATGAATAAAATACTAAAATCGCCATAAAAAATAGGGGTTGATGATAAAAAAGTAAAAACTTTGGGTTGTATGTATTTTTTAATGCCACTTTATATAAAATTCAAATAAAAAAAATTCGTCGAAAAAATAAAAAATATATTTAAAGGTGAACAACCCTTATCACTTAGGGGGAAAAACGTTACACAGTAGCCGATTCTCATACCTACTGAATTCGTATATGAAATTTGGTAAAGATCAGTCAATCCGTTTCGGAGGAGTACGGTAACAAACACTGTGACACGGAAATTTACTAAAATGGCCATAAAAAAATAGGGGTTGATGATAAAAAAGTAAAAATTTAGGGTTGTATGTATTTTTGAATATTGTATCATAAAAAAATAAAAAATAAAAATTTTGTCAAAAAAATGAAAAAAAAAATTGAGGGGTGGACCACCCTTATTATTTAGGGGTGTGAAAAATAGATGTTAGCCGATTCTCAGACCTACCCAATATGCTTACCAAATTTCAGAGGCATCGGTCAAGCCGTTTCGGAGGAGTATCGAGACTAACATTGTGACACGAGAATTTTATATATAAGATAATAAATATACTATAATTAAATTTATATCTAAGAACAAAAAAAATCTTTTTTGCGCTTTCTTTGCTGGCTACTGTACTATCTATTTTGACAGTTATCGTGTGAAGTTGAAGCAAGCGCGATCCTATTCTTAGTTGGCACGCATAGTATCTGCCCTACCTCTAGCTACTTTTCTCTGCTGTCCCGTTTTCGAGTCGTCCCGCATTGCGAGCCGCCGGGACGCGCCCTATTACGCTTGTGGGGGAATCTAGGAGGACTTTGAATGTGAGCTTGTTAGTTTTGGATAATCTCATCCCAGTAAATTTAAAAATTGCATAATATAAATATTTTGTTTTTAATTGCAACGGTACGGTTACGGTGATTTCAATTAAATTTTTGTTGTGGAGAGAGTAGACACAGGATTAACACGTAGGGTATTTTTCATCCGGAAAATAATCACTGTCCCCGTGGGATAAGCAACTAGTTTGAAAATAATAGTTACTCCTTCACACTCAAACGGCTGAATTGATTTTGATGGCATTTTATGTAGGAAAGATGACAATAAAGATAGGGAAGACCCTGATCTTACACTATTTCCCGCATTTTACATACCCGGTAGCGCGCGGATGAAAATGAAACATTTAAAATGACAGTCTTTTACATACTAGGACTATCCGCATCGACCATTACTAAACCTCGATAATCGCGTCAGATCTAGTTAGCCGAACTACGGGCGCTACTATTTGGGTTAGTAATATCTAGAAGTAATGATAGAGATAATACTCGTACTAGCTGTGCCTCGCGGTGCTAACCGTGTTAATCTAGCATCTTATCTATCTTAATGCCAAATTTAATTGAAATCAGTCCAGCTGTTTGAACGTAAGACGTACACACACAAACTTTTGCGTTTATAATATTAGCAGAATATCACAACCTCAAAGTCCGCCGTTGCACGTCCCCAACAACCTGTTGATTCGTACTGAGTCCCGACCAACTTTTAAAGATGAACGACGCGCTTTAAATTGAAGATGTCTCTTATTCTGAAGTAAACGCTACTCTTACGAGTCTTGAGAGCTGTATTGTACTTCTTTCATTTCGTAGATTGCTACTCAGCCTTTTTTCCTTTTTTCGAAATGCATTTACGCATCTCCCGCCACAAGCCTGGAGGAGGCGAGCGGGGTATGTCGGGCTCGACGGCCAGAGGGTCCGTCACTACCGACTACAACCTCACGGTGTCCCAACTCACGACGGGGGCAGGGATGCAGGACCGCTTCGAGCAATGCCGCTGCTCATAGCTACTCCTACTCAACCTGGCTAGACTTTATTGAGTGCTTTTTTCCCTTGAAATGCTTGCGTTTGACTACAGCTAGTCTGAAGTAAAGCTAGGCTGTAGTCTATGAAGTGGCACGTTTTCCTATAAAACACCTATTTACTCTACTTTTGAATACACCCGGATGATAACGCTCAGGAAACAGAGACTCAGGTAGAGAGTTCCAAAGCTTCGCTCTCCTCACAATAAAGGTCGACGCAAAGCGTTTTGTACGAAAGCTTGGAACTTCAACTCTGTATCGGTGTTTCTTCACTGACTCTCTGCTCGTTCTGTAGTAGAATGTAGATGGGGAAATTAAATTATGGAGTTCCAGAGCACACTACCTGAAATGTATCCGGTAAAATACTGACAAAATATCAACCTTGCAACATAAGAATTGCCGATGAGCTTCTTAGCTCTTCTCTTAATGGACTCTAGCGCTTCGAGCTGATATTTGGCAGAACCGCCCCGAAGAATCAAACAGTGCTCCATGCACAACCTAACTTCCTTACTTCATATCTAAGTATCTGTTTAAAGCAAGCTGATTCTATTCAACAGAATGACTTTGCTTTAAAATGTTTGCCTATGTCTACTTGTACCTGACTATAGCTGGATATTGTCTAAGTTTAAAAAGAAACACCATGTCATTTTTTATATTTGCATGTCATTTTCTACGAGTATATAGCATAAGCAGCCCACTATACGTTTACACTGCTGGGACTCCAGGCCTTTTCTCATGAGGAGAGAGGCCATAATCCGGTTATATAGGCCATAATCCGGTTGGCGGATGACACACGTCTTCGGATATTGTGGTCCTCAAACATGCCGGTTTCCTCACGATGTTTTCCTTTACCGTAAAGCTAGTGCAAATCCACACATAACTTGAGAAACAAGTCATTTGGTGTAGGGCCGGGATCGAACCAGGGGCCATCTGATTGAAAAGCAGACGAGTATATGTACTTGTATTTTTTACACTTTACTGACCAGCCTTTGACCAGCCCTTGTTTGACTAGAAATATACATAGGTACTACGCGTGATAAATTTAAATTCAAAATGGCGGCAACCACGAAATGTCAGTTGAGATGTCAATGTCAGAGTTTTCTATATTTTTTTATTTGAACTTGAGTAGACATCCTGTCCATATTTCACAAGTCCCGCATCGTTCTCGTTTCACGTACCTCCAGTCACCTGTAATATAGCGTGACTAACGGGGATGCAGTCATACGTCTTTTTGGTTCAACAGGTGGGGTTTCACTATTCGTGGAAGATTTGTAGCTTTCGCTGCAGGTAGGTTCAGGCAGTTTTTATTCTATGTACACTCTATACCTAATTACAGATGACATGTTATTGTAAGTTAGATTATATTGATAACGTTTTCTTAATCTAGAGAAAGGCTTATTCTATCTTCTTCTTCAGAATATGTTGCCTGATAAATCTATACTAATATTGATAACTTGTATACGTGATAAGCTATGAAAATACATGAGTAAAAAAAAAAATAAGTAGATTTAAATCAACTTACAGCGCTGTACAAATGTTATGGTATCGGCGTTATTAAACGACAGAACTGATTTTGATTCAATTTTGTGTGAAGATAGATTAGACCTTGGATTAACACACATGCTACTTTTTACCCCGAAAACAATTGTGGTTCAATAACTTGTAAAAATCTATGTGTTATTCCTTCACGCTTCAACAGCTTGACCGATTTTAATGAGCATTTCTATAAAGATAGGTTAGACCTTGGAACACACAGGCTACTTTTTATCCCGGATTAACTTTTTTGTCCCGGATTTACGCGGGTAACACCGCGGGGCGCAGCCAATATAAAATAAACATAAGTAAGTGCAGTGTAAACTCCATGTAATTAAACTCACTCGTTTTAACGACCAACTCTCTAAAGCGTCGAAATCAATTGGCTTTAGTTGGTTTAGCTTGTATTCCATACAGTGATTCATTCTCTCCATTTAGCGACCACTCTAACGCCATAAAATACACAGTCTCTTCAGTGTTGTTATATAGAGTTTACACTGTATAAGTAAGTAAGTATAGTAGGTATAACTACAGTTATGGCGCACAGCGAACTGGGTCAAGGAAGCTTCCATCCACGATCCCTCGAGATATGCCTTCAATTTACATTTACTAAAGTTACATTACATTCTTACTAACTAGGTTACTAAAGTTACATTACATTCTTACTAACTATACTGTGCGATACCAACTTACATAAATACAGTTCATGCTATTTGGATATAATTTTACAATTTGACAACCAGAGATATTATGTCAATTTGACAAGACATTATAAATTAATTTTATTGACGGATAACTAATTACTACAAATTCAATATTACGTAATGTAAATCTAATATAAAATTAATTTGGAGAAATAAATATTAGGACTCATTTCACACACGGCTGGTTAACCCCATACTGAACCATTTCTAGTTCGTATTACGGTGGCTAACACAGCTGATATACTACATATTATATAGATACATATTTAACACCCAGACCCACAGCCAACAAATTTAGTTAAGCACAAAGAATTTGGCCGAGCCGGGAATCGAACTCGGAACCTTCTGATTAGCAGTCCGGTATGGTAACCATTGCGCCAACGAGGTCGTCCTATGAAGGTCATTGAAAGAAAAAGGTCACTGTAAAGAAACAAACAATATATTAATTACTACATTCTGAGAATTACATTCTTTCTTGTGTGGATTTGCACTCGTTTTACGGTGTAGGAAAACATCGTGAGGAGACCGATATGTTTGAGGACCACAATATCCGAAGACGTGTGTCATCCGCCAACCCGCACTTGGCCAGCGTGGTGGATTAAGGCCTATAACTCTTTCCTTGTGAGAGAAGGCCCGAGTCCCAGCAATGGGAACGTATAGTGGGCTGCTTATGCTCCATTCTTTCTTGCTTCGTAAACTTAGTCTTATGAAGTAGTAAATGTTTAATTACCACTTTCCTAATACATCACCCATATGGAGTGCAAAACTGAAATTCCAGAGCACATGTCAAGCCCCATGCCACAGTCTCAGCTGGACATCGGCATTTACGCACACAGACAAACATGCCGTGAATAATGAGAATACATGCATGTGTGCGTGAGGTGGTGAACTGATGAGAAATGTTACAGAGACCTAAAAGGTCTAATCTTTTTTGAGTTCCGTAGCTAAAGGTACAATGAAACCTATTAAGTACTAAGTCTTTGTTGTCTATCTGCCTTGTCTGTCTGTTTTTTTAGGGTTCCGTACCTAAAAGGTAAAAAAAACGGGACCCTATTACTAAGCCTCCACTGTCTATCTGTCTGTCTCTAGGCTGTATCCCAGAAACCGTTATAGGTAATAAGCTGAAACTTTCACAAGATTTGTATTTTCCTTGCCGCTATAACAACAAATACTAAAAATAAAAATATTGAGGGGGGTTCCCATACAATAAACGTGTTTTTTTATTTGTTTCAGTCCGCCCGTGCTGGTTAAATGCCTAACTGTAAAGAACAAAAATCCTACGAGTATAATTTAGAAGCAAAGTGAAAGCTATTATTTCAGAAGCATAGTCAAAGCTGATTTTGATTATTAAGAATTAAACAGACTTTCGGGTATTTAATACTAGCATCCCGTCCCGGCTTCACGCGGGTTCTAAAATAATCTAAGTAGCAAAGAGAAAAAAAATATAGCCTACGTTACTAGGAAATAATGTAGCTTCCCAACGGTGAAAGAATTTTTCAAATCAGCCCAGTAGTTTCATAGTCCATTCGCTTCAAACAAAGAAACAATCAAACTTTTTCTTCTTAATATAATATTGGAATTGGTATAGACAAGCATAGTTTATGACAATTTTAAAATCTGATTTTGATGATATTTTGAGTAAGAAATAAAAAGAGCTACGAGTATTTAATATTTATACATCTGTTCGCGTCTAATCTGATACAAAATAATGTTACATGTGTGCGTGCCAGCCATATCCAAACACGTGATGTTTGCATGTGTGAGTGTCGGTGACGTATGGGACAACCCCTGCTGTGTTCGGTGGAGCGCGACCCTAGACAGGCTAGGGTTGCCACATACAAATATTAAAACAAGTTTAAAAAGTTATAAAATTAATAATAATTAATACTAGGACAAATTTCTCACACGGCTGGTTAGCCCCATACTAAACCATTTCTTATTTGTATTGTATAGTATTCATATTTAACACCCACACAGAAAGCCAACAAATTTGGTTCAGCCATAGTTCGGCTGTGCCGGGAATCAAACCCGGAACCCTTTGGTTGGCAGTCCGGCATGGTTACCATTACGCCAACGAGATCGTCATATATTTTTGAAGACATCTTAGCAACACTATAAATACAAAATAAACATTATTAAAAGGCGACGACCTCGTTAGCGTAAAAGTTACCATGCCGGTCTGCTAATCAGAAGGTTCCGGGTTCGATTCCCGGCCCGGTCAACATCTTTGTGCTTAACTAAATTTGTTGGCTGTGGGTCTGGGTGTTAAATATGTATTTATATATAATATGTATGTATGTATATGTAGTATATCAGTTGTGTTAGCAACCATAATACGAGCTAGAAATGGTTCAGTATGGGGCTAACCAGCCGTGTGTGAATGTGTCAAAAAAAAAAAAAAAAAAAAAATTATTAAAAGGGCGGAAATTCTGTGTTTTGAAACGTGTAATATAAGTGTATGTTATTTCAGCCTAGTTTTTATTCAGACAAATCTTCTTTGCAAAGTTTTAAATAACAAGAAAATTTTATTTTAAGAAAAAGTAGTTTAGTTTTGTATAAATTAAACTCTTCTCAAGATCAAGGGTGACACCAAACCCCTTAATTATCGATTTAACAAAATTTAAACTCAACTTAAGCCTAAACCTACTTTATCGCCTTACACGACCTAAATTTTTCGTTAAGTCTCGTTTTGAAATTAAACTGACATGTGCGACCATTTGGTGGATGTCGCTCCTTATTTTGAATTTAATTTTATAATTATGGTTTTGAATATGAGCTGTAATGATTTCTGATATAAATTTAATTTATTGTCTCAAATACTGGCTTTTATTTCGGTCAGGTCTTTAATGCTACCAGCATCGCCATCCAACGTGGCAATGCTGATATAAAACATCCTTTGCCTCTACCTCTGGTATTTTTTAGGTTAAGTCTAGTTAGCTTTTAGATTACATGATTAAATTAATTTATTTTAGAAAAAAACATTTTATGATTGAATAAAACTACACATTTTTAAATAATTACCAATTTTCTGATTAGTATTATAAACATTGAATACAAACAATTACTTATAAAAGCAAATAAGTTCTGATATTACACTTTTAATTACATAATTAAATCTCCAACATTTACTTCGCTTATACAATGACAATTAGTAGAGAAATAAAAATATCTAAAGTTAAGGTCAGTACATTAATACGACTGTGTGGAATCAGTAGATTTGGAGGTCAAGAAAAAAACGTTACAAAACAGTTTTTGCGATCGACATTATTTAGGTATATATTTTTTGTAACAAAAATTAAGGTTGCGGTTACCTTCGCCACCTTCCTTCTGAAGTGTGACGAAAATGTGACGTCAACAAGTTATGCTTCAGGGTCAATTTATTTAAGCGAAGTGATAAGTTTTGAAGAGTACACGAATGGAGCATTCTTTTCATCAACTTTTTCCTATTAGCACTTGAGTCAATAATGAAAACATGTGTATTAAATATTGACATTTATTATTTTTTAATTTGACGTATAATTTAATAATTATCAGCGAGGTATTGCCGCCAGAATTTTAGGCACCTTACCCGCGGACACTGACTTAGGTTTTATTTATCTACTATTTGTAAGGTTTTATAATTTTTAATTATTTTGTAGATCTTTTTCATGCGATTAAAAATGAATACATAAAAATAAATAATTATCAATAAATGGTTTGTCTTGTTTATAATTTTTAAGTTCTACCAAAGCACAGAAGATCTGCTTCCAGGTTTGTCAAAGACAAAATTACAAAATTACAAAATTACAAAATTATTTATTTCAAATAAAAATATGGTTACACAAAAGATATAACAAAAATAAACATTTATGGAAATGATAGGTAACCAACCGCTTTGGCGAGTGACTGTAAGCTCTGCACTAGGATAAACCTGTATCGCAGGGCTTACAATTATCTAGTTTACCACGAGTGATAGCGGTGCCATCGCTTAATGCCATTAGGTAAACAAATTAAAATAGAAACTATCTGCCAAAATAGCATAAAAAAATAATAATAAAAATAGTAAAAAATACAAAGTAGCAACAGCAGGTGAATGTTGAATGTGTGTTTGTGTTAGTGTGTGTATGTATGGATGCGTAAATGTAGTTGTGTGAGCTATGCAGCTGTGGGACTGAGTACCAGCAAACAGTGAGGACTGGTGACAGTCCCACAGCCACAAGTGAGTGGATGCTAGCCAGTATGGATATAATGTGGGTAAGACTGGAGTGTTTGGTGCAGTGGTTGAGCTTAGGAGACTATATTCAGGAGCTTCTCGGTTTCTATATAGGAGAGTGTTAGTAAGAAATTAGTTACCAAAGCTTTACATTCCCTAGCTTTCTTGTTTTGGATATCGCAATATTTGCTGATAATATTATAAATGTAAGGGAAGTTAAAGGCTGGGAGGCGCTGCGCAAAACTAGTTTTGACAGGCGGCATAACCTTTTTGGGGAGTTTTCTTTTTGGTGAGCCAGGGTCTTGTGGGAGTGTCCTACTTTGCATTACCTGAACTACCCTTAAGATAAACAGTTGGCGAACATTTAGCACTCCCGATTCCGCATACAAGTCAGCCGTCGGGTAACGGTACGGCAGTTTACGCATTACTTTGAGTACGGCTCGCTGAGCCCGCTCAACTTCGAGCATGGCTGTCACTCCCGAACCTCCCCAAACGGTTATGCAGTAGCGCAAAATAGACTCGCACAGTGCAGTGTAGACTAGTCGCAATACTCGCTCGTTAGCGGTATTGCGAAGTGCTCCCATTATGTGAATAATTTTGCGGGTTCGCTTTGCTAGGGTTGAAATATGCTCATGAAATCTAAACTTTTCGTCTATTATAACTCCCAGATATTTAAGAGAAGAGGTCCGATCTATTGCCTCATAGTTGCAGTGGGACAGACCGGTATTATGAATTTTAATATCCAGATTGAGAGGTGGTTCAGAGGCTTTAGTTTTGTGAAAGCACAGGTAGTTAGTTTTAGTAAAATTTAGCGTGAGGAGATTTTTATCAAGCCATTGCTTTATACATGATAATCCATCTTCTGCCTTCTGAAATGCTGATGTCCATGTTCTGTCCTTAAATAATGCGACGGTGTCGTCTGCATAGCAAATAAGGTCTGCATCTAGCGCGCCAGCGTCGTGAATATCATTCATATATAATATAAAAAAGGTAGGGCCAAGAACACTACCTTGCGGTACACCAAACCGTATAGGAAGCTTGGAACTTGTAATGTCACCTATTTTTGTGCATTGGCTTCTCTCACTAAGGTAACTTTGAAACCATTTCAGCGGCAATCCCCTTATACCAGAAAGCTCTAACTTTTTAATAAGAATGGCCACTGAAATGGTATCAAAGGCCTTAGCGAGATCTAGAAACACTCCAATTAGCTTCTCTCCGTTATCTAAGCCTGCCGCTACCTTTCTTGCTAACAATTCAACGGCGTCTTCAGTAGATTTGGCACGTCTGAAGCCAAATTGCTGATCAGATATTAGTTTGCTATTTTCTAGATAGGTTATAAGGCGCAGATTCACGACCTTTTCTAGAATTTTGGAACACGTAGACAGTAGTGAGATTGGCCTGTAGTTTTGTGGGAGAGTTTTTGGTCCACTCTTATGTATGGGGGTGACGCTTGCTAATTTCCATTTAGTAGGGAATACACCAGTTGAAAGACTAAGGTTTATTATGTAAGTAAGAGGCGTTAAAATTTGAAGTTTGATAGCTTTTATAAGGGCTGGCTTGATGCCGTCGAGACCAGGAGCACTTTCGTTCTTAAGATTATCTATTAGCTTTCCTACTTCAATTTCATCTGTTGGTTGCATAAAAAAGGAATTAGGAGAATTTACAGAAGGTTTTTTAAAGTTGTATTCGTTGGCTAGATCGTTTTCAGTTTTATTTAGATTTCCAAGTAATTTGCTGGCTAACTGAGATCCGACGTTGGTAAAGAATTCATTGCAATAACTAGCTGATTCTGACGCATTATCTTTAGTTTTAAGCAGTTCCGTGCCCGTTTGTTTGGAATTTGGTTTGTCAATAATAGTTTTGATTGACTTCCACAGTAGCTTTGGGTTGTTTTGACTATTTTCTATAAGGCTGCTTTCGTAATTCCGCTTGACGTTGTGTAGTAAATTATTACAGAAGTTTCTGTATCTCAGGTAAATTACTTTCTTTTCATCGTTTGGATTTTTCCTCAGATCAAGATGTAGTTTATCCCGATGCTTCATACACCTGATGAGACCGGGCGTGATCCAGGGTTTTAAGGGTTGTTTCCGTCTACTAAGCTGCTTCAAGAAAGTGTGTTTTTTTACAGCAGTAGTTATTACGTTATGGAAAACTTCGACAGCTTTGTTAACGTCTTGAGTGCCTAGGAGACGACCCCAGTCAAATTCGCGTAAATCAGAAGCTACAGCCATGTAATCAGTCTTTTTTACAGATCTAGTTTTGGGTGATGATAATGCTTTCTTTGATAGGGTTTCGCCTAGTGTGACGATTTCATGGTCAGTTACGTCTGAAATGCAAATTAGACCTAATACATTTCGAGATTTGGATTTAATAAAAATGTGGTCAAGACATGCCTTGTCTCTAGTTGTACTTGTGATAGCTGGCAGGAAATTAAGTTCTAGCATCATGCATATGTATTCACTGCCGTTTTTATCCAGAGGGCTCATGATGTTTATGTTCAGGTCACCAGCTACAATAACTGAAACGTCGTTTTTCACTTGCTCAATAGCTGTGCTTAACGATTTGCAACAGTTTTCGATGGAGACATAAGAAGGCGAGCGATACACACCAAATACAGTAACTAGATCTGGGAACTCGATTTTTAAGCATTCGGATTCTTGAAAAGATGGTTCGCTGGCTAAGACATTCCAATGTTGTTTTACATACGCCACAACCCCTCCTGATCGGTTTTGAATATGTTTGGTACAGAAACTATCATAGCCCGGGATTTGCCCTATAATTGGATTGCTGCCAAGCCAACATTCTGTAAGAATTATAATATCTATATCAATGTTCAGGCGTTGAAAAGCTACCAGAAATGCGGGGAAGTTTTTCCGTATGCTACGTATGTTCAAAGAAAGTACTTTAAAATTATATTTATCAGTAAGAATATCTCTGCAGCTTTCTAGTATGGTGCAAGTCTGACAATCAACGGAAAGAGCATTGTCAATATCATTTACAGTTGCAAGGTCAATAGTCGCCATCAGACAATGAATAATCCTATATCGAATTTTATAAGCCTACAAAAGTTGTCAGACGTGCACATGAAACAATTGAATACACAGTAGCAAGAGTTTGAAGTATTATAGAAATTAGATATGTATATGTTACAAATAGCGGTGGTATTATGTAAATAAAGCGTTGCTTCTTCAGATACGCGGAAGGTAAAGTAGCAAATAAACTGATTGGCTTTGTATTGGGTACTGTGCTGTTTGGAGAGTAAGTTTTGGTAATTGGTAGGGTAAGGCATGTGAGCTTCATAAGTAGTATGTGTAGGGAAATGAATAGTTTTTGAGACTTTGCTGTTGCTAACGACAGAGTTACAAAGTTTGAAAGTGGGCGACAAAAAATTTAAAATTAAAACAATTACTATGGAAATGTGAAATGAGTTACAAAACGTTTCCTTCGATTTGGTTTGTCTGCTGCGCTGGAATAGGTACATTCTCTTTGGCAGGCCCCACACGTTGGTCAAGGTCAAGCGACGACAGGATGACGAGCGCCGGTTTTTTTTCTGATTGGCGAACATATATTGTTCCGTTCCTAACCCAGCAGAAACGAAAATTATTATCACGAGCTCGCTGCCGCGCTTCTTTAAAAATGATCCTGTTGGCTTTGGTGAGCCTCTCGTTTATGTACAGCTTCCTCGATGTACCTGGCACTACTATATCTGAGGTGAGGTTGCGGCGGGACTTTGCTGCCTGTATTAATTCATCGCGTTTTGAACGGCGAAGGAGCTTAACTACGATTGGTCTGGGCATCCAGTCTCTGTTGGTTGTCGCTGGGGGGCGCTTGGAGCCGACTCGCGTAACGCAGTCCAAGTCTTCTGCAGCAAGTTGGACGCCGAGCCGGGTGGCTAGAACCAAAGCCATGTGCTGAAGATTTTCGCTATCTGTTTCAGGGATCCCAGCAACCTCCAATTCATTTCGAAGTTGAGTTTGTTCTTGCAGATTTAGCTGTACTTTGAGCTCTGCTATGGTTGCGTCTTGCTCAGCGATTTTCTTTTCGTAGGTTTCCAATTTAGTCGTGTCGGTTAGTGATAACGACATAATTTGTTCCTTCAACGACTCATTTTGTTCCTTCACCTCGCGCACCTCTTCCCTTAGCAAACCAATTTGAGAAACAAGCCGCTCCATGTTAAATTCAGTGTTGCAGCAAGGAGTTGTGGGTACCAGTTGCCTGCGGTTACCTCGCTGAGTATTTACACGGTCGAGCGTGGTGTTCGCGCGGTCTTGCGTGTTGTATGTACTATTCAAGCTCCCGGCTGGGCTACCGATCGGGGTGTTGCTGTTATCCCCCTTGGGTTTAGCGTTAGTACACAAAGGACAGATCCAGCAATCTTTTGAATTTTGCGTCATTTTAGCAAAAGTATCTGAGTCCATGCATAAACAGAGTAAATCAAAAGTATCCTGGCATGAATTGCACTCCAGAAACTCCAGAGATTGAATTGGCTTGTTACATCCGCTGCACTTGCACAAAGAGACATGGAACTTAGCATTCTTGGCATTAAAAGATAAGACCGCGACCAAAACACCACGCTGCGTTCCATGACCCGCGATACCGAAGTTGCAAAAAAGGCTGCCAGGCTCCAATGGTACTGGGCGGGCCACGTGTGCAGGATGCATCCTGATCATAGGGCAAAGGTTTCCATGGAGTGGGACTTTTTAGATGCCAGAAGACGACGAGGCCTGCCCCAACTCGATGGCGTAAGGAGTTGGTGGACTTCCACACCGACTGGAAAGAACTGGCCCAGGACAGAAAAGCGTGGGGATCATTGGATCATTCATTGACAATATAGGTTAGTAAACTGTTCGCGTAAGGCATCTTAATATTTTCGCGTAGAAAACGGTCACACTTACTAATAAGTAAGTGTGACCGTTTTTTGGACTCATTCTAATTTTTAATTATTATTAATTAAAAATTAGAATGATTTTATTATTATTAATTATTATTAATTAAAAATTAGAACGGTTTTTTTTTATTATTAATTATAAATTAGAATGAATTTTTAATAATAATTTTTAATTATTATTAAAAATTAGAATGAGTCCAAAAAACGGTCCGTGTAACACTCGCCCCTGAAGATGGTGCTCGGAAAGCACCGAAACTGTTGGACTCATTCCAACTTTTAATAATAAGTAAGTGTGACCGTTTTCTATGCGAAAATATAGGTTAGATACTAAAATCCCCTCACTTGTATAACGAAATGAGTTGAGCAAAAGGAAGCAAGAGGAACTAGTTTTTTTAAATATTTAAGTAATGATTGTAGTGTGACTTGCCCTTGACGTATATTATTTATGGCCAGTAAAGTTCTTTGTTTCTATTCAAATTAACTCAATAAATTAATATTAACAACAAATTCGTTGACCCGCGACAAAATGTGTGAAAGGTGCAGGTGAGTTATTTTTGACGAAATTTCGCCCTCAATAGGTCATGCAGTTTAATATGTACATTAATTATCACATTTTGCACAATGTACGTGCATTATTGAAAGTATGAGTCTTTGTTATTTTAAATATCACGCTGGCCCTTTTCAAATTCAATGATATTAAGTGTTTTTAAGTTTTCCTGTATACTTACTCTTCTACTTCTTTACTCGTATATACAGGTACAGGAAAACAAATAAGAAAACTAAATATCAACTTTAAATAGCGAAATAAATAAAAGCACCTGTAGCTCGTCTAACTAAGGTGATCTGACGCGATCATCGAGTTCGATGCGAACAGTCTTTGGATGGATAACCAAGCACCAGACAGTCTTTCTATAACAGCTGCATTTTCATCTGGGCGCTACCAAGGGTCGGATGACACGTTAAATTGTAGGTGCCGGCTGTTAGTAGTACAAGCAGTCATTAAACCTAGTCCAAAGCCTTCGGGTGGCTTAAAAACTTTCGTCACCAAAGCTTGGCTTAGGTAAAACACCTAGGATATACGAATAGAAGCGAAATAAAAATACATACATTTTTTTGCCGTTGTGACAACCCTATGAAACTACCATTCTCACCCCTTACACGTCACACTCACGCCCCCAGCGGTGAACAAGTGAAAGCACACACACATAGTTACACATACACACACACACAAATGTACAATATGACAAGCTATAAATTAAAAGGACCTGTTTCGTAGGGAACTTTTTAGTTATTAAAAAAAAGTTTGTAATAAAATATGCAAATGTAAACTTTATGACGAAGGGATAGCGATGTCCGTTACATAGTGATTTCGGATTATTTTTATGTGACCTTTGATTTACGAGGAAAGAAAGATTGTCTATAAGTATCCGTGACTTAAAATTCGAGTAATTTCTTGCAAATATAGTACTGTTCTAGTAGGATTATTATTGTATTTTTTAGGAATAAAGAATAACTTAACCTTATGCTAATCCGGGATAAAAAAAATAGCCTATGTGTTAATCCAAGGTCTAACCTATCTTATATTTGATGAGATTGTAAATCTCACTAAAATCGTTCCAGGCTTTGGAGCGTAAAGGAGTAACATAGATTTTGAAGTTATTTGCGTATCTCATGGGAAGCACAATTGTTTGCGGGATGAAAATTAGACCATGTTTATACACATATACTACTTTTCATCAAAGTCTAAATAACATCCAAGGTCTAGGTCTAACCAACCTTCAAAACAAATTTGATCAAAACGGTTTAGCTGTTTGAGCGTGAAGAAGTAACAAACACTCACACACACACAAACTTTCGCATTTATTATATTACGAGTAGTAGAATTATTTATGACGACCTTGTTGGCGTAAAGGTTACCATGCCGGACTGCTAATCAGAAGGTTCCGGGTTCGATTCCCGGCCCGGTCAACATCTTTGTGCTTAACTAAATTATTGTCGAAAGTGGGTCTGAGTGTTAAATATGAATTTGTATATAATATGTATGTAGGTATATGTAGTATATCAGTTGCGTTAGCAACCATAATACGAGCTAGAAATGGTTCAGTATGGGGCTAACCAGCCGTGTGTGAATGTGTCCTAATATTTATTTATATTCACATTAAAGTTTGTATCCCCACTTTCAAGAAGTAAGCAATAACTGTGACCGAAGCAATCAATCTTATTACAAGGAGTGAATTCTTGGGACTTCTTTTCACTAAAATCGTGTCAGAACAGTCGGAAATTCGCTGGGAGTTTGTAAAAAAAAAACCGGTTACCGTGAATTATGCTCCCAGTTGGGCGTATGTCTATTTTAGTAGCCAAAGACGTGCTGCGATCCTTTCTTGAGGTCACATTTACGTTTCGTAGAACTTAAAGGAGAGTGACAAGTCTATTATTGTGATTATGTCTGTATATTCAGACTTGGATCAAATATGTATTTCAGTGTTGCATACAAACACAGCACAAAAAAATGGCATGAGTTTACTATACTATTGTATCTATTACAATATACTACGTCACTAAAAATATTTCGACTCAAGTCAACCGTACCACTGTATCTTAAGGTTGAGTTTCGACTAGTGCTGTAATAAACATAAGCTATCTTGTTCCGCGATAACAGCTATAAAATTTTATGATTTTATGACCGTACGCAGTGAGCGTTAGAAAAATCTACTTTATTTCTATACTAATAACGCTTAAATTCCTCAAACTCAAATAAGACCACCCTCTTAATTGTGGTCTTATTTTCCTTGCTGTTTTTAGAGATATCACCTTAAATCTAATAAAATTTTGATCGACGTATTCAGTGTTTCCGTGGAAAAGTATTTGGCACCAGCGAATACAGGCTTACTGGTAAGTTGGTTACTTCTTCTTCATCGTATGAGCTAAGTGGCCAAGCTCTGGAGACGAGAGTATTCAAGCCGCCCGAAGGCCTCTGACTTGAATTGTTTTCTCATATTGCAGACTAAATAATTTATTTGGTCACTATTTTAAGTAAAGGCTTTTAACTACTTATGTGCCACTCGGTTATTCTAATTAATACCTATTGATAAATAATGAAACATATTCAAATAAGCCACCGTATGTGCGTCAATTCACTAAATTAACATATAATTGTTTATTGTTATTTTATTGACACAATGGGCCGCTTGTAGTACTTTGTACTTAGGTAGGGAACTAGGCGTCCGTGACATGGTACCTCTATACATAGGGATATATCCTCAGATAGCAATAATAGTGATAGAGTGGCTCGTCTAGAAATGCTGGATTGCAATCCGCGAGAGTCAAGTTCGAATCCGGTCCTGCACTAAAGACTTTTTTTAAGAAGTTTTGTACACTCGGTCGTAGGGCAAAAAGAAAAGTTGTGTAGAAACCCAAATCATGATACAAAACTAAAGAGTACAAATACAAATACAAATACAAATCATTTATTGATAACACCAAAGTTACAAGTCAAAAGAGGCGCGTGTCAACCGCCATCCCGCACTTGGCCAGCGACGGCATATAGGTCTCTATTTTAAGAGAAAGGACGTCAGGCATGGCCAGCGACGGCATATACGTCTCTCTTTAATATGAGTTTTTACTAATAACAAAGGATAATGTATCGATTTACTGGACGGAACTTTTAAAAAGTATTCTTGTAAAAAGTTCCGTCCAGTAAATCGTCGTTCTACAAACTACGGCGAAACAAGACGAAAAATAGCAAATAAAAGAGTTCGTGTATCGTGTTTCGTGCGATACAGATTTCACGAGGAAAAAATTGTACAGCAAAATGGAAAAAAAATAAAGAGGGAAAAAATGAAAAAACAAAAATACGGACAGGCCCGCCGGCGGCGTCCCTGCCTTCACGTCAAACGGAGACGGGTGTAAGCGGTAACGGTATACTGAGATTAATAATCGTACGATTTATCTTGTCGTTAAAATATGTAACAACATGACTACTACATTATACAGTAACAATATTACTTAAGTACACATAAATCTAAAATATCTTTAATCTTGTGAATCGTAAACTGTCATATTAATATTATTGTTAATTGACATTCATAAGTGTACTTTTGTACCTATATTGCTTTGATTATTTGACAAGTAAATAATCAAAGCTATATTGAATAAAATAAACTGAACTGAACTAATCACTGAAGCAAAAACTGCATCGATTATGAAGGTATTAGAATGAAAATGCTGGAAAAACATATCTAAATAAGTAAACTGTACATAAATAAAATTTTCTTACGTCATCATCATCAGCCTGTCTGCGTCCACTACTATCGCTGGACATAGGCCTCTCCCAAGGCACGCCACTTGACCCTATCCTGGGCATCTCGCCTCCATCCACTACCTGCTTTTTTCCGTAAATCGTCACTCCACCTCGTTGAAGGACGTCCTACGCTATGTGTGCCGGTACGCGGTCTCCACTCCAGAACTCATGTAACTCACTCACTACGTAAGTAGTAACGTACGTCACTCTTACGTAATTTTAGTAAAAAATGTTTACGTACTTCCTCTCATTAGGTATAATACGTTACTCCTAACAAGATCTAGGCCATATACTTATTTTAACTCAGGTTTTATATTCAAGTCAGACAATTAAGCATAACAGTTATTTTATCGTGCCTCCTTTGAGTATTCATTCACTTACTCTCTGAACCAGTAAACTTCTTTCTTTCTAATCTTTCTTTTAAAAAAGAAACACCTAAGGATGATGACTTTCATCATTCAAAACATAGCAAAAATACAGTTTTTTTTCCTGCGGTATTAACCGAAACAAGATCTATTCGCAGATACATCCGTTCTACCGTAACCTCGTCTGCATCTTGGAATCCGGTATCGTTGCACGCCGTCACACGCGGGTACCCACTGTCGTGTCATGTTGCTACCTCTACAGTACGTACAAATTATTCTAAACTAACTTTTATATTTTACACAATAAGGTCTACATTAACTGTTGCAATAAATTTGTAAGCCACGACTGGCCCAGCAACTTTTACAAAGCATGTTGTTTTGGAAAAGTAATCCTTATATGAATGAAGATAGAAACTAAAACAACTTCAGTACAAATGTGGCGAGAGAAACATCTGTGATTGCGTTGATAAGAATAATTTTGTACTTTATTTATATCATTACAAGATCTAAAATCGTTTGTTAACCAGGTTGTTTAAGAAATGTTGCCGTGCCACATTTCATAATCGATCTTAGTAGTGGAATGTGTACTTTGGTACTATAAAAATAAGGACTTCTTAGATTTTTTTGATAACGTTGTCGGTCTGCAGAGATATCTACCTGGATTTTTTACCGATAGACATGCATTGTCTACTTGAAACGGTCCCATGCATGTCTCTTGGATCGGATCTGGTTTTTTCTGGAATCCGTGAATAGCCTACAGTGGTCTGTCGGTGAGTTTGTGGAATCGCAAACGTTCGATCACAGCATGTGATAGCGCCTCGAGTAACTGAGTTCATTTGATCATCGAATTTACGCAATGGTCGATGCGGACCATGGAAAATACTCATTTTTGGTATATCTTGGAGCTTCCGGAGATCGGAGGAGCAGAAATGCATGTTTTATAAATAGGTACCTACTGTGCAAACGATAGAACTACGATTTTTTAGGTGTCATTATTTTTGATTTAGTATTAAAAAACTTTCCAAAACACGATAATGTAAAATTCACTCTACTGTTTTATTACAAAAAATATAAATTGTGTGAGTTTAAAGTTATCAACATTAATCATACCTTTTTGGATTCTAGATAATAACATTACTTACAAGAAGTAAGGTTTTGTTACTAATTTTATTATCTAGATTTACAAAAAGCAAGTGTATAGGTATTATCTAGAATCGTCAAAGATCATAATTTCAATGCTATTTAAAAAAAAAATAAAAAAAAATAAAAAATTTATTTAAATTTATTTTGTGAACTACCTATACTTGCCGATATAAAGTATTTATGTACTCGTATGTAACAGTATATTACCTATGTAGTATATCAGTTGTGTTAGCAACCTTAATACAAACTAGAAATGGTTTAGTATGGGGCTAACCAGTCGTGTGTGAAATATATCCTAGTATTTATCTTAATACATATATATAAATCTCGTGTCACAATGTTTGTCCTCAATGGACTCCTAAACCACTTAACCGATTATAATAAAATTCGCACACCATGTGCAGTTCGATCCAACTCAAATTATAGTCGCAATTTTAATTTATTGCTAATTATTGTCTGTTATTATTTGACAGTCACAATTATCTGTTAACTCCAAATGATTCTAATTACAGATGTCGATACCTTTCGACTGGGTTGAGTAAGTAATCAATAGATGGCGCTGCTATGGTAAATCTACGAACGTGTCATATAAGCTACACTATCTATTTTTCATACCCCTAAGTGAGGCAAAACAACGTTTGCCGGGTCAGCTAGTTTATTTATATTTTACCTATTACATACTATTGAGGTTCGGGCGTTTGGCTCAAATATGTACATATGTATACCGCGACTGAACTCGTGCAAAATAGTACCCGACAGTTGATTTGGGCACATGCAGTGGTTCATGATCAGACTGAGGCCTGAAATCTCACGACAATAAAGCTAGCCACTTACCTCATAGAAAGAAAGCAGCCTGTTGCTAACCAAACTACGAGTACTACCTCGATTAAAGAATTACACTAAGGCATTAATTATTTATCTATTTATTTATTTTTACCAAAGTCTCAGAGACCTTTGTTCGTACCCACAATTGTCAGGAAGAAACCTTTTGTATATTACCTTCTTAACTCGGCACTACATGAATGAATGACTGATTAATTTTTTTTTCTTATTATTTAAGCTTTTTCTTTAATTCTTTATTTTGTAACCTTATTTAGCCTTAAATTTTGATTCTTTTTTTTATATTAAAGGAAGAGCCTGGACCGCACGACACAGGTCACCCTAGAGTGTGGTCCAGTGCACACCAAATACATTCCACAATAATATGCAAATTATATTACTGTAAAATAAATGTAAATTTGGTGTAAAATGTAAATACCTTTAAGCTTATGATCAATAAATAAATCTTATTATAAATCTTATTATTATTAGTAACTGCAAATGGAATGACCAAGCTGAACAAGCCAGAGGCCTGAAATCTCTCGACAATAGAGCCGAGCCACTTAGCTCTTAGAAAGCAGGCAGCCTGTTGCTAACCAAACTACGAGTAACTGCAAATGGAATGGCCAAGCTAACTATCAGGCCAGTAACCTTTATGTCTAGTGAAATGGCTATGTACATATAAAATTATCAACATGGGTGCGTGTTCTTCCTCTTTTAACCTGCTAAGCAGTTTAGCTCTAGAGTTCAGAGACGAGTGAAACTGTTTTAGTAAGTACTTAAAATAATACCACGAAGTTAATTATATAAATATTGAGACTAAGGAAAGCAAAAGCTGACTTTTCGATCAGAGTCTTCGTGTAGAAGAAACCTATATACAACATAACATGGTTGACAATATGTTCTATAGGGTTCCGTACCAAAAAGGTAAGAACGGGACCCTATTACTAAGCCTTCGCTGTCTGTCTGTCTCCAAGCTGTATCTCAGAAACCGTAAAAGATAGAAAGCTGAAAGATTCACAATATATGCATTTCCCGTGCCGCTATAACAAGAAATACTAAAAAATAAAATATTTAGGGAGGTCCCCAAACAATTAACGTGTTTTTCGTATTTTATTTGCTATATATCAATAACGGTAGCTGCTAGACACTTAAAATTTTCACTTAATAAAAAAACGTATATTAGCTATCAAAATAAATTATAAAATTTAATTAAAATACATATTTGAGGGGGGCTCCCATACAATAAACATAATATGAGGGTGGATTAGAAAACTTCGCGGCCTAATAAATAAATACTTAAACAATTTTAATGTTACCATGACAACCATGTCACAACTCTGGTTGTCAAGTTCTATCCCAGTGGACTGTGCAGCATTTTAAAATAATTTAATTGAAAATAATATTTAAGGGGGGCTCCCATACAACAATGGTACGGAACCCGTTCATGCACGAGCCCAACTCGCACTTGGCCAATTTTTTTTTTTAATCGGGGAAACTTAATATCTAAGCAAAAAAGTGAAGTGAAAACTTTTTGGTCGCACAGTACAAATATTTTCCAACCAAGTCGTAAGTGCTTCTCTATTTAGATTCCTCAGACGGATATTTTGCACCTGTAGTTATTATCTGGCCACAGCGATAGTTCAGAGTAACTGTAGCTCTATTTATAACTGGACACGGCTACTTACTGCATCTATACTGGTGAAGAAAATGTGGAAAGGTAACTGACAGTTAATGAGAAAAACTCATAGAAAACAAAAAAAAACTAAGAGTAAAGTTACTACTTTACTACCATAATAAATAAGCAGCCCACTATACCTTTTCACTGTTGAGACTCGGGGCCTTCCCTCACAAGGAGAGACGACCTCGTTGGCGTAAAGGTTACCATGCCGGCCGGCTAAACAGAAGGTTCCGGGTGCGATTCCCGACCCGGTCAACATCTTTGTGCTTATCTAAATCTGTTGGCTGTGGGTCTGGGTGTTAAATATGTATTTATATATAATATGTATGTATGTATATGTAGTATATCAGTTGTGTTAGCAACCATAATACGAACTAGAAATGGTTCAGTATGTTAGTTCAGCCGTGTGTGAAATGTGTCCTAATATTTAATAAATTATTTTTGTAAAGACCATAATCCACCACGTCGGCCAAGTGTGGTATGGTGGATGACACACATCTTCGGATATTGTGGTCCTGAATCATGTCGGTTTACATACCAGTTTCCTCACGATGTTTTACTTAACCGTAAAGCGAGTGCAAATCCACACATAACTTGAACAACAAGTCATTGGTGTAGGGGCGGGATCGAACCAGGGGCCGTCTGATGGAAAAGCAGACGTTTTACCACCGAGCCATATTCGCTTTTTCACACTTGCTTTTTACTATCACTAGTAAATCGGTAAAAATATGTTTTTCTTCTTCTTCGTATGAGTTAAGTGGCGAAGCTCTGACTTGTCAAGCCGAGAGTTGTCAAGCCGCCCGAAGGCCTCTGACTTGGCTTAACGATTGCTTGTACTAAGACTAACAGCCGGAACATACATTTTAACGTGTCATCCGACCCATGGTAGCGCCCAGCCGAAAATGCCACTTCTAGCCTAAGAGCCAGTGAACGGATACCGGATATTTAAACAGATTCAAATTCAAATTAATTTATTCTTATGCATGGTCGCCCATCCAAATACAGTTTGCATCGACCGCTGCTTAGCTTAGATGATCGTGTCAGATCTTAGATTTGTCAGAGCTTAGATGATAGCCGAGCTACAGGGGCTACAAATAAAATACGTAATGTATGTAAAATATCATAGCATGTGACCAACTGCAATGTACATAATATGTAGGTACTTCATACACATATTTTGCAAACAAAATATGTATCTTTGTCTTTTGACGCAGCGACTCTCTCTGGCAAGGCAGAGAGGTAATACCGCTAGCATTTTGGGGACTTTCAATGCAGCAAGCTCTGGGAGAATGGTTTTGGTGTTTTTTTTTGTATTCGTGCAGTTTTTGTGTTTATATTTACACGAAACAAACGGTCACACTTACTTAAAAACGTTGGATATACGTCCAACGAGTTTCAACGCATTAAGAGCGTCATCATCGGGGACGAGCTGCACACGGAATGTCACCGACGAGATCCGCGCACAGATTGTTTTTGTGTTTGTTTAAGTGTCGTGAACATTGTGACTTTAACTATTACCGTTTATAAATTGTATACGTATGAAAAAATTATCACTTTACGACTAGTTAATTTATATTACTAGTATTTTACATACTTAATTAATTTTAAAAATAAATACTTATTTCATTAATACATTCACAGTTGGTTTAGTGATAATGACTCTATGCTCAATATACCATTAATTAGGTTTTTACTATTTATTATATCTTTTTTTACTATTTAAGTGAATCTATAGTATTTCTAGGTGTTAATTATAAACGGTTTTCAGCAAAGCGAAATAGGACCACGAGCGGCTCAAAATCTGAAAAAAAAACAACAAAAAGAAATATTAATTTAATGTAAATGTTAAGATAAGGTTACGATATCTGATCGTACAAACACAGGGGTCTAAATCATTTTATAATTATTATGATCTTAACTGTAGCATTAAGATATAATACATGTAGGTATTATGTTTTTTTAATTTTTCAAAATGCCACTTAGAAACGACAGTCTTGTGCATGAAACGACACTCATCCAAACACCGTCCGCATCGACCGTTGCTTAGCTTCGATGATCACGTCAGATCACCTTAGCTAGTCGAGCCACAGGCGCTAAAGATAGATAGATCCACATAACAAAGATAACCTTAAATGGGCATTATTTGGCAGTCAGACTTATGTATGATACAAAATATATGGATATATTTTGTATAGTAGTCTTTTTTTCGTATAGTATTTAAATGAGAGGAGGATGAATGATGACCTGAAGAAGATACAGGTAGAGTATACAAGATCCTAGTGGCAAGCCTTGGGAGAGGCCTTGGTTCAGTTGTCATCACGAACAAACTAATGATGATGATGAAGGCAATTTAAAGCTATACTATACACCACAACACTCAGCCTTACCGTAGTAAAAGCACGCAGATTCAAATCAGCAAAGTTGTTGGCGGTCAATTTACAGGGCTTCTGGGATCTGTAACGTGAGTAAGGAATTGTTTAAAGACTTATTAAATCAATATCTGATTTTATAAGGCCTAAAGTAGAGGATTATTCACGTTAACTATTCATTAATTGATAGAAAGATAGAAAGATAAACTCTTTATTGCAACACAAATAAAGGACAATACAAAATAGAAATAAAAACTTTTACAAGTGCTACAAATAGCGACCTTAGCACTAAAAGCGAAAAAAAGATATTAGTTAATTAAATTGTATTTGACTAAGATACCAACTGGGCAATGAGATTCAAGCTCTCAGAGTGAGAAACACAATTCACTGATACGCTGAGTTTTTGTAATTCAAACAAGAGATCAAAGTCCTGAGACTTATTGCAAATTAGAACAGGTGAATGTGATTCTTACCACCAGGCTGTGTCTTGTCACTTTCAATCATAAAAAAGATAACAAAATAATATAGACACAGTTCTATTGTACTACGAGTACTAACCTAATTATAATAATGAGGACCGCCTTTTTCGCGTTCACATTGAAATTGTACCACGGAGTCCTATAGACTGCTTCACTCACTTGTGTGCTCTAAAACATAATTAAGTTTAAATAAAATTATATATTTTATTATATTTGAGTATTTGATTAATCAAAACAAATTATCAAGCTTGATTTCAAATAAATTGGTTGAAATTGTCAAAACAATTAAAATGATTATATAACAATAAGAATACAACATAAGTAACTAAAAATACCAGTAGAGAAAAAGGTGCCCAATATGCTAGCAGCATTGCCACGTTGGATGGCAATGCTTAGTTTCTGACCGAAATAAAAGCCAGCATTCTGGACACCCAAAACCTCCACTAGCCGATTGGCGAGCTCTTTTAGCAAGTAATGTTTTATGTATTCTTAAATTTTAATATATATAAATAACAATAATGAATCGTTCAATGAACAGTAAAGAATATCACAAATCTAGAAAATAATGCGAGTAGAAAAATTTAAAGAAACAAGTCACCGATCTCATCAGCTTATCTCCGAAGAAGCACAGCAGAGACACCTGTGAGAGACTCAGCAAAAGGAACGTCACGAATGCAAACACTGAGCCTATTTCATCAGCTACCTGCAAAATATAAATTTCGTTACAAAATATAATTCTCTCTATCTCTAATTTCACCAATTTATTATAGTTAATCCGGGACAAAAAGAAGTTAATCAGGAAAGAAGTAGTATGTTTTTTGCGTATATCACGAGAACCACAATTATAACCGATGTTCACACCAAATTTCATCAAAGTCGATTAAGCTGTTTAAGCGTTACAGTAACAAACATACACACTTACACACACACAAACTTTCGAACTTATAACATCAGAAGGATATTAGGCATGGGCAGATTTGTATACTCAAAGTTTTGCCCTCTTCAACACCTTAAATTATTAGCTTAGTGTGATAACAAAATGTGCGCAAATAATATAACTTACCGAGATGTTAAAAGCACTCAAGCAGATAAGGAATGAGCTACTGACGAAGTGAAACAGCACCGGCCTAGAGAACAACTCCTCGGTCTTCTCCACTAGGCTGCAATAAAGAAAGAAAGAAGAACACATTTATTTCAGACACAGAACACACATACATATACATTATTTTAAATTACATAAAACAAACATGATAAAAGAAGAATGACAGCATAGTATGTGTCCCCTAGCGACCGAAAAAGGTCAGCCCTCAGTATAAACGCTACAGATATCTCTGCAGCATCTGATTTTCAAGACCAACCTTTAGAGACGCGTGGGGATACAGATTAAGTAAAAGTGAAGAAACATGAAATAGCAAACACATAAAATACATGAATAACACAATAAATAAACGAAAAAATAAAATAATAGTATTATGACACTAACAATATATTATTAACCTTGGATTCAGAGATATTTACATAGAAGAGGCGAATAAATTATTTCTGGTAGCATGTAAGATAGTGGGGAAATGTGTAAATGAAGTAGAAGAAGATATATTCTCTATTTTATTACACCTTACAGCCATCATTAGTCACAAGACAGCGATACTCTGATTGTAGATACCTACAATCTGGAATTAGTGGCTCTCAAAGAGATTGCTCATTACGGAGATTGCGGAACTCACGGTTAGGTGGTAGCTACCAGATTTTTTGACTTAAGGGTGGTAGCTAGCCAGGCGAGCACTAGAAAAAGCTCTAACACCATGCTATAGTTCCTTCACGATGTTAACCTTTACTGAAAGGTTAAGATCATTGACGAAGATCAAAACCACGCCTTGCTGGACGTAGTATGGAAAAAGTACACCTGACTGAGCAGTCAGAGTTTCATATATTAGCCAATAATGATGTAACAACGCTCTAATAGTCTTCGCTATCCTAAAGTTGATTGCAAGAGAAAATTCTTAGCGATAAGGCACCTAATAACGTCACGATTAATATCGAGATCAATTACTTTGTTTTTTATTTTACCAATATTTCATTCATTATACCATGAATATACAATTTATGTAACCTTTGCCGAATAAATGTTTTTGTTTTTTTTTTTGTTGAAAACTAAGTATCAATTGCTCAATAAAAAGATCTGTCTAACTATTCAACACTTATTTTTCTTACCGTATAAGAAGCTGGTGTTTCCTTACTCCCGCCACCAATTTCTCCTGGGTCCTCGAAGAAGCCTGAATATTTTCCAACTCGAGGCACAGGATCCGGAAGTGCATCTCCATGTACGTGCATAAAGAGTAGAATAATGTCTCCGTCCCGAATATGTTTACACAGACTATAATTGCTAAAACATTTAAAAAAATGAAGTATTTGAAGATGGTGAATAAATTTTGGAGTACATTATTACATTTTTTAAACTTGACATGAAAATAAACAAAGTTTATTCAAATACATAAGCCTTAGTCCTTAGAACTTACTGGCCCAAACCTGTTGAAAGTACACCAACGGCCAAAAGCTCAAGTCGTAAGCATCGAACCAGTATTTCACAGCAAAAGGGTACTTTATATTCATCACACCAGTTGCATTATACTCAAAATATATGAAAACTAACGGCGCTAGTAGAAAAGTTACTAATACGGCTACACTTATAGACGAAAGAAGAAATACTACTGATTTTAGTAGCTTTACAGATTCTTTGGCTAATAATTCGGTTGTCAATTGTTTTGGATTAAATTTTTGTTTCCTAATGTCTTTTGTTTTCTTTATAATCGTTCTAAAGCGGCCAGTATCTTCTTTTAATCCATCACGTTTAAGGTCTTTAGTGTTATATTCTTTTTCTGGATGAATATCCTTCAATGTGTCGATGATTTCACAAACAATACGCCTTTTGAAGTATAGCGGTAAAGTTTTTAACGTGCTTAGTATACTTATTGTAATACAAGGTGCTGTTAGGGACATTTCCACGAAGTCCCGACCGATTTGTATGCCGTCTATAAGCCACGATATTTCTCCGAATATAACAGAGTATAGTATTAACAGATTGAAATAAAAGAGGGCTTTGCTTATGAATATTTCTAGGACCGGATTCCATTTTGTTTTGTATACTTTAATGCCTGATAGTAAGAGACATATTTTCATTAGTTTAAGAGGTTTTTCGAAACTATTTTCCTTCGACATAATTGCTTTGTTTTTTGTTCGGAACGTTTTCTTTCAATTATGTATATCCTTCTTACTTCATTTTAAAGTAAAAATTTTGATGCGTTAAAAATATCACTTTTTTGCTGTTGAGTCTGTTAGTTTATTAAACATTAATTTTACAGTAGTTTTTGTCGTCAAACTTAGTTGAAATGAAGATTCTTAATGCGATAGATATACTTTTTATAATATTTACGAACTGTACCGTGTGTTCGAATTGGAACTTCCCTTATTAATTAATTACAAGTGAAAATTCTTCAAAGACGAAATCAAGTAAGTACTTCTTACTTAGAGATAATTAAACAGAAATATTAATGCTGATGTTTTGTTTGAGTGTCTTTTTAATTGATGTCAGTAAAAAGAATCAGTAATTAGATTTATGACCTTTGACGATTTTAAATTACAAATGTTTCCACATTTTTAGGGCAGTAAAGGCAGTACAATACAGGATGAGCTTAAAGAAACTAAATAAAAAACTATAGGTAATCTTTTTTTCGGGAAATTCTTAATGTTAAAGGATGGAAGTTAGGTGCTTAATGATCGACGCTCAGCAATATGTCGTGATTAGTGTAGTTTAGTATTTTTAATTATATAACCCCATACTGAACTATTTCTAGTTTCTGTTATGGCAGCTAACACAACTGATATACTACATATACATACATATTTTATATAGATACATATTTGACACCCAGACCCACAGCCAACAAATTTAATGTTTTCATTTTCATCTGAGTGCTACCGTGGTTCGGATGGCATGTTAAATTATAGGACTCGGCTGATAGTTTTAGCACAAGCATTGGTTAAGCCAAGTTAGAGGCCTACGGGTGACTTGGAAACTCTCTAAAACAGAACTTGACCACTTAGTTCAAACGAAATAGAAGAAAAAGCGTAGAAAGAAAATAACTTGTGAGGTGTCATGGGACTCCCCGGTTGGAACGAAGATCCTTTATTATTATTTTTTATAATTTATTATTTACTAAAAACCTGCATACACTCAACAAAAATAATCGTCGCGAATTTCACACTGTTCAATGCGAAATAGGAATGAAAATATCTGGGTTGCATTCTATAAGAGAGAGAGAGAGAGAGAGAGAGAGAGAGAGAGACATGCGCACGCCGCACAGCTTACAATTATAGCTTACTATAGCAAAAAGTGTCGTGACAACTTTCCGTAAGATTTTTTTCCGTCTAGCCCCCTTTCACAACGCGCGATAAGGAATTTCGTTCCAATTAACTCAACGTTTGCAAGTTATTATTATCGATAACAAAATAAATCAAAACAGTCAGACGAAAAAAATTCCGCGCGAACCTTACAATCAAACAGGTCTAACTCAACAAAACTGATAATTTCAACATTTTGGAAACGGCATCGCAAAACCTTTGACGGTGGCTCAAATATTTTACAGTGTGAAACCGCACTACGAAAATAACTTCGAGCTACTACAGATTTTAAAACAACACTTTTTCTTCTTCTTCTTCGTATGAGCAAAGTGGAACAAGTAGCTGAAGCTAGTGTGGCTCTGTAGGAAATGCGTCTTTTTTTCAATCAGGTGTCCCCTGGTTCGATCCCAGCCCTACACCAATGTTTTTGTTGCAACCAATTGTTTTTTAAGTTTTGTGTGGATTTGCACTCGCTTTATGGTGAAAGAAAACATCGTGAAGAAACCGATATGTTAGAGGACAACAATTTCGGAAGACGTGTGTCATCCACCAACCCGCAACTGGCCAGCGTGATGCTTATATGGCCAGCGTGATGCTTATACCTCTCTTCTAGTGAGAGAAGGCCCCGAGTCCCAGCTGTGCGAACGTATAGTGGGCTGCTTATTATAAGCTAATTAAATGAATGTCATATTATGACATTTTACTTACAATATTTCAATTACACTTTTTACTATGCCGATACGTTACGTATCAAAATGTCAAGCAAAACAGTTCCAGTGCGGTTCCACCCATAAAATAATACCAAGAAACGTAGAAACTTTAATCCCCATCCCGAGGCTTCGTAAAAAGGCGCTATTTCGGTGCTCGGGGGCAAAAAAGGCGGCATTGACAAAGGTGCTTTCGCCCCGAAGGGCCTGGCGTTGAATATGGTCTTAGAGGGCCTTAGGTACCGTTAGGGCTGTCGGTCTACCTGGATCTGAGAACCGGCCTTAAGATGACGTGTATTTTATCACTTTGGTACTTTATAAAATTAAAGAAAGAAGAAAGAAAGAAAATTATTTATTATGACAAATTAACACAAGACAAAATATAATATATAAAATAGTACACATAATAAACATTAATTAGTCACAACACAGCCTCAATTCAGCATAATGCTGGTTGCTGGAGAGCAACCAACGCTGGTCTTCCGTTGAGGCTGGCTGTGACGTCACGCACGATACACAAAGAAAGAGAACACGCAATTACACGAAGAAATTGAAAAATACTATTACATAAACTAATCAGATAACAGAGAACTAATAAGATATAACAGATAACTAAATTAAGAATAAAATTACAAGAAAAAAGAAAATTATAAAACATGAATATGGTCAGTGTGATATTAGGATAATTAAATGGCGCTGGTGTCATTAGCTAGTAGTTATGATCATCATCATCTTTCTTTGTCTCCACTCATTGTTATGTTCATACAAATTTGTATTATTTGGCGGTGAAGGAACTTTGTCCCACAACACAGGGTTTTCTCTAGTGTGGTACATAGGGATCAAATTAAACTGGGAACGTACATTTGTAAATATTGTATAAGGTTGTCTTTTTATTGTAATAATATTGTACGTAACGTAACGTAGCGTAGTGTCAAGCCAATTTTAATTTTAAAAAATCGTCTAAAGTTTAGTATGGTTAGTTATAAACCCTAGAATTGTTAGCGCATTGGTGTAATAACTGTTCTGACTATTTTATAGCTAGTAAACAATATACTTTACCTATGCAATTACGTAACTCTTGTATAACAATAATGACCTCATCTCAAGTGGGACAGTATATAAAGCGTTCAATTCTAAAGTCATTGGTCGTTTAGTTTCTAGGTCACAGACCACATCTCGTGTCAAGGTCCCGAATAATGATCGAAAATTATGCTTATAAGTTAGTAGATAGACTTTGACTACAATGTTTGTGATTCTGGCGTTACACTACGGTTACTTTTCATATTTATTATAAATAAATATTAGGACACATTTCACACACGGCTGGTTAGCCCCACACTGAACCATTTCAAGTTCGTATTATGGTTGCTAACACAACTGATATACTACATATACATTCATACACATATATATAAATACATACATATCACCCAGACCCACAGCCAACAAATGTAGTTAAGCACAAAGATGTTGACCGGGTCGGGAATCGAACCCGGAACCTTCTGATTAGGAGTCCGGCATGGTAACCTTTACGCTAACGAGGTCGTCAAATTATCGCGGATATCTCCGCGGGATGAAGCTAGTCAATATAATATGTCTACCAATATTAAAAAGAGGCAAAGATAGATTTTTTGTTTGTTTGACGCAAAAAGGCTCCGAAACTACAAGACCGATTTGAAAAATTCTTTCACCGTTTGGAAGCTACATTATCCCCGAGTAACATACGCTTGGATTATTTTGTAGCCCGTGCGAAGCCGGGACTGGCTACTAGTATATAATAAACGTTAAACTAACTTTAGGCACACTGTCGGCATCTTTGGGCTAATATTAGTGAAAAGGAACGTAATAGCAAAAGCTTAATATTATTGTTGACAATTTATTATTACGACAACCATTATCTTAACTAATAAAGTTCTCAAAAGAAACAAAACAAATTGTTTTGTTCAAATGGCTGCAATCCCATTAAAAGTCGGCAAAACAAAAATATTCCAAACTTGAAAGGTTACGGGCAAAATGGTTAATAACAGAAATACTTTTATATTGCAGAGATTTTAATTTTATGACTAACATTACTGTTCAAAGTATACCGACATAATGTTCTTGTGAACTATATAACTGTTTATTGTACAGGTAAAAATGTGTCATAAAAATAAAGGTATAGTAGGAATATACATAATTCTGTTCAAATGTTATGCTACTCGGGCCGTGACGTGATGATATTATATATATTGAGAGTTTTAATTTTGCGAATTTTCAGATGTCGTTCAGAGCCAGGGTTTTATAGATTTTTCTAAAGTATATGATATTTTACTCCCCCTAAACATTTACGGTTTTTGTTACGTTGTAACTATTTAGTCATCTGTGCCTTTAGTAATCACTAACTGTCCTTAGCGAGTGTGGCTCGGTGGGGAAACGTGTGCTTTTCAATCAGACGACCCCTTGTTCGAATCCAGCCCTAAACCAATAATATTTCAATTTATGTGGCGACTTACGCTCGCTTTACGGTGAAGGAAAACATCGTGAGGAAGCCGACATGCTTGAGGACCAGAATAATCGAAAACGTGTGTCATCCACTAGCCCGCATTTGGTCAGCGTGACTGATTATGACTTATATATATCTCTCTCTCTTCGTGAGAAAAGGCCCTGAGTCCTAGAAGTGGGAGCGTATAAATTTAACTAGTAAAAAGTTATTTATAGTCGCATACTTACCAACTAAATTCTTCAATTGAAGCTTATTAGGTACAAGGCGAATGCATGGGTGCATGACATCATATTATGCCTCAAGTACTTATTTTGCCTGTTATATTTTTTTTTTTTTTGACACATTCACACTCGGCTGGTTAGCCCCATACTGAACCATTTCTAGCTCGTATTATGGTGGCTAACACAACTGATATACTACATATACATACATACATATTATATATAAATACATATTTAACACCCAGACCCACAGCCAACAAATTTAGTTAAGCACAAAGATGTTGACCGGGCCGGGAATCGAACCCGGAACCTTCTGATTAGCAGACCGGCATGGTAACCTTTACGCTAACGAGGTCGTCTGGATATTGCACGCTGAATGCAAAACAAAAGGTATATTTGGTTCACATATATAAAATCAAAAATCTAGCTTCATAATATATAGCTTTTTTTATCTTTATACACAAAAAAGGGTTTGGTGGGGCACGACAATGTCAGCCCTATGGGTCTGTGATTCCAAACGAAAAATAGTCCAAGTGAGAAAAAAGCCCTAATGAGAAGAAGTTCCTATGAAAAGTAGCCCTTTTTTACGCGAGCAAATGCATTTACGTATCTCCCGCTGCAAGCCTGGACGAGGCGGGCGGGGTGTGTCGGACTCGACAGCCAGAGGGCCGTCACTACCGACTAAAACCTCACGGTGTCCCATCTCACGACGGGGGCAGGGAAGCAGGACCGCTTCGCGAAATATGTATCTCTACTTTTTATGAGAATTAGCCCTAATGAGAAGCCCTGATCAAAAGTCACCCGAAAGAGAAGTAGTCCATTTGCGAGTAGGTTGCCATAATGAAAATTAGTCCAAATGCGCCTAAACCTTTTAAATAACGATTTAATACTAATCTATTTAACATCTACCAATAGGTAGATAGATAACTTCCCTATTGGAAGGTTATTTGTGTATGAACGACTAACCTATACAAGGAACATAATTATTATTATGATATTTTGCTATGACTTATGAGGAATACGCATTGGGTTGTATGCATTTATCCTTGCTTATAATTATTACATGTATAATAAAATTAGATAACATTTTTGACTGTTGCATGTAGGTCTCTCTTTGCATACATATTTTACATCGGTCCAAGAAGGATCACGTCCAAAAAGGATCCGCGATGTTGTCAAATTTGTACTGCGCTGAGTTCATCCGCGCCATACAAATTTAAGCGAAGCGCCGCTATAGTGGAATTTTCACGAAATAAATTCATATAAAATTATATTAACATATTAAAACCTACAATATTGAACATATCAATTTTAACAATATTGAAATGATTGGCTATAACTATTTGAGATAATCATTATCTACAAAATAAGTTAGATTTTTTTATTTAAGTTAGATTTGTATTAAATTCTTTATAACAGAAACACAAAATTTTTTAATTTTAAAACTAATATTTTTCAAAACAAAAAACTATCGAGCGACTTTTACGCAATCGTATTTTGAAACTCTATAAATTCTTAACAATGAATTAAATATCTTTTATTCATTGTTTATTATCATAAAACTGAAAGAATCTAGCTTTATCATTTACACAGGATTTTATGGGATTGTCAAAATAAGCTATTTTGCTCCCTTAACGTCTTATTCCATGGTAATATTGGCAATAGTATAAGAGCTATTTTAGTTGTCGGATAAGTTGCAAAGTTTCAAAGTGATACGTAACGTGAAAGGAAATCTTTATAGCTTCTAAACAATAGAAAATAAGAATACTTATAGTACGCATTATACAAAACAGCCCACAATAAAGCTATTCCGTCTTATCATATTATTTTATAGTGTTATAAACGAAAGTAAAGTTTGTGCGAGAAAGTAACTGCGTTATATTGCACTGAGTCTTGCATTGTAATGTCTACAAAAGATATTTAATTGCACTGAAAAAGTTCTTCTGAACTTTTTTTTCCAGTTTTATATCGTTCGTGACCAGTTTTAGGAAAGGCGGCGGGCGTCGCTTTACATGTTTTTTTGATAGAACCGTTTCCGTTAGAGTAAATTTATTATGTAATAGCTATTACAAATTGTTAAGAAATTATTGTAATAATAATTTGTATACCTAGTTAAACACATACTCTCTTAGTGGTATCTACAAAAAAGCTCTTCTTGAACGATTAGACTTGATTTTTAGTTTAGTTTATTTATTAGCTTGCAACACATGTATGACAGGGCAATACCTAATTTGTTTTTAATATACCACACGAGAGACCGACACTCTTGGCTAAGGAGGAGCACGGCTAGTCTGGAATAAATGGTTTTCAAGGAGGCTGCAACACATTGTTAGGTGTTTTGGTGACACATTTTACATCTTAACTCTTATGGTCAATGTTGTTTTTTAACAACATACTAAAAATCACACATAAAATTAACCTTCATCTAATTTTTTTTTAAATTTTGCGCAATGTAGTTTATAAACAACAGTCACATTATTGCAAAAAAAGTATAGTAAATTAATGTGTAGATTTTTTTACATTTTTTTCCTAGACATACATTCCAAGTACATGTCTATTACCCAAATATTTGTTTTAAACGTGAAACAAAAATCGACCATTTAAGGGTTAAATGTGATTTTTACCCAGGCGAGCACTAGAAAATGCTCTACCACCATGCAATAACATGTTATTGTTATAAGAGAAATAAGAGTTGAGATGACGGCAAAATAAAGGAGGATAGTGGAAGAGACCAATCCATTTTACACACACAAGCTTGGAACAGGACTTTTTATAAAGAGCTAGCTGACCCGGCAAACGCTGTTTTGCCTTATAAAACACTGTAATTGATCAGTTATCGAGCGGGATGAAAAATTTTTAAAATACTGAAATGGCAATAAAAAAATAGCGGTTGGTGATAAATAAGTAAAAATTTTGCGTCGTATGTATTTTTTAAAATAAAAACAAAAAATTCATCTTACTTGAAGGGTGAACAACCCTTGTCACTTAAGGGTATGGAAAATAGATAGTAGACGATTCTCAGACCTACTGAACCAAAAAGCCCAGAAGAAACTGCAAACTAAAAAACTACTTTCGACAATCGGATTAGTTATTTATTTTGTTGGGTTTTTCTTTAGTTAACCTATCTTTATTAGCTTTACCTTCTTATCAGTGAAGATAAGATTCACTCTTTTGGTAATCTATGACAAAATATGATAATCAAATAACACTACGTCTACGTCGTATGATAAGCTAATTAGGAAGAAAGAAAATTATTATTTTTACACAAAAATACATACAATGTAAACTCTATACAACGACACTGAAGGGACTGTGTATTTTATGGCGTTATAGGTAGACAGTGGTCGTTAAATGGATAGAATGTATTATTATATGGGATACAAGCTAAACCAACTATTGCCAATTGATTTCGACGCTTTAGAGAGTTTGTCGTTAAATCGAGTGACGTTACATGGAGTTTACACTGTATATACAATTGCTTATTATTATTATAAAATAAGCCTATGTGCACAAAAAGAGCAAATGCAGCATAATGCTTAGAGTACCAGGTACTCCAAGCAGGTACCTGTAGTCGTTTTTTTAAAGAAATTCGAAAATTCGCTTTCTTCTTACTCATTCTGATTTGATAACAAAATAGAAGACGTGAAGTTACAAATGTCTTCATATAAAATCAAGTAATACTTTTTAGGGTTCCATACCTAAAAGGTAAAAACGGGACCCTATTACTAAGCCTCCACTGCCTGTCTCCACTCTCCAGGCTGTATCTCAGAAACCGTAAGAGCTAGAAAGCTGAATTTCTATTATATATTTCTATACTATTTCTCGTGCCGCCTTAATAACAAACACTAAAAATAAAAAATTAAAATATTAAGGGGGGTCCCCATACATGTTTTTTCGTATTTTTGCTATATATCAATAACGGTAGCTGCTAGACACTTTATTTTCATTAAATATACAAATGTATATTAGCTATCAAGTTAAATTATATAATTTAAATAAAATAAATATTTGAGGGGACCTCCCATACAACAATAGTACGAAACCTTTCATGCGCGAGTCCAACTCGCACTTGGCGAACGTATACTTACCTAATAGTAACGGTACCTAGTAGTAGATATAATTGTTTTAGATTCTTGGATGGTATTTATCACTTATCTAAATAGCCAGAATCTTATTCTTTGGTTCTCTTTGTATTTTTATTATTATCAGTTACGACACAAAATTTTAACGAAATAGGTATCTCACAAATACTTATTAAAAGATTAACTAATTTGTTGTATCTTCTTATATATAACATTTCCATGTCACAATGTTAGTAACCGTACTCCTCCGAAACGGCTTGACCGATTTTTACCAAATTTTATATGCGTATTCAGTAAGTCTGAGAATCAGCTACTATCTATTTTACATACTCCTAAGTGATAAGGGTAAACTGTATTTAAGGCAAAGCAACGTTTGCCGGGTCAGCTAGTATTTATATATTAAGATTAAATGGTGAGGAAAATAAAATTCCAGTTAATTTGTAACATACGATGACTTTTAATACATTATCTAAGTATTTTACATTCGTTTTGTACAAAACAACGTATCGACGAAGTAGGTATACAACGTACATTTTTTATTCGACCTTAAGCGAAGCGGATCACAATAAAAGTAATTAAATTCTAAACAATAATATCAAAAAATTACGTATAATAAAATCGAGATCGTGTACATTTGGGAATAAGAAAACTTAAACACTGATGTCAGATGAAAGAATAGTTCAAAATTATTGTAAGTAAACCAATTTTACCAATATCTTTTCTAATAGTTTGCCTTACTATGTTGTACCAGCTAAGTTGTAAAAGTCATGTAGACTTTTTTAAAGGAATTTTTCTTCGATCAATAATGTACTAGATTTAAGGTGATCTCTCTAAAAAAGGCAAGGAAAATAAGACCACAAGTAAGAGTGTGGCCTTATTCGAGTTTGAGGAATTTAAGCGTTATTAGTCTAGTAATACAGTTGAATTTTCTAACGCTCACTGCGTACGGTCATACAGTTCTATAGTTGTTATCGCGGAGCAAGATAGCTTATTTTATATCAGCACTAGTCGAAACTCAATGTTAGGATACAGTGGTAAAGTGGACTTGAAACATATTTTGTATTTCGGTGTATATTATAAAACAATAGTATATTATGATAGATACAATAGTATAGTAAACTCATGCCATTTTTTTGTGCTGTGTTTGTATTCAACACTGAATCTGGTATATAGTTGATTGAAGGAGTTTCTTCAAAGCAATGACTTTGTAATTGTTGTCTTATGTGTATTGAAAACTCATATATGCCTACTTAAATTTTATAGTCATAGGTACCTCAAACATATCGACCTCTATATAGGTACCTATTTATTATTAGTATTCTTTCATTTGACATATGTATAGGTATATTATTATGTAGAAGTCGTCTACCGCGTTTATTGATAGTGCATGTACCTACTGCTTATCATTCAGACGTTGATAAATTTACATAAGTACCTACATGGAAGACATGAGCACAAAGTAATTGTGGAATGTTTTTAGTGTGATTCTGTTTTCTTTCACAAATTTCTTTATTTTAGCTAGAAAGGTGTGTTGAAAACAATATTTTCAACTATTTTTACAATATTCTATCAATTTGCATTATACATTATAACCAAGTTAAAGTATAAAAATTTTCCTTACTCAAATTCTTTATAACCTCTATTAAGAAGTGAGACAAATTAGTTTTAGAAAAAAAAAATGTTAAACATACTAAACAAGCTAAAAAAAAACGAATTCTATGCTCTTCAACTCTTTGGATCTATTTGTTATACAATCTATTTAACTAATTACATTTAAAAAGAAATATACAGAATAGGTACCTACCTAGATATTTTCCTTATAAAAAGTTTTTGATCTTTATTTTACAGAAATCATTAAATTCCTAAGGTTGGAATCGTATCGTATCTGTTTGATCGTGATTTAGCGCGGTTGATAGTTTTCTATACTGTAAAACTGAATACATAAATGTACCTTTTCTTTATCTTTTCAATATATAGGTACAACACCAAACATTTGATCGAATACCTACACAGGTATATCGGTGTTTATCTTAAATACGGATTTAATTATCTAGGGTATATTATTAGTAAGTCTAAATAATATTATTCAGATGGAGTTTGATCAGTAAAATATTAATTAAAACGTGAGTTTTTATAATAAAACTTTGTTTAAATCCCCAAAATTAAGAAATTTTGATCTACCTATTACATATCTTTTGGATCACCTGTAGAGTACTCAATTTGAGCATGCACTTAAAAAGAATAAACCTAAACTTAACAAATTAAATTGTTTCACAAGAGTTCACTTAAGGTCGAATCAAAAACAATTATAATTTGAAGAATGGCTAAATATCTACCTAACTAATGGAGCAAGAACATTGATTAACCAGACCGTTTTGACATTACAAAACTTGTTCTCAGACATCACAACAAAACAATCAACGTAATAACACAAAATGCAAAAGAATCAATTAAAAATAGTCCAAAAAGTCTGGTTCAACATTGCGACTAGGTATTGGGGTAACTTTCTTGGCGGAACAGCAATCAACAGACAAATTATTTCGAAAACGTAACCTTAATGCGCACAACTTTAATTTAACACAACCTATAAACAAAACCTAATAAACAAACGTCGAGTTAACAGAACACAAAAGAAAGCCACCCCATTTCCTAAAATATATTTCGATAGTTTTAATATCTTAAAAATTGGTTAATTCCTCCTTGTATACAACCTTGGCGGCCGCTCGCTCCAACATGGCCGCCGCACTCACACAGACAAACGTTCAGACACAGACTAGTGTGTGTACGGTCACCGCACTTGCCAGAGGCCGAGGTTGAGCACATTGAGCCGCGGCAGCTTCATGATAAAGTCCAGGCCTTGCGGCGTGATGCACGTGCAGCCGTACAGGTCGATGGCGGTGAGGCTGGCCAGCCCCTCGCTGAGCGCCTGCAGCCCGCGGTCCGTGATGCGCGTGCACTGCCCGATGTTGAGCGTCTCCAGCTGCGACAGGCGCGCCACGCGCTGCAGGCCCTCGTCCGTGAGGCGGCACGCGCTCAGCGACAGCGAGCGCAGCCCCGACAGCCCCAGGCTGGCGTGCGACAGCGCCTCGTCGCCCACCTTGTCGCAGAACGACACGTCCAGGCACTTGAGCCGGCCGCTCTCCGCCAGGTAGCCCACGCCCGCGTCCGACACGCCGTCGCACGCGCGCAGGTTCACGTCCTCCAGCTGCTGCAGCCGCGACAGGTGCCGCAGCCCCGCGTCCGTCACGGCCACGCAGAACGACAGGTTCACCGACTTCAGCTTGGGCAGCCCCGACGCGACGTGCCTCAGCGCCTCGTCCGTTAGCCTCTGGCAGTCCTGCAGTCCCAGGTGCTCGAGCTCCAGGGTCCCCCGAGCCTCTCCGCCGCCGCACAGGTGCGCTATTCCCGTGTCGTTCACGTACCAGCACGAGCGGAGGTTCAAGCGGCGCAGCTTCCTCAGTCCCCACGCGATCAGCAGCAGCCCGGTGTCGGTGATGCTGTAACACCCACCGAGCTCCAACTCCTCTAAATTCTTCAGAGACTGCGCTATCCTCCCCAGCGAGGAGTCGGTCAGCTGCTTGCACAGGGAGAGATTCAGCCTTTTCAGTGACGGCATGTCCGAAGCGAACGCGCTGGCTAGAGCCGCGTCGGTCACGCTGTAACATCCGCTCAGAGACAAGGATTCGAGGCCCGGTAGAGCTCCCACGGCGTCTCGCAGACCTCTTCTGAGCGATAGGATCTGCAGTTTCCTCACTCCCCGACGCGCTAGTGAAGAAAACAGCACGGGAGCAGGTCGCTTGAGGTGCAGCGTGGCTTCTACGCCGCGCCAGACGGACCTCCGGTCGGCCGCGTCGCGCCAGCTGCGGCATACCTGGGCCGCGCGGCCTCGGTCTTTTATCGGCAGTCTTTCGAATATTAGCGCCAAGATCTCGGGGTAGAGCCGCGATATGTGCGTACCGGACACTTCCGCCGGCGGCTCGGTGTGCACCGGCGGGAGATGCGGCCGGTGCAGCTTGTAGGGCGCGCTCCGCAGCTTCCTCTTGTTGGTGCTGGGCGCGGGCAGCTCCGTCAGGCCGAGCCGCTCGCCGCGCCAGCCGATCACTTCCTCCGTCCACGCACTCATGATGACCGCACTACACTAAAACATGTCACGGACGATGCATCGAACCGGTTACGGAAACTCGTGCAGAGAGACGACACGTCTATCTCTCACGGCGTGGTGGCGTGCACTGGCTGCCGGAGCGGGCGGCGCGCCCCGCACCCCGCGCGCCGCCCGCCCCGCGCCCCGCGCGCCTCACGCCGCGCGCTCATTGGTCGCCGGCGGCGGCACGTGACGCACTTCGTATCGATTCGGAGGCTCTGCGGCGGCATTTTTAAGTTGGCGCGTTGAGAGCCCGCCTTCGTCCCTCGCTGCTCCACACACCCGCCATCAAAGAATAGCCAAGCGATGAGAAAGCATAGAACTGAAAATAACAATGATGCCACGAGGCAGCGTGTCAAAATAGTATCTGCTTACATGAATTCGATCAAAATGCTAAGTTACTTTAGCTAGGTACGTAACTATAGGTATTCTGTATAAATTTTTGAAAAAATCTTTCATATGTAATATATTCTTTATATTATAATAATAATTACATTATAATCATTATTTGTACACCAATATAAATATGTTGATACTCGCAAAGAGGCCGTAATTTTGAATCAGCCATGACGAAACTTGGTACTGGTTTGACTACGTTAGAAATGCTACCATACAATATCACCTAAATCACATGGTGATTATTATTATTATTTTTAGCTGGTTCCGTCCAACAGCTAGGCAAAAGTCTCTCTTCCTCTTTTCACTCATCTCGGTTTTGAGCTTTTTGAGTCCAGTTTTTACAAAAGGTATGATAAGCTCTTAAATTTCAGATTTACATGACGCAAGTAGTGCGAAAACTTTGTTCGCAAAATTTATTTAGAGAACATTAAATAAGTTTATTTTATGAAGAAACAACCATACCTATACAAAAAATGTAGTAAGAATGAGACGAACTTAAATCCTTAGCATCTAAGAATCATGACATATTTAGGTAATAATATTTCTCACTCTCTGTGACCGTTAATCTTTGGCCGGAGTGATAAGGCGGCAAAACAACTCGGCGCGACGTATATTTTCGTTCGCGCTGCACTTGCTGTCGACTCACGACCACTTTACCAAGACACTTGTCAACTCCTTATTGAGCGCTATTCGCTTACAATAAAGTGTTAGCGCGTCTGAGAGAAGGGTCAAGTGATGTTGGTTCTTTGATAACACCAGCCAACTATTACAAGGGCGACTGGTCGCGGGCGTTCCAAATACGAAATTCGAATTCAAACATGTTTCCAGAACAAGAAACGGGTTGGAAGATGCTGGCTGTTAGAAAATGACTTATACATACAATAAAGATATGTAATACCTACACATATCTCCTACATATAAAGCTATACATAGTTACCTATACAATTGTATAACTGTGTATAAAAATTCATATAGTTTATGTTAAGTCATAACTCACTTGTATATATATTATATATATGGTACATACACATATCAGAAAAGTAATTTCAAATTGGCTGTACAAAATCGCGCATGACAAGCCACTGCCAATGGTAACATCTATCAGTGGCTATAGATAAAACAAGTACTGAGCGGCGCGATAGCAGTAGTATTGTATGTCAGTCTGTCTGTCAGAATAAATAAGATTGTAGACTGGCGTCGCGTCACTCGGCGCAATAATTGTTTTACAGAAACACAGTACTTTATTTGCCATAAATAACCATTATTAGTAGCAAATACTTAAAAGATTAGTTAGATAAATTAATCTTATACTTAATTTTCATTAAAAATTGTACATCATTGAATACTACACACAATAGCAATTTTATTGTATGTAATGTGTTTACATATCTAACGCCATCCATAGTAGGTAAAGGTCATTTATGTATAAATTTTAATGTGAACTCACAGTTAGGTACCATTGGATTTTTTACCTGACTTACCTTTAGAGTTATTCCCGAAGTAATTGCCTCTGCTAAACATTTCTACGCGTCAATGAGATCGATAAATAATGTTAGATAATTTCGAGTAATTCACCAATAATCCAGTTACATTACAAATAATATTTATTTTAACTCTGTCAATGTATTTTAAAATGTAATATTACTTAGTAAATATTTGAATGAAGCTTTATTTCGACAGTGGTAACAGCGCCATCTCGTGACGAGTAGCCTAACAACTCAACCTGTTGTACCATAGATAAGAAATGTATTGTAAGTTAAAAACATAGATTATATAATACAACAGATATTAAACGTAATAACAAGCAACAATTTCCCCTTGTTTGCTATGTTAAATGACACTAGAACAAAATTGTTCCAAACACCAGCACATTTTGTTTCCAAGTGAACAGATGAAAAAAATAATAATAAATAAATAAATGCCTCTCCTTCACTAGACCTCTTTGGTTAAAAACTTCGCTCAAGTACATTTTTGATCAAAGGTTTATATAGAGGGAAATTAAACGGCTTTGTCTCTTTTTACGTGCTTTGTAAATCTTGCTTCATCAAACCAAAACAGTAAAAATATTTAGGACTCAAACTCTGTTGAAGCTGGCAACATTGAACTGTCAATTGCCAGATCATACATCAAACTTGTGTGTGTGTCATTTATCTATTTGTAAACACACCTGTTCTGTTACAAATAATTAGTTGTTTGCTTACTGCTTAAATAATTGATATGGTTAACATTTTGTAATGCAAATTTAGAAAAATGTGCAGTGCAGTGAAACATTCCTTATAAATATTGTGTTTTAACCAAATCAACAAAGACTGAATTGCGTCAATATAGGTTCAAACGGTTACTCTACATTATAATTAAATGTACTAAGTATTTACTTTCAACCAAATACTTAGTACATTTAATGAAATTACTGTTACTTATGTACCTATTTATAATCCATTAATTTTGAAGTTGGTACCATCAATGAAGACCACGAACCAGAAAGAATCTGCCCTTCCTGGCTGGAATGGTCGTTGAGACCTTTCTCTTTTTATATATACTAGCAGCCAGTCCTAGCTTCGCACGGGCTATAAAATAATCTAAGATACAAAGAGAAACAAGGTATAGTCTATGTTACTCAGGGATAATGTAGCTTCCCAACGGTGATATATTTTTTTTAATCAGTCCAGTAGTTTCAGATATTTGTGTCAAACAAACAAAAATTAAACTTTTCTTCTTTATTGGTATAGACATATAATATCAAAATATTTGTATATAATCGAGTACTTATGTAGCACCATTAGATCAGCTAATTTAGGTGATCTGAGGTTGAAGCCGCGTTGACACGATCAGAGCCAGCTCGGACCGAGTAGACTTGTAGGAGTAATTTCATAAGAGTGTACTAGGATAGCTGTTGATATTATCATGGTTTGCTCGGATCAATTTCGTCATTATTCTAATTATTTTTATTAGTCAACATCGAAAAATGACGGATTTAGTGTGAAGTGGCATCGGAATTGTCGCAGATTTTCTGATAAAGGAGCTAAGACACTCTTGGATTATATGCCACTTTTTTTTCGCATAAGACTCAACGATATATTATATTATGATAACTGTATTGGGTTGAGTGACCATGCAGAGACAGACATTTAAAAAGTGGCATTGTCATCTACTGCACTGGGTCCGATGACACATTTAAAATGTAGGTCCCCGCTGTTAGTCTTAGTACAGGCAGTTGTTATACCAATTCAGAGGCCTTCGGTTAGCATGAAAGTTTACCACAGGTGAAAGCTTCCACACCATCCAATGAAACTTGCCCTATTATATCAAGTGCGTTATTGTAAAGTTTGGGCATATTATTAATATTGTTAAATATGCCGAGAAAAAAAAAACAGTATTTGCGAGAACTTGCTGCCAAGATGAGAGAGAAAAGTCGGTAAGCACATTTATTTTTTATTTACTGTGCCACAGAGAAAATAACTTAAATATATATCTTACAAGGATAATAGTACAGAAGTGTGCTTTTAGCCATCCTAGATAAGCAATTTATTATTATTTGTAAATTTATTATCATCCATTTATTTGATGATCCCATTCAGTTTTAGTTAAAAAATTATTTATTTTATTTAATACAAGTACATTTGGAGGAACAATGTTAGTGAACCTTATAAATCTTAACATATTACATCATATTAAAAAAAAATGTTTTGCAAGCATAGGTATTTGCTTATTTAAACCTTACTGCATTCATATTTATAAAACATTCACAGACATCTAGTCTAATCCAGACAATGCCATTGGTGTGGTCACCATGCTTATAGTGCCAACCAGAGAGTGCCAGGTTCGATTCAAGGCACAGCCAAAATCTATGTAATGAGCTATTTTGTTGGCAGTCGATTTAGGTGTTCAATATGTATTGATATAGTAATAAAGTATTTATGTAGTATATCAGTTGTGTTAGCACCCATAATACAAACTATAAATGGTGTGTGTGAAATGTGGCTTAATATTTGAAATAAAAGACTATTAAGAGGACACATTATAAGTTGACTGAAATGGCCACCGGACTTGTCAAACTGCATCATAATAATATTTTTCAAGAATGAATATAATATTAGAGATCCTTAAAAAATATATTTATCTGTTTCTAGATAAATAGGGAATTAATTAATTCTAGTTACGTATTTTTATCTGGAATATAACATAATATCTAGCTAGAGTTTCCATATTTTCCAAATTCGTATCAATTTCAAAACTTCAAAACTCGGAATTTTTTTGTATAAAATATGTAGGTTTATATTATTAATTAACTTTTAAAATCAACGTATGTACTGTGCTAGTTTCTCCTGCGCACGCGCACGCGAAAAAGTGGTTTGTGCAAACCATCTATAGAAAAATGGGTAATCACAGTATAAAAAAAGGACATAAAAGGAAACGCTTACGTCAGCTCAGAGAACTCATGAAAAAGATAAGGCATAATCGGTAAGTACTGAACAAAATATAAGTCATATATTTTGAAAATTAATATTGTTTTATTTTTGACGTGACAACGTCTTAAATTAGGTTGCGGCTGGGAGTCACTTATGAAAAAGTGTAACGCCCGGTAACGTTACGATGAGTCACCGAACGAGAGAGAGGCCCGCCGAATGCCTTGCGTCTCTCTCCCACTCAACTATGATCGGTCTGCCGCGCGCGCAGCACGCGGCAGACGTTGTCACGTAAAATCTTCGCCCGTAAAACCGACTTTACAGGCAACCATTTTTTTTTTGTTTATTCATCTCTGATACACATGAAAATGCCTTACCGCCATGGATTTTATCACAGTGTTACCTTATATCACATAATTTATGATCAAACAAACCAAGTGAAGTTCGATCATTATTATATGAGTCACTTCAATTGAAGATATGGTATTATTTTTGGTTTAATAACCTTTATCCTACAGGCAAAATTTCACGGTATTTAGAGTTTGTTTTTCTGTGGCCTGGCAACCCCGCCTCGGCCACCTTGGCTTCATTACTTTAGAGGTTTTTGCAAAACAAACTTTATAATCAGTAGGCCTTGGAACATGTAGCTGTGTTCCTCGGGTGGGATTTGTGTTGTTACCCATATCTTCAAATGCTACTACATTAACACACAGGACTAATTGTAGATCACGTGAAGAAAATTTATAGTTGGGATATTTGGTTTTACAGATCCATAGAGGCAGCCCTTGCTAAATATTAAGTTCGAAAATATAGAACTAATGATATGTACTGAACAATTGAAAATATTTGTTTACAAATCTGTTAAACGTAACGTTGTATTGTTTGAGTGTGTTATCGGGGAGTAAGGTCAGCAAAGGCCAGCATTAGGTGGAGTGCAGGTGACCGACCGCCACAGATGCTGCGAATGCTATCCGCTGCGATTTGTGGAACCCAGAGCAAGGTTAAGTTTTCGTATTATGCTCCTCTGATTGAGACAGCCAGTATTGTAGTAGTAACAGTAATAAAACGTGGAACATTAGGATCACGGTGCTTCTAGCCCGTGACCTCGGGGTTCCAATGAGGGAGCGAGGTCAGGATCCTCGGTCAGGGTGGTTTTTGACGCAGCGAGTTTCCTTGGCAATCCAGAGGGGTAACGCCGCTAGCATTTTGGGGACCTTCGGTGCAGCGCGGGGCATAGTCTGTTTTAGTTGTTTTTAGTGTTTGTGCTGTTTCTATTTTTAATTAAAAGTGACATGTATTGTGTTGTGTAAATATAATAATAAATTGGACGTAAATTTATAAAATAAATATTAACACATTCAACATAGAATCGTAATTACTCAGAAAAATAGAAGAAAAAAACAATCTATCCATATGTGCTTCTCTTATAAATAAATTATACTATCATCTTAATTATTATTGTGTACCTAATATATTAGGTCACTAAATATTTTTTGTATATTGTTATATAAAACTATAATAGTCTTCTATCTGTCTATACGCCTGACGTATGTATGTCTATTGGATTAATACTTAGTAAATTACTAACTTAAATTATAATTGTATATTTCTTTGTTCCAGATTGAAGCCACAGGCCTTAATAGACGGATCTTCTAGCGGAAATGTGGCGCAGGTATTGTGCTTTAATTAATTTCTATTTTTTAGAGTTCCGTCCACTTAGGGTACCAAAGGAGATCTTATTTTTGTGACTCCGCTAGCATTCGTCTCCGGATGACACATTAACCTTGATAACTAGACAGTTGTCATGGTTAATGTGTTGTTCCCTGTTCCCTGAGAGCTATAATCTGGCGGTATTCAAAGCAAGAGTGAACCGGTTTTTTCTGGGTAAGCGCGCTCCACCTTAGATCATAATGTCGCTTGCCATCAGGTGAATTGTAATCAAGCGCAAGCCCATTTAATGTAAAAAAAAAGTTGTAACATGGCCAGATGAAAAAAAAACATCGTTTACCGTTAGAATAAACACTTCTAATATAAAAAAATAATGAGCAATAAGATGTGCACTCTGACATTGGATTAAGACAAGACATTTATCAGGGATGTGGATACAATCTTTTTTGTACTAGACACGCGAATCTATCATCACTTTTCTTCGTCTGCTGGTTTTGATGGACCAGTGAGAATTGGTACTTTACACCATCTTTCTACCATTGATACTCCCCTTTTCGAGTTTAGTCAATTTTCCGCTTGTGATGACAAAAAGAGCATGCAGTCGATCTCTTCAAATGCATCTTATGAGCTAAGTGGCTAGGCTCAGATGTCGAGAGTTTTTCAAGTGGCTTGAATAACTCTTAACTTGGCTTAACGACTGTTTATACTTACTAAAACTCGTCCGGAACCCACAATTTTTAATGTGTCATTCGAAACTTAATCTGGGTAGCGCCCAGATAGAGGCCCGCATCGACCATTGCTGAGCTTTGATGATCGCTTAAGATCACCGTAGTTAGCCGAGTGACAAGCTTTACTTACAAACAATAATGATATCTCATGTAGGTATAGGTCTACCAATTGTATAAAACCCATGCATTCAATTGCTTCTTTTTACTTTCAGGGGATCGAAGGTGAACGCACGAGCTGTCAGTCCCAAGCCGAGTCCCAACAAGCCTCAAACCTTGAGGTCGCATTGCAAATCAAGAATAGTCTGACGAAACTCCGGCGCAAGTCTAACCCGGAGGAAACTGGTCCTCTATTGGAGCTAGAAGTATTTCTCGAGAAGACTGAACCTGAGAAGAAAATTCTAAAGTACGTGGACGAATCACAGCCTTTAGAGGAGCCAGACGAAGACGTTGAGAGTCCTCCCAAAAGGAAAGTAGTCAAACGAAAAAAACAAACCCCACCGCAACCAGCCTCACCGGTTAAAAGAAATCTACGCAGACAGACTGTCCTGGCAAAACAACAAAAGGAGATAGAAAGTATTTCTCTTAACCCAGCATATAATGCTGATGGTACTTCAGATAAAAATGATAAAAAAGAAGATACTAGAAGAGCTAACAAACCCAAAAGAGAGATTAAACACCTCGAATGTATTCCTGTCGAGAACGAACCTCTCGTTATTCCATCTTCGCTAGAATATAAAGAACAATTGTACGAGTTTGGAAAATTCGTGGCAGAGCAGCTGATGACGTTTAGCGAGATAGACGCGAGGGCGGCACAAACGGAAATCAAAGAGGTAATTAAGACATACCGGCTCAAGTATAAAATTAGGAATTGTTTGACGAAGCCGCCCTCAATCGTACCTTCAACGTCGGAGATTAAGCAAAATGAACCAAGCAAACAGATCAAACAAAAACTAGGATCTAAAACACAGCCGAAGCAGGTTAAACCAACGACACAACAAAAAACTAACAGTAGAAAAACTACAAAAACACCAACGCTAGTCAATTCCTCTGGAAAGAAAACGAATGCTGAAACTCAGTCGAATGCCACTAAAACCGTGAATGTAACTGCACCACACGCTCTGCCTTGTGAACCATCAACACCAGGAAGTGTGTCCCAAGCCGGCCCACTAAATGTTATTTTACCTTCAATGATTTCTACTCAACTGAGTCAGAGTGATTTTCCGAGTTTGAGAGTGATCGTACCCGGAGACAATGGAAGCTTGAAATTGACGAGTGCACAAAAAGTTGATTCCATCGTGCCTATAGTGAATTTCCCAAATGCACCACAAATAGGGAGCATAACTCCAAATGATCTCAATCCGAATCTGCCCAGTGCTGGGCCGTCTGTGAGCAAACCAACTATGCCGGTGATTGTTGGAGCACCATCTGTGCCACTAGTAAATATTGGAATGGGGCAATCGGGGATATTAAGATCATTACTACTAAATACTCCGACAGCTGTCCAACAGTATCAAAAACAAACTCTAGTATCAAATACAGGGACAGTGGCATCTCAGCCTTCACATTCCCAGACAAGCGTTAAAACTACAGAAAGCGAAATACCTGGACTAGTAGATGTTGTACCAGGTTTGAGTAGTGACGGAGTTGACCCTCTAAAGCTGGAACCAGTGATGCATAGTGAGGAAATGGATCCAGCGAGTGGAATACAGGGTGTACCAATAGAAGATGCAGAATCAATAGTTTTTAAATGTGAAGCCAGCAGTGATGAAGACAGTAATGATAATGATGACTGATGTGAAATGTTATTGAAGTGTATTGTTAGTAAACACTTACAAAGCCAATGAAATGGTGAAACTCTTGAACTGATTGTTATAAACTAAGAAAAAAATATTTTGAATAACTTATACTTCTAATACATTAAATCTGATTAGAAAATTCTTTATTGGACACAATATTTTAAATAAAGTAAGTTTTTAGTAGGCCTACAATAATTGGCATAAATATTCTTAAGATTAATCTTTAAATGACTTTTAGTATATTTATCTTTTCTATACTTTTAACTGGTTATAATTTATAATAATCAAACTGTAAATTAATCATTTCGTTTATATCCTCGCCATTAGAAATAGTCAAAGAAAAGACTCCAAAATTATTATTAAAAGTTGAAATGAGTCCAACAGTTTCGGTGATTTCCGAGCACCATCCGAGGACCATGTGTTTTTGTTAAATTGAGAAATGAGTATTATATTAAAAATAAATGAATCACTTTTTTAATTTGATGTATCTACTTTAGTAGTATTTGTGTAAAGATCGAATGAAACCTGTTTAAATGTAGATGATGTACATAATTGTGTTGAAGTTTTTCTGTACGGTTCTTCTTAAAGGTTTTATAAACGACACTCAAATCATAGAGGTCTAATTGTAAATCTATGCCATATTTTACATTTATTTTACAATTAAAATTATCCTTTTAAAATGTATTTGTATTTTAATTCGCAAGGATATCCCAGCACTGTCGGATTAAAGAATTTACGAAAGGGTTGAATTTCCACAGTCTGTCAGAGACAATTTTTTTAGTTTCTGCAGCAGAGTTTCAAGGAGGTTTCAGTAAAAGAGTATAAGTTTAAATCAACGGTTAAGCTCTCCGTCTTTTGACAGTTGGTCTTATTGTGTTTTAATTAATGGCGTTACTCCAATTTTGCATAAGGGTGCATTTTAGCTAAAGTAATATATCGTTTTTTGTGCAAACACAACTTTCTTGCTATTATCATAATGATTGAGATTCGAATTACACTATTAAATTTTAGAACTGACAAATATTGTAATCTTGCATGCCTAACGGTAAGAATAGAGCCGACTTATTTAAATAAAACCACATTTGTACCTATTTTTCTACTAATAAATGATTTGATTTGATAATTATCTCTAGGCCGGCGTTCTCTTTAGGCGCAGCAAGGCGAAATAAGAAATATTTTAGGCGAAGGATAATTACTATTAGAGCAAAGTCTCAGGATCGCCTAACCTACATAATTTTAGATACATTCTGATGCAAATCTGCTAAGAGAAAACATTCTAGTTATGACAAGCTACCTTCTTCAAATAGCACCTATCTTCAAACCATAGTTGCATTTTATTATTATGAAGCTCGGCTTTATGTCTAGTTCAACTACTTACCAACAGATGGCGCTGTGCACAAATTAAAGTTTCAGTTCAATCGAAATAGCAGTAAAAATATCATTTATTCTCCCGGAATCGCTAAGAGGGTTTGGATTTACATGGAATATTTTTATAATTTCCAATTAAATTGGGATATAAGAAAATTTTCTTTATACTTTTTAGATATGAATCAAATTAATGCTAAAACTTGATTAAATTATAACGTATATTTCAAGCGTAAAAGATGGTTTTGAGTTTGGGTGTTATTCGTGTGTTGTGTCTATGGCATTTGAAAAAAACATGTGAAGCGTTTGTTTGTTTGGAATAAAAATAATTTATTACAAGGTTCCAGCAACAATACGCCTGAAAATGTTAACAGAGCAAAACAACTTATCTACCGTGGTATTTAAATATTGAAGAAGTGTGGCTTGGACGACGACTTTTCACTCTGACGGCCCCTAGTTCGATCCCAGCTCTACACCAATGACATGTTTTTCAAGTTATGTGTGGATTTGCACTCGCTTTACGGTGAAGGAAAATATCGTGAGGAAACCGATACGTTTGAAGATCACAATATCCGAAGACGTGTGTCTTCGCCAATCCGCACTTGGCCAGCTTGGTGGATTATAGCCTATATCTGTTTTCTAGTGAGTGATGGCAAGTATAAGCAGCTCACTATACGGTTCCACTGCTGGGACTCGGGGCCTTCTCTCACATGGAGAGAGATATAGGCAATATTTTTATTTTTATAAAATATAATAGTTCTCCCTTAACACTTAGTCAAGGACGTTGTTTGGGTTAAACAATTGCTTGCGCAATGTATTTGTAAAGATCGGTCAATTGGTATGTAATACCCCATGTAATAATATATTAAACAATTATATATACTAGAAAAATAAATTCATATATGTATATTTTTTTTCTCTTTTTGTTCTTTTTCTTTATTTGTTTTTGTACTATATATATGTGTTTTGTTCCAATTATTTTTTTGTTTATAACATATAGGCAATAATCCACCACGCTGGCCACGTGCGGGTTGGCGGACGACACACGTCCTCGGCTATTGTGGTCCTCAAACATGTCGGTTTCCACGAGCGAGCATGGCTTGGTGGGAAAAACGTCTGCTTTCAATAAGTAGGTAAATAAATGATTTGATAAAGTTTCGGTATTAAGATTTAGAAATTATATTTGTGAGGACTATTTGATCGGAGAACTTTTAGTTATTCGTGCTAATGAGGTTTTACTTAACAACACGTTGGCGTAATGTTTATCATGCCGGATTGCCAATCAAGAGGGTGCCGGGCTCGATTCCCGGCGCAACCAACATCTTTGTGATGAACTAAATTTGTTGGCTGTCGGTCTGTGTTAAATATGTATTAATATAAAGTATGCATTTTGTATGTATCGTATATGTAGCACATATATAAGTTTTGTTAGCAACCATATTACACACTAGAAATGGTTTAGTATGGGGCTAACCTAAATGCTTAGGTCTAGTGTGTGAAATGTGTCCTAATATATTTTTTATTTTATTTATTTATATTTGCTTATACAATCTAAAGTTCCTTTTCAACTTAACAAAGACGTCCAGAAAGAATTATCCACCAAAAAATATCTCAAGTGCCCTCCAGCCTTAATTCAAGTTATAGGCACCTACCTAAGTTGAAGTTAAGTCTCAAAGCCAGTCTGGTCCAACCTACCACCGGACGCGCACGCCGGGTGCTTGCTTATTCTTAACTTAATCGTAACTTAAGCCGGCTCAACGAAACATTTTCACTCAAATCTCACATTTCTAAATGACTGAACAACTTTCAAAACTTTACAAGTGACGTTTAAGTAAGAAACAATTGAAAACTTGTGTTTGTGGCGTTTTGTTTCGAGTACTTTTTGTTTTGTTTTCGTGTTTGTGGAATGCGAATTTTCATGTGGATGCTGTATTGTGTGTGACTTTGTTGTTTTTTGTGTTTATTTTGTTGCTGAGCGTATAAGTTTGCGTAACTTAGAAAACCAACTTAATATTTTAGTTAGTTTAAAATATGAGGTTAAAGTAAAAATAAGTTAGCATCTCCTAGTAGGTTCTTTTAGTACATAACCTATACCTATCATAATTTTACGAGCAAATCGCACTAGTATTTAAAAAAACGCATATGAAAATACGTCCATATATGTATATAGATATGATTTACTCTTTACGCTCATACGGCTGTACCTACCTATCTATTTGTATTATTTTAAAGATATTATGATTTTAGATTAACACGTGTATTACCTTTTCCTTTCTTTCTTTATCCATTCGGGTACAACATTGAAATAGGATGTGGTATAATATTTGTAGTAAATATTCTGTTATAGATAACAGATATATTATTAACGCAAGAAAAGTTTCTTAGTTACCACTAAGAGCTTTTTTGAATATTTAAAATAAAATTTTATCAAAACTACATATAATCGAAGTTTACCTAAATAAAATAGTTTGCATAGTGGTAGAGCATTTTCTAATTCCTGGTTAGCAACCCTGAGGTTTCGGTGTTCCGACAGCCAACTTGAGAGCTAGTAATTCAAGACTAAATATGCTCCACCTTTCGGCTAGTGTCGCTAACTCATGCGGTGACGCGCCCTGTTGGTCTAATGCCCTAGCTGTAAAATAATGACATATATTTTTATATGACATATATTATTTCCTTATTAGGTATCTACGAACATTACTTAATTTATGTTCAACTAGCGACCCGCCCCGGTTTCGCACGGGTGTAATGCTTATACTAAATACACTACAGAAAAACATACATCGTCGCGGAGTTTTCTGTAGACCTTTTCAATGTGTACAAATTACTGTTAGTTACTGTATTAATTTAATTTATACTACTACAAGTAATGCTGAAATAAAAATATTCAATATTCAAATAATTAGTACATTATTTTGATAAATGTCGTAGGGTTCAGCCTGCGTTTGCAATGTAAACTGAAAAAAATATAATTAACGACATCACATTAGAAACCTCAAAAATAACAGTATTTCTCCACTATACGTAATAAACCTTCCTCTTGAATAACTCTATCTAGTAACAAAAACTACATCAAAATCCGTTGCGTATTTACCTATAGAGATTTAAGCATACACAGGGACATAGGGACAAAGAAAGCGACTTTGTTTTATTCTATGTAGTAATACAAGTCTATATCATTCTACCAGGGCCTCAGGTTCTCTTTCTTGAATGAAATTCTTCAATATCTATACGAAAAGTGCATTGAAATCAGAAATAATGAGCTTCGAATCAAAAGCAACCCATTATACCCATATCTACGCCTCCCTTAATAATTATAATTTCTAAATCACAATAGAAAAAGCTAAAGCGTAGCTAATGCTCATAATAAGGCAGCGACAACCACAGGGCCCCTCAAACTTTTATATGAAACGATACGATTTCTATACGACTTGATGAGAATTTGTTTTGTTCACCACTTTACAAGGATTTGTTTACCAATTTTACCAATAAAGTTTATTGATAGCAATATAGCATATTTTTATTACATTATTTTATTTTTCATGTAATTTTTAATTTTAGTATGTATAACAAGCTTATTAAATATGATGACTTTTTTAAACATAATAAATAACTTCTTTTTATTACATTAATATCCCGTGTAAATAAAATGTGTGTAGATAGAATGGTAAAATTGGGAGAAAAACAGCATATTTTGAATAAACCCTTATTATTCTGTTTAAATGATAGAGTTTTTTTTTCAGTTTCGTTATCTTTGTTTCAGTGTTATAATTAGAGTTCCAAAACACGATAACGTACGTAAAAAAATCTCGATAGATTTTTTTATTGAAATACTAGTTGACACATGTTTGTTACTTAGTCCCGTTCGATCGTGTGTATAATTTTTTTTATGGATATACATACTAAGTTAGGCCCTCGACGAAGGCTAATTTTTAACCCGAGTTTACACAGGTTGTGTGTATATGTCATATACATATGTATATTTTATACACGAGACATAAGTAGGAGCAAGAGAAGAAAAGCATTTCGGCTTAATATTCATAGGATTTCGAAGTTTTGGAGTTCTCTGCCTGAGGCTCTGTTTCCTGAGAAACACCATCTTGAGATCTTCAAATCGAGATTGAACAGGTTCCTTCTAGGTGAGCGTGCCACAACGTAGACCACAACGCTGGCTTAACATCAGGCAAGCTGTGGTCAAACGCAAACCTATTACAAATAAAAAAAAAAGATTTCAAATCTTTTCTAGATTGACTTACCGATAAGACTAGAAATAATAAAAGTCGTTGGTTGAAAAACCCTATATGGGTAGGTAGATGCAACAATAGGCAAGTTATTTTTTACAATAAGTTGCTCATCTGGTTTAATCCAGCGCTGTGCTTCGGTAAAATAAAAATAAATTACAATCTCCTTTATGCTTATCGAATCAAGGTAGGTAGGTAGATATATAACTACTTCATACCATAGCACAGAATAATAACTTGTACTTCGACCATAGTCACAGGATAAGTAATGGGTTTTCATTTAGCCTAGGATGCTTGTGCTTGAAAAATAATCTACATTTAAAAAACTATATTTATTTCTAAAGGTCTATATTCCGCTAGTCAAATCACGTGTTCATTTGACTAACGTTTAATTAAAAAATTAAGCCAATATTTTTTTTTACAAAATATTATATAAATATAATATATTATTAGCTATCAAATAAAATTATAAAATTTAAATAAAATAAATATTTGATAGGAGCCATACAACAAACGTAATTTTGGAGTAGTCTCTATTAATTCACAGAATATTGGATTACGTATTAAAAATAATTAAACCTGAACCCATCATGCGCGAGCCTGACACGCACTTGGCCAATTATGTATCAATTTTCCAATAAATCGTGAATAATAAATAATATAAAAAATGGGTTTCGTTTGATATTCCCTATACACGTATGTATGAATGTTATTTTTGTGATATTATTAAAAATACTACTTTACTACTAACAAGCTCAGAATGCGCTAGGTTTCACGGCTGACTGACAGGCAGCAAGGATTATCCGCCAGGATTACATTTTACTTTCGATCTTTGACCGACCGTGTTTACTTCACACCCGTATTCTTAAATAGCTAGAAATGTTTAGTAAATCGTCTATTAAAAGTTACTTAGACAATATAATGTAGGTACATGTTACATGAATTTGCACACCCTAACGGATATTATATAGAGTACATTAAATTTTAATACTTATAACCCCTTTCGACCTATACTTTGCAAATAAAAACATTTGATTTGTTTCGATTTGTAATTGCACAACAAAAAAATAAACTGACAGAGGTAGTACGTAGTACGTACGTGGCCTTATCGCCGCGTAATGTATAATGCGATTTCTGCCTGGCAACCTTTGGACTCAGAATACAGAAAGCTGTATTCTGAGCCTTTGGATGGATCCTTGAGGACCAGTGATGTACAAACTTGATAATCATAAATTCATTTGTTTCAGGCATGTTAGCCCATAAGAAAACACATTAAATTAAATATTGTAATAAAAATTAGAGTACATTAAATTCAAATACGCGCTGTTCAATTAATAAAATGGAAATATATAAATAGGTAAATGTTTATTCCGAGTAAAAAAGCAAAGTATGTCAATTAAATCAATATTTTGGAGCTGGGCTCTTGTCCGTGGAGATTTTTCCAGGTAGTTTCTATCTTCGGCCAAATCCTTAACCTCCCTATACGACATGACTTTCGCCTTCTCCTTAATTTGGTATCAAAATGACCTTCTAGGTCTTCCTCTTCCTTTCCTGGCTTCTATCTTTCCTTCTATGACGTTTTAAATGAAATTGTCATGTCATAAAACCTTCCACCCTTCTTTTTCTGTTCTTATTTATTTATTTACTAGTTGGCAAACTTCGTACTGCTTCAAAGTTCACATTGCCTCTAGAAAACGTTTGTATGGGAAATAAAAAACGGCTGTTTTCAGGATTTTCCTGGAAACTATTCGATTTTTCTCGCCTTTTAAACCTTCCCTAGACCTCCACGAACATTTCAAGACTAAGATAAGATAAATCCGTTCAGCCTTCTCGAGTTTTAGTGAGACTAACAAACAGCAATTCATTTTTATATATATAGAAGATTTATACCTTTGTTTCAGGCAAATATGGCCGATAACATAGAATACATACCATTAAACTATGGTTCTTTGATCTTGTACTTGGCATAGTACCTAATAATACATGTTTATAATAAGTAACAAAATACATAAATATTTTCAATCTTCATAAAGTTTACAAAAAAGCGAAAGAAACTTAAACCATAATTATAAGGTTTCCACCCATTCATTACAAATCAATTAAAACCAGAGCCTGTAGTTCATTAACCAAGCTCACAATCCTGTGCCAACGACCGGACGAAGCAACCAATATACAAAAAAAGTTAGGTAAGTTATAGTATAGATATTATACATGCGATGTACCTATCTATCTACTTTTAGGCATACAAGAATGAGTTTCTATAAACATACTCGTATAGGAAGTTCTAAAGTTTGGTGTTTAGGTATTGCGTAATCCGGTTTTTGATACTGATTAACAGTAACTTTTTATACATAATATAAAAAGTTACTACGAAAAATTATACGGGTATCTGTTTAAATAATTGGCAAAATGCGAGTAGGGCTCGCTCATTAAGGATTCCGTACCATTGTTGTATGGGAGCCCCCTTAAATATTTATTTTAACTAAAATGTATAATTTATTTTGATAGTTAATATACATTTATATATTGTGTGATAATTTTAAGTGTCTAGCAGCTACCGTTATTGATATATAGCAAAAAATACGAAAATAACACGTTTATTGTATGGGGTCCCCCTTAATACTTTTTATTTTTTTTTATATTTAGTATTTGTTGTAATAGCGGCACGGGAAATACATATCTTTTGAAAGTTTCAGCTTTCTAGCTATTACGGTTTCTGAGATACAGCCTGGAGACAGACAGCGGAGTCTTAGTAATAGGCTCCCGTTTTTACCTTTTAGGTACGGAACCAAAAGTTTTTTGTTTTCGTAAGTCTTGGAATAAAAGCTCTACCTTTGTTATGTTATACAGACAGCCGTTTTGAGAGGCAGTTATTCCAGACTTGGCATGCTACACCTTAGACTAGAATGTCGCTATAATGTGTAGTTACGCGCCCTACTAGTCAAATGCTTACTTCGAAAGTGTAAAAAAAATATACATTTAAGATAATTTTAAAATATTTGTTAAGTTTCTACAAAATAAATAATAAGTACCTATCTAAATAATTAATTTCTTATTAATCAATTTACATCAACGATTAATATAGCTTGCGTTATAAATACTATATTAAATTGAGGCAAAGTTGTAATTTCATTTAGGTGAAAAGTAGTTATGTAACGTTAAAAAAAAAGTTAAAACGTTATTATTATTTTATTTAGTTACGCTCAGCAACATTTCTAGATAAGCATTATTAGTTATTCGATAACTAAACTAAACATTCAAGTAAAGCTTTTTTGTTTATTTAATTTTACGCACAACACTTAAAAGTGACATTTACAAAAATGTGATCGACACCAAGGTCTATCTGTAAATGATAGCTATCGAACTTTTTCTGTCTCTTTAAATCTAAAACAAAAAAATGAAGAAGACATAGCAATCCAAAATGGCGTCATAATAATTACAAGATGGCGTCGAACTCCGTGTTCCGATTTCTGATTCTCCTGGCGGCGCTGGTGTGGATCTTTGCTGACGAGAAGGTGGCTCGAGGGAAGAGGGAACCCTGGACCAACGGGAGCTGGTTGTGAGTACCAACATAAATTTATTTTTAATTTACTTTAACTTGTCGATTTACTTTTGTATTGTGATTCTAGTGCTCATTTGACTAGCCACCATAAAGTTGAAAATCTGTCTCCAAACACTTAGGTGTTTATTATTATGTATTGGTATATATTATAATGTATTTATCTTGCCATGATATGTTATGTATTTATTCGATTTCCTATAGGCACTTATGTTATTACACCTCGTCTTTAAGTTCAAGTAAGTGAAGTTTAAGGTCTTTCTTTCTTTGTGTTCTATTAACGATAAGGTCGCCAGTTAAGGCACTAGCTTTTAAGTTCTTTAAGGTTTTCTGAATTCAATTTTTTGTGAGTGTTTTAATAAAGTGTTTACCTATATATTTATCATTTACTAATCTATTCATTAATTCTAAGTCTAACCGTTTACCATTGAGTATACTTAAACTAAACTAAGTTCTAGCTAGACCATAAAACCTGTAATTCTATCCTCTATGGTGTATAAAGAAGTTTATCCACAGACTATATCTGACGTTAAAACTTTTACGAGCCTAAGCTACAAGAGAAAGCAGAATTTATGTGTTCAATCTACAGATTGCTCTGTTATTTGTTTTTGTCACAGAATTCTACGATATCTAATATTAGATGAGATGGAACTAAAATCGAATTTGACAAAGTTTGCTATTTGCGAAAAATAAACAAAATTAAAATGAATTAATCAATATTTTGGAACTACTTTCTTCAACATATTTTTTTTTTAGGAAATTACGAAGAAGTGTTTATAATAATTAATGATTATAATAAATAATAAAATCATTTATTCGGGCCAAAAATAAGTGAACATATTTAACAATTACTATTTTCTCGAGTATTACAATATGTTAATTTAATTATAGCATAAATTAGCTTACAATGAAAATTATTATAGTTCTAATATATTTTACAAAATTATATAAACAGTAAAAGCTGATTAATATTATAAATTAGGTTGTAGATTAAATGCGCTTTTTACTTTTGATAATATATTATGTATATGGAATTAGAGGATTATGAGATTAGATGAAGAATATAAATAAAGTAACGTATGTTGAGTTAAAAGTTTGAGATATTTTTTGTTTTTTTTTTGAATTGATCCTGCTAGCGAAGCGAGAGAAGTTTCTGCATTGTTTGCTTTTGTCTGTCTGTCTAACAACTTTTGCCTGTCTGTCTAACAACTTTTGCCTGTCTGTCTAACAACTTTTGCCTGTCTGTCTAACAGCTTTTGCCTGTCTGTCTAACAACTTTTGCCTGTCTGTATAACAACTTTTGCCTGTCTGTCTCGTTTAACGTAAAGGCTCGTCTAACGACGACCTCGTTAGCGTAAAGGTTACCATGCCGGTCTGCTAATCAGAAGGTTCCGGGTTCGATTCCCGGCCCGGTCAACATCTTTGTGCTTAACTAAATTTGTTGGCTGTGGGTCTGGGTGTTAAATATGTATTTATATATAATATGTATGTATGTATATGTAGTGTATGTATATCAGTTGTGTTAGCAACCATAATACGAGCTAGAAATGGTTCAGTATGGGGCTAACCAGCCGTGTGTGTGTGTCCTAATAAATATAATAATTATTAATTAAAATAATAGTCTAACAACTTTTGCCTGTCTGTCTAACAACTTTTGCCTGTCTGTCTAACAAGTAACAACTTGCTTGCTTTTGTCTGTCTATGTTGATCGAAAACCGGTATATATAGATACTGCATAGGTACAATTTATTTTAATTAATCTATATTTTTTTAAGGATCGAATTGTAGTATTTTGTATTTTATTTGCGATAACATACTCGTATATAGAACCTGCTACCACCTTATTTTCTAACAACTGCTCATATAATGCGTCTTATTCAAAATCTATAATTAATATTTTTTTTAACTGTTGAATTCATTCCAACTTTTAATAATAAGTATGTGTGACTGTTTTATACGCGGAAATATTAAGATGCCTTACGTGAACAGTTTACAATGTTTATAATTAATCTATAATTTTTTTTAGTCGTCTCCGATTATTTACTGAAGGAGTTGAGGTACGATTTACGGTTGATTGATCGATTTCAATGATATTATTTTATAACCCTAAAAAATTCTATCTACTGCTAATCTGAAAATACATTACGGCTAATGTAACCCTTGTTTGTCGAGTAGTACTTGAGTACAGTTTCTCTGCCACCTGAGCCGACGCCACGACTAGACTTTATAAGTCTTAGTTAACTTAGCGTCATTCTACTATAAGTGTTTAAATATTGCACATCAACCTTTGAAAAGAGACAATCGGCTGATTTCGGCTTTGTAGAGCTTTAATATAGATAGACGCTTAATATTTTCACAGAATACTAAATTGGATTTTACCTTTCAAAATAGGGGTAAACAATTAAAATAAAATATATTTTTAAGGGGGAAAAACTTTGTTGTATTCCCAAACAAGTAAGCCTGTTTTTAAGATAATGCTACGAAATTCTTCATGCGCAAGCTCGACTCGCTCCTGGCCAATTATTAATTAATTACAAAGTTTTTGTTTTTTTTTATATAAATTCTCGTGTAAATGAATTAATTTCCATGGTATACGTATTCATTAAAAGTAACAAAAGCATTATTCATTTGTCTAAATGCGTTTGATTCAAAAAGAAAAATTCAATTAAAATAGTTTATTGTAGGTATGTATGAATCTTAGAGTTAGGTAAATAAATAATGTAGCTTCCCAACGCTGAAGGAATTTTTCAAATCGGTCCAGTAGTTTCGGAGCCTATTCGCGTCAAACAAACAAACAATCAAACTTTTCCTAAATAACTTATTGACTCAGGCGTTACTTTGCGGAAATCCGTTGTAAATAGATGACAAAATTAAATATTTAGTGTACTTCCGCTGTGATCCGAAATCCAAATTAAGACAACGAACGACTTGTCGTTCGAAGAGTCAGAATCTCCTGATTATGCCTTGTGGTTAGGCGAAACACGTGTAGAGTTAAGAATTTCCGAATTGTGATAGGTAACGTTAATCTTAATTAATCTTAGTTAATTGATCTTAGTTAATTAAGCTGGGTTAATTGATCTTAGTTGATTTTTCCTTTACTTGTCTTAATTTGGATTTCGGATCACAGCGGAAGTACACTAAATATTTAATTTTGTCATCCAAACTTTTCTTCTTTATACTATTGGTATAGATAAATAACTAAACGTATTCGAAATGAAACAAGCCTGGTGTTTCAGCATCATTATAATTATCACCAGTTACGTGCACACAAACGCGTGTGTTTGTTGTTGGTTGGAGAGTCCAGCAGCCGTGTGCTTAGGAGTACCGTACAGCCAGAACTCATAGGAGAGGGAGCTTATGCGGCTCGAGACAAACATCAGGGTCAGGGAGTCCTGAGGGAGACGGAGAAACCATATTAGTCACAGATGACAGCTAAGTCTGGCGTGCGGTCGCTTGACGTTCCGTAGGTCGTAGATTCGATCCCTGCCAATGAGTCAAGGAAAACATCGTGTGGAAACCATATTGATGGGGTATTTTTACACGCTTTATATTAGCTTCACCTGTATGTTTGTAACCGACTTCTTTGGGCGCGATTTTGACCCACTTTAAACGGCCAGATTTCGTTGAAACTTTGTAGATTTATTGAGGACCGATGACAATACACTAATTTGATAAAATTATTACATTTTTTTTGTATTTTAGTTTGTATGTTTGTTTGTAACCGACTTCTTTGGGCGCGATTTTGACCCACTTAAAACGGTCAGATAAGCGTGTTTTTTAGTTTTTTTAAACTAATATTATTTAGTGCTGGCTTTGTCTACGAAGAAAAATCTGTCGCTGAGCAACTAACCGGTGTATACCGAGAGCCAGTTATTCTAGACTAAGCATGGTCCATTTTAGGCCATGATTGATCATTCTCTTACTAATATAATGTATCTAAATATGTAACTAGTTATAATAAGAACAAGAACTAAGTAATTTTGTTTAGTTTGAGATAAAAAGTCGAAATTTCCAGAACGAAAACGTTGGAACCAAAAACGAACTGTGTTTTCTTTTGCAGCACAACCACCATACACATCATTCACCCTTCGAGTTGTTTCCGCAGAATGCGATATTTTAAGTTTTCCATTTTGTAAAATGAGTGACGCAAACAGAAAAAAACAGAAGAAAAAAAACAAATGAATGACGATTATCGAAGTACATGAGTCTATAGCTGTACAAATTTGAATTTGGAATATGTTACCAAAGAGGAAAAATTTGTGATTAAAGTGGCCAGTACGAAAAACGCCAATTTCATATGTAAGGACCTAATATATATAGATACTATTCCATTAACTTTTAGAAAATAATATCGTTCAAAAATTACTTCAACTGAAATCTGCCAGAGTATATACGTTACATTTTTGAACGACACGTTATAATAAGATAAGTCAGTATAAAGATTCTAGGGTTTCGATTCGTCAGACTATCGGTTAATACCTGTAAAATCCCTCCTCCTACGATATACCCCTTAGCAGTACGACCGTCGATGTAAAGAACCACCTTGAAAGCCGTCAGGATGTACCCTTCCTCTTCTGTGGAGAATTGAAGTTGTGATTCTGACTGAAACAAATGAAATTCTTGTACAACAAAAACAAATAAGAAATTTAATGGAATAGCGGCAACTGATGGAAAAAGACTGCCGCGCGTCGTGTGCTATTATAAATAGAAGATACATATTTTCTTAAAGATACATAGATACAATCTCGACGAGTAGAATAATAACAAATTAAGAGAGAGATCGGATGAATTCCGCTCCTAATCGTACCTGGCGCAAAGGCTATCCATCGTCATACAAATTGACAATGCCATGAGCGTTATGGGTACCTTTCCGTCAGGTTCTGTCCGGAGTTGTCTTCTAAATTCATTATATGTATCGCTTATATTTTTAAGTTTATAGTTTTTTTTTAATTGTGTTTGTCATTTCAATGTTTCTACAAGTTTGAGTTTCAGATACTTTCAGGTACTTATAATTTAAACGTAGTTTACAGTGCACGTAATATTGAAGTAATGGTTTTTAACCGAAACGATACTTAAATACGAGTACATAATATAGTTAAATAATGTAATAGTTTAAATATTAATGTAATAAATAAATTATCTAATAACGTATAAAGTAGAGACATTTTGTTTTGAGATGTACATTCGTTCATTACGTACAACGCAGCGAGTCATATTTGAGTAAGTATTCCTTCCTCATGAAATAGGAATTTGAATAAGAATCACTTACATTAGTAGCAGGGTACGAGAGCGTTAAATTCACATCTTGTTCAGGAAACGTCCACGATTTTGTTCCATACAGTATCAGATCTTGATCTTCTGAAAATAGTTAATAGTGGAATTTTAATGACAAAAAAGTAATTAAATAACTGTGAATTAATTATTAACACCCAGACACGACAAGATCAACACACATCTTTTTATCTAGATTAAAAAGATCACTTTCTTTTTTATTCAACTTTTCGGACCAAAGAAAGAAAATCTGACTACTTGAAATACTTCGCTCGCTCTATCCAAACACTGAACTTAGACGATCTCCTGATTGAATAAGTAGCTTGTCTTTAGAGTGTTGTAGTACCGACAGAAAGAAATCATCATGTTAATCCCGAGTTTCGAGGGCTAACAAATCTGGGGACGTACGTCACTGCTTATTTGCACTTGATTGATGGGAAAGTCCCTTTTTTTCGTGACGCATCTCCCGACACAAGCCTGGGGAAGGCGGGCGGGGTTTGTCGGACTCGAGGGCCAGAGGGGCCGTCACTACCGACTATAACCTCAAGGTGTCCCATCGCACGAAGGGGGCAGGGATGCAGGACCGCTTCATGCTTTGGCCTCCGCTGATCTGCTCTCCCCGCTGGGCAAGGTCCTGAGTCCCAGCAGTGAGAACATGTAGTGTTACTTTTGCTACCAGGCTCACATGAAAATAAGTAGTTGTAAGTTCTGACCTTCCGCCGCTTTATTGACACAGTAGTAATGCATAACGGACATGTAACTGGTGGAGTTCATCTCGCTGCCCTCGGCGGGGCTCCCCTGGTCCACCAGGCCAGGGATCAGCTGCGGGCCCTGCGTCTCATTGATGCTGATGAACTCTTTCCTGGAAATATTTAATGAAAAATGTTTACAACATTTATTTGACTAGAGATGAGGTTACAACGATTATTTATTACCATATAACTGCGCCCCGCGGTCGTACCCGCGTTATTCCGGGATAAAAATTTGCCTATGTATTAATCCAGGCTCTAAACTATCTTAAAAACAAACTTCATCAAAAATCGGTACAACCGTTTAAGCGTGTTAAAGTAACAAACTTACACACCAACTTACAAATACTTTTGCCTTTATATTCTTAGTTTGATCATGAATAATATATATTTTTTTCACATTTAACATCCGGCTGGCTAGCCCCATACTAAACCATTTCTATTTAATACCCATCCAGACCAACAGCCATCAAATTTAGTTTATCACAAAGTACCCAGGCATATTTAACATCCAGACCGACAGCCAACAAATTTAGTTTACCACAAAGATGTTGGCTGTGCCGGGAATCCCCTATGGGAATGCCATATGTTTGGCAGTCTTACTAATATCCATTCATCCAGCCTACGATTTCGTATATTAAGTTTTAAAATGCGATACTTTTGAATTTAAACAATACAAATACAAATAGTTTAATTTTGAACACATAAGTAATATGTACAATACTACAAACAAAGTAACTTCAAGCAATGGTTACCTTTTCTATGATATGCACTGCGCCCATGGACTGCGCCCCGCGCTAAGTATCTGTGGATCCTGTTTTGCGGGGCAACAGTTTACTACTGAACGGATAATTTTTTAAAGTATTTATGTATGTAATATATGTAGTATATCAGTTGTGCTAGCAACCATAATACAATCTAGAAATGGTTTATTATAGGGCTAACCAGCCGTGAGTGAAATGTGTCCTAATATTTATTTATTATTGCTAAAAAAAAACCTCTTTATTCAACTTAACAATGACGTCCAGGAATAATCATTCACCAATCAATATATCGAGTGCCTTCTAGCCTTTTTCAAGTTATTGATATAATGTGTTTATGTATATGTAGTATATCAATTGTGATAGCAACCGTAATACAATCAAGAAATGGTTTATTATGAGGCTAGCCAGACGTGTGAGAAAAAAAAAGAATTAACCTGTCCAGAATCCTATTCTCGGCACCAACAATAATGCACAACACAAAAACAAAACAAATAGTAAGCATTACTCAAAATAACCGACTCCACTCCAACCTATAATATTTTAATAGCTACTAATTAGTCAGAAAAGATATCAAATGATACTGAACTGATAGCAGCGGATAAATAAATTGTTTTGCTGATTATTTTTTTACGTTGTATCGTTCAAGGTCTTTTAGAATGTGTAAGGAAATAAATATACACACTTACACTTACTTATATACGTAGAAAAAAAAATCTTTTTCATTATTGTACACCATTTTATTTATTTAGACAAATAAACGTTTATTATTATTATTATTATTACTTATATACGTAGACTTAAGTATATATACATACTTGGTTACTTTAATTAATATACATTAAAAAGAAACTGTCGCAATATTTTGCCGGCCATCTTCGATTTGGAATGTAGCGACAAAAGCAGAATTTTGAAATGTGCGAAGACACTGTTTTCTTCAGAAGCAAATATAAGCATAAGCAGCCCTCCATACGTTCCCATTGCTGGGACTCTAGGCCTTCTCTTTAGGAGAGATAAATGTAGGCCATAATACACCAAGCTGGCCAAGTACGGGTTGAATATTGTATAATTACGTTTTTGGGTATTGTGATTCTCAAATTACTTTCATTTGAGAATCACAATATCCAAAAATGTACTTATTTAATTGTTTAATTTATTAATTGTATCAAATTAAAGTTATGTGTACTATTTTAAATATTATATCTTGTCTTGTGTAGTCATATCATATTAATTTGTCATAATAAATAAGTTTCTTTCTTTCTTTCTTTCAAACATCTCGGATCCTCAAGAAATGTTTCTTTACTGTAAAGCCAGTGCAAATCCTTGAAAAATAAGTCATGAGTGTAGGATCAGAACGAACCTGGATCCGTCAGGTTAAAAAGCAGACGTATTCTCACCAAGCCACATTAGCTCGATCAAAAGCAAACTTTAGAAGCAAAAACTATTGGTATCTCACAGACGGGGACTTTAGATGAATATTAACCCTCCAAAACCGGTCTCCGGACAAAGAGACCCACAGAAGGCCCACTTCGGGTCACAGAGACCTCATTAACGCTACTTATACACTATTATGGGTCATTATATTCACGCCCATGAGATATGGGAATTGAGAGTTTTGATTAAGGACATTTATAGAGATGATTAAACTTTAAGTTAATACTTTTCTTAATTTGAATATTTATTAGTGTGTTTATTATTTATTATAGTATACATAGTATATATATTTTATACAAAAAATAATTTATTTCAAAATTTATTATATATTTATATTTTATTCAAATCATACAATTTAAAGTAAATTATAAAATTAAAAACTAATAATAAACCCACTTATAAAACTAATTTAAAAGGCCACTCCAGACAGAAGCTGACGGAAAGGTAACTTAAAAGCAGAATTCTATTAGAACCTTGATGTGTTTTAGTATAGTAAATATGACATATTTGTCAAAATAGTGTGTTAAACTTGGGTAAACCCTAGTTTAATATTTTAAATAATAATTAATGTTTCATTGATTACCTTACAACAATGGAAAAAGTATATACATACAAATGTATTTGACACTTATAAAAATAGGTGTTATTGTGATAAATACAAATAAATTTTCACAAAACTACTAAAAGCCTTTACAGTTAAACAGTTAGTCTCAAACAGTTTTAATATATACATGTTATATAAATACTTAGGTACTAATTTTCATGCATGTTGTGTTTAAAACAATAATAATTTCATTACGTCACAACAAACATAAGCATTTGAACCCGGATAAGTTTTAAACCACTCTAGTTAATTATATTTTGTAAAACGAGTCACCTATCTCTATTTTGACTCTAGTGATATATTGTTACTTGTGTTACTCTACAATTTATCTGTCTAACCGCGGCGATAGATTTATTACTTTTACTCTCAAACATGCTTCGATAAAACGTTATTTAATAACCTGCTATTAGTTATTTTTATTACTTACACTTACCTGTTATTATTTTAAATATGTCTTAATATCTAGTTATTTTTTTGATCGAGTAGGCCACACTTGTAGTTGTATACCTATGTATATGTCTAAAGTTATAGATCTAAAACTCAACCAAATTGTTTACTTCTTGTAGTAGTTAGTTGGCATCAAAATGTAAAAAAAATACTTTTACATGGTCTCTTTGTTGTCATGAGTTACAAATTTCATACTCTATATGTCATTAATATGCAACTTTGACACTATAAATCGGTTTCTTCTGGGTAAGCGCGTTCCGTCATATGCAATAGGTATCACAATATCGCTTACCATCAGGCGATCTTTAATCAAGCGCATGTTTTTAAAATGTAAAAAAATATAGTGAAATAAATTAGCCTAAGCATCCAAAGGTTAGTTGGATTTCAAGAATCTGCTATGCATATTGATGCTATCACATATACTTCAGGCACTTTATGTTTTACCTCTAGAAAACATAACAAACCTACCAATTGATATTCAAATTATCTATTATATAAGTAAATAATATTTATCTATCTATTCACTAATATACACCTATCAGTCACCTTAATCTATTTCAATTAAATGTCCAAAACTAATTATCTCTCTTCATAACTCAATTGGTTATCTAAACGACCTAGACAATTAACAACTCTATATAAATCTTGTTTTCGAGGCATTATGGGCTGTGCTTGTATTTTATTTTATTCTACTGTATATAAGTGACGACAAAAAACAAAAAAAGCAACAACTTTACTTATTTTTAATTTGTACTAAAAAGTTTCCACACCTCGTCAATTGTAAATAAATACAAGATGGCGTCGAAAATGATTTTGACATTTCTATTGCTAACCTCTTTGGTAGCTCTAGTACGTTCGAGAGGAAGTTTTGAGGATGGAAATATGATATACACACATCTAATTTACCAAGAGCTTCACGAAAAATATGGAGTTCCAATGATGGTGCGACACGAAGATATATTCGTAAAAGGCAATGACGACGAACGGATTGAAGGAGTTTTGGTCCAGGACCTAAAAGGAGATGGAATATCTTTTATCAAAGATGGCGGAGTGGGACAGAGAAATGTGACGTTTAGGCTGGAAAGTGGATCAAAAGGGCAAGGATATAAGTTTTGGGTCAGTGTGTTTGCTAATTAAATTGTGACAGGAGTTAAATGTTTTGTTTTTACTTTCGAACTTTTATTTATTTCATCATCACCAACCGCAGCCGATTCTATCCCACTGCTGGGTATAGGCCTCCTCTCCTGTCATGCCACTTATCTCGGTCCTTTGCCAATCTAGTGCAGGTTCGACGTGACAGCTGTATTATCGTATCATTATTAATCTTATTTATTTACTTTTTCTAAATTCGTTTATTACGATCCTTACTAATAATAATTTAAATCTATATCTTGCTATAAAAATGATAAATATATCATAAAAAGTTGCGGTTCACTTTGATTATGTCAGAATTATGTCATTTTGTACGAAGTACAAGTTATTATTCTGTGATTATGTCGAATATACATAGGTATATTTGTAGATATTTTCCTCGTTTGCATTATCTTATTGATTTTACCTAAGTAACCATTTCAAGTAAGTAATTACAAAATGAAGAGTATTTTCAGTGATTTAGTGTGGCAATATCAAACAGGGATCTCTCGAAAGCTATCAAATTGATGAAAAGCAAATGTTGGCAGAAGTGAACAAGCGATTCGGTCCATAGGGTATCCATTAGGGTAATTATATACCTACGTAGTTGTTACTCGTTGAAAATTATCATATAAAAGACACTATACAAGAGCTGCTATAGAATACAGTTTGGAAATTATATACAGTAAAATAAATAAATAAATAACTAAATATTATGACACATTCACACACGGTTGGTTAGCCCCATACTGAGCCATTTCTAGCTCGTATTATGGTTGCTAACACAACTGATATACTACATATACATACATACATATTATATATAAATACATATTTAACACCCAGACCCACAGCCAACAAATTTAGTTAAGCACAAAAATGTTGACCGTGCCGGGAATCGAACCCGACACCTTCTGATTAGCAGTCCGGCATGGTAATCTTAACGCCAACGGGGTCGTCAGTATTTTGTACTAAACAATAAAGTGTTGATTTAAAGTTTTCTTATTACTCTTATTGAACACAGCTAAAAAAAATTTAAGCTAATCGCAGATGGCACCACTATTGAGTGACATAAGGATCGCCACATTGCATTATTGGTTTTTAAGGCAGTCCAAACTATTTGTCTTTTCCAAAAGAAGTTTACGATTTATAGCGAAAAATTTAAATTTAAGATTTTTCCCATATCATCATCAGCCTATGCTCGTCCACTGCTGGACATAAGTCTATTCTAAGCCATATACTAAGTAACTCGTAATTATTTCAGTTAAAACACATCGGCAGTACCTACCATGTTTCATTTACATATTTCTTAGAATCAGCGAAACAGTACAAAATATCTTACTATACAAAAGTTTTGTAGCAAATTGAACTCTAAGTAGTTAATTTAACGTTCGTAATTGAATGTAGTAGTCCGTGTGAGATATAGTGGTCGACCTCTGACCGGCCTCAGATACGTGATTCTGATATGGAAACCTTCGGGTAAAGATTAGTACACATCATTCTGGATAGGAAAAGATGTCTTTAATGACAAATTGTGAGTGTATAAACCTGACTTTATTTTTTGTGATAATAGAAAATATGTTTTTGGAGCTAATAGAAATATGTATTATTTAATTTTGTACATTATTATTCTTTATATTTTTCTTTAAATCACTTTGACATTTGATTTTGTTTGAAAAAAAATACTATGCACAGATCCCGATTTAAAAGACAAGTATAAAAGTAAAAAAAAAAATTTAAGCGACGACAGCTCCGTTGAGTTTGCGGTCGCCTTATTACAAAGATCGTTTCGATATATATAATTATATTTAAAAACTTAACAGTTAGGGTTAAGTTAAGGCACAAGATCATTAAGATTCTCAAGGAAATTCTCAGACTACAAGGAAAATCCTCAGTCGAACTGCCCGTAAGGAAAATAACACAAAACCTCTATCGTATGTAAACTTAGCCTTACAAACATTGACAGCGCTGACCTTAAATCACTAGTTTGTCTTTTTCTCACTCATTGACCAAACAGTCCGACAAACACACGCTAAATATATTGAAAATGTTCAAGCAAATAATTTTATTAAGTGTTTTAATCGGTTTAGTGTACAGTAGAACTGTAATCGTTGGCCAAATACATGAATATGGTGGAGCTGTGAGGAAAGTGTTCGAGAAAGAAGTTACAGCTTCGGGAATACCTCTTATTAAGCGAGAGGAAGAGGTCCGGTTTGAGTATCCTCATGGAGATCAGAAGATAAAAGGTTGGTATCTGTGATTTAAAAAGTAGCTTAATATAAACCTTCTTGGTTATCCCCAAGGAGGTTCAGTAAGGAAGGAGTCTCTATGGTTTCTTTAAAACAAAATGTGACAAAGTTTGGAACAATTACGTGGTAGCTGTACTGTCATTTAACACAACAAACAAAGGTAAATTGTTCTAAACGTGCTTGTACGTTTCATATCTGTAGTATCATAAAATATAATCCATTTGGTTTGGGTATGAGGTTTATAAACAAGGAGGTTAGAGTATATGTCAAAGGGTTAAATTATATGGTCTTTGTCCATTAAGCAAACTGTTCATAAAGCAAACATTAATCTGTTCTAAGTTTGAAACTTTTTAATTATAGTTATAGATTTTCAAGATAATGATAATATGCCTTTAAATGTAGTAAAAACTAAATAAGATACTGTAGTTTTAGTTACTTGCTCAGTTTTCTTTAAGTATATGAAAATGACGTTGTAAACTTTGCACTGTGAATCATACTACCTATTTACATCACAGTTTAAGAAATTCATTTTAGTGTAGTTTTAAATGTTTTTGTTCCTTTGTACTGATTTCGATGAAAATTACGAAATTACATCTAAATATTCCAGGTATACCTATATATACCTAGAGTAGTCATGACTCATGACTAACTATTAGTTTTCTATGTGTTTTAAAGGTAATAATGTACTACAATGCTTGATCGTACTTTTATGGCAGTTTCATAGTTATTTTAAACTAAAGCTAATTAGGTATGTTTTTTGTTAACGTTTTTGTAAATACAGGCCTTGAGGCGTATATCAACTAAGACATTTCTTTGTTATAACAAGTATTTTTACACTAAAGCAACTAAGTATTTTTTTGTGAAAGCAGGCCTTATTAAAGAAACCCGTTGGTTGGATATACGTCCTACGTTCCTCTAAGTAAGTGTGTTTATTCGTGCAAATATATCTACAAAGTTTTATATTAGTCTTGTAAAAGCGGGTATTTTAGTATATAGCAACTAAGTCAGTTTTTGTCTATTTTTCTGTACATTAATAGCTGCTTTACCACATTCCAGGCATAGCCATCAAAGACCTGGAGAATGGCCTGTCCGAGGCTTCCATCACCAGCGGCGGCTTGGGCTTCGGATTTACCAACATCAAGCTGAAGAGTGAACGTGGATCGGGATACAAATACCTTATCGAGATCTATGCGTAATCAGTAACTCTGCAAGTTTTTTCGAACTACCCACATTGAATAAAAATTGTGGGTGGTAAAAATTTTAAAATGTTATGTGGATAGTTGTAAATTAAAAATAAAAGTAGCAACAAAGCTGTGGAGCTACGCAAATATCTTGATTAGGTCTGTGAACTACCCAAATTTAAAAGAAATACATGTGGGTAGTTGAAAATACAAAATATAAGTGGCTGCAAAAATGCTTAATCGAGATCTATGCGTAACTATACAACTACCCACATATAATAAATAAATAAGTCAGCAAAAAAGAAATTTAAAGGGCCATATATAGCTCCATGTATAGCTCGATTCAATAGAGAAAACAAAAAATCTCAAATCTCTCTAAAGATCAAAATTAAAAAATTAAAATCAAAATCTTAACTAGATGTTTCTTGAGAAATAATTTAACTTGCTTGCTGTCATAGATTGATAAAATTATAAGAACAATTTTGTTACACGACTGCACTAAATAAAAAACAACCCTGTCAGCATATTTATAAGTATCCTTTTTCACAAAGTCGGTTAGAAATTCTAAAGTATATTGTCAAAATTTAAGGACATTATTTACGATTATACTTTTATAATATTCCATTAAATGTAAGATGGATATTTTTAACCATAGATAAAGGAATCACATTTTACTTTTATATTATCGTCTACCTTAGACTCTGTTCACGTAATTTCCTCGTAGAAAACGGTCACACTTACATTGTTATTAAAAGTTGGTGATTTGGATCTCGTCGGCAACGGTCTCTGTGACACTAGCCCTCTCTATTACTCATACTATATATACTCATTCCAACTTTTAATAATAATGGAAGTGTGACCGTTTTTTACGCGGAAACTATTTAATTAGGTTTATTGTAAAAAATAAATAATAAAACATCATGCATTTGTTTAATTTCATTAAAACCACAAACTTTTAACTTAAGTTATAAGTAATATATTTTTCTATTGTGGTGTGTGTGGATTTGCACTCGCTTTATGATGAAGGAAAACATCGCGATGAAACCGACATGTTTGAAGACCACAATATCCGAAGACGTTTGTTTTTCGCCAACCCGCACTTGGCCAACGTGGTGCATTATGACACAAATATCACTCCTTGTGACAGAAGGCCACGAGTCCCAGCAGTGGGAACGTATGGCAAGAACTCTTTCGGAGCGGTGACAGATCAGTCGGGCTTGAAGCCGTCTCACATCCCGAAGGTCGTGGGTTCGATCCCCTTTGACATAAATCTTTCTCCTTGTTAGAAAAGGCCCTGCGCCCAGCAGTGGAAACGTATAGTGGGCTTCTTAAATTCTTTTCTTCCTTGCCTTATCCCACAAGGTGGGGTCGGCACAGCACATTTTCTTCTTCCACTCTCCTCTATCAGCCGTCTTCTCTACACTCACTCCTTTCTCTCTCATGTCCTCTATACACACACTCCATTCATGTCTTCTTCGGTTGGCCTCCTGCCCTTCTTCCTTGCACTACCATATCTATACATCTCCTAGTAACACACATCTCCTCTCTACGCATCACATGCAACCTTCCACTCTTTAATTTCTGACTCACTGGGGCTACTTTCACACTTCCTCTAATGTACTCATTTTGGGCTGCTTATGCTAAACCTTATTAATACAAATGCGTGAACTGTATCAGGATAATTAGGTATGTGGCGCAAAAGTTGATGAGGACACCGATTAGAGTGGCACCTAGCGGGAACAGATGGTAAACATCGAAACGAAGTGGGCGCGCGTCCACGTAGCCGATGTACCGGGATAGATCGCGAGCAGTCTTCTCATCTAGAACAAGATAAATTTCATTTATTGCTAATATTATCAAATTATAAAGAAAAGCACATCGACTCCGATGGTTTTGCCACGTGGAAAGGATGGGAGAGGATCGGGCTGTGAGGCGAGCGTACTTGGGACGACCAATTGGCCGACGTCCGGTTGGTCGTCCCAAGTATCGCTAAGAAGACCTAGTGCAGCAAGACCTGAGCGCATTTCATGCCACAGACTGGCAGGAGACAGCACAGGATAAAAGTGGCGTCTCTTAGGTTAGGTACAATTATTATTTCTGGCAGTTTAGTAAGTGTTGTATGCAAGTCCCTCTTAAGTATTATTTTATGTTTAAAGTTTACATTTGATAATATTAGTCATATAAAGGGTATACCCAATGTCGAAAGATGGAGTAAAAAAATGCTTAATAATTATTTTACTTTGTGGTATGGGAACCCTATTATAATTTAATTTGAAAAGTAATGTACATTTATACATTCCGCGAAAATTTAAGATGTCTACAAGCTACCGTTATTGATATGAAAAAAACACGTTTACTGTATGGGGAACCCTCTTAAAATTTAGCTTAGTTACTTTACTTTTTTAGTATTGGTTGTTATAGGTAGTGGCACTAGAAATACTGGAAGTCAGCATGGAATTCCTAAGTTTTAAAAACCTATAACTAAACACAAAAACTTACGATTAAGATAATTACTTACAATTTTGCTTAGGTACTTTACTTTTTTAGTATTGGTCGTTATAGGTAGCGGCACTAGTAAAATACTGGAAGTCAGCATGGAATTCCTAAGTTTGAAAAACCTATAACTAAACACTACGACACTTACTTGTTTCGTTAAGATATTTTTCATTTAAAATGGCCTTGAATTGCTGTACCTTTACAGCGATCATCTCCGCTGTGAGCGCTGGAGCGAGCAGCAAGCTGAGAGTCAGTACTGCTTGGCTCACACGCAGTATCAGATCCGCTGATACCTGGAATAGTTATCATCAGGGTCACTACTACTACTACTACTATAACTATTTCTATAAACGCGAAAGTTTGTGTGGATGTCTATATGTATGGATGTTTGTTTGTTTTTTACTCTGTATAGATCAGTGCTTGACCACAAATCAACTGATGGTAAGTGATATTGAGGTCTACGGTGGATCGCGCTAACTTAAAAGGAACTGGTTCACTCTCACCTTGAAATTCGATAGATTATAGTCATTTGGGGACAGGAAATTAGGAAAGGAATTTCAAAGTTTGGCGGTTCTAACAACAAAGGTGGAGGGTAAACGCTTTGTGCCTTAGGCACCTCAACCGTAAACCGATGCCGCCTTGGCGTTTCCCTGCTCGTCCGATAGTGTAAAGGTGCGGAGGGAATTACATCATGTAATTCAGTTGCACACTCGCCGAAATGCAACCGATAGAAGACCGACAGACTGGCAACAATGCGGCGGTGCTCCTGGCTCTGTAACTTTGCCTTGCAAAGATTGTCATTGCCTATGAGCCTCTTTGCACGCCGTTCATTTGACTCCAACGGCTGAAGCTATCCCTCTTTCACGCAAAAACTACTGAATAGATTTTAATGAAAGATCCCAATAATATAGCTTATAATACCGCGCTCCACCTTAAATCATAATATCCCTTACCATCAGGTGATTTATGAAGCGCAAACCAATTTTCAGGAAAAAAAAATCAATAATTGTCGATAGATAAACAATTATCTCACCGTTCCAGCATAATATGTGATGGAATCCGAGAGACTTGCATACATCAATATCATCACTGATGGAACCATACATAATACTGATACCAGGTACTGAAAACATTCAATAATGTTTAAAAAATCTTAGAATACGATCTTAGTCTACTAATACATTATTAAAGCGAGTGTGGCTTGGCGGTAAAACATCCGCTATTTAATCAGACGGCCCTACACCATAGACTTTATTTTCAAGATATGTGTGGCTTTGCACTCACTTTGCGGTAAAAAAAAAACATAGTCAAGAAACCGACATGCTTGAAGACCAAGAATCCTAATGCAGACACAGCCTAAATTGCATTAGATGGCGTAATTTTAATAAAACACAGTGGTTATCTGCTTTACTTCATCCTTCTACTTACCACAGGTTCAAACACAGACTTGTACTTCTCAGTGACGTCACAAATCATCTTGTAAACTCGAATAAACGGGAGCATGTTCCCAACACACGTTTCAGCTTTGCCCGTCAGCAATGAAAGACGTTGGTAGATAGAGTACAAAATATAAACATTAACAGCTATCACCAATTCAGCCGCAATAGGAACAAAAAATGATAATATGGCGAATTCCACGGGCCTCTTCAAACAATCATAATGAGAAGTGAAATAACAAGTCGTGAAAACGCGATGAATCCTCTGAATGAGAGCAAAGATCAATACAGGAAGCATTTTTTTGTCCACGTCTGCCACAACCATAGAGCTTCTTAGTTTCTCGTCAATAAGGCACAGTTCATTCCTCAAGCAGCCAAAAGATACCTTCGATAGAAGCGCGTAACTTGTGAAAAAGATCACGAACAGAATATAAGCAGTTAAATACGTCACTCGGGTGTAATGGAGATTGAAAAGCGAAACCCAACTGAATTGCGTACAATAATGCAAAACAATACCGAATAAAATACAAGGCAAGGCCATTAACAATTTAGTTAACACAAATTTGTGCTCGTAGAAACCTAAATCGATGCCCAGGAACATGAGACATTTTAAAATTAGTAATGTTATTTTAGAATATGGACTGTTTATAGCTTGGAGCTTTATCATTGTAATTGAATTAAGATTTAAACAGTATTTAAATTCCTATTTATCTAATCGTTAAAAGTTACGTAAGCAACTGAAACAGTTCACAACTTGTCTTATAATGGAGAGGAAGCAGAACTAATTACATTAAGTACGTACCTACGCTTCCACTACTATAAGGCTGATGATTGACGCGAGCGGAGCGGACAAAAATGTGCTAGGCAAGGAGAAAGAGGCCGTGATAGAGGCTAGCATAGTGGTGTGAGCGAGCAAAAGAGTGAAAAGGCTCACTCACAACCAATCGCAGTCAACCTGATGACATAGCAAGGCAAAGCGAAAACTCTTTCAGGTGTTTTTGCGCGTTCACACAGTAAGTAACCGCTAGCCTCTATCAAGGCCTCTTCTACGTGGTTTTGCTCGCTTACATTGCTTCGCTAGCCTCTATCAAGGCCTCTTCTACGTGGTTTTGCACGCTAACACTGCTCCGCTAGCCTCTATCAAGGCCTCTTTTACGTGGTTTAGCTCGCTAACACTGTTGCGCTAGCCTCTATCAAAGCCTCTTCTACGCGTGTTTGCTAACTCACACCACTCCGCTAGCCTCTATCAAGGCCTCTTTTACGTGGTTTTGCTCGCTAGCAATGCCCCGCTAGCCTCCATCAAGGCCTCTTCTACGCGGTTTTGCTAGCTAACACTGCTCCGCTAGCCTCCATCAAGGCCTCTTCTACGTGGTTTTGCTCACTCACACCACTCCGCTAGCCTCTATCAAGGCCTCTTCTACGCGTGTTTTCTCACTCACACCACTCCGCTAGCCTCTATCAAGGCCTCTTCTTCGTGGTTTTGCTCGCTAACACTGCTCCGCTAGCCTCTACCAAGGCCTCTTCCACGCGTTTTTGCTCACTCACACCGCTCCGCTAGCCTCTATCAAGGCCTCTTTCTCTTCTATTATCTCATCTTTTACTCGCTACGCTCACTGTCGAACTTGCAATACAATGGTATTAAGTAGATATAGTAATGTATAGATCATATCAAGTTTATTAGATGTAATGCGTCTAACTAATCATTTTCTTTATGTATTGAAACGTGACAAATTAAATTTCCTTTCATGTATACTCATAAATAATTAATTGTACTAGATAATTAACCAAATGTTATTATTGATAATTTTGATGTGACGTTCATTTTGACGTAGGTACATTACATACATACATACATTAGTGATGAGGTAATAAAATATATCTAACTGAACCTTATTTTACTGTTTCGATAATTTCTCATTTTTTAGTATTTTTTGTTTTTGTCTAATATAAAGATTTTAAACTTTAAATACTTACTCGTGGACGCGACCATTTTAGATTTGTATTATATCATGCTGCATGTATTCTACTTATCAATCCCTGTCATTGTATTATGGGTTTCACGGTCAGACATCTTGTCGGGTGAAGTACCATAACGTCTAACAGAAGATATCTAAAACTAGTTTGCACTTAAGTGTATTGAAAATGCATCTATATAATAACTTTATCGATTTACTTGGTACTTAAATAAAACAAATTATAAAAAAGAAACCTTATGTATTGTTAGCCTCCATAGAAGTCGAGCTGTGCTATAATAATTAAAAGGGAATAAAAACAATAGAACTTAGAATCACAAGAAGTCGAGTTGTGCTATAATAAAAGGGAATGAAAACAATAGAACTTAACTTCACACTGTATGTATTTTATTGTGTAAAATTTACGATACAATACAAAGATTAGAAGAATATTTATCGTGTACCACAAAAAAATCTAAACAGTAATACAATACAATTTTACACTGTAATTTAAAAGTTAGGTCCACTCGTTAGATCGAATAAATGAGTAGCATGTAACTTGTTAGATAAAAAAAAGCATTAGAACCTTCTACTCACACTCATTTATTCGAGCTAGCGTTTTTTTTTATAAATATTAGGACACATTTCACACACGGCTGGTTAACCCCATACTGAACCATTTCTAGTTTGTATAATGGAAGCTAACACAATTGATATACTATATATACACTCATACATATTTTTATAGATACATATTTAACACCCAGACCCACAGCCAACAAATTTAGTTAAGAACAAAGATGTTGGCCGTGCCGTGAAACGAACCCAGAACCTTCTGATTGGCAGCCCGGTATGGTAACCATTACGCAAACGAGGTCGCCACGCAAGTTACTTCTAAATTATTAGATAAAGAAAGCATTACATTATTACAAGGTATTTCTTGTACGTGTGATAATATTAAATAGTCTTTATACATATTACCTACTACTATTACTACCTGTGCCTCGCGGTGTGACCCCGTTAATCTGAGACAAAATGTAGCTTATGTGTTAATTCAAGATCTTACCTATCTCAATACCAAACTTCATCGAAATTGGTCGAGTCGTTGAGCGTGAAGAAATGACAAACATACACACTTACACACCAACTTTCTCATTTATAATATTAGAAGGATGGATTCATATACCAAAATTTTAAACTCAAATTTTTTACCATACGAAAATCAAATATTATATTTGCATTAGTGGCAGCCCTAACAAGTTTTCGCTGACCACTTATCAGATCGCATGCACACAAGCAAACGTATACGTCAAAGTCAAACCCATTGTTCAATGATAAGCTGTAGGGTTGAAACTCATAAAGTTTTCGTTAAAGTCCAACTAGCGTTTACTTGAAATCTGTGATACTTAGAATACTGAAACCTTCTAAATATATCTAGGTATGTGTAGTATAAGTATTGTCACACTTTTATGAAACACATTTGTATATGTATTAGAAATAGAAGACAAATTTAAATATCTAGTGTACTTCCGCTGTGCTCCGAAACCCAAATTAAGAAAGAAGAGTCAGCATCTCCTGATGCCTTGTGGTAAGGCGAAACACGTGTAGAGTTAAGAATTTCCGAATTGTGATAGGTAACGTTAATCTTAATTAGTCTTAGTTAATTAATCTTAGTTAATTTTTCCTTTACTTGTCTTAATTTGGATTTCAGATCACAGCGGAAGTACACTAGATATTTAATTTTGTCTTCTATTTACAATGGATTTCCGCAAAGTAGCGCCTGAGTCAATAAGTTATATTGTATATGTATTAATTTAAATGCACACTTTAAATATACAATACATTTACTATTTATTACCGTATACCACAAACATTATTAAAACAGAGACACGAAAACCATACTTGCACAAAATCCGGCCTTAAGCCTTAAGGCTTAATTTATTTAATTTCTTTCTGAAATTAAAATTAAAAAGTTTTGGTCTAAAATTAACTTTTACCTTAGTTGTATAATCGGCTATCACTTACGTTTATTTTGTCGGAATTAGCCCGACATGTTATACAAACATTATTCAAATATGCCCAACGAAAGTTTTAATACAGTGATTTTAGCTTAGTTATTTTTTTCAATACAAATGCGTTAACTGCACGAGCACAATAATGTATGTAGCACAGAACCCGATCACCATCTGGAGCAAGGAAGCGTCCAGTGGCAGCACCTTATATAACTTAAATCGCATAGGGAACGCTTCCACGTAGCGGATGAAAGAAGACAGCTGTGGCAAATACTTAGGATCTGAAATAGATAATTTTTTTACTCATGATGGGCTCGCGCTTGATCGCAATTCACCTGATGGTAAGCGAAATTGCAATCTAAGGTGGAGCGCGCTTGCCCAGAAGAAACCGGTTCACTCTTGCCTTGAAAACCGCTAGATTATAGTTCAAAATTCAAAATTCAAAATAATTTATTGGCACCAAAAAAATACATATTTTTAATATTAAGCTCTAGTTGCCAAAATAGGCGTTAGCCCGTGCCTTGGCAGCTAGTCCTTCCCAAAATAATCCAATAATTTGTCTGATTCAATTAGAATAAAATAGTAATAGATTCATATTCATATTAACATTATTAACTAAATTGATATTTCATAATAATACATTAATAATACATAATATGACTCTTAAAAGATGTGTTAAATTTTAATTTTAGATTATTACATATGAATTTAATTGAAACATAATTGCTTACATGTCATGAATATAATACAAATTTTAAATTTAATTTAAAGTAATAATTATTTAGTTTAATTAATATTAGTAATTAATAGTTAGTGCGAGTTGGGCTCGTGCATGAAGGGTTCCGTACCATTGTTGTATGGGAGCCGCCCTTAGATATTTATTTTATTTCAATTTTATAATTTAATTTGATAGCCAAAATACTTTTATGTATTTTGTGAAAATTTTAAGTGTCCAGCACCTACCGTTATTGATATACAGCTTTTTTGTATGGGTACCCCCTAAATACTTTTTTATTTTTATTATTTGTTGTTATAGCGGCACGTGAAATACATATCTTGTGAAAGTTTCAGCTTTCTAGCTATCGCGGTTTCTGAGATACAGCCTGGAGACAGACAGACAGACAGACAACGGAGGCTTTGTAATAGGATCCCGTTTTTACCTTTTAGGTACGGAACCCTAAAAAACTATGAATGCACTTTGCATAGTTGAAGAGGCTTTTCTAGTGTTAGCCTGGGTAGCAACTACCCTTAAGTTGAAAATGTCTTTTCATGTTTTCTTTGCTTATCTTAATCCAGTTTCAAATCACAACAGAAGCACACTAAATATTTCTGAATTTCTTTCATCTCATCTTTAAGAAAATGTGAAAGATTTAGTTTACCTACTAATGCTGTGATCTGAAACCAAATTGAGACTAAGGGGAGCTTTAATAGCTTATATTATAGTAGATTTCATTTTTTTTTAATAGCACCTATAGAAAGTACAAATACATATACAACTCATTGATTTATTGATAACACCAAAGTTACAAGTCAAATCTCTTCTTCTTAGTCGTAACTTCATTACTGAAGGTCGTGTCTAATACGGAGTGTCGATCACTCGGTTAACAATGGTCTTCCACTTTTTCCTGTCCTCGGCGGTCTTAAAAGCTTCAGCAATAGGTAGGCCAGTGAGCGTCTTTACGAGGTCTGACCAGCGGGTTGGAGAGCGACCTCGTGCTCTTTTTCCGTCAACTTGGCCAACTACCACGAGCTTCTCGAGGCAATCAGGGTCAAATAATACGATTCAATCTCAATTCTAATTCTAGTACTATAATATCATTATAATAGTAAGTAACTGCGCAAAAGTTAAAAGTGAACTTTTGACGCATGGAAAAAATGAATCGATATCGTGTCCACTATAATAACTTGGTCACAACACTATAACTGTCAAATTAGATCTGTCAAAAAAAGAATTAACGGTGGGATATATTATACAAAATACAAATACTAAAATGTTTATTTCACAAAATAGTGCTTATTTTTTTTTATTACTTTTTTTTTTACACATTGACACACGGCTGGTTAGCCCCATACTGAACCATTTCTAGCTCGTATTATGGTTGCTAACACAACTGATATACTACATATACATACATAGATACATATTATATAGAAATACATATTTAACACCCAGACCCACAGCCAACAAATTTAGTTAAGCACAAAGATGTTGACCGGGCCGAGAATCGAACCCGGAACCTTCTGATTAGCAGACCGGCATGGTAACCTTTACGCCAACGAGGTCGTCAATATACGTGGAGACACTGTCTGCTGCTTTAGCTAAAGCTGTGTTTCATCGTGTCCTTACATAATATGAAATTGGCGTTTTGTATGGGAGGAACATAAAGTCGAATATTTTTTAATATAATATATATAATTAATCAAAGTATGAACCATTATTTTCTATGCACTTTGCCATCTCATAGGTAGTTCATTGATCCCTTTACTAAAAATACCAGTCGGACGGGAATCAATAAAATCTTTGAAGGCGATTTGGACTGCCCCATCGGAGTTGAATTTTTTCCCTTGCAAGAAGTTATCTAAATTTCAAAAAAATAATCTGTTGGAGCAAGGTCCGGGGAGTACGGAGGATGTCTTAGACTTATACTTAACTAGCTGACCCGGCAAATGTTGTTTTGCCTTAAAAATATATAGTAGAAGATTCTCAGACCTACTGAATACGCATATGAAATTTGGTAAAAATCGGTCAAGCCGTTTCGGAGGAGTTACGGTAACTAACATTGTGTCATGGAAATTTTATAATTCTTTATTGGACACATAAATAAAAAAGGCACAGTAAAAGACAATTAACTTAAAATTAGTGTACCACAATTGGCGGCCTTATCGCTTAAAGCGATCTCATCCAGGCAACCTTTGGATGGAAAGGAATTTATAAACGACTAAAGAAGGACGTAGTGTACAATAAAGAATAATAAAAAACATACATATAATATTAATAATGTTATCTTAATTTATATAAATCTCGTGTCACAATGTTTGTCCTAAATGGACTCCTAAACCACTTAACCGATTATAATAAAATTCGCACACCATGTGCAGTTCGATCCAACTTGAGAGATAGGATAGTATAAATCTCAAATTATAGTCGCAATTTTAATTTACTGCTAATTATTGTTTGTTATTATTTGACAGTCACAATTATCTGTTAACTCCAAATGATTCTAACTGATGTCGATACCTTTCGACTGGGTTGAGTAAGTAATCAATAGATGGCACTGCTATGGTAAATCTACGAACGTGTCATATAAGCTACACTATCTATTTTTCATACCCTTAAGTGAGGCAAAACCTAGTTTGCCGGGTCAGCTAGTATTATATATTAGACAACAGTTTAGCTCTGAGAAGAACTTTTGCGCGTATGTGTAGTTAAAAGAACAAAATAAAAAAAAACCCGAAAATTATTAGACTTTGCGCACGACCGCTGCGATGGGAGCCAACCTCGCGACTGAGCCGCGCTGGTACCTTACTCATAGATCTAAACACCCCTTCCCCGCACACGCCCTCTTCGCAACGGGCCGTGCAGCAGAAATCGTAATATTTTAATTTCACCATAACTTCAAAACCAAACGTCCAATTTTAATCATTCAAAGACCAAATATTATCAACACAAACTGTTCTTATTGATGAAATAATTTATTTTGATAAGGATTAATAGTGTATTTAGACCTTTTTAAGTTGTACAATACTGTACTAAATTGTTTTGATCTATCTTGTAGGATTCAGTCAGCGTTTGCAATGTAAGCGCAAAAAATGTGTTTTTTTACGACCTCACATTAAAAACCTCAAAAATTGTAGCCTATGTGTTATTCTGATGTATAAGCTATAGCCTATGTGTTATTCTGATATACTTAATAACTTATTGACTCAGGTCTGGACTCTCTCAACTTGTCGTTCGAAGAGTCAGCATCTCCTGATGATGCCTTGTGGTTAGGCGAAACACGTGTAGAGTTAAGAATTTCAGAATTGTGATAGGTAACGTTTATCTTAATTAATCTTAGTTAATTGATCTTAGTTAATTAATCTTAGTTGATTAAGCTTGGTTAATTGATCTTACTTGATTTTTCCTTTACTTGTCTTAATTTGGATTTCGGATCACAGCGGAAGTACACTAAATATTTAATTTTGTCTTCTATTTATACTTAATAGTTATCACTGAATTGTTCTAGTTTTATGCAAGATTTTGTTACCTGTATTCAGAAGAGACTTGTTATACAAAACGACTTTAAGCCTGTCAGCCTGTGTGGCCAGCATGTCTGCGCATAGAGCCGGGGTCATCAGCAGAGCCAGACCAAATAACGCTTCCAGGGAACGTAGAACCACGTACATTGCCAGTGATAATTTTCTCTGGAAAGTAAACGGTTAAGACAATAGGGCTTAAGGCAACTAGGGCGAAATCTTGAATATACCAATTTTTCTTTATAAATCATAAAGAGTAAATAGCATAAGCATAAGCAGCCCACTATACGTTCCCACTGCTGGGACTCGGGGCCTTCTCTCACGAGGAGAGAGATTTTGGCCATAATCCACCACGCTGGCCAAGTGCGGGTTGGCGGATGACACACGTCTTCGGATATTGTGGTCCTCAAACATGCCGGTTTCCTCACGATGTTTTCCTTCACCGTAAAGCGAGTGCAAATCCACACATAACTTGAAAAACAAGTCATTGATGAAGAGCCGGGATCGAACCAGGAGCCGTCTGATTGAAAATCAGACTTTATTACCACACTCGCTTTTTTAATGGGTCAATAATATCGAAAACAATAGCTCAAAGACCGTCTTAATAAATGTACTTTATATGGTCGTTCTCTAAGAATATTTATACCTACTCGTATTTTGGTACCAATCAGAGTTATCAGTAAGAAACTGGTTCAAAAACATAATTTTAGTTTTTAAACCAAAGTTATTTATAATTAAAATACACAAGTCGGATTGGTATCAAAATAAGTATGTGTAATTAGAGTGGTTTTTAGGCGGTCTTTAAGGATTTTTTCAATATTTTTTATCGTTTATGATTTATGACGAAAAAACTGTAAATTCGTGATTTTATCATCTATTTATGTTCATCGCCTTAAAGCAGATAGTTCGTTTTATTCGCTCTGTAGGACATTTATAGACGTACTCGTAGACCATAGTATTGTTTAACACTAGGCAAGCTGTGGTCAATCGCAAACCTATAAGTTATAAAAAAAATTCACCACCAGTGGTCACCTGTTCATCAAATGGTTCAGTTAAGTCCACCAGGATCCTGTAGATTATCACCATTATTTGGGGAATGTTGCACAGAACTATCGATAACAACTGAAACGTTAATGATTCATTATTCTTCTTCTTCGTATGAGCTAAGTGACCAAGCTGTCCGAAAGTAACTCACCATAGGCTCGAAAGCCGACTTAAATTTAGTAACTAAATCTCCAATAAGTCTATACAAATCGATAATAGATCCCAACTCTCCTTTACATGACTCGACATTATGAGTCAATGTAGCCAGACGGTTGTATAAACAATAAAACAGATAAGCGCAAATTAATGAAACCGATTCATTAGTAATAATAGCCAAATTAAATATTTGTACAAAAACAAACTTTGCATCCATATTTGTGTTAAGAAAGTACCAGTGTATTAAGCTACGGATTAGTCTTTGAGAAACTACCGTCAGTATAGCTAAGGCTAATTTGAAATCCAGAGAAGCAATCGTAGCACATTTTAATTTAGAATCCAGTTCACGCAACTTATTCGTCAAACTACTGACAGTTTGATCCGGGCAGAAAAACAAAATTCTTGTAAAACAAATGACGCATACAGCGTAAAAGATGGCGTGAGTACATTGAAAAGTCTTCAAAGAAACCGACGACTCTTCAGTGTAAATTATATAGCTTAATATAGTACACTCGACACACAAAGGCAGCAAAGAAATGCATTTTGTGAAAGAATTTTCATGTTTAAAATAGCCGAAATCGATTCCTGTGATAATGAAGAATTTAAAAATCGTTATCAATAAATTACAATCCTTGTTTTCGTGCTTTTGAATTGGAATTAACGTGGTCGAAGAAATCATAATTTGTGAATAAAGTTTTTGTAAATTCAAAAGATATAATATATTCTGGAACTTTAACTTTCAAAACGTACGTTCACGTGTTGACAACGACAATGTGTCTACTAAGTAGAAGTCGAATATATTTCATATTGTATTGCTTCGGAGCTTTCCATTTTCAATAAGTGGATTAGTTTTTGGTTATAATAAATTACAGTGCTATGCTGATATAACTCCTAGAATACAATAGAATTCATTTATTACCATAATGATGTTTAATTATTACAATATGTACTCGTACTTTGAAATAGTAGACTAGTCTATCACATGCATTTCAAATATGAGGAAATAAAAAAATAATTAATTAAATTAAATAGACATGTGAAATAAGTATAATTAACAAAACAAATGAATTAAAAACCAAGCCACACAGACACATACTTTTATTACGATTTTTATTATTATTTGCGGAACTTAATTTTTTTCGAAAACTATCTAGATGCCATTCCGAATCGAATGACACCTCAATCATAATTTTCGGAGACTGCTGAAATAAGTTGACCAAAAAGGCACTTGTTGACTAGACTATAATAAAAGTGATGTAAGCTAACTAGATCTATTTAGTATGTTAGTTTTTTTGTTCACAAGTGGCTCGAACACAACCTATAAACTTCTTAGCTTAAGAATCAAATCCTCTTATTGTTGAAAAAAAAAACTAAATTATAATTAAAACAATTTTATTAAACAAAAACACAAGCAAACAATCGGTGTAGCACCATCATGTAGTCACTTCCCATGGTTGTAGACAAAGTAGTTTGTTTGGATCGCATACACCTCCACCCAGAAGTTGTATCCTCGGAACACACTCGGGCTATCCAGTTCTATCGTCACAAACTTCTCTCCGATACCTCCAGCTTTGATATACGCGTCTCCCCATTTGTCTTGTCTCAAGTCAGTCACTTTAATAGCATTGATGACCTCGTTCTGCGAACATCTAACCGTGAAGGTGTCAGATCGCACCCAAATAGCCGGGTTCTCTTGATGCACTTTACTGTAGATCAACTTGGATGATATATCTGGGTAGCCCAGAAACAAATCGTTACATGTCACCGATATAATTAGGAACAAAAAAGGTGTAACTGATAGCAAAATCTCAGAAGACATGGTGAAAACGTGCGCTCAATCAAATATTGAAGATCGGTATGGATATGTCGAGAATCTGGTTCGGAAATACGAAATACAATATTTATACTGAAAATTATCGTCAACACGTTAAACATGTTAGTGTGAATGAGAGACATGAACATAAAAGTACTTCCACGTATTACAACTGATTCCAATGAAGTTGGAGATCAATCAAAAATATTTATTTAACGTGACGCAATTTTCTTGGCAAATACGTACATATATCGATATAATAGCCGATTCATTAGCGACCTCATACGAAACGACATGTTACTCAGAATAGACGAGCATGATCTAACAAGTACTAATTCTTCAGGTTTAAAAGCAAAACTAAGTTACAGTATCACCATTTGGAATCAAAACGTCAAGCAAAGATCATCCATAACGTTTTCTTTGGACTTCTGCAATAAAATAGATTATTTTTATTCAATTCCTTAAAGGAATAACGACAAAATGAACTCGTACATATTTTTAACTCTTTGCATAGTAAGTGTGAGTTGCAACGACATACGTCTAGGCATTAGCTCGGCTCAATCTAGGAAGATCTTCGGTGAAATAAAGGAAGCTAACCCAGCGTTGTGGACCAGAACCGACGATATTGTTGTAAATGCTCCTGGCAATGAAGTAATCAGTGCAGTTTACGTGACAGACCTCAGGGACGATAAAGATGGAGAAGCGTATATTGAAAGCGGTGGTATTGGTACCAAAAGTGTGACCATTGCTCTAAAAAGCCCGTCAATCCTGAGAGGTTACAGATTTGAGGTGGAAGTTTTTGGAACTGAACCCAACGCTAACTATTTGACCAAGGGCGTGTACAATGGACAATATTACGATGCTCAGTACCCAAACCAATACCCAAGGAAATATTAAATTAATGTGATTGTTTTTTATTGATATCTGCCCTATGATGTTGTAATAAATGATATTGTTTTTCACTGATAACCTTGTCTTTATTTGTGTCCCGTAAATTGTATTATTATTCATCTGTATATGTGTCTTTAGTCGTTAATGATCTTAGGATTTTAAGTTTCCTACGCAGTCAGGTAATTTCCCTTACTTTACCTGCGTAAAAAATATGGGTTATAATACGTATTTGCGAATACCAGACGGTTTCTAAAGAAACCGTTTTTGAATTAAGTATTGTAGCCCAAAAATTCTTCATTGCAATCTATTTCAGCTGCTTATCAGTTTGATTCGTGGTTTCAGTAATCGGATAAATGGTAAATTACGAGTAAGAACCTTGAGAATAGCATTGTACTTTTTGTCAGAATGATACTCGTATAACGACATTGAGATCACATAGTCTCATGGCCAAGAGAGTATCCTCTAATATTCACTTTGTTTCTTGTCTAGATAATTTTCCAGCTATGAAAATCATCAAATATAGTTCATTGGTTCTTTTTTTGGATTTTTTTTCAGGAAAACACATATGCAATATTGTATATACTAGGTTATAAATCTGTCATAAAGCGCCTTATTGGTGAGTTCCAAGAGCCTCATTGAAAGCCAGTAATTCCAAACTAGGCATGGTTGACCCTCGGCCATAGTATCGCTGACTCGTACCGTTAATCAACCAAGTCAAATGACATGTTGTAAATGTAAAATTAATTATATTTTTACAAACTATGACAAAAAGTCTCAACATTTCTGCAGAGGGAAAATTTCAGGTACTCTACAGAAGTACTAAAAGAAGCGGGAAAATGCAGTATATTCAAGGAAAAGAATCATTTTCCTCGAATTAATAACCTTTCTCTGCCAAAGAACGAAATAAGCTTTTGTTTACAATACTAAAATAATCACTTCCGTCGAACTATGGAAAGTAAGTGATTAATTAGTCATTCCATTTTGATGGAAATTGTAGTCATAAAACTGTGCACACACAGGGAATATGCATATTTTTTTTGACGTGACAACGTCTTAAATTAGGTTGCGGCTGGGAGTCACTTATGAAAATGTGTAACGCCCGGTAACGTTACGATGAGTCACCGAACGAGAGAGAGGCCCGCCGAATGCCTTGCGTCTCTCTCCCACTCAACTATGATCGGTCTTGTTCTCTCATGTCTCTTGTCTCGTGCTGCGCGCGCGGCAGACGTTGTCACGTAAAATCTTCGCCCGTAAAACCGACTTTACAGGCAACCATTTTTATTGTTTATTATGGTTTTTTTTATTGTCTTTGTGTCACAAAATAAATGTTTCTTTCTTTCTTTCAACCCTCAAAAGTGATTTAAAGTATATTAACTTTAAAAATAGTTGTTCGAAATGGGCAACTAAAGTTCTGTCATAATGACGCGCTTTTGTGACGTCATAGCCGTCTACTTGTCAATGTTTGAGAAAACAAACGAGTTGTGGTGAAAAAGTGTTTATATAATAAGTAAAATATTGGAACCTTCTTCTTCATGTGTACTACCAAAAAGTGTGGATCAATCGGTAAAACCCAGATATAGTGACGTGAAATTAGCTTCGACCAATGGGTTCGCGTACGAGTATTTAAATTTCCCACGTTTTATTTGAACTATTTAAAAAAATAGATTCTTAATAAAATATATTTAAAAATATCAATAGAGGCATTATATTGAAGTAATACAGATTATGAAAAAAATATATTTGACCATTATTTGAGTTATATGCATATACCCTATTACTTGTTTTAGCCATCGACGCAAAAAAGGGACTTTATAAGTTTGACGTGTCTGTGTGAGTCTGTCTGTGTCAGCCGAACGAAAATAAGCTGATTTTAAAGTGTTTTTTTAGGTTTTTATTAACTATTTTAATGAAGAGATCCAAGAAGGTTGCCCCAAAAATGGCGGATGAGTAAAAATGTAGGAAGTGTGTCCGCACCTTAACTATATGTTTGTTAATCGTGACATTGTAAGCAAAACCGCGTCATATGACTTGTCCACATCGTGATGGATAGCGCCTTTATTTTCCTCGGGGACGGTGTTATGCAAGATGAAGGCAGGAAAATGATGCAGATAATTTATTATTATTAATGAACATATCGACATATCGATATTAATGAACTATTATATGTTTTTAGATTTTCATCATCAGCCTACGCTCGTCCACTGGTGGGCATTGGCCTCTCCCAGGGCATGCCACTTGGCTCGAAGCTGTGCACTTAAGTACGTCTTCGCCTTCTTAATTATAAAGAAAGCGGCTTTTTAATAAAATATTAGCTCATTGTTTTGTTTCCACGATTATTTTATAATTTTGTATGTCCAACCCATCCTGAAACTGCAACTAAAAAGAAAACAAGTTGTCCTCCAATATTTCTTTGGAGTTCACATTTATGCTGAAAATCGACTCTGAATTCAAACCTGTAACGCCTTACCTCACCTCACCGCAAAAACATTACTGCTTCACTCTCGCACACCACCATCCAAACACATATAAGAACAAAGCTGACAATTAACACCTCAGTAACAAACGAACGAAAATGCGCTTCACGACGATCTTCCTGGTTCTATGCGCACTCGCCGGCGCTTACAGTCAAAGCCATGACCTGAACATTGGTCAGGCCACATTTGGAGACGTCATCATATACAAAGCGAACGAGTACAAATATGGCTTCCCCTTCATGGTCAGGACAAGCATCATCGAGTACCCAGAACCAGGGCAACATAACTATGCCTACATCAAAGCTATCTATGTAAAGGACAATGACCACGATGGTACAGGAGGCTACCCGATCATTTCTTCAGGCGGTATCGGACAGAGATTCGTCAAGTTGAAACTGAAGAGTCAGAGAGGCAGCGGCTTTAATTTCACCATTACTGTTTATGGAAGATATGTTTGAAAAGATGTGAAGAATTGGATTGCTTTGCGTGAGTGGAGTTGAAGTAACGGGCTGAAACGTTTTGGGGTTTTGTAAAGTGTTAATAATTAAGTGATAATTGTAGTATACTTTCTACTAAGTATACTTTTTTAACACGTGTGTACTAGTATACTTGTAAATTTGAGTTTAATGTTTAAGAAGAATTTTAAAATGTAATAGAAAGTTCTTCCCCCAAAAGGGGTCTTTTGGTGACAAAGTATTTAAAAATTGTTATTTAGGCTAAGTTGTTAAATCCGTTGTCAGTATTATATCCAGTGCCAAAACTTATTGTTACCTATTTACAATGTATTTATAAAGTTAATTATTTTATTCTAATAAATTATGTTCAAGTAAACAAAATTTTGAGTGCATTTAATTTATAATGTTCTATTTATATTTTATACTATATTTATAATTTATATTATAATTATAATTTATAATAGTTTATTTTAACTGCATAATTTTTATTGAAAAAGTTTTTTAGGTTTCCGTAGCCAAAGGGAACCAACGGGACCCTATAATTAAGATTAATTATATTAAAGTATTTTAAAAAGAAGTTGGAACCCTTAATCCTATAAGGGTTCCAACTTCGTTGTCCGTTTCGTCTGTCTGTCGAGACCATTCATATAAAAAAGCGTTAATCTATCGGGTATTATGTACTCGTAAGTTCATGATTTCAATAATCTTTAAAAATTCGATTTGTAGAACAACACACCAACTATTTTTACGACCCATTGGCCTAAATAATCTCCACGCTCCAACATCCTCCGCATTTGGCCAACAATAAGTGTTTCCACAAAAGTCAGCAACAGTCTAGTCGAAGGTAGAACATGCCCTCGGGCCAGGCCCTCGAGAAGTACACCATTAGGTGTTTACAGGTAGCTTACATTACAAAATATCTAGAATAAGCAACCCACTATACGTTCCCACTGCTGAGACTCGGGCGGGGCCTTTCCTTACTAGGAGAGAGATATAGAACAGAAAACAAAGTGATGAGATCCTCAAACATCCGGTTTCCTCATAATGTTTTCCTTCACCAAGGCATTGGTAGGGCTGGGATCGAACCAGTGGCTGTGTGATTGAAAAGCATTCGTTTTTCCCAACGAGCCAAACTCACTTTTTGGAAAATGTCATGCTTGAATGATAACTATGTAACAATTATTTGATATATATTTCTACTTTATTTTATAATTAATAATTTAATAGTAACAAAAGAAAGACAATAATTTAGCTAGTTGACAGAGATTTTACGCTCGCTTCGCTCAATAATTAGTTAAGAGTATTTTCCACGCTTTCCACCGATCTACAAACAATACTATCTCGGGAGATGTTTATCACGATCATACTCGGAATTGCTGATAATAGTGTAGTGATGCAAATATTGTTTTACTAATAGCGTGACTAAGATAGGTAGTATGTTTACTTTGACGTCTCTTGGCCTTATATAAAAGTATATATTAAAATAAGGAAACCCCTGACAACATTTCAGGTGAAATGTTGTCATACTAATATAACTACAAACTACTATAATAATATAGTACTTTATTGGTAAAGTCCTTTTATTTGATATCCATATCGAGGGAGATGGGAAAAAAAACAGCCCATTTTGAGAGAATAGCCATCATGGAATGGTTATCATCAAACATAACAAAGCACTCAAATAACATCTTTTAAACAAAAAAAATTGGCTCGGACACAAACAGACATGCAAAACTTAAAACACACCGTTGCTTTTGCGTCAAGGGTTAAATATTATATTTTAAAGATTGCTTGTCTTAAATACTTTTTAAAGAAACTCTTATTTTGTTACAGCTCAATGGGTCTGCTAGAATTCGAGCAGTGGTCCAACCAGCCCGACCTGTTCTCAGACAGATCTCGTCTCTGCTCGCGACTCAAGCTTACTCCTGGTCAGAGGCGAGTCTGTAGAAGACACAAGGAGCATATGCCGGTGGTATCAGCTGGTGTCAGGAGTGGTATCTCGGAGTGCCAGCATCAGTTCAGCGGGAGAAGATGGAACTGTACTGTGACGGAAGATGAAAGTGTTTTCGGACCTTTGAGCCTCATTGGTGAGTTTTGGTTTGTTAACTCTTTGAAGGAAGCTCTGTATCTTAGCTGAAACATCAGAATGGTACACTAGCGAATATATTTGGGCAGGAAGACAAGAAAACGATCATCATTCACAGTCTATCCTATCCAACTTCTAAAGGCATATACTGTCACATTAGTGTACTATATGTATTTAGCAACAGCCTCAGTCAATTTAGAAATAATATAAGTTAAAGGTAATAAAATGTTAGATTGATTACTTTCTTTTTAATTTGTATATCAGAGCTGAACCTACCTTTTTATTAAGTTTATACTAACATGCTGTGTACTCTGTTTTGGATTGCAGACTTGTTTTTGCTCTTTGTAGTTGTAATGTTAACATGTTTGTAGTCTGTCTGAGTGCCTAATAAATAAATATCGTGTGTTGTCCCGATTTAAACTTACTCCTGGTCAAAGACTAGTTTGCAAAAGGCATAAAGAGAGCATATGCCGGTGATATCACTGGTATTTCGGAGTGCCAGCATCATTTAAACTGAAGAAGATGGAACTGTATTGTAATTTTTTTGTTTTTAATTTAGCGTTTAACTACAGCTTGCCTGATGTAAAACTACGCTTCAGTCTACGATGCGTCATGCTTACCTAGACTATACGTATGTACATATTTAGTGTGACTGAAGATGGTACCGGTTTCAGACCTTTAAGCCTTATTGGTAGAGTTGTCAAAAACTATGTTATGTTATGTTTGTCTATATTATTTGGCGAATAGTGGCCTTGCAAATGTGTCCAAGACAAAATCACTACATGCGATGGCAAAAATTTAAATTTCATCTAATATGGTATTTGTATGTAACGCCATGCGGTGGATCAAGGATTCAGATTCGATTTAAATTCCTGTAGCCTGAAATAAATAAAATGATGAAAACTAAAAATCATTTAACCAGGGTGGCAGAAACAACTAGAGTATAGATTCACTATGGGAAAGTTTCTACAACAAAGTAGGCAATATTTTGGCCTATTTTATTACGCCAAAAACATAAAATATTTATGAGCACAAATTACTAAATACAATAACCGCACAAAAACAGAAAATAAATAATTCATACAGATAGGAAACTGCTAACTGTTGCAGTATTGAGATAGGGGTTACCAGAGATTGAAACAAATGTAGATAGGAATGTATTCACCAGAGATTATATAATACTACAGATGCGAAACGTATAAAACAAGCGCGTTCCATCTTTTGAACAATTTACACTTATTTGTTGTGTTAAACAACACTACAACGTTGGCACATTTTGTTTCAAAGAAACTATAAATTTTGTAAAAAACATAGGTAAAGAAACATTTTTGCTACGAATTGTAAAAATACTAACTGTACAAATAAATCATTTGTTTTGATTTGATTTGATAAATAAGGTATTTTTCTCCCTTACTAAACCTCTTTGGTATTAACTGCATTATCTTTGAATTTGAATTAAATTGAAATTAATATGTGCATGAAGAGATTAGCTATGCTTTTTTTTTTATTTTTTACCTGTGTTTGGTTAGTTTTAATGGTAACTTTTATCGATGATACCTACTTAAGTTATTTAACAAAGTAGGAATATAATGATAAATTAGTAAAACTACGAGTAAGATATCAGGTAATTTGGATTTCAACACATAATTTCACCATAACATAATAATTGTTAAACGAATATGATACTTTAATAGGTGTTTGCTTAGTGTAAGTTTAATGTTTTAACAATAGCTGAGTACAGGGTGAAATTTGTCTTGATATTTATTTTATTTTTATTTAAGCCATTTGTTCTTTTAATCACGCAACCAAGACCATTCTGTGCAAAGTATTCTTATATCTGTGATTTCAGTAAAAATGTGCCATCCGGCCTTCTAATAATCAAGAATAACTACGATAATGTCCTTCGAATTTATTATTCTCCTAAGATATTGTTTGAGAACAGCAAGATATAAAATTATTGTATCGTAAAACGAGAAATATCTAGTAAGCGATAAAATAGTAAGGAAATGTTTTTCTTTTTTGGTCGTTATATATGTTTGAATATAAGGGATTTATGTTTGTATATGTAATAACAATACATCAGTAACAATACAGAAGTAACAATATATCAGTTGTATTAGCAACCATAATACAAACAATAAATGGTTTAGTATAGGGCTAACCAACGGTGTGTGAAAAGTGTCCTCATTTATATATTTTTAAGAAATATTCTTAGGATTGGGCATAGCTGTTTCTTGCCTTATAATATAAGTAGCCGCGGTGTTATCCGCGTTAAACTGATAAATAATGTATTGTATGTATGTATAATATAATATACATGTTTAATCTGTATAATAATAATATTGATATAAATATGTTGATAATCCGGGTTAAAGAGAAATTAATTCGATTTTAAAAGTAGTAAAGCCTATGTGTTGATTCAAGGTCTAACCTATCTTAAAACTTAATTTTATCAAAATTGGATCAGCTGTGTAAGCGTAAACAACTAACCTTTCGCATTTATAGTATTAGTAGGATTCTATGTTTTAAAGTAAAAACAGTAAACATGTTTTATTTTGTTAGATATGTTTTTTGTCTCGTTTCCTATTTAAAAATTATTTTTGAGTCGAGACCTATATTTCAATACATACAAAAAAAAACAAAAGTTTCCTCATGGATTGACAAATATTCAAAAATAATGTCTAAATAGGAAACAAGACATAAAAAAATCTCCTGACATTTTATTTAGAAAATAAACTTTTGCTGATAAATTAAAATTCCAGCATCCATCTCCAGGCTATCTAGAACAATCTAGGTCTGTCACTATAAATCTCGCGCCGTCTGTTCTGACAGCTCTGTGGATTTACTGCGCTGGCAACACTTAGTTTGTAACTCACTTCTGCAAAGCGCTTGTTTACTCTATGTCTAGTTTTGTATTCTCTGTGCTTTATATATTGCACAAACGTAAAGTTAAATTTCTAATTATTATACGTATTCAGTTATTCATATTCTTTTTTAACAAATTTTTAATGATAAATCATATAACAAATAAAATACGAAAATATTAAAAGAAAAAACCTAAAAGACGCCAAGGCCCAAGCTACCGACGATAGGAACTATGGACAGGAACTTCCGGACAATGCGCGCCGAGTCAAGGATGAGTGATTTCTGTATCCGACCCTTGATCCATCCAACAATGTTTAATATTTGTTAAATAAACGAGTAATTAGTTTATAAACTTGAGAAGAACAAAAGAATTCTTAAAGGTCAGCGCTTGACCGCAATTCACATGATGGTAAGTGACATTGAGGTCTTTAGTGAAGCGCGCTTACCTAGGTGGAATCAGCTCACACTTGCAAATCGCTAGATTAAAGTCATTGGGTAACAAGGAATTTCAAAGTTTGGCGGTTCGGACAACAAAGATGGAGGCATAGCGCTTAGTTAGTGCGTTCCTAAGGCACCTCAACCGTAAACCGATGCCGCCTTGGCGTTTACTCTTAACTTACATAAAATCATTTGTTTTTATAATTGTCTCATTTTCATTTGTTTTGATACTCCGTGAACCTGTACACCCTAAATGAGAGAATATCGGTTGTCTCTTTCCCGCAGCATCCCGCGAGACGGCGTTCACGTACGCGATCACCTCGGCGGGTGTTGCTCTCTCTGTCTCGCGCGCGTGTCGCGACGGTCGCCTGGCCAGCTGTAGCTGTAGCCGCGCACCCAGACCTTCGCATTTACACAACGACTGGGTGTGGGGTGGCTGCGGGGACAACCTCGAGTACGGATACAAGTAAGCTCTTACACATTTATGCTGCCCTGGTAGTTCGATAGTGGGTTGTAGGAGAAAATTGCCATTAGGAAACCGTATAAAGGGAAAACTGCCTGAAAACGGTTGGTAGGAAATTTTTCTTTGGGTACGAAACTTTAATAGTATAGAAAGTAGGTTTTAGGTTACCTATAAATTATGATTTTGATTTGTAAGATTGTAAAACCGTTTATTGAATTATTTATTTAACTATATACAATATACAACTAAATAAAATATACAATTGAATTATTTATTTAACTATATACAAACTATATACAATAAAATATTAAGTAACATTAACTTACAATTGAAATACTTTTACCCGTAGGATGTAGCTACGAGTAACTTAATCTTTTGATTACGTATAAAAAGTACGTTGGTACATTATTTTGAGATAAAAACATATTATATTTAGCTAAATTTACTTTAAAATAGTATTTGTTATTCTGTTTTGGAACTCCAACGGCTCTTAGCACTGAAACAAAAATTATAAAACTGCAAAAATTTGCCATTAATTGTTAAAAATGTACCATTTTGTTGCCATGCCGCCTTTATAAAAAAAAAAACTACGCCGTTTTCGAGCAATAAAAATTGTTTTCTAATTTTCACTGTTTTCTTCGAGCTAAAACCAATTTCTTCATTCAGTATATGAGAGCGCTATGGTTTTTTTATGTAGCCCTGGTAAGATGTAGTAGAATGGTGACGTTGCGGACTGAACCGTCTGAATTCTGTAGATTCAGCTACGAAGCTACGTGATATACCGAAGCCGAGGGAGGTTCGTAGCCGAAACGTAGCAGTCATTGCAGATTTTAATTGAGTTACGTTAAACTTTGGTTTATGTAACCGTTTCCTAAATATACTTATATACTAATTTACTTATCGAAATACAATATCGTAGTATACATAATTAATCATAAAAATAAAGATTCGCACAAAATTTTCGCATAATAAAATCCAAATTGAAGGGATTTTGGATCCTGGGCCGATGAATGCGTATTTAAAGCATTATGCTGTAAAACTAATGAAAAAACCACAAATATACCACTCCTTGTTTAAAACTCCTCTTTTCTCGGACTGCGGAAAAACCATCATGAAAATTATTCATAAACATAATAACAAACAATAATAAACAAATTCTAAACTGACTTCTTTGTAGCGAATACATTTTTACGCACTGATATTTTTATCTACGCAACTTAATTTTATATATAGAGAAGACATAAATATTACTTCGGAATCTATCGGTATCTATCTGTCTCTAGAATTGACCTAGAATTAGAACTTCAAGGCATACCTCCCAACAAGCTATATTCGCCGGGTACGATAAACTATGTTCTACTATGAATTACTTCAACGCCGCCTAGTATTCTAGTAGAAAACCTATATACACCTCTCTACATTCATGATATCCTGATGAGAAATTATTATTTTATTTAAATTCTTGGCAGCCGTGCCCTCGCGCTTTGCCGGTTTCCATGGCGATGGAAGAAAAACCTCCTAGAACATTATTGGAGCCTAGTATTTTTCCCCCACTTTATCGAAATTTATCCAGAGAATATTGATCTACAAAGAAAGTTTGACGTTTTCTTTATAATTCTTAAATACAACTAAGTGGAATTTTCATCATCTATCTACTGAAACTATTTCTAATATATTCCCCAATTTCGTAGTTTTCTCAAAATTATTTTACTGATTTTAATTTTTATGTAATTTTGTAGTTCTGCTCAAAATACCGGAAAATGGTTGAAAATCGTTAATTTTAACGTAGAAGGAAATGGGATTTTTCAGTCTGAAATCGAAATGACACCGGTTGTTTTCACATCTGAAACGTTTCAGGTAGCCCTCACCTGCTTTTTCCCGTAACTTCTACAAGGCAGACAGAAGTGCGATGAAGGTAACTTACCTGTCATTTCACTCACACAATGCCACCTTTACGGCAGGTACTCGAAGGTATGCCGAGTTTTCAGGTATCACTATGTGTGCGTCCGGGAAAGCGTTGCCATGAAACGGTTTTTCGCTATATATATTCTTCCCTTTCTGATGTTAGCATGAAAGTTGGCGTTAGACAGAGATGTCGAGCGTTACGCTTGGCTTAAGCGTTGTTCGAAGCTTTTCTTGAATGAAATTTTAAACAGCCTTTTCTCATTCAACAACCCCACGGTAACCCTCGGTGTTGTTAATGTGTGCGTTTTTCACCTGAACTCAATTCCCGTAAGTCCCCGTGGGGAAGGTAAAATTTACTCCATCCATTCTCTTATGTCCTAGTACTCAGGTGAGACGTAAGACAGGTGAAAAATCCACCTGCTCTCTTCAGGTAAAATTCAAAAGGTGAGGTAGTTAATAATGTCCTTACCGTGTAAAGTCAAGGTGCATTAATTAAGACACTATTCAATAAATATAATATTATGTTGTTTAAAGAGATAATAATTCGAGTAAATAATTCATCTATGTGCAATGATTTACAGTGCATTTTCAGAACACGATAATTAATTATTTTTCAAGTAATTAGTTAATAAAAAATCCATATTATTGATAATTACTTTTTTATTTTTTTCATCTTTAGTCTAAAGAAACACATGTAAGTATATTGAAAATGTCGTAACTGCAACTTGACCAAACCTTAATGTGTACAAAACACAAAAGTAATTTGGAATTAAAATGTATAATCCCAAGTGCCCCCTTATTTAGCTGTCAGTTAGTCCTCACGGTTGTCAAAGCATGGCTTACGACAGGTCGTGTACAAGGCGCTCAGAAACAGCCAGAAGTGCGGAAGTAAATGGAAGGCTTCCGCGTGCACGGGGTTACACGGTACGTAAACGGTAAAACTCGTTTGTGTATTTGGTCAGTCAAATTTAGAATTCGAGTTTTTCGAAGTAACATACGAAAACTTATCAAAATCATACCTTAATACAAGCTTAACTTAAGGTAAGCAGTTCTTCTCATATGCTAGTTAATTAGGAAAATTCGAGACATAGCATTCTAAAATTATCATTTCTGAAAACCAAGCTAATCCAAAGTGATGCAAAGTGGTCTTTAAGTTCTACTTCCTACTCAACCTACTTCATACTTAATATTATAACTGCAAAAGTTTGTGTCACGTTCAATTGGCCAAGTTGCAATTTTTAATTTTGGCATAGAGGTAGATTATCTGGATAAAACATGCTACTCTTTATCCCGTATTCTTGCGAGTATAGCCGCGGGGCGTAGCAACTTACTGTAGGTATCAAAGCTTAAGTTCTTCTAATTTCGGTCCGTGTAGCCGCGCTGACGTCACTGTTCTACGTGCCGTAGCCGCCGTAGCGAACCGTAGACCTCCTCGGTTTTATGGGAGCCTGGAACGTTTTCACGTACTGAAAGGGTTAGACGCCTGAAAACTGAAGGGTTAACACGAGCTTTCAAATTTAAACGGCTTCAAAAAAGGAGGAGGTTCTAAATTCTAATGTATTTTTCATATTATAAGTTTAATTGTCATTAATTTTAGAGTTGTTAGAAACAAAGATTGAATTTAAAGTAAAATTTAATAAAATAATTGATAATTATTTATATGTTCAGCAATAAATTATTACCATTTTTATGAGTTTTTGATAGAGACTACTAGTTGACCTCAGACAATTGTATTTACACTTGGTCTACGCCCTCTTCTCGAAAACAATAACATGGTATCAAAAAATAAAAATTAAATAAGTTTAAGAGATATTAAAATTTATAATAATAAAAAATAGCGTAAAACCCATAGGAAACGAGATATTTGCAAAAAAATAAAACAATCGATTGTTGTGATCTTTGACCCCTGACTTTAAAACTTGCCTCCATTAATTATATGTGAATTTTGTGAACTGATTTAGAATGCCAAAAAAACTTTTTATGTGGTAATATAATACTGGGTATGTCGATTTTCCGAGGTCAACCCCCTATTATGAATAACTGGACTAACTGTCATTCTCAATCAAGCAGGATTAGTCGGTATATTTTTTCTCAGAACGCCAAAACACCCTACCAGGAAATAATGAAACAAAAGAGCAATTAGAAAACAGGATAGTAAAAAAAATCACAAGGCTTCTACTGAAAATATGTTATTTATTTGTAAGTGAAAAACATTTTTTTCAGGTAGGAGATCATTAATTTTCACAAAAACATAAGATTTTCTGCATATTTCGTAGCGGTGTGACTAAGGTAGCAGAATTCGTAGAAGGAAAAGAAAAGTGCTACGCTTTTGAGCGTCTACGAACGCCTACGCGATTCTATATGCCCACGCTCCCCTTCGTTTGGTTACGTCACTTGTTTTAGGAAAGTGTACTAGGCTAGCATGAATGAAACGAGGTCGTTGTCTACGAGCTTTAAAGTCGCCTTGCTACGTACGTAGAAATAATCGCTGACAATTGAGAGCATAATTGGCCAACTAATGCAAAGATTTCGCATGTTCGGACATTTAACCTACTTTAGTATTTATTAGTCCAATCATAGCTAAATGTAATGACTTAATTTATTGATCGAGAAGAAGTACTAACGAATTTTTTGGTCGCCCGGACGGTTGGTTCACACAAATAAGGGGAAATTTGATGCTCTCTATTTACTCGTCGATATTAAAGATGTTTTTGGTAGAGCAATTAAATATCATATTCCTAAAAGATTTGAATATGAATAAAATAAATAGGTCAAGATATAATTCATACATATATGAAGTCTAAGTTATAATATAAAACATTGTTCCAATTTGCTTCACCAGGTATGTAATTTAATTTTGTTCAGAGAACTACTACTTAGTTTTATTTCTTTTTTAAATATTCATTCTGTTCTTTCTATCTATGTGAAGATATTTTCCACATTGTACTTTATTTCTAAAGGTTTTATAAAAATACAAGCTTAGATACTAGGAGCTTATAACTTCAAAGCGGGCTAAAAAGGGAGCACAAAAAGCTTTCGTTTTGTTTGTGTGAAATACTCGTATCAACACGTGGAAAGGGAGGGGCTTAGTTTTCTTTCCTTCACACATAGACACAAAATATAGGAGGAGCTTTTTTAACTTTCGGTTCACGAATTTTAAAAAAGCTTTTCCGGCATCCCGCTTTGAATTTTCTCTACCAGGACCCCAGCAAATGTAAGAGCTAAAGAATTTAAAGAATGTGAAAATGGGGAATTGGAAATACGTGAGAATTGGAATTCTCTGGTGGGAGGGATTTCCTTTCCTTTCATAGGGAAGGTTTTCCCGCATTTGGGTATTTTTTACACTGGGTCGGCATAAAGCGGTGGAGGTTGCAAGATATTTGAGGTATTCTAGGAATGTCGGGAATCTGTCGGGATCTCGTGAATGTGTGTGACTTTACCCGGGTCTTGGATTTCGGGGAAGATCATATTATCTATTGTGACGTTCTTGATGGTTTGTTTATTGCTTTAACTTTGCATTTTATCGCTTCACTGAGTATATGGTGGCTTAAGTCTACAAACTATAATGATAAAAAAAACACATTTTTGTAATAAACAAATCATAAAAATGTAAAAATGTTCTTATTTAAATAAAATCTTTAAAACATGTGAAAACACATATTCTATATTTCGATATTTTACGAGAACTTAATACTATACATTGGATTTAATCTATCCTGTGCCAAGGATTTCTATTCCTTACACGCTTAACCCCGGATAACCCCGGCTAAAACCGGTTATACCTGGGTTAAGGTACTAGGAGAACAGAAATAGGAAGTGGTCGTTAATCCGCTGGGCGGTACGTTAGCTTTTGTTGATATAGTTGGAATGCGATTCGGGGTATCCATGGATTTTCATGGTAGAAAAATTTAAAAGAAATTTTATTACTGATATTTTCCGATTGTGAATAGTAAGAGTATAAAACCTGATTGTAAAATAAACATTACTTAAAATTTAATAAATTAAATTACTATAAGTAATATTTAACACCCACTGTTAAGAGAATAAGAAATTAATTATGGTACTTAATACAACTCATCATCAGCTTTAACAAATCAAACACTTAACTATTCTATTTAAATTGTCAAAAAGCTACTACCAGGATGGTAGGAAAATAGTAGCATTCGAAGAGGTTCGAACCCTCTCACCCTCCCCAGAACAAACTGCCGTACCAATATGGCTTTTAATGTGTTGTACATACGGTACAATTTGCTACGAGCAATGAGTAATTCCAATCGATACCAACCCTCTTAGAATACATTCAATAACAGAAGAGGCGTGGATAGCTAGGTAAGTAATATTTTTATACGGAATTAGCTCTAGTTTCGACAAACCACGACTCTTTAATTCTAACACAGATTTTAGAAACGTAGCGATGGGCGTAACTTCGTAGCGAATATCGTAGCAGTGTTTCCGTCTTTGTTACACTTAAATCCGTTACATCGCAATGTCTTTTTCTAGAAAAGTTAAAAGAAAAGTTTGGGGAAAGTTTATCTCACCGAATTAGTTTAGTAGAGAAAAGTATAACATATGGATTTCCAATTTTAGTATTGACTAAATTCTTTTCATTCTCTTTTTCTACTCGGGGCTTCTTCCGAGGAAGAGAGAGTTATCCACCACGCTGGCCAAGTGCGGGTTGGCAGATAATACACGTTTTCCATTCCCGTAAAGCTAGTGCAAATCTAAACATAACTATAAAACCAGTCATTGGTGTAGGGCGGGTATCGATCTAGGGACAGTCAGATTGAAAGTAAACGTTTTCCCACCGAGCCACACTCGCTTTTTATATAATACTAGCAGATCGTCCTGGCTTCGCACGAGCTATAAAATACTTAATCCGAGTTGTAAAAAGAAACAAAATAAAGCCTATGTTACTCGGGATAATGTAGCTTCCCAACGGACTGGACTGATTTGAAAATAATTTTTCAAATCAGTCCAGTAGTTTCGGAGCCTATTCGCGTCAAACAAACAAACAAAAAATCAAACTTTTCCTCTTTATGATATTGGTAGAGATAACATAAATTTCGCCTTTTGGGGTTGAAACTTTGGGGCCAAGGTCCAAACGGCTGGTGGACAGAACAAATGACCCAAGAGCTGGCGCTTACCTCTGCCAACGTATAAGTTTGGCGATCCAGCGAGGTAATGCCGCCAGCATTTTAGGCACCTTACTCGTGCACATTGACTTAGATTTAATTTAACTGACATTTAATTTACTATTTGTAAAGTTTTTGTGTGTGTGTTTTTATTTATATAATTAGTTTTACTGAATAAATTGACATTTGTATCTATCTATAAATAGAATAACTTAGTATCCATAATATAACTTGAAACTTGAAATCAAAGATGGCGACCATAACGAACGTCGTCGGGTGTTTTCTAAATGTGAATTTTGTTGTTGTAATGAGGTTCACGGAGAGTTTCGTGGACATCCGCGAGAGGGAGCGCAAGGTGAAGCGAGGCAGCCGCGAGCAGGGGCGTCTACTCATGAACAGGCATAACAACGAGGCCGGACGCAGGGTGAGTACACCCGTGGTAGTCCCCCTCATGGTGACACTCTTTTTTTTTCTTTTATAAATATTTGGACACATTTCACACGCGGCTGGTTAACCCCATACTAAACCATATCTTGTTCGTGTTATGGTAGCTAACACAACTGATATACTACATATACGTACATACATATATCTTAATATATATAAATCTCGTGTCACAATGTTTGTCATCAATGGACTCGTAAACCACTTAACTGATTATAATAAAATTCGCACACCATGTGCAATTCGATCCAACTTGAGAGATAGGATAGTTTAAATCTCAAATTATAGTCGCAATTTTAATTTATTGCTAATTATTGTCTGTTATTATTTGACAGTCATAATTATCTGTTAACTCCAAATGATTCTAACAGATGTCGATACCTTTCGACTGGGTTGAGTAAATAATCCATAGATGGCGCTGCTATGGTAAATCTACGAACGTGTCATATAAGCTACACTATCTATTTATAGATAGATAAACAATCTGATTTATAACGATAAAACTATAAATTCAAGGTGTTGCGCTTGTCATCGTCTTACTATGACGTTGACGACCTCGGTGGCGTAATGGTTACCATGCCGGACTGCCAATTAGAAGGTTCCGGTTTCGATTTCCGGCACGGCCAACATTTTTGCGCTTAACTAAATTTGTTGGCTGTGGGTCTGGGTGTTAAATATGTATGTATCCGTATAAAATATAGTAAGTACATGCAGTATATCAGTTGTGTAAGCTACCATAACACAAATTAGAAATGGTTCAGTCAGTTCAGTCAATGGGGTTAGCCAGCCGTGTGTGAAAAAATAAAATAAAAACCGATTTATAACGATAAAACTATAAATTTAGCGTCAAAATACGCTTGTCATCATATTATAATAATATTATTTTATATTTTTATTTAATAAATTTGATTATCCAATAATTCGAAAATCTATGACGTGTAACTTTTGTTATTAATAAATAACTATGAACTATCGTCTCACTATATACCCCCCAGGCGGTGATCGCGCGCTCCAAGGTGACGTGCAAGTGTCACGGCGTGTCGGGCTCCTGCAGCCTCGTCACCTGCTGGCAGCAGCTCGCCACCTTCCGGGAGATCGGTACGTCCATCATCATCATCACCATCCACAGCCTGTTCCATCCCCGCCCCCCGTGGGACCCCGCATTGTCGAGGCGGGGGGGGCTCAGTAACCGTGGCCTGGTCACCCACGGTGAAGCGAAGAGGGTCCCTAAGGTGGGCCACTCCCGACACTTGTTTTCCCAGTATGCAAGTTCTAGATGGAGTGGCACCAGTAGGTTGCGGGACCTCGCTCCGGGGGTTTTCGGGGGGGTTTCGCAACTGAGGCGGGCTTGCGGTGTGAGGTTTTAGTCGGTAGTGATGCCCTGGTGGCATCGAGTCCTACATACCACACCCACCTCCCCAGGTGTGGTGGGCATGCGTAAATGCATTTCCTCACGTAAAAAAAAGCCTGTTCCATCCCACTGCTGTGTATAGGGCTCTCTCCTATCATACCATATGTCTAGGTCCTGTGCCAATCTAGTCCAGGCTGGACCCGCGACAGCTGTAATGTCGTCTACCGCCATCTTGCCGCTGGACGATCAACGCTCCTCTTTTTTAGTCTATGGTACGATCATACCATAGACTAATAAACGTCTATTATGTTTTTAATTTGACTCTCTTCGAGTGTGGCTCGGTGGTAATAACGTCTGCTTTTCCATCAGACGGCCCCTTGTTCTATCCCAGCCCTACACCAATGCTTTACGGTGAAGGAAAACATCGTGAGGAAACCGACATGTTTGAGGACCACAATATCCGAAGACGTGTGTCATCCGCCAACCCGCACTTGGCCAGCGTAGCCTATATCTCTGTCCTCGTGAGGGAAAGTCGCGAGTCCCAGCAGTGGGAACGTATAGTAGACTGCTTATGCGTATGCTAGTATGTATTTAGATTCTGATTAAGTTTACCTTAAGAAAGATGCTTAGCTTCACACAAATACTACAATCTCCATCAAACGAACCACACAAAAGAACATCGTTAAATTTTTAAGACTTTAAAGTAATGACTTCAGTAATTAAAATTTTAATCAACCCGTTAAATCAAGTACCAGGGCGACAGGAGAACCAAAGAGGACGAATTGCCTCCATTAGCGAGTGCTTAACTGCAATTAAACTGTGGCATCGATCTTGGTTTAACAATGGGACACCTTTATGGCTGTATTTACGTGAAGCAATAGTATCAAAGCAGGCTTATTATCTCACGGGGAACAATCAGTCGGGTCGATTAGTCGAAAGTCGTCGAAATCTATACTATAAGACTCTTTGTCCTGACCTATTCATTCATTCATCTATAGACAACGCAGAGCCCAAACGGCTGGTCCTAGGGTTGTGAAATTTGGAGGGTGTATTTGTTTTGGTATGTAGACGCGTACTAAGAACGGATTTTTGGAAATTCCACCCCTAAGGGGGTGAAAGGGGGTAAAACAGTTTGTATGAAACTTCTTTGTTTTTGAACTTATAGCAACGAAATTTGGAATATGTATAGTTTATGTAAAATTAAAAATAATGGTATCAAGTTTTTTTACCAGGGGTGAACTAAGGGTTTGTTATGGGGGGTGAAAGTTTGTAGGGAAAAATCTTTATATATCAAGTTAAAGTCTTGGAAGTTGTTATGGTAGTAGTTTATTGAATGGTTAAATTAAAATTTTAAAAACTTTTGCCAGGGGTGCTTTAAGGGGGATGCCATTGGGGTTGAAAGTTAAAAATGAAAGTTTTGTGTTTTTGAACTTAGAGGTGTAAAATTTGGAGTGTGTATATATTTTAGTATTTAAACGTGTACTAAGAACGGATTTTTGGAAATTCCACCCCTGAGGGGGTGAAAGGGGGTAAAACAGTTTGTATGAAACTTCTATGTTTTTGAACTTCTAGCAATGAAATTTGGAATATGTATAGTTTATGTAAAATCAAGTTTTTTTGCCAGGGGTTAAATAAGGGTTTATAGGGGGGAGGGGGGTGAAAGTTTGTTTGGATTTTTTTTATTTATCAATTTAACAGTCTTGAACGTTGTTTTGGTTGTAGTTTATATGGTGGTTAAATAAATTTGTAATGATATTTGCTAGGAGTGAATTAAGGTATGCCATTGGGATTTAAAGTTCAAAGGGAAAGTTTTGTGTGTTTGAAATTAAATACTTATGAATTGGAATTTAAGTATGTGGTTTACTTAGTGGTATGATTCACGTATTCTTATTATTTATATTAAAATAATGGCTTGGATCTAATATGTAGCATAACCACCAAAATAGATAAAACAGAGGTTAACTAGATCTCAGGAATCGAATGAGGAAAGACAGATGCGGCTTATTTTGATATCGTAGCAATGTAGTGTTTATATAAAATTGGCACGGGAATAGGATACAATAGATTTTTTCCACAGGTTACGCAAAAAGCGACCTACACGCGGGCGGAGCCGCGGGCAACCTCTAGTATGTAATAAAATAAATAGTCGAAAATGTTTAAAAGTTTATGTATTTTTGCTCGTTTAAAGAGCGAGCGAGATGAAATGAGTTTTGAAATGTTTTCTTTATTGAATCAATTTATTTATAAATAATGTTTGTATAACCGGATATCACTTACGTTTATTTTGTCGGTATTAGACCGACATGTTTCAGCACAATCAGTGTGCCATTCTCAAGGGCAGGAAATATGCTTTACGAAAGTTTTAATACAGCGATTTATATATAAATAGGTTACGGTAATTAGAACACAATCGATTTTTATTTACACCAAGTTACAAAGTGAATTGTGTACATATTTTGTTAGTATTATGAATTATATTCTTAGTTAAACCTCAATCCGAAACCGTCCGAATCTGAATCCGTACATTTCGTATGGGATTTCTCAGAAGAGACGTCTTAACTTATGATTGTTTTTATGGTGTACAATGGCGTCTTTATTTTACTACATAGTTATTTTAATCATTTATTTTCAATGAATAATTGGCAATGTACCTTCAACATTAATATACCAACAATAAATATTTAATATTAATATACCAACATAAATGATTATTTTTAAAATATTAATGTGGTTATTTCGCTTGGTGGTAGAACATTTTCTAGTATTCGCCTGGTTAGCTACCGCCTTCAAGTTGAAAAATCTATCGCCAAGCACCTAACAAGCTAGTTATTCCAGATTAGGCATGCTCTACCTTAGGCATGAATGTCGTTGACTCGGGTGGTTACGTGCACTGGTAGTGAAATACCGAACTGTAATGTGTAAAACTTTTTATAATATAAATGATTATCTAGTAGAATTGGGAATTTACATTTTATTCTTATCATATACTATTGTAATGATATTTATTATATTACTAGAATTAGAATTGAAAATTGACATTTAATTAATATCATATATACTATTGTAATGATATTATAATTATTACTAGAATTAGAAGTGAAAATTGACATTTGATTAATATCATATACTATTGTAATGACATTATATTACTTGAATTAGGATTGAAATTGATACATATCATATACTTTTGTAATGATATCATATTACATATTTGACTTGTAACTTTGGTATTATCAATAAATGATTTGTATCTATTTTGTATTTGTATTTGTAAAAGAAAATATTTCTGATCCAGTCATTGTGCCTTTAGATTAACTATATTTAATCCGATCTAGAAAGTTATCTACCAGATTAAAGCAGGTTTAAAATTAAGAATGCAAGCACATCTCACGGTTTTAATATTTCCAGCATAAGGTAGCGTTTCCATTAAAACAGTTGCCGTGGTATTTAATACTCATTTGATTGGTCATAATCACGAAAAAGGTTTTATTTTCCATTATTTATGTGAACTTTAACTGACCATTAAACTAGAATTAAACCTTAAGCAGGTCATGGTATAAAATAGCTATGGACTGCCGCCAGACTATAAAAAAGAATGGGGATTTCGTTTTTATGACTTTTCTTATATTTTATGGTATTAAAAAATGTATATTTTACTTGATTACTTAACTTTTTCCATGATTTTAACTTTTGTTCCGTCTTGGGTGGTTGATGTGAAACGTTAAAAGTAATTTTGTAGTCAATGAGATGATTTTCAATACTCGATAGTCATATTTGTATTTTATTCATTCATTCAAGTTGTTATGTGACAATTATTACCCGCTCAGTTATTGTAGTTTATATAAAAGCCTATTTTATATTTATTTAGGAATTACTTTACAAACTCATTATTAGAATGAAAAGTTGGCTAACTAATTACTCTATCTACAGCTTATCTTACGACAAAGGTCTCCATTTATATGTATCTCTATTTATGTCTTTATTCTTGATATTTTTAACACTTGTCGCCAAAACGATGGGGTGTTAAGTTTGACGAGTCTATATGTGTGTTTGACTGTGGCATCGTAACGTACCTAACTCACAAACGGATGGACCGATAGTCAGGAGTGTTCTTAGCTGTTTGATGAACGGTTTAAAACGATGATAAAAGTTTGATGGCTGTAGCCGCAAATTGGCGGATAGTATATTATTTTATCACTACTACCTCCATGGGTATCAAATGAACAGGCTTAAGTAAGTTACCTTGGTAACTTAAGTTAAGCCTTTTCATTTGATGTATTGTGTGTATTCATTTTACTAGTTAAGTTAGGTTAAGTTAAGACTTAGCCTAACATAACTAGTAAAATGCATACACTGTAATGCATTTTAAATCCAAAATGCTCAGCTCCATGTAACACTGGTGGAGGGATTTCTAAGTTTTTAGGGTTCCGTGGTTCCGTAATTAAAGGTAAAAAAGTGTTACTAAGCGGCACTAAGCCTCCGCTGTCTGTCGCCATTCTGTATCTTACTCTCTAAAAAGCTGAAATATCACAGATTATGTAAACTCTTCACGTAAGGCATCTTAATATTTTCGCGTAGAAAACGGTCACACTTACTTATTATTAAAAGTTGGAATGAGTCCAACAGTTTCGGTGCCTTCCGAGCACCATCTTCAGGGGCGAGTTACCCCTGAAATAATTTCGTTGCCACTATAACAACACAAAATATTAAAATATTTAAGGGGACCTCCATACAACAAACGTGTTCTTATCGTGTTTTTTTCTCTATTAATAACTGTGACAGACAAAAGACCCTTAAAATTTACAAAGAATATTAAGTTGTAGGCATATTATCTAAAAGTACGAGTAAGTTATAAAATCAAAATAAAATAAATATTTAAGGGCTCTTGGAAATAAACGTTTGTTGTATACAAACGTTTATTTCCGCCCTTTTTTTACGATCACGATCATGCGCGAGTTTAACTGGTACTTAGCCAATTATTAATATAAACTTGTATTATGTGCTTTGAACTGAAAAACTAATTATTTCCAGGAGATTACCTAAAGGACAAGTACGACGGGGCGACAGAAGTCAAGGTGTCCCGGCGGGGAAAGCTCCGCATCAGCAACCCTCGGTACTCCCTGCCGACCGCGCAGGACCTGGTCTACCTGGAGGACTCCCCTAACTTCTGCGTCAAGAATGATTCCGTGGTTAGCAAATTCTTTACTGTAGTCTTCTTCTTCTTGATAGAGGAAAAAATTAAATATTTTGTGTTTTTTTAACTTTTAATGGTATTGCGCTTGGTCGCAATTCACCTGATGGTAAGCAATATTTTGATCTTAGGAGGACGGCATTAATACGCCTAAACAAGCCAATTTTGTCATCCGAAAGGTGTCTGGCGAAAGATTTTCAACATAGTGGTTTTTTACCATGACCAGGCGAGCACTAGAAAATGCTCTACCACCTGCTATAGTTTGTTCCTTCTACCATCTGCTTATTGGCAGGACAACTGCAACTTATTATGATGGGAATAGTTGCGGGGAGGGGGCCAGTCAGTTGCAGAAGAAAATCATGGTTGCGAAACATTCGCGAATGGACCGGGATCAGAAGTGCCGCTGAATTATTTCGCTTAGCAATGGACAAATTAAAGTATGCAGAGCTGATTGCTAATCTTCATTAGTTGGAGAGGCACTAAAAGAAGAAGAAGAAGACAAACGCACGCATAACTGAGCAATCTTTGCTTCTAATTAGTTTTGTTTCCAGGGCTCGTCGGGTACGGTGGGTCGTGAATGCAACCGCACATCTGCAGCAATGGACGGGTGCGCGTTGCTGTGCTGCGGCCGCGGGTACAACACCAAACGGAGCGTGGTGCGGGAGCGGTGCCGCTGCAAGTTCCACTGGTGCTGCCGCGTGCAGTGCGACACCTGCGTCAGGACTGTCGAGATTTATACTTGTAAATAAATATACTATGCGTGCCAAGTTGGCACTCAAAAAATAGATTCATCATCATCAGCCTATGTTCGTCCACTGCTGGACATAGGCCTCTCCCAAGGCACGCCACTTGGCCCTATCCTGTGCTTCTCTTCGCCATCCACTACCCGCTACCTTCTTCAGATCATCTCTCCACCTGGTTGTAGGGCGTCCTACACTACGTTTGCCGAGACGCGGTCTCCACTCTAGAACTCGTCTACCATAACGGTCGTCGGTTCTTCGGCTGATATGTCCGGCCCATTGCCACTTCAGCTTGCTTATGCGTTATGCATTAAAAAATAGGTTAAATTACTTTTTTACGCTTTGTTTGCTGGCAGTACTATTTTGACAGTTATCATGTGAAGTTGAAGCAAGCGCGATCCTATTCTTAGTTGGCACGCATAGTATATACATTGTAAACTCTATATAACGACACTGAAGGGACTGTGCATTTTATGGCGTTATAAATAGTGGTCGTTTAATGGAGAGAATGTATCATTGTATGGAATACAAGCTAAACCAACTAAAGCCAATTGATTTCAACGCTTTAGAGAGTTTGTCGTAAAAACGAGTGCCGTTTATGGAGTTTACAATGTAGTTGGCCAAGTGAGAGTTGGGCTCGCGCATGAAGGGTTTCGTACCATTTATATAAAAATATGGCAAAAAGAAAACACGTTTTCTGTATTGGAGCCCCCCTTGAATATTAATTGTATTTTAATATTATAATTTATTTGTTAAGTAAATAAATAATCAAATATTCTGTGAAAATTTTAAGCGTCTACCTGTTATTGATATGAGTAGCAAAAACGTACGAAAAAACACTTTTATTGTATGGGAATTTCCTTAATATTTTCATTATTTATTTTTAGTCATTCTTGTTATAGCGGCACTGGAAATACATATGTTGTGAAGTTAACAGATTTCAAGCTATAATGGCTTCTGAGATACATCCTAGAGACAGAAAAAAGAGTCTTAGTAATAGGGTCCCTTTTTTATCTTTAGGTACGGAACCCTGGAAAATAGAATGAGACTTTGGACGCATATAGTAGGTATATTGTTCAGGTCTTTTGTTAGTAAATCTTGAGCTACTATAATTATTAGTACTGTATTTTGCAATGTAAATAATTGATCTCAAACGAATAGAAATGTAGTTTCTTGCTATATACTTGGTGTAAGCATTTAATTTAGTAATTTTTCATACTTTGAGATAACAAAGCCAACCTAGCCTATTCCTAATGTAACAAGTCTATACGTTGAGTATTTAAATATATAGAGATAATTATATACTCAACTCAATAATATTATATTCAGGCACCTCAGAAATTATATACTTAGATATTAATTGTACATACTATGCTCTTTCCAGTAAAATAATATTAAGATTGTACAAGTTTAGTATCTTCGCTTACCCAAATTCAATCAAAAACGAAGATAAGTTTCGAAAGTTTGACATTCACACTAATACTAATACTTGTATGCTATATTCATTTTAGCGCCATCTAAATGATAGCTTCTGTACTTCTTGCGCATTCTTCAGCTATGGCGTCTGTGGCGCTCCTGCAGTCGCAGCAGGCTAGCACTCTTTACCTACAACTTTATGGCTAGCACTGTGTGTCTTATCCGTGCTATTGGTCAAAGATTAGTGATGTGGCAGAATAATAACGAATGACACAATTTAAATTGCCTAATATTATAAATCTTCTGAGATGCATTTGTACCTGACGACCACAAATGAGGGTTACGTTAAGTAGGTTTCGAGGCTTTTTAATTTATAGGTCACGATTTTTATGCACATTAATATTATATTGTTGGCAATATTAAAGCCATTTAATTTGTATTGTATAAATATTATAGATACTTAATTTGTCATGAAATTTACTGTGTATCTGTTTTTTATGAAAACCCTGTACCCACTCAAGCGTCCCGGTGACTATAGTCGCCCAAAACTTTTTGGCGAAGTGTCACGGCGACTACAGTAGCCCAGACGACTCGCACCCACGAAGCTAGAGCTCTAGCTTCGTGCTCGCATCCTTGTGAACGTATTTTTATCTGTGACATTATTCAAGAGGTTCACAAGTGTTCCGCTAGATGGTTCTCTGATAAATAATTCGTCTTTTGGTGCGTAAATGATAATAAAATCTTTATATTTATAAAGTTGTTTTATAAATAAAATTTTATGAATATTTTTTTTTTTATTAAAATAAACAATTAAAAATAGCAGAGCATACATCTCTTGGCAACACAACAGCAAAAATAAATGAATGTATATGAAAAAACTTAGGGTATTATTGTTGTAATCCAATGTTTCATAAATGGGCTATTGTATTTATTACTAATGATTTGAAGAATGATATTGGAACTATTAGATGCGTTTACGCAAAATTGCGTAAAAACTGTCAGCAGCTGCATCGGCAAACATGCCAGAAGCGCTGCAAAATTGAGGCAGTCCCACCAACATTCGAAAAATACGTAAAACAGTACATACGAGTAGCATTGATTACGTTACGAAATATTTCGTAAAACTTGTAACGCTTGAAAATTTTACTCAAATTTCACCGATGTTGTAAAGATCAACAGTTTTTTGGACTGTTTACGATATGAGTTGGTTAGTTTAGTTTTCTCTTATTTTAAGTCCTAAGCTAATATAGTATATTTTATTTTGCCCTAACAGTTGTAGTTTGTTAGAAAATAGGGTTTAAATCGGTGACGGCATCGGGCCTTCAAAGAATCGCGCGCGCGTGGGCAAATGTAGCTGTCAAACTCGGACGCTTGAGTGGGTACTAAATCGAAGCTAATTGGAATATCAACCTCTTTGGAAAATTGTCGGAGTCTACTGGAATGATAATGTATAATCATGTGCTCCTAATATGAAAATAAAGAACCAAGAAGAAGAACTTCGTCTTTGTTTTTCATTACTTTGTTTTAAGTAAGTAAGTAGGTACCTCATTTTATTATTATTAAATATATGGCGCCAGTTCTTTAATATTTAAAATTTATTTTTAAAACAGTAGCCTATATACACAATGTCTTACTTTACAATACCTGTACTTCCTAATTTCGTCATAGTCATCATCCACAGCCGGTTTTCTCAGAACGCTGGAAATAGACATCTCTTTTAACATGTGAGTCTCCTCTGTGAGCATGCTATATATCTGTCAAAGTCATTTTATACCATATTAACTGTCAACGTCAATTAAAAAACACAATTGCCATTTTGTTTTGCGTTGTTTTCACGAATTCTTCCTCATTTTCTTTTCATTAATTTTGTTTTCCACATTTTTCCGTAATTCAGAAAGTGTTAGTGAAATTTAACAAGAATACGTATCCGTAGCGGCAAACTGCAGTTTTACACTGGACCATGGGAAAACCGTCGTTGACACAAGTTTCTGTTAGTTAACTTTTTCAAGTATTCTTCAATATTGTGTAGTTTCTTACGTCGAACAGGTATAGAATTTACTTTGTATGGTTTGCGGGCGTAGGTTTAGCGCTGGCTTTGAAGAGGTTGAAAACGCACTGCTTTTTGGCATGCACGCTCGCTATGTTTTGTAAGCACAAACTTGAATGTCAATGTTCCTTTCACCTTCACAAACTTTTTTTTTATCCTTATTCGATCTCTTTGCTTGCATTATGAAACTGTTTGAATGATTTTTAATGAGATCAAACATCAATTGGGTTGCTATTACCTACCACTGGGTGCAATACTTATTACCCTTTACCTACTAACTAACTTTATGAGAATTGGTCTACACTATCTGTGTATTCATTATTTCATGTATGGTATTTATACGGGTATGGTATGTAGAAGGGCTTGTATATAGGTATATGAGCAATATACATTAGCAATAAACAGTTTGATACAAAAACATTTAAAAATTAATAAATATCTTTATTATGCAGTCATTTATGGTAAGTAAGTAAATACTTAATTCACAATAAGTTAGAGCTACGCTCTATGTTTGTTATAATGTGAGACCCTTAAATATGTATGTTAATTTAATTTAATTGACAGCCAGACAGACAGTAAAGGCTTAGTAATAGAGTTCCGGATTACCTTCAGGTATGAACCATTAAAAGAATACCCATTTGTCTTAGTTATGTAGTCATTTGTGCCCTCGGCCCTATACAGGGTTAGTTACTACAAAAAGTTACAAAAGCTTCAGCTTGACTGCATAACATACATACACTAACTTACAATAGGACTATCTTAAAATTTTACCAAAACATTGTGAAATGGCAAACATAAAATTAAAATACATATTAGTCATATAGATTAATACTTTGTAAAATCACAACATGCCCCTATCATCACCCCTCTTCAAATTAGAATTCGTATACAGTGCTATCTTAATATCTCAAGAAATTTTTCGTAATCCCCTTGAATTGTCCATAAAAGTCAATATAAAATTTACCTTTACATTGCGAACATTCTTTACATACAACCTCTTTATAACGAATTTTCAACTATCAAGAAAAGTATTCATACCTCTAATTAACGAATTTTGTCAACCCAAAACCTTTATTTAAAGTTTCCACCGATAATATAACTCTTAATCTTATAATGTGATTCATGTCTCCACATGTTTCGACACGCTTTTGTTTGTACAATAATCATTGTTGTTTTGATGGAAAGTAATGTAAACTCCTCTGCTCCTGCACTATTGTTAATGAATTAAGTTAAAATGGCTCAGAAACGTAAAAGGTGTTCCTTATCGGTCGCAGAAAAGCGAAACATCATTAATTATGTTGACCAATATCGAGGTGAATAAAACTAATCTTTAACCTCTTTATAACAAATTTTAGACCAACCTAACCTCAACTTAACAAACCTCAGTTCAACAAATTACTTGATATTACGAATATTTTCTTGTTCCCCTCCGATTTGTTATATCGAGGTTGCACTGTACTTTGTAAAAGCATTCTGTCTGGGATACAAGGTTTATACTTAAGTGTCACAATTTATGATAAAATATTTACACATAGCTCAAGGTTATCCATTTGTACCATTTCTAGGAAAGTTTAAACATTTGTTAAAACAATAAAGTGCTATTCAGACCTTTGTCTACATAAATTGAACCATTTGTCTGAGACATAAGAACTAAATTTGTATAGAAAGATGTTACACAGATGCTTGGGCCTCTTGAAAAGAATGCTTCAAGCACCAAACTATCCCATAAACAGTAAGGGCAATAAAACATCTGGCATGAAGAAAAAGAATGTAAACCAGTATCATGTAGTAATGTTAAACTAGTAGGTTATCAAATAACCAAAATTAAAATAAAATATATGAGTGTAATAATAGTAAAACAGTATGTATTACAAAAAAAAAAACAGACAACATCATTACACAACAATATAAAATTTATAAATGCAAAGACACTTTTAAGTAGAAATAAACTGGGTCTTATATTTGTCATTATTTGGGTAGGTATTAATAAATAATGTTTTTATTAGTTTATTAATTTATTTAAAAAATGATGTATGCTGCTTAAAGTACTGAATAAATATAAGATATAATAGACTTTTACCAACACTAAGTAATAAAAAGCTTAAAAGAGGTGTTTAATTAAAAGCTTAAAAGCTTAAGAGAGCCTGATAAGTATATAAGAAGCTAATAACGAAGCACAGGGTGCACATTTTCTGCATATTTGTGTTGCTAATAAAGACATTTTGAGTTTGAATTTTAAGTAATGATGATTTTGTAAATTATTTGTACCTATGTTGAATGAAGAACTTTTCAAATCAAAACAATAAATAATGATAATTATGTAGGTAGGTTAAACTAGTTCTTATCTCTGTTTAAGACATATTTATTGCTCTCCTTGGTGACACCCTATTTTTTTGTATTATTGCTTATAGTCCCTTATCTCAGTATAGCCCATACTGCAACTGAGTTTGGTTCCTATCTGGCATTGTTGTCATATATTTTAGTGGTTTTATGGCCTTTTTTGCTTGAACTCTGAATGCAACCAGTTAATAAATATTAGTTTGTAATAGTTAAGTTTCAGTATTTGCTTAGGGTGGTAGTGCCCCAGAACCAAAGAGATTTTATTTAAGTTTGCATTCTTTTTGTTAAGTTTGATGTCAAATGAAGTCGGTTAAAAAGTGAAATGTCACATTTAGCTGTTATTGTGCCTAAAAGTATATTTGTGGTGTGTGAATGTGTAAAAATGCATAATTCTTCTCAAAACTAAATGGAAATAAAAAAAATAGCTTTTAGTATTAATAGTAATTCTATTAAGATATTTCAAAAATAAAAATTTTAAATGGTCTATGCCCGTGCCTCAAAATTGCGAAAAAGTCTTTTTAAGCAAAACTATCTCCAGCTAAATCAGCTTCATGTTAAAAAGGAATTCGAAAATGTTGATTTTTAACTAATGTTAGTAACAAAGACACAAAATTATTTTAAATAAAACATACAAAATGAAAATTCAGCTTTGGTAACCGAGTCACAAAACTATAACGAGAACAGTCAAAACGCTGTTGCTTCTTCACAAAACTCCTTCACTTCAGTTCCTTCACAAATTGATCATAGAAATATAAAAAAAGAGATCAATAAAAATGTTAATGATATTTCTCAGTCACATCAATTATAAATTTCTATGTCTGTGCTAAATACTGCCAATGCTAGTTCAAATGTAATAAATGCGCCTGTAGCCAGTAAGAACCAAAATAATCAAGTAATTGTAATCAAAATCCAAAATAATTCGAGTACCACAAAGAAAAATGGTTATATCACATGGCTTTCAACGTGACTTGCAGCAAAATAATCAACACCAAAAAAAGAATGCCAAGAAAAATAATCATAACAATCTGATAAACTTATTTGTGCAATTTAAGAAAACGAATTCTAATAAAACCACAAATATAATAACAAAAGGTAAAATTATAAAAATACAAAGTGGACTAACAAATAATTTGGTGAGTACATCAAACTCTTTTAAAATAAACAATACCCATGTTAAATAAACAAAGAAAAAGTTAAAGAGGTATTATTGAAAGTTGCTTTAATTTATTATTGAAATAAACAGATGGATGCAATAATAATTGTGTTACCAAAACTATGCCTTTAAAACAAAATTATTGGCCTAAAAATATTAACTTGAGAAAAAACGCACAAGTTGCTTTGAATATGTATACTAAAAATACTTTCTCAACTCTTTCTATACCCATTGGAATAAAAAAAAAATATTGCACCTTATAGTAGTGATGCTAATATATGTCTAACAGCTACTTAGGAAAATAATATGATTCCTGATGGCAAAATTGTTCCAGAATTTTATAAATAACCAACAGGGTGCAGGAAATCCAAGTCATGGAAGAGGTCATCTAAAGTTTGTTGAAAAAAATAAAGCCAAAAAAAAGAAAAAGGTTCATAAAAAGGATGTAGGGTTTTGTCCCATGAATAATGATCCCAATTCGGGTGGTCCGTATGACAAGTATGGGCTAGGTACCAGAGGTAGGAGCTATAGCCCAAGAGAAAGGGGACAAACTGGAGGGAGAGGTACAGGAATACAATGTGGCCCATATTACTGTAATGCACTTAATATGATTCCTCACACTGATGTTGAACTTTTAAGCTTCAATACAAGTCATGTTATTAGTAGTGCAGTCAAAAGTGAAGAGAAGAATGCTATTGAAAAGATGGATACTGTAGAGGTTAAAATTGAAAAAACTGTCAGTAATGACCAAATATGTACCAGTGATAAAAATATTAAACATTTGGTTGAAAACACTATTAATATATGCCAAAATGAAACTAATAAGCAAAGGATTGAGGGAAATTACACGAATTCGTTTAAAAAATTGGCATGTGTTGATACATCAACACAAATATCACATATTAAGGAAGAAAATGAAACAGTTCAAATTTCAGATAGTTCTGATACAAGTAAGGTATCTAAAAAACACAATAAACGAAGCGATATAAAAAATCTACCGAAAATCACCCCTCCTGAACAATCTAACATCAGACCCAAGGATAAAATTATAAATAAAAAAATTCCGTTACTGGGATGTTGTCCAATAAACGATGGTTCATATTGGAGGAGCTTGAATATACCTTTCATTCCCATGCATCGACCAGCCATGTATTGTCAACCAGCCAACTATTATAGAGGCACAGGATATGTCCCTCAATCTACCTTTGGTCCTTATTATCGTCCTCCAGTGCCTTACTATAATTATATACCTCCTAGAAACTACAATCCAAAACATACAAAAAAAGTTGTGACAAATACTGAAATGATAGATCTGACTGAAATCAAAGAAGAAATCCATGAAAATTATGAAGTCTTACCAAATGCTAAAAATGATAGTAGCACTGAAAATCCCAATAAAGAAAACAAGTTTTCCACAATTAGCGTTGAAAATTATAGTAATAAAGTTGCAACTGATATCAAAGAGCGAGTACTTAGTGAAATAAGAGAGGTGATCCCACCTAAAGAAGAAATTATTGAAATGGCTAAGAGTGACACTTCTTCCACTGAAAAATGTGCAGTGACTATAGGTAGTGATAATGATGATAGCCAAAGTAAGGCCCTAAAATTTCGTTTTAATATAAATGACATCGACAATATTTTGCTACAAAGAGCTAAAGAAATTTTAGCACAAAATGAAACGGCTACTACATCAAAATATGATTTTGCTTTTAGAAATCATACCTCGACAGATAATGTAAATGCTACAGTAAAACAACCCGTCATCGTTTCATCAAATACCTTTAAACCAAATAACAAAACTGAAAACATTGTATCAAATGTCTTAGATAACAGTGTTAAGAAGTCAATTTTCCGAAATACTTCAAAGATTTATCCTAAAAAAGTCAAAAACAAAAGTAAAGTCTATTGTTCCCAAAACGCCGAAATAGTAGAGAGAGTACCATCAAACTGTAACAAATTAAATTATGCTATAGACAACCAAAATGTAACAGGAGATGACTATAATGTTAAAGACATGGAAATTGATGATGATGATAATACAAATATTAATAATTCTATGGAATCCACACAAAGTTTAAACAAAACAGTACCGGAAGGAATTCAAGATATTGAAAGTCATATTAAAGAAATAATAGACATAATCAAAACTACCCCGACAGACTTCGAAACTTTACTTGATATTATAAATCATACTAGGGATGATACTGACAATAGTTTGCTAAATGATATTGAAAATACTTTCAGTGATATTTTGGTAAGAATAAAAAGCTGTTGAAGCATGTTTTTATATGTTTAAGATCACCATTACTAACTCTGGCACTATGTTTTTGGGCTCTTTCTTGGTGTTTTTTATTATGCACCTACTTATCTATAAGCTGTAACATTTGCGAGAAAATGAATGCTCTTTGCCGTTGTATTATTTTACCTTTTCAAATCAGTTAATTTTTACTAACGTAAGTAACAATTTGTCATTTTTTTCCAGAAAACCTCGTCGTCTCACTCTTTAAAAGCCACCACGAGCAAGGAAAGGGTGAACGGCGCAATGAGCATACGAGAACGCAGGAAACGCCACTCAAAGACTCAGCACAGCATACAGAAATTATTCCACAAACTGAGAGAATCCACACAGAACCAGTCACAAATTAATGTAGAAACTTCTCAAATGTACAGCCAACGCAGCTCCCAAACAAGCATCATCGACTTAGATGATACAGATGTTACAATCATACCGAACGAAATTAATTTTAATAATAATATACTACAAACAAATGATAACAGCATTTTGATACTAGATGATGAACAAAAAGCTTGTTCAACTCCTAAAAGAGAATCTTTTCGGTTGAGTAATACAACAAGAGCTGAGCCAAATAGGTTGGCTGATGTTATCTTAGCACAGTCCAATAATAATAATAAGTCGTTGAATGAAACAAAGGTGATTAACAGGAGTTCTTTCCAAACTATAGACCTGACCACGGAATCAGGGCTTAATAGGACAGTAATGAGCCAGCCGACCGTTATTGATATCTGTGAGTATTCTTTGTATAACATTAACTATAAGATGAAAACTATTTGAAAGTTCACTTCCTCTTACTTTACTCACATTCATTTGGTTATGCTAGTGATGGGACATGAACTTACAAAAGTTTTATCTTTGCATGCCTTTGGGGATTCGATCTTGGTATAAATAAATTTATTTAATTTAGGTTTCGAGGACCCATACTACTTCTAAATTAATTTTATTTTACATTTTTATGATTCAATTAAATTTTACAAAACAAAAGCAGAAACAAGTAATAGTAGTAATTAAAGTCACATATAGACATTACAAAAATTCTAAATAAAATAAAAATAAATAAACCACACACATACTCAAAGAGCACTTCAATAGCCCCTCACTAATGGCACAGTTGGAACATGCCTGTTGCCATGTAGCCAATGCCACATGTTGGGACAGTCCAGCCCATCGGCGATCATCTCCAGTCTCCAGGATTGTTTCGAAGCTGGTCCATACTCTGCGCACCAGGGAGGCTCTGCCGGCGCATAATAATAATAATTGTGTATTTTCCAGCGGACCCAGGGGACGATGTGACCCTGGTGTCGGTATCAGGCACCAGCACGATGAGCGGAGACTCTGACGTCACCATACTGAGGCAGCCGGTCAGCCGCAAGCTGAAGAAGTTCACCAAGGGCATAGCCAACCTCAACTCGGAGGAGAAGGGCAAGCTGTTGGAGCTGATAACGCAGACTGTCTTCAACGGTTGTGAAGTTCCTGATGTGAGGACTACTGGAGTGCCCAACTTGGAGGTCAGTTTCACTTAAAATCCCATACCTTAGAAGGTCAAAAGGAACCAATACAGATACAGATAATTTATTGTAGATTTACAAGTCATTTTATACATGTCAATTATTTAATAATTTGTCATTGAGAAATTCCTTAATACTATAGTGTGCTTTATTAATTAAAAATAATTTCAACTTACTTCTAAATATGTTAGGGGAAGCTGTATTTCTGATATACTCAGGCAAACGGTTAAACAGTCTGGGTCCACCATCCTGCATTGTAGGATGATTGCATTGTCTGTCTCTCTGACTATATCTATAATATAAAAATAAGTCGGGGTTTCCTTCCTAACGCTATAACTCGGTTTTGCATTCGTTGGAAAGGTCTCGGGCTCTGTGAGGTTTGTAAGCAAACAAAATTCAGAGAAAAAATTCAACAGAAAAGAGGAAAACATTTGGTGGCGAAACGGAGTTCACCGGGTTTGCTAGTTAATCTATAATTATACTAGCTGACCCGGCAAACGTTGTTTTGCCTTAATAAAAAAAAAAAACTAAATATACAGTAGCCGATTCTCAGACCTATTAAATACGCATATAAAATTTGGTAATAATCGGTCAAGCCGTTTCGGAGGAGTACGGTAACTAACACTGTGACACGGAAATTTTATATATAAGATTAACCGTTACTGTAGCGCCTGTAGAACGGCTCACTCAAATGGGCCACTTTTTAAATGATGGTCTTGTTTATTAAAAAAAAAAACAAAAATTAAAATCATTTATTAACCTTATGACTACTTTTGTCATACACAGCATGTCACTTACAAATTCATATTTAATTAAAAAAACCTAAATTATATACATTTTTAAGAATTAAATCACAATAATTAAGATTAATAATAGAACTACATAATAAAAATAAAATTAATATGAAAAATCTATTTTATGTCACTGAATGTAATTGACATACTGCTGCCTAATTTTGCTGCCACTCGGTGCTGCCCCCTGCTATGCTCGATGGTAATCGCTTAAACCAATTTGCCGACACAGGAGTTTGCTGGTCGGGTTGAGGATGTTTAGGAATAAAATACTGAGTCATGGTGTCCACTCCAAGTATCACTATGTTCATATCTCTATATTAAGTCTCTAATGTCTCTCTTATAAGAACTAGGTAACAGCTTATGTACTTATTGGCATATGATGTATGTGATACCAACTAAATACTAATTTATCTAAAACTAGCAGATCGTCCCGGCTTCGCACGGGTTATAAATCTAAGTTGCAAAGTTAATCTGTAGCGTTTATACTGAGGGCTGACCTTTTTCGGACGCTAGGGGACACATACTATGCTGTCTTTCTTCTTTTTTTTCATGTTCGTTTTATGTAATTTAAAATAATGTTTATGTATGTGTCTTCTGTGTCTGAAATAAATGTGTTCTTTCTTTCTTTCTTTCAAAGATAATCAAAATATAGTCCTTACTCAGGGATGATGTAGCTTCTCAACGGTGAAAGAATTTTTCAAATCGGTCCAGTAGTTTCGGAGCCTATAGTACGAGATCCCACTGCAGGATAGGTGCGCTCATCGACTATTTGTTTAAAACCAAATTTTTATGTTTATTTATAGTTAAGAGAATATATATTTACTAGGGTGCCTATCAAAATTTGGCCGCTATTATTTTTTTTTAATTATTTTTAATTTATTTTTGGTAAAAAATTTCGTTTATTTATTATTTAAATAAAATAACGTCTACATCACAGCAATTAATATGAAGATTCGAAAAAATCACGGTTGCCGTTGCTCACCTGGCCGCACTTCTTTGCAGCCTGGTGTAAACAGGTATGATTTCGATAAATTTATACGTTCATAACCTATTTTTATGAATTATATGTCAAATTAAAGCTAATTTTTTTCTATTAATTATCATATAAAGTTGCTTAATTAAATCTGGCCGCAAATAAGGGTTGCTGGCTGTTAAAGATAATAAATATTTAAGGTAGAGTGAAAGAGAGTTAGCGCGTAACATCATTTGTCAGACGAGGACAGCGATTGCCGACTGTGCGACGCTTTTAAGCCGTTGCGCATGCGTCGAACGTTAGTGTTCTCAACTACCGGGGAAAAATAGAGACGACTTATAATAAATACTCCAAAAAATATGTAATTTTTTCAAAATGATAAATTTATAAATTGCAACAAAAAATTAAACTCTGAATGATATCCAAAATCATTAGTAGAGTCAATTGTAAATAAAAGGTCATGATATTTACATTTTTTTTTACGACGAAACAATAACATTAGCAAGCACTTTTGGAATGATATATTATTAAAGTCAAGTACATTGCTTTTTTCGTTACACAAAAAACACGACTTCATCTTTATCAATTCTATTTTACGTTAATTAATATAATAATTTTTAGATGCACAAATAAAATAACAATGTAAATATAAAACATTGTTTATTACGAACTCGAAGAACCAGAAGCCGCGTAAAACAAAACACTGCCCCCCGCCCGCGTCATTTCCCACCCGCGTAATGTTGCTAGCTCAGGCATTATATGTCCGTTTTTAGCGTAAAATTTGGGAGTCCAGGAGGTGAGATAATAATGGAATAAAAATTGTCCTAATCTATATTATTATTATGTACCTACCTAATTGTGTCAATAAATTGATAGATTTATTGAATAAAAGACGCTTTAGAAAAAAATACATTTAATTTCCTTTTTGCTGAGTAAGCTTTATATAATATTGTCTCTTAGAATTTGAACTTATTAACAAAAATTTAAATTTAGATAAATGATGAAATATTATGTCTAGGTATTTTTCATGGATATAAACATACTATTTAATAGGACTATTGGTTATGTACACACGGGCTGCACTGATGTGTTATACTTTCTTTTTTCAAGTCGGTTAATTTTTATTAAATTAATTATTAATATTCTACAATGAATAAAAGCCCTCAAGAGGTAATAAAAAGTAGGGTAAATCAAAACTCTTATACTGGCAACACTAACAAGATGGATGCCTCATTATCTATGACAATTTTAAAACTGAGAAATTTATTCAATAATTAAAAAAGTTGATACTTAAATACGATACTTACCTACACGTGAAATGTGATCCCATCGGATCGGATCGGTCGCGCGTCAAACTACTCTATTTAAGAGTAGTTTTAGTAGCTTCAGTATAAGGCGCGCTCACGGTTTCTGGTTCTTTCTGTATTCTGAGCATTCGACGCATGCGCAATGGCTTAAAAGTGTCGCACAGTCGGCAATCGCTGTCCTCGTCTGACAAATGATATAACGCGCTAACTCTCTTTCACTCTACCTTAAATATTTATTATCTTTAACAGCCAGCAACCCTTATTTGCGGCCAGATTTAATTAAGCAACTTTATATGATAATTAAGAGAAAAAAATTAGCTTTAATTTGACATATAATTCATAAAAATAGGTTATGAACGTATAAATTTATCGAAATCATACCTGTTTACACCAGGCTGCAAAGAAGTGCGGCCAGGTGAGCAACGGCAACCGTGATTTTTTTGAATCTTCATATTAATTGCTGTGATGTAGACGTTATTTTATTTAAATAATAAATAAACGAAATTTTTTACCAAAAATAAATTAAAAATAATTAAAAAAAAAATAATAGCGGCCAAATTTTGATAGGCACCCTAGTAAATATATATTCTCTTAACTATAAATAAACATAAAAATTTGGTTTTAAACAAATAGTCGATGAGCGCACCAATCCTGCAGTGGGATCTTAGGCTACTATTATTAGCCTATTTGCGTCAAGCAAAATATCAAACTTTTCCTCCTTATAATATTGGTATAGAAAAATATTGTAAAAAATAGTGTATTTGCAAGGGAATGTGGTAACATGTACTCGTATTATCTATCACCCATCCATAGACTGCCCTCATGGACTGTTGGTATCACCTCGATGACATCATCAGATTTATTTATTAGTTTATTTATTCCGTTCATTTATGATAAGCCTTACACATTTCTCTTATGCGCTTATTTAAGTTCATTATGTAAATAAATGAATGTAATTACGTGTAATAAAGTTCATTAGACTACTTAATTTTTTACTTGCACTACATATTATATTACACTTCGTAATTGGTTTTAAATTTATTGTAATAGTAGTTGCGCCCGCGGTGTTACCCGCAATAATACAGGACAGTTAATGCGGGAAAAAAATTGCCTTTGTGTTAATCCAAGGTCTAACTTATCTTCATATTAAATTACATCAAGATCAATCCAGCCGTTGGAGCGTGAAGGAGTAACATAAATGTTGTAGTTATTTGTATCCCACGGGAACCACAATTATTTTCGGGATAAAAAGTAGTTTATGTTAATCAAAAGTCTAACCCTATCTTTACTCCAAATTTCATCAAAATCGGATCAGCCGTTTGAGAGTGATGAAGTAACAAACATACACACACAAACTTTCAAATTTTTTTTATATTAGTAGGATAAACATATTTGACAACTTGACAGATAACTTTAGTTAGCCGAACTACTACAGGCGTTACAAGTTTGAAGTCGCATAGCATTTGACTATCATTATATGTAGATCTCTTTTGTAGCACCGATGCTGATATTCACAAGGCGGCAATGTACTCACACACTCAAATTTGTGTTAATATAGTAGTTTAGTGATAATTTGTATTTGTTATGTTTTGTTTTGTTATGTTATCATCTTATATCTTTAAATGAGCAATTCTTGTATATATATATAATTGGAATCTCGGAATCGGCTCCAACGATTTTCATGAAATTTAGTATATAGGGGGTTTCGGGGGCGATAAATCGATCTAGCTAGGAATAATTTTAAGAAAATGTCATATTAAAAAAAAACAACCAGGTACTGTATGTTTATGTGTGTTTAAGTAATCTGGGGTGGGCGATTTGGTTACAACTGTAATACTCTGCTAAAAATTAAACTAAATAAGCCTTTTTTGCTGATTACACGATTAACTTAAAACTAACTATTTACACGCTTATATTTACAGCTTGTCTTGCGACAAAGGCCTCCTCCAAACACTTCTATTTTCCTCTCCCTCTAGCTACTCTCGTCCATGTAGTTCCTGCTATCCTCATTATGTCGTCTTCCCAACGTTTACGTTGCCTTCCTTTACTTCTTACGCCATCTCTAAGGTACCATTCGGTTATTATTATTGTCCACTTTCTTGACTTTCTCTAATCATATGTCCCGTCCAGCTCCTCTTTAGCTTTCTCCAAGTATTTATGACATTTAAGAATTTTATTACTGACTTGATCTTCTGCAAACTAACTTTATCTTTTATTTTTATTCCCAGTATGCAGTATGCCCAGTATTTACTGACTTGATCTTCTGCAAACTAACTTTATCTTTTATTTTTATTCCCAGTATGCTTCTTTCTATACTATTCTGGCACACTGACACTTTATTTTCTAGATTTTCTGATTGCCCAAGTCTGACATCCATATGTTAAGCATGGAAGAATGCACGAGTCGTAAACATTATTTTTTGCTTTCAAAGGCATTTCTCTCTATGATAAGTAATGAATAGAATAGAATATTTTTATTCATCATAACGTATCCTATTACAAATACAATTAATATCAATTAAAAAATACAGTATTGACTTGTCAATAATACAATGTACAATATCTATTTGTCATAATTTTTTTACCTGTTTTATCTTTTTATCACCAATGTACGCAAAACAAAAACATACACAAATACATTATCATCATATTATACATTTCACTACATCATAATTCGAATTAATAAAACAACAACAAAAAAATAAAATAACGCCAAGGAAAAATTGTTTAAAAATCAAAAATGTATAATCTTATATATAAAATTTCCGTGTCACAGTGTTTGTTACCGTACTCCTCCGAAACGGCTTGACCGATTTTTTCCAAATTTTATATGCGTATTCAGTAGGTCTGAGAATCGGCTACTGTATATTTAGAAATAATTATTAAGGCAAAACAACGTTTGCCGGGTCAGCTAGTAAATAAATAAATATATGTTACAGAGATGCCTGCCCCGCGCCGTGGACACTGCGGAAGACACGTACATCAAGGAGGTGATTCTCGGCACCAGGGGGTCTCGCTCCAGCATCGGTAGCAACGTGTACCATCCTGACAGGTACCTAATGACGACCTCGGTGGCGTAATGGTTACCGTGCCGGATTGCCAATCAGAAGGTTCCGGACTCGATTCCCGGCACGGCCAACGTCTTTGTGCTGAACCAAATTTGTTGGCTGGTCTGGATAAATGGTCTATCCAACACAAAAATATTTTTTTCATTTCGCATCAGTAGTTCCTGAGATTAGCGCGTTCAAACAAACTCTTAAGTTTTTTAATATGATATATAGCTGACCCGGCAAACGTTGTTTTGCCTCACTTAGGGGTATGAAAAATAGATAGTCTAGCTTATATGACACGTTCGTAGATTTACCATAGCAGCGCCATCTATTGATTACTTACTCAACCCAGTCGAAAGGTATCGACATCTGTTAGAATCATTTGGAGTTAACAGATAAATGTGACTGTCAAATAATAACAGACAATAATTAGCTATAAATTAAAATTGCGACTATAATTTGAGGTTTAAACTATCTTATCTCTCAAGTTGGATCGAACTGCACATGGTGTGCGAATTTTATTATAATCGGTTAAGTGGTTTAGGAGTCCATTGAGGACAAACATTGTGACACGAGATTTATATATATTAAGATTAGTATAGATTATAATTAATTTAATGTATATCATATTTCAGACAAAAAGGCGTCAAGAGCGGACCCCGGATGATCGTGATAGACGGTAGCAATGTGGCCATGGAGTAAGTCTGTACACACCTTTAACCGGGAACAAAGTTCCATGAGGGAGGGACCATGGACACCTTTGATATTGCTCGTCATGGTGTGGGGGGGGGGGGGGGGGGGGATTTCACTACGATTAAGGTTATTTGATCCCCGTCAATTAGCTCGGTGACCTGAGGGAAACCATAGCATGGTGGTATACTTACTTACTTACTGCTCCGGCACGAAAACCCCAAAGTGGGTCTTGGCCTCCGACAACAGACGGCGCCACTCGTCACGGCATTGCGCCATTCCTCTCCAGTCAGCCTCTTGAAGCTCGCCAAGGTCCCTTTCGACGGCGTCACTCCAGCGGTACCGAGGGCGGCCAACTGGACGGCGTCCCTCCGGCTTCCCTAGGTAGGCTCTCTTAGCGGCCCGATCCTCCCCCATCCTTAACAGGTGTTATGGCATTTTATAATTCTCGCCTGGCTATCAAGTTAAAAAAAAAAAACTTGCAATGCACCTAACAGTGTGTCCCGTCAGCCTCTTAAAAGCCAGTTATTCCAGACTAGTCATGACGCTCTAATGATGCTCTGCCTTTGGCCTGAGTGTCGCAAAAATCATGAAAATATGGGCACATTCAAAACTTTCATAGACTACGTAAAAAACTGCGATGATATCCAGGACAACAAAAAAAGTTTTTTTTTGTAGAGCAGTGTAATAATTCATTTTTGAGAATTGCTTGATGGTAAGTGATAGTCAGGACTGGTGATAGATTGTGAAATATGTAGCTTATAATAAGGTTATGCCTGTCGAGAATCAAACGTACGACGACTGTTGAAGAACTTGCATCTCTAATAACTGACTGACGGTAAGTGATAAATAAATAAATAAAATAAATATTGGGACATATTTCACACAAAGCTGATCAACCCCATACTGAAATATTTTTCTTTCTCGTATTATGGATGCAAACACAACCGATATACTACATATACATACATAATTTATATAGATACATATTTAACACCCAGACCGACAGCTAACTAATTTAGTTCAGCACAAAGATGTTGGCCGTGCCGGGAATCGAACCCGGAACCTTGTGATTGGCAGTCCGGCATGGTAACCATTACGCCAACGAGGTCGTCAAGTGATGGTATAGACTAATAAATATATAGCTCAACCTCTTGTTAAAAATCGTACTATGTGTATCGTTCGATACACGTAGCCGCGGGTCACGCAATCTACTATCGTTATATCACTACGCGACTGCAGCGCGTTGTGGCATTTAGCGGCAGCTAGGTTGCACGCTCGATTTGCAGCGCCATCTAGGTTTCATCGGTAATTATGGCAATCTTGCACGCTTTATTGTATGGGAATGCGCAATCCTCTCTAGTAAGTAGGTATTCTGATCCAATTGAGGCGAAAGTTCGTATGGAAGTGTGTGTGAGATTGTTACTTCTTCACGCTCTTTTCAAACGGCTGGACCGATTTTGATGAATTTCGGTATAAAGATAGCCTTAACCCTGGATAGGATATGTTTATTCCCGGGTCAATGCGGGTAAAACCGCGGAGCGCAACAGGTAATTTAAATAACTGATGGTATGCAGCAAACGTGACAGGCAGAGATAAGCGCTATACTTGATGTATTACGTTGTTCAAATGTGTTGCGACTTGGGGTCGTGACGTCAATAGTATCTTGTGATAAAATTTTACGAAATAATGTAACATATTAAATTGTAATGTTAATAAAATAAAATAAATAATTTGTAATGTAACAAATATTATAATTTAGCGCATTTGCATGCAAAATCTACCTTATGTCACTAGGTACGTCAGGCCTCAGGTCGCATAGCATTTGAAAAAGAATTTATCACATTAGACACTGTCACCACTAAACCGAAAACAATAATCAAGTCCCAAGGTAAGTGTCATTGTACTATCCTATGACCTATGAATCATGACTATTAATCACATAATATAATAATAATAATATTAGCAGGTAAGTTAAGATTAGATAGCTCCCAATTTTCTAGGGCTCGCCTGGTTAGTAACCACACTTAAGTTGATAATCAGTCTGTGTTTATAGAAGAGAATATGCCTAGCAGTGGGATATCATACTATACATATGTACAGGGTTACTCGTAAACTAACGCAAAACTTTCCAAGGGTATCTTTAGTACGTCTAGGCCAGTAGTTCTCAAAGTGGTGCAGGTTGATCCCCAGGGGTTCACGGGAAACTCGACAGGGGTCTCTATGTTGATATAATTAATCATGGGAGGAGGGCTCGGTGCAATGAAGACTAACTACATAAATTTGATTCCATATTCTCTCATTTAGCATAAACAATAGCACAAAACAAAAAACATAAATATAAAAACTACTGAATCAATTTCGAGAATTCTTTCACCGTTGGAACGCTACATTTTCCCTGGGTGATATATAGTGTATCATATTTTGAATAAAAAAACAGGGACTTAACTGTCAAAGGGGTCCACCGGAACCAGCATAATTTTGCAAGTGATCTATGCCAAAAAATGGCTTAGAAGAGATCGTTTTAAGCGATAAAGCCATCTGTAATAAGCTGTGGCAGATTTATTATTATTTTTCTTTTATTTTAAATTCTTTCCTGTATTTTGTGTTTGATATAATTTTCTATTTAAAAATAAGATTGTGCACCTCTGGTCTAATAAACAACTTTTGCTCTATAACTCAAGTGCCTTTTTGGTCAACTTTTTTCAGCAGTCTCCGAAAATTATGATTGAGGTGCCATTCGATTCGGAATGGCATCTAGATAGTTTTCGAAAAACATTCCTTCGGCATTGAATGAATAAATATTATTTAAACTTATTTAATATGAAAACTAAAATTTGAAAAAATTCAGGTGCCTACAGGACAGATCAATAAAATATAATCCGTAGTCAAAAACTTTAAATTTTTTTTTTCAGCGGAACTTCATTGTTTTTCGAAAACTATCTAGATGCCATTCCGAATCGAATGACACCTCAATCATAATTTTCGGAGACTGCTGAAAAAAGTTGACCAAAAAGGCACTTGTTGACTAGACTATAGCTGGTCCAGATGTACTAAAGCCGCCCTTTCTAAAAGTTTTGCGCTAGTTACAAATAATAAAAGATAACCCTGTATATATTTATAGCTTGATGATGATGAACATTTTCTATGCACTTGATTTTTTCTTAACCCCCAACGCAAAAATGAAGAACATTATGTTTGACATGTCTGTTTGACGACCTCCGGTCCATAGAGGGAACGCTATGGGTCCGTGGAGCACAAGATCGTATTTACTGGCATAAGAGAGAGAAGGCCTATACCCAGCAGTGGGTCGAAATAGGCGGATGATGATGATGTCTGTTTGGAAACTCAGTTCAAGCGGCCGTACCTGACAGGTAAAAACGGAACCCTATTACTAAGTCTAAGGACTGAGACATAAGTCATGGCAGGAGAGAGGCCTATACCCAGCAGTGGGATAGAATCAGCTGTGGATGATGATGATGATTATTATGATTACGAAGCCTCCGCTGTCTGTCTGTCTGTCACCAGCCTGTACAACTGGCAACTATTAATTGTATAGTAATATTGTGTGTTTTCTCAGTCCAGCTAATAGGGAAACAATTCCTAGCACCTGATCCGTGAGAAATAATACGCTTAGCGTTCACCAATCGCAGCCATCAAAGCTGTCCATGCTTGGATGACTGTGATTGGTGGACGCTGTATATCACGTCATATCTGACGAATTAAGGTGCAGGAATTCACCTTCGTATTAGCTGGACTCAGTGAACAGGCTAGATATTTTTGAGTTTTGTTTGTTGAGAATTGAAATTGTTTTTTTTTTACCTGTTAAAGCTGCGCTTAAAAATTTCCTATAAAACTGGTATAATATTATAGTAAAGTAATATAAAATATCTGAATCTGAATATATAATATTGCAGACACGGTCGCCGGAAGATATTTTCAGTGGCCGGCTTGAAAATATGCATCGAGTACTTCTTGAAGCGGGGACACGTCGTCAAGGCTTTCGTGCCGAGATTCAGGTATTATCGACGATTTTAAACAGGTAATTTTTGGAATAATATTAGTATAGTCTGTCTTTGTTACACGAGTAGAACTGCAGTAGGGAGAGAGAGAGAGAGGGAGTAAGTAACTTATTGACTTAGGCGTTACTTTGCGGAAATCCATTGTAAATAGAAGACAAAATTAAATATTTAGCGCACTTCCGCTGTGATCCGAAACCCAAATTAAGACAAGTAAAGGAAAAATTAACTAAGATTTAATTAAGATTAACGTTACCTATCACAATTCGGAAATTCTTGACTCTACACGTGTTTCGCCTAACTACAAGGCATCATCAGGAGATGCTGACTCTTCGAACGACAACTTGTCGTTCAAGAATTTCCGAATTGTGATAGGTAACGTTAATCTTAGTTAAGTAATCCTAGTTAATTAATCTTAGTTAATTTTTCCTTTACTTGTCTTAATTTGGATTTCGGATCACAGCGGAAGTACACTAAATATTTAATTTTGTCTTCTATGAGGCTATATATTTTATTTGTTTACCGAATTTGAATTCAGTAAATATGTTTTCTATGACAGATGCAAGTCCGGCAAGAGCTCGAACCCTCGCCTGTTGGATATGTTGGAGCGGAAGGGTTTCGTCATCTACACACCCTCGAGGGAAGTGCAGGGGCGGACCATCACGCCCTATGATGACAGGTATTGTATTATACCATATTAACCTTCTATGGATAATAGGGCTCCAACATATCTGAGTCCGGGGTGGACGTCGGCGTCATTATAATTCTAATTTGAAGTGGGAGTGATGAGACCTGCACTGACATCCCGCTAGGGGCGTATTGTGCATTCCCCCCTTACCAGCCTACCCAAGCCAACCAGGCTCCTTGAAATAACGAAGCATAGCCCTGGCTCGCTGGTATACCCTGTTACATACCCTGTTGCGTCAGATGGTCTGTTTGTCTGAAGATCCGCAATGGAAGGCGAACTTTCATCTTGAGCTGCTATCATCAAGCCGAAACTCTATGTGGTTTGTTTGGTAGCCTCACAGTGCAGTCACAGACGCCATCGTACTGTGGAGGGATGAGTCAGTAAATGCTCGAAAAGGACTTAAGCGTAGTGCGAGGAGATCACCGATGCGGTTCCCGGAACCTGGATTCGTCCGTTAGTCATAGAGGCAGGTCATCGGGAGGTTTCAGTGGATACGAATCCCAAATGTGCCCCATTGTAGCTGGGTATTGTCTTGAAGGTTTCCTCCTTGTCAACAAAAAAAGGCAAGTACATTCTGGATGAATATCCAGGTTCCTCGGAAGATAGTATTTTTGGATTTTGTAGTTCTCAAATAATGCTTCAGTAAAAATAATTTCGGCTGATCTTCAAAGAAATTAGGTTCGTTATTTCTTGCCATATATACATACATATGTAATTATGTTAGTTAAGAACTATAGCTGTAAGAACTACAGTATGTTAGTTGAATAAAGTTTTTTTTTATTTTAGGACACATTTCACGCTCGGTTTGTTAGCCCCATAACAAACCATTTTATAGTTTGTACTATGGTTGTTAACACAACTGATATACTTTACAATAAATATATCATTCCAGATACATAATCCAATGCGCGGCAGAATTCGACGCGGTGGTTGTCTCCGGCGACCAGTACCGCGACCTGGCCAACGAGAACCCTCGCTGGCGCTCCGTGATCGACCACCGCCTCCTGCCCTTCACGTGGGTCGACGACATGCTCATGTTCCCGCGGGACCCGCTCGGCAGGAGCGGACCCACCCTCGAACAGTTCCTTAGCCATCCCCCCCCCGATGGAAGGAGTATGGATTTTATTAGGATTAACTGAACAGAATTGTTATAGATACATATAGTTACCTATATATATGTTATAGATATATGTATATTGTCGATAGTTGTCGGTTGGAAACAGAAAAACAATTAAGTTGTCCAAAAAAAGAGAAATAGTTCTTGTCTTTGGCCTGTCTAGTTTTTTTTTGTTACTAAATTCTTGATTACTAGGAGTCTTTTTTTTATTCTTAAATTGAATGGGAGTTTATATATATATAGTCGGTTACCGACACCGACTATGCCACTCCTATGAGACTTACATCATAGTAAATAAAAATCAAAAAATCAGCTTAATACATCCTGATAAATATCTGTTAGTATCTTGGCTTCATCCGAACTGGGTGAACATACTGTTACAGATATCAATATTATTATAATCCTGATTGGCAAACAATTGTAGTTGCAAGGTCTCACTTCGCACGCATCCCATCAATACATGGTGTATGTCTTGTACGGTATTACATTCAGGGCAATTAGGCGAGTCTGTAATTCCCATCATATATTTAAACTAGGAGTCTGAGGGCATAAATTGAACTTAACCCTTAAATGGACGATTTTTGTTTAACATTTTAAAAAAATATCTAGGAAAAATTAGTAAAAAAAATCTAGACATTAATTTACTATACTTTTTTTGCAATAATGTGAGTGTTGTTTATAAACTAAATAAAAAAAATAAGGTCAATTTTATGTATGATTTTTAGTATGTTGTTTAAAAACAAAATTGTCAATTTAAGGGGTAATTGAAGGAAAATTAAAATTTTGATCAATCAGGCTGATAACGTGGGTCGATGGCGATGCTCGTTCGGACTACGCTTGGCAGGACGACCCCTCCCTTTAATAATGCCTTTACCATCCAGAGGCTAAAAAGAAGTAGTATTTTACAAGTATTAACTGAACAGATATTTTTCTAGGATTAACTAAACAGACACCTCAAAGCTGTTATTTTCCTAAGATTAACAATAGAAAAATGTACAAAAAGTATATAAAAAGTTATTTTTTATAAACAAGTATATAAGTCTGATTGTAACGGTTGTAAATGGGCTACAAAGTTTTCTCAATAATGTTTATTGTTAACGAATAATAACGCTAAATTCAAAGAAACCTGTTTTCCTTAAAGATACATTTGAAGCTTTTATTTGATCTACTGAAATATATATTATGTTTGGCTAATCAAGTACTTATTATTTGCAAAATATTATTATCTGAATCCAATGAAATAAAAATTAAGGAATTTAAAAAAAAAATGACCATACAAATTGAGGCCATGAGAACAATAGTGGTCTAACAATTTTTTTTACAATATTGAGTATGATTTTTCCAGTTCAAATTCATCATTTTTATAGAACCAGAGTAGCCTAAATTGGAACATAAAAGTAATAAAAAGTATGTATTCGGAAAAGTGATAGTTAATTAAAAAAATGCTGTATTTATTTTCTATGATACTCAAAAAGTTTGTCCATCGAATTAGGCCACTATGGTTCTCATGGCCTCAATTATCAGTCATACATATGTGTTATGAAGGTAAACTAACATTGTACCTTCGTATTTTTTTTATAGTTTGATGTTTTTTTTATATTATCTGTACAGGCCAAAGGCATAACAACTATTTTATGAAGATTAAAATATTTTATATACAGTGCAGAGTTCTAAAGTGATTCGATAATAAAAAAATGTTTAATAATATTTTTGTGATAAAAGTTAATGTATATAAGTGTCATAGTTTTAGAGTATTCCTGTGGATACGTTACCTACAATATTATAGGAAGGACAAACACTGTACTGAAAACTAAATGCTTTGTGAATAGAGGCTAGTTTTATACAGATACAAGGACAGACTCTTGATTTTGCAGTTTTATCGTTGTTAATCATAAACAGCTCAAATTATCTAAAAAAGAATTCCTATACCATTAAAGAATAACACTAAGATTAATTTTATTTATCTATTTTGGGCACCAATCATATATATTACTTAAAAAACACGTGTTCCAAAAAATCTTAAGAAAATAATAATTTTGACACGTTTTATTTTTTTATTTATAAGTCTATAAAAAAACTTGTTAAAAAAAACTTGGATAAACATTTTTTAACTGCTTTTTTTATTTATTAGTCTGATTAGTACTAAAACGAGTATAAGTATTCTTAGAGTTATTATCTAGACGGTATTTATGTTAGTTTTTTATTAAATATATCTATAACCGTCGATGATTTACAAAGATAAAACTGTGAATTAAAGATTTTTCCGATGCCATCCTTAAGTTTTATGTTCGGTATCACGGTGTATTTAGAACACTGATAACATCCCATTTGGTGGCACATAGCCATACCCTTCTTCCGAAATAAGCAAGTGATTTATCACTGACTGGTAGTATGAATACCTCACTTATTTTGAGTCTAAATAATTAAATACGGCGTGCTGCAACTCTAAATAAGGTTGCTCAGACAGTAAAGCTTATTTTTTCAATAATTATCTGAAAATTATGAAACATGCAAAAACAAAAAACAAATGAGGACATCCCGTTAACATATTTGCATCCGTCCTGTTCCACCGCTCGGGTTTCGTTATAGCTCTGTCTTTTTCTAGCACCCTGTCCCGCGACCGCAGAGGCGAACAGTGCTATGGAGCGCTGAAGGTCTATCACCATCTAGCAAAAATATCCCCCCCGGACAGATGTTGTGTCCGGAGACGGCCGTCCGACGGTCATGCATTGTAGCTAGGACCAGTCGTACGCGCGTTTTAAATACCGTTTGCGCGATTCAAAACGAGCTCTGATTGGTAGCGGGCGATGAAGTGCGACAGAGACGCCACAATGCTAACATGAGACACTGCTTACATATGCCATCAACTGGAATATTATCGCTGAATTAGCTATAAGGTATTGTCGAAACGCGTACGTTTTGATATTTTTATATTAAGGTTTTTTACAGGGAAAACAACATCTTAAAATTAAACGCTGTATTTATTTGAATTTAATAATGAGCATTATTATATTCAGATTCTCTTTAATTTTAATTTCACTTTATAATGAAAACGGGCTAATTAACCATTTGTGAAATGTATTATGAAAATGCAATTTTCACAAATGATTAATATGAAAATTTCATTGTAAAAGCTATAACATTGCCATTATCATAAAACACTCTCCAATTTTAGGTAAGTTTCTACGTTTAACCAGTTGTCCTATCAAAATTGATTTTTAATTTTAACTTTTAATATTAATTTTATACATTTTAATTAATACTAAAATTAAACTTGTACGTAAGGCATCTTACATTATTATTAAAAAGATTACGCGCGCGGATCTCGTCGGCGGCGGTCCGTGTAACACTCGCCCCTGAAGATGGTGCTCGGAAAGCACCGAAACTGTTGGACTCATTCCAACTTTTAATAATAATGTAAGTGTGACTGTTTTCTGCGCAGTTTCTAAATATTAAATTTAAACTATTCCTATTTTTCTTCATTTACTCCTATGTTATTTAGTTTTTCCAAAAAAAAACTTAATTGTCTGTAAAATTTTAATCGACGAATGAATATGTTACCAGAAGTTTTTGTTGAGACAAAAATTTTTCGTAAAGTGAATTTTGTTCGTTGGTTAAAAATTTAGCGTTAGTTAGAATACGTACTATTCTTACTTTTCTACATTTACTCTATTTATAATTGACATTTATCCTATTTCCTGGTATTATTTAGTTTAAAAAAAAAAAACTTAATTGTGTGTAAAATTTTAATCGACGAATGAATAGGTTACCAGAAGTTTTTGTTGAGACAAAAAATTTTCGTAAAGTGAATTTTGTTCGTTTGTTAAAAATTTAGCGTTAGTTAGAATACGTACTATTCCTACTTTTCTACATTTACTCTATTTATAATTGACATTTATCCTATTTCCTGGTATTATATAGTTATTCCAAAAAAAAAACTTAGTTGTCTGTAAAATTTTAATCGACGAATGAATATGTTACCAGAAGTTTTTGTTGAGACAAAAGCTTTTCGTAAAGTCAATTTTGTTCGTTTGTTAAAAATATAGCGTTAGTTAGAATACGTAATATTTTATACCGTAATGATAATTTAAATTAAAATACAATAATTTGATCTGCGTCATAGAACATTACTATCACTCGAGTCAATAAAAAAAACATTTGAGTTCATGTCCTCATTTGCATAAACAATTGTTTTCCCTTCTTATACTTCCTCTGACGTTAATTGTCAGAGACATTGTCAGACTGAACATATTGCTCACGCAAATGATTGAGTTTTTTTCTTATTATTATGATCGCCAAATGATAAATCTTTTTTATTTTCAATGTACAACACGAAACAGATGTCGTTATAACGTGTTTAACCTTACCATTATAATCGAGGGCTCACTCATCATAACCAATTGGATGTAAGCAAGAAGACGCGAACTTTCAAATATTTTCTTTATTGAATCCAGTTATATTGTCATATACATCTAGCTTGTACAGTAGCAGGTAAACAACTTGACCCAAAGTAGACGTAAAGGGGTAAGTTCGCGCGTGTACACTCCCGGACATGTTTTATTGGTCATTGTTAGCGTTTGTTAAATATAAACGAACTGACAGATGATTTAGTTGCTTCTGCAGTATTTTTTATAGTTTCCGTTTGCTTTGTAGGTACTTGCTTTATGAAGCATTACACATACACCATTTTTCTAATTTGTGTCTTCAGACCTGTGTTTGTTTCCGCGGCATAAGTAGTCCAAAAAGTTTTTAGTAGGTAGAAACACAAAGTAACAATAACAAACAAACTTCAACAACAAAACTTCTAATCTTGAAATAGGCTATTGACACCGCACGCAAGTGTAATAAATAGAACAGCGGCTAACCGATCAGCCAATCGCGGGGCCGCGTGACGACATGATGCGCCCGAGCACCTCTTTTTCCACCAATGATACCCTAAAATCGTTAATTGCGCACTCAATGTCATGGCTCAAGTTGTTTGCCGGCCACTGTACAAGCTTTTTCAAATGTGCAAAACTTCATTATATTTTATGTTTAGGTTAGGTTATCCTAAAATATAATAATATACATTTTACATTCGTTCATCAACCAAACGTTTCTTTCACTGGAATATTTTGTTTGCGTAGAACCGATGAAAGCTGAAGGCTGTTTTGCGCATTCAAAAACTGTTTGAAAATTACGAATTTTAATGTTTTGATACCTATTAGTTGTAAATTAAAATTTAAGGTTTACGTCGAAGTTACTTATTTTATAAGGGGGTTGCTATTTTGTTTTCAAATGTTTATTTTGTAGTCTTTTTATGATTAGATACTGTGGATTACCTAATTCGATTTTTGGTTTTAATGTTTCTTACATTAATTAATGTATGCCTAAACAATGCCAAAAACATGCCACTAGAATTAGGTGTTCAAATTTGTAATGCAAAAAAAAAAAAAAAATACATTTAAAATGCTTTATTTATTTTATTCTACTATCTTTTTACCAGGGAACGAGTGGAATACGTAGAGAAAGGAAATAAGGCGTCATGATTTAAGACTTACACACAAGGCCAGTACTAAACCATTTCTAGTTATAGTTGCTAACACAACTGATACTACAAATACACACATAAATACTTTATGTCCATACATATTTAACACCCAGACAGGCAGCCAACAAATTTAGATTATCACAAAGATGTTAGCCGTGCCGGGAATCGAACCCCGTGACCTGGGACCCTGTGATTAGCAGCCCGACATGATAACCATTGCGCCTACGAGGTCGTCAACATGATATAAACCGACTAGAGCCGAAGACTGGCCTGTCTTGAAGGAGGCAAGAGAGGCCGTATTATTCTATTTTCCACCCCAAGCCGCCCCACTGGTGGGGCAGAGTTTAGTATAGTTTGCCCAGCAGTAGGACACGATTGGCGTTAATATATGAGAAAATAACAGTTAAATGATGTTTAACGTTTTTTGACGATAACTGTGGCCCTAGTATTGCTAATAACAAACTTTCTTCGGTCCCGAATTTATGCAGGTATCTAACACAGTGGGAGCAGCTAGAATAAATAAAACAACAAAATTAAATTGCTTCAATTTTATTAAAAAACATTAGTTATTTCAAAAATGTTCATAAGGCATTCGAATGACAATAAACATAACTAAAACAAGGCACATATATAAGAATTAACAATACTATATTGATGAATAAACGACATTAAATATTCAAACTTAATTACTCATATTAATGTGACTTTCCTAATTTGCCTTCAGGTGGCCGTTTTCTTTTTCAACCACCTTAAACATTAAAGTGCAACTTAAAAAAATATTAAATAGCAAACAGCATTAAAAAAACTATTAAAAATAACGTTTAAATTCCTTATCATAATCTCACTATCCTTATATATATATACCAAGCTCATTTTGCTTACGCTATTCATGCAGTCTTTAATTTGTGCGATAATAAACAAAGAGGTAATTATTAAAATAAATAAATTGCATTTGAACTTGTAGCTAAATATAATATTAACTAAGATTAAGAGATTATGCTCTCTTAAGCTAAGCCTCGTTTGCCAATTTTTTTTTACTAAAATAAGTTTCGAAGCTACATTAAGATTTTTTATTTTATTAATGTAATAGTTGAGCCTAAATAAGTTAGTATTAGATTAAGACTTATAGGTTCAAAAAATCCAAGTAGGTATTTTCTATGTGTTAACATTTAATATAGGAAAGTCGACTCATTTGGGTTTAGGGGTTATTATATACGAGTTCCAACGCAGGAAAAAATTGCAATGCGGGACTGGGTTTTATTTATTGTTCGAAGCTATGTAATCTGACATACATACTGCACCTGATCATTCTGTACCACGGATAACGGAAAAAAAAATATGGAGCGTCAGTAAAAAAAACATCGTCTATGGTTGTGCCAGACTGGCACAACTGTAATACAACAACCAAAGCGCTGTGTTATACCAATTTGGACTTTTATATCTCAGGAAAAAGTCTGTCAATGTGTATGTCTTTACACACGACATCTAGTTTTGAACATTGGAACTAATTCGTTTAATAGATGATTTGCAAATTTAATTATTTATATCGTTTTATTATAGCTATATTAATAGCTTTAAAAATAGATTGTAACTTTGAAGTAGGATTGGCTACATCGGCTTCTACAGAAAAAGAGAGTATTCTGTATTATAGTATATTTAGATTGCATACAATTTCAAGAAGTCCCACGGAAGGACCTTTTTGAGATTTAATCTATAGTAACCAAACACTGAAAAATAATGTTTATGTGCATCATATAAAGAGGGAGTTACAAACATTTTGGCACTACTAAATTCTAAAGATTTAAATAAAAAATGCTTGTACTGTTTTACACAACATTTTTTAAAAGAATATACAGTTATTTAGATTTGTACATTCTTTAAAACAATTTTTAAACAAGAGAAACGATATGAAATAAGAAACAGCAAGAAAAGGATTATCAAAGTATCGATTTTTATCAAAACAGTTTGTATCACGATTCTTGCTTTCGAAATGAAATAGATAAGTCATTGTAACATAATTATACATACATATAAGACGTTCAATTTGCAATTTAAAAAGGTTACATTAGTACTGCTTTTAGCTCGGCTAACTAAAGTGATCTGACACGATCATCGAGGTTAAGCAATGGTTGATGCGAACAGTCTTGGGATGGGGAACCATGCAAAAGACTCGTTTAAAAAATGGCATATTAATCTGGGATCGAATGACACGTTTAATTGTAGGTACGGGCTGTTAGTCTTAGTAGCAGTCGATAAGCCAACTCAAAGGCCTTCCAGCCACTAAGCTCATATGAAGACTGTTTTAAATTAACTGTTAATTATAAGTACATACTACATTATGTTTTTATCAGTGATAATTATTGAATAATAAATATAGGTATGCTAATAATCACGGCTATTCTTTTAAAAGCTTTGAAACCTTTTTTCGTCCTTAACACATCAGTTTCAGTTTTAAAAAATCTGTTTTTTTTTTCATATATACATTTGGAGGAACAACGTTAGTGTAATCATAGACAAGTATATTATTAAAAACTAACTGCATTAAAAACCTTCCATAATACATCATTCCATTTATAACTTAAAACTATAACATGCTTTAAACATTTTATAATTCAAAATTAAATGCTTAAAATTAACAAACACAACTTTACCCAGGTAAAGTCAATCAAAACAATTAAATTATTAATATTAAATAAAAAATAATAATACTTACATGCTTTGTTAGACATTTTGGTAAAACTTTTACATTATTACAAATAATTATGAATAGTTAATGATAATATGAATTATCAAATATTTATTTTAATTGCTTATAATAATTATAATTAATATTCGACTATTATAGTTACATGCAATAACTTGATGTTTCAAAGGTATGCTATGTATGAATTCAGTTCCACTATTTATTTCAGTTCTATAAGGAATAATAAATAAGTCAAAAAATAATAAAATGTATTTTATTATATGCGTTTTAAGCTTATTCTGTGGATATTTTGATTTCTTTCTTCATATATGAATTAGTTTATTTTTGCTTACCTTTGTGAAATGGCTGTTTTTATTATTACGATTATATTTACTGGCCAATACATTAATTAATCAATTTAAGCCAAGCTTAAATGGCAGGAATAGTTTACATTCGCATTACAAATATATTAATGGGATGGAGTTATTATTATTTATTTCCTATAAACCGTGTGGTGTTTTTGGAAATTTTGTAAATATAATGTAAAATTGAATTTATTTCATATAACTAAGTTAATATTTACGTATATACATTTACATTGCACTCGTTCAATCAGTGAAAAAAACTATCTTGAGGAAACCCACATGCTCCAAGATGTATCAAAAGATAATGTGTCTTCCACCAACCCGAACTGGTCCAGCATGGTGGAATATAAAGTATTGTTGGGTTGTATGGGTATTGTTTACTTATCTTGGAAGATAAAGCTCCGAGTCCCTGTAATGCGGACGTATAGAGGAACGCTTTTGTTTATGCTTATGCGTAAACTGTCATAATTACAAGAAACCATTTTTTTTTATAAAAAATATGAAAAAAAACAGTGGAATTGACCGATTTACATTATAACACGTATTTTGAAATAATCTAAGCTTTATTTCAAAATACGTGTTATGTAAATCGGTCAATTCCGCTGTTTTTTTTTTATATTTTATGGGCGTTATTTTAGCAGCAATATTATTTAGAAAACTTCCAAAAACAACACAAAACACACGTTCAATCGCTTTTCGACAACATCTTATCCAGTTTCAGTTGTTCCAATTGTAACTGTCTCCTAATAGAACCGAGTTGAGTCAAAATGCTAACATTCTTCCCCTGCTCGTTAGGCAAAGATTTCAATATATTTTTCTGTACAGCCGGAACCTTCCACTTGTCATCAACTTGTTTCATCGCCTCACTTAATTTTGTATTATTTTCATTTGACACAGCTTTAGATTGTGGAGAATGTCTCAGCACCGGTATTGATATATTATCAAGGTCGTCGTAGGAAACTCTTTCATGCCTTCTTTCTTTGGGCTCGTGAATCAGTGCCTTCTCCACAACTACGTTTCTTTCCATCTTGTTGTTGTGTGACTGGAATTTCCTTTCAAACTCTACATTATTATGATTAGCTTGATCCTTCTCGAATTTAGTATATTTAGAAGGCGCATTTCTTTCTGCATTTTCGTTTTTATTTCTATTTTCTGGGCTACTATTTTTGCTGCCGATGTTGTCTATTTCTGCGTCGATTTTTTCGCGAAAATTCAAATTTTTTCTCAAGTAGCTATCGACATCATAGTTGGAGGAAAAAATAGAATTGTCAGGAATATTGAAAGCGTAGGGTTTTTTCTCTTTTTCTATAGGTTGGAAGGTATTATCTGTGTAGTAAAAAGGTAGTTTAGACCTGGGGGAGTCGCTTTTCGACGTGTTCGTAGGTCTTTTAGGTTGGTTTGAGGGTTGTGCAGTGGAACGAAGCAGCTTTTGCTGCTCCATGTCTATTTCCCTTTGAAGCTGCGTGCGTTTGTTGTCAAAGTCTTTTGTGTTCTCTTTCATCTGGAAACAGGAAATCGCAATAATGTAGTTTATATATTATGTATATATATTTATTTTACTGTTACATGTGTGATTGCACAATGTTTTAACTTATCCTACTTATAAATGCGAAAGTTTGTGTGTAAGTGTGTATGTTTGTTACGTCATCACGCTCAGACGGCAGAGCCGATTTTGATGAAATTCGGTGTGAAGATACGAGATGACATTGGATTAAAACATAGGCTACTTTTTATTCCGGATTAACTACTTTTGTCCCGGATTAACGATTTTTAATGCGGGTAGCACCGCGGGCATAACTAGTATTGAATCACGTATTCAATAGTAATTGTACAATGCATTTGACAAAGGAGAAAGACCTGAAGGCATACTGGCGAACACACAACAAAACTAAATTTAGTGTAGTCCTGTCACTTTTCATCTTTAGTGAACAGAAAGAGACAGCACGATTTGAACCATATACAAAACAACTAAAATCACTTCAAAATTTAGTTTAGTCGTATGTATACGGGAATCGCCACCATTGTCTTCATTGAAGGATTGTTCAACTTACAGCGGTATCGAGATGATGCTGTTTGTCTCGCTCACTCTCCTGCGCTAAGCGAAGCATACGAAGCTGCTCCTCTAACCGACGCATCTCCGCTTGCTCTAACATCCTGCAAACAATTTAAAGAAATCGTAATTTTCAATTTAATAAGAAGTAACTACAAATAATAAGGCCGCCTTTTGTACAATAAAGAATTCTTGTATTGTATTGTAAAAATAACTTACATTACATTACTACTATTTGTTTTCGCATTTATTTATACTTAAGTTTTTACAATAAAATCACAAAAAAAAATACATAAATATTATAATTTAAAAAATCTAAAAGCTAGCCTGCCACCGGCAGCGAAGCAAGGCCTAAGCTAGCGGCCGTAGATGCTCTTCTTTTTTGTCTTCGCCTTTTCCCACTATGTGGGGTCGGCACAGCCCGTTTTTTGCTTCCACACTCTTCTATCAGCCGTCATATCTACATTCCCTCTTTTCCCTACTATCACTTCAGGGTTAATTGTTTGTTAATATTATTGTTGGAACGAAGTTCCTTATCGCGCGTAGTGAAAGAGGGCTAGACGGAAAAAATTCTTACGAAAAGTTGTCACGACACTTTTTGCTATAGTAAGCTATTATAAGCTGTGCGGCGTGCGCATGTTTCTCTGTCTCTCACTCTCTCTCTCTGTCTCTCTTTCTCTTATAAGAAGCAAGCCAGATATTTTAATTTCTATTTGGCATTGAACAGTGTAGGGAACTTCGTTCCATCCGGGTGTCCCTTGACACCTCTCAAGTTTTTTTAATATTTATGCGGCCCAAACGGGTCAAGCGGTATATACCGCTTTAATATAACTATAATATGTATAGAACTATCAATAGATCAAATACGTTTTTTGATCATATTACTTATTAGTAGATACCATAATTCTTTTGTCAATAAACTTTATATTTATAATATAAAATAAATTTAAAGACCTATGGGCTTCACGAACGATTACGAGGATAACACTATACTGACTTCTCCCTGGACTTCCTCTCCTCCCGGATGCGTTGCTGCTCGAGGATCTGGCTCCTCAGCTCCTGCTGGTAGAACTGCCGCCGCGCCGCCGCCTCCTATAAACACACATACCGTTCTTTATATCATAAGCATAATCATAACCAGCCCACTATACGTTGCCACTGCTGGGACTCGGTGCCTTCTCTCACGAGGAGAGAGATACAGGTCATAATCTACCACGCTGGCCAAGTGCGGGTTGGTGAATGACACACTTCACATTCACTAAAAGCCCTGTTCCCCGATAACTATTTATTTATTAGTTCTGACGGCAAAATTATCAGTAAAACTATGAATAACCATGGTTATCTTAAGATTCTATTATTATTGATCGTATAGTATTATAGCTTTAAATTGAAATTCTTGAATCATATTATTATAACAACTTGTAATTTGATGTGTAAACTTGTGTTTAGGAATAAATGTCCTATGACTTAAATATAATTAGGGATCAGAATACTTAAGAAGATTGCTGATTCCTATACAATAAAGCGTGGCGCGGAAGTTTGCCATAATTTCCGATGAAACCTAGCTGCCGCTAAATTCCGCAACGCGCTTCAGTCGCATAGTGATATAACGATAGTAGACTGCGTGACCCGAGTGAAGTCATTTCAAGAAAATACGAATAGATGGCGCTACGTGTATGATTCGATGAAGAGATTTACTATAAGAGGTTGAGTGTCTATTACATTTATTAGTATATGGTTCTGATGGCAAAACAGTAATACGATGAGTATCCGTGGTTATTTTTACATTCTATTATAATTGAATATGTACAGTATATACACAGATTGGTACCGAAATAAGTATAAATATTCTTAGTAATACTTTAGTTGGTCTATAAGCGGTTTTTTTCTCTAATATTTTACCGTTTATGATTTATATCGAAAAAAACTGTAATATAAAGATTTGCCCTTTTCATTATCTTAAATAAACGGTGGTAAAACTTCTGCTTTTCCATCAGACGGCCCCTGGTTCGATCCCAGCCCTACACCAATGACTTGTTTTTCATGTTATGTGTGGATTTGCACTCGCTTTACGGTGGAGGAAAACATCGCGAGGAAACCGACATGTTTGAGCACCACAATATTCGAAGACATGTGTCATCCGCCAACCCGCACTTGGCCAGCGTGATGGTTTATGGTCCATATCTCTCTCCTCGTGAGGGAAGGCCCCAAGTCTCAGCAGTGGGAACGTACAGTGGGCTGCTTATGCTATGTGATCTATGAAGGCGGTTTGTTTGTAGCAGTTCTTTTCAAGTAACTACCTTAACTATTTCTCTCCAGTTATCACGACTGAGTGCAATTTTCAGCTAACACACAGGCCAATTTATTGAAGTTAATCCGGAGCAAAAAGTAGCCTATGTGTTAATTTAAGGTCTAATCTATCTTCATAGTGAATCACATCAATATCGGTCGCGCTTACCTTTTCAGCCTGCAAGTTCCTCATGTGTATAGCGTCGGCGTCGAATATGGAGGGCATGTAGGAGTGACGCAGCTCCGCCACCAGCTTGTCGCGGTTGCTCTTCTTTATGCTGCTCGTCCGCTCTGGACACAGATACGCTTAACATCAATCAATATTCAAGGCTAGCTAAGTTGATCTGACGCGATCATCGAAGCTTAGCAGCGGTCGATGTGGACGGTTTTTTGATGGGTGACATGCACACTGTCGTTTTATAAGTGTTTTATATTTTTCGTGGCATTTCATTCTGGGCGCTAACCGTGGCTCGGATGCAGCGAACTAGAATAAATAGAAAAGTAATTTGGACGATAAAATGGTTCCACACCACCGCGGTATTTTAAGTGTAAATTACCGCGGTGGACGGGGCAAAACAGCGATCCGCACGCCCGCGTCACATGGTCGGTGGCGTGATCTTGATGCGACCAATCGCGTGCGAGCTTTGTGTGTGTGTGTCTCGTTGGGATAGCAGTATAATTGTGTGCGTAGATGGATCCAAATTCTAAGCGGCAATTGTATAGAGTTACTCTTGCGTTTATTCTAAGTTCACTGCTCGGATGACATGTTAAATTGTAGGTCCCGGTTGTTAGTCTTAGTAAAAGCAGTCGTTAAGCCAAGTCAGCGGCTTTCGGGTGGCTTGAAAACTTTCGATCATTGGTGTACACTGCGCGGAATATGTTAGTGATGCATCACTTACATGTTTCGTATGAAGGGTAAAAGCTATGCGCCTTCATCTGGTATATTATCACTGGACGGAACGGATGTAATCCACTGAAAACTGGTTTCAATCAAATAAGATCAGATTCACTCGTCCGTTTTTATTTACTTCTTAGTTAGTGAGACGAGCTGATTAGGTTTTCGTGTCGTATACCTTCAAGAAATGTAAGCTTTTTTCTTACTTTTCTTTGGTGGACTTTCGGTGATATATAATATAATCAATATTTGTCACACTCTAGTGAGAAAAAAATGTGTGGTAGACATTCTAAATCTTAGTTAGTTGTGTTCAATTGAGTGTGTATGAAAAAGTGTGTGATTTTTAAATGGATTCTTCAATTTAACGATATTGGAATATCTATCGAATCATAACTAACAGACAAATTGATGATCTGAAATAAATAAATAAAAACAAAAAAAAAACAAGTGGCGGCCTCTTCGGTAGATAAGGTAAAGTGATATTTTTTTTAATCGAATCGTGCTGGAGTAAGTATATTTTTAGCATAACGGGCTTTCCTGCTGTAAGTCTTTCCTGTATAGTATATACATAGAAAATAATATTGTATACTAGCTGTTGCTTCCAACGAATGCAAAACCGTGGAAATCTGTTCGTGCGTTCTGGAGTTATATCGTCAGGGAGGAAAACCCGACTTATTTTTACACGCTTTTTATTAGCTTCACCTGTATGTTTGTTTGTAAACCGACTTCTTTGGGCGCGATTTTGACCCACTTTAAACGGCCAGATTTCATTCAAACTTTAATGAATTTTGAGTTAATGAAGATATTATTTGAAAGTTCGCTCACAGAGATAACAAGAAATTTCAAATGTTTCTTTATATTATTCGTGTTATACGATGTTATTGTTCTCAAAATCGCACCAATCTAAATGTTAATTACAGAGCTGGTGATTTAAAATTGACCTTTAGGTTACTTTGTGATAACAAGAAACCGGATACCTATAGATATACATTTTAATACTAACTGCGCCTAGCGGTGTTACCCGCTTTAATCCGGGACAAAATAAGTTAATCCGGGATAAAAAATAGCTTATGTGTTAATCCAAGTTCTAAACTAACTTCGTTGTTAATCTAATCGAAATCGATCCAGCCGTTGAAGCGTGAAAGAGTAACATAGATTTTGAAGTTATTTGCGGGAACCACAATAATTGTTGTCGTGACGAAAAGTAGCCTATGTGTTAATCCAAGGTCTATCCTATCTTCACTACAATTTTCATCAAAATTGGTTGAGCTGTTTGAGCGTGAAGAAGTAACAAACTTACACATTTACACACAAACTTTTGCATTTATAATACTAGTAGGGTTAAATGTTACATGTATGATATGCTGTAGTTGTTTGTAAGGAATAGGCTAGATAAGACCTAATTTTTGTGAAACTTTATTTTCGCGTAGTAGAAAATTGTAGAAAAGTGTTAGACATTTGTTTGTTGTTTTTCATTTTGGATGTTTTTTTTTGTCATCGTGGTCAGTTTTCGATCCGAGACCCGGATTTGTGGAGCAGAATAAGTGGAGACAATATTTTTAGGATTCCGTCCCTAAAGGTAAAATCGGGACCCTATTACTAAGCTTTCGCTGTCTGTCTGTTATTAGGCTGTATCTCAGAAACTGTAATAGCTAGATAGCTGAAACTTTCAGAAGTTATGTTGCCGCTATAACAACAAATACTAAAAATATAAAAGTTTTTAAAGGAGGAGTAAAAAAACCACCCGAAGGCTTCTGACTTGGCTTAAAATGTCTTAGTTACTAAAATAATTTTAGATACTTCAAAAGTAATAAATTAAAATATATTTTAATAAAACAGCTACTACTTGTATTTATGTAATTGTATGTTTTAGTTTTATTTTATTTGTATTATTCCAGAATATGTTTTGGCTTCTAGTATTAGTTTCGGCATGGAGTACAATGTACGGAGTGACCGCGGCAGAGCTGCAGTGTGTCCCGCCCTTATGCGTTAATATTACAAAACCTGATCGAATTTGGAAGAATCAGTATGATTTCACCGTTGAAGGTGAGGAAATAAATAAGATTTATTCATCTTAACTAATATGTTTTAGCTGAATGAAAAAAGGGATTATTCCAAAAATCTCAAATGGTCAAAATAGTACGAGATCCCACTGCAGGATAGGTGTGCTCATCGACTATTTGTTTAAAACCAAATTTTTATGTTTATTTATAGTTAAGAGAATATATATTGACTAGGGTGCCTATCAAAAATTGGCCGCTATTATTTTTTTTTAAATTATTTTTAATTTATTTTTGGTAAAAAATTTCGTTTATTTATTATTTAAATAAAATAACGTCTACATCACAGCAATTAATATGAAGATTCGAAAAAATCACGGTTGCCGTTGCTCACCTGGCCGCACTTCTTTGCAGCCTGGTGTAAACAGGTATGATTTCGATAAATTTATACGTTCATAACCTATTTTTATGAATTATATGTCAAATTAAAGCTATTTTTTTTCTATGAATTATCATATAAAGTTGCTTAATTAAATCTGGCCGCAAATAAGGGTTGCTGGCTGTTAAAGATAATAAATATTTAAGGTAGAGTGAAAGAGAGTTAGCGCGTAACATCATTTGTCAGACGAGGACAGCGATTGCAGACTGTGCGACGCTTTTAAGCCGTTGCGCTTGCGTTGAACGTTAGTGTTCTCAACCACCGGGGAAAAATAGAGACGACTTATAATAAATACTCCAAACAATATGTAATTTTTTCAAAATGATAAATTTATAAATTGCAACAAAAAATTAAACTCTGAATGATATCCAAAATCATTAGTAGAGTCAATCCTACTAATATTATAAAGGCGAAAGTTTGTATGTATGGATGTGTGGATGTATGGATGTATGGATGTATGTTTGTTACTCTTTCACGTAAAAACTACCGAATGGATTTGAATGAAACTTTACCACAATATAGCTTATACATCAGAATAACACATAGGCTATAGCTTATACATCAGAATAACACATAGGCTACAATTTTTGAGATTTTTAATGTGAGGTCGTAAAAAAAACACATTTTTTGCGCTTACATTGCAAACGCTGACTGTATCCTACAAGATAGATCAAAACAATTTACTACAGTATTGTACAACTTAAAAAGGTCTACAAAAAAGTCCATGATGGTATATGTTTATCTCTTAGGAATAACCCACAATAACCATTTTTTAACCTTTACTTTGTACGAGAAATAATGGCTTATTTACGAAGCGATTTTAAGCAATACAGTATAAATCCTTATCCAATTAAGTATCTTAAATACATTGTGCATTTAATAAAGATCAATATGGCTTTTTGCAGCATGTAAATTAAATAAATATTTTCGAAGATATCACAGATTTAAAATGCAGCGGCGCCAGGCGAACGGGGCGTGGGGTGGGGAAGAAGCGGCTAATAGCTGAGTGCGCGACCCGAACGCGGGCAGACGCGTGAGGGCAGACGTCGTTGACGGTTGTGTCCGTTTTGCGAATTTTCAAGGCACTAGCGATTTGATAAAAACGTATGGTCGCCTACTTTAAGTAATATAGGCCTAAGGTTAGTTATTGCCAGGTTTCTTTTTGGTTAGGAGTAACACGTACAAAAAGATACTTCATTTTTACAAATTACTTCATTGATAATTCAATTACTATATAGATAGGTTACTTACAGTTAATTATAACAAATTATATTAGCAATAAATTAAAATTGCGACTATAATTTGAGATTTAAACTATCCTATCTCTCAAGTTGGATCGAACTGCACATGGTGTGCGAATTTTATAATAATCGGTTAAGTGGTTTAGGAGTCCATTGAGGACAAACATTGTGACACGAGATTATATAAATTAAGATAAGATTATTAATATTATATGTATGTTTTTTATTATTCTTTATTGTACACTACGTCCTTCTTTAGTCGTTTATAAATTCCTTTCCATCCAAAGGTTGCCTGGAAGAGATCGCTTTAAGCGATAAGGCCGCCAATTGTGGTACACTAATTTTAAGTTAATTGTCTTTTACTGTGCCTTTTTATTTATGTGTCCAATAAAGAATTATAAAATTTCCATGACACAATGTTAGTTACCGTACTCCTCCAAAACGGCTTGACCGATTTTTACCAAATTTCATATGCGTATTCAGTAGGTCTGAGAATCTTCTACTATATATTTTTAAGGCAAAACAACGTTTGCCGGGTCAGCTAGTTGTAAATAAAAGGTCATGATATTTACATTTTTTTTTACGACGAAACAATAACACGACGACGATGATGACGACCTCGTTGGCGTAAAGGTTACCATGCCGGTCCGCTAATCAAAAGGTTCCGGGTTCGATTCCCGGCCCGGTCAACATCTTTGTGCTTAACTAAATTTGTTGGCTGTGGGTCTGTGTGTTAAATATGTATTTATATATAATATGTATGTATATGTAGTATATCAGTTGTGTTAGCAACCATAATACGAGCTAGAAATGGTTCAGTATGGGGCTAACCAGCCGTGTGTGAATGTGTCCTAATATTTATTTATTTATTTAACATTAGCAAGCACTTTTGGAATGATATATTATTAAAATCAAGTACATTGCTTTTTTCGTTACACAAAAAACACGACTTCATCTTTATCAATTCTATTTTACGTTAATTAATATAATAATTTTTAGATGCACAAATAAAATAACAATGTAAATATAAAACATTGTTTATTACGAACTCGAAGAACCAGAAGCCGCGTAAAACAAAACACTGCCCCCCGCCCGCGTCATTTCCCACCCGCGTAATGTTGCTAGCTCAGGCATTATGTGTCCGTTTTTAGCGTAAAATTTGGGAGTCCAGGAGGTGAGATAATAATAGAATAAAAATTGTCCTAATCTATATTATTATTATGTACCAACCTAATTGTCTCAATAAATTGATAGATTTATTGAATAAAAGACGCTTTAGAAAAAAAGAACAAGATGGATGCCTCATTATCTATGACAATTTTAAAACTGGGAAATTTATTCAATAATTAAAAAAGTTGATACTTAAATACGATACTTACCTACACGTGAAATGTGATCCCATCGGATCGGATCGGTCGCGCGTCAAACTACTCTATTTAAGAGTAGTTTTAGTAGCTTCAGTATTAGGTGCGCTCACGGTTTCTGGTTCTTTCTGTATTCTGAGCATTCGACGCATGCGCAATGGCTTAAAAGCGTCGCACAGTCGGCAATCGCTGTCCTCTTCCTTTTATTTACAATTGACTCTACTAATGATTTTGGATATCATTCAGTTTAATTTTTTGTTGCAATTTATAAATTTATCATTTTGAAAAAATTACATATTGTTTGGAGTATTTATTATAAGTCGTCTCTATTTTTCCCCGGTGGTTGAGAACACTAACGTTCGACGCAAGCGCAACGGCTTAAAAGCGTCGCACAGTCTGCAATCGCTGTCCTCGTCTGACAAATGATGTTACGCGCTAACTCTCTTTCACTCTACCTTAAATATTTATTATCTTTAACAGCCAGCAACCCTTATTTGCGGCCAGATTTAATTAAGCAACTTTATATGATAATTCATAGAAAAAAAATAGCTTTAATTTGACATATAATTCATAAAAATAGGTTATGAACGTATAAATTTATCGAAATCATACCTGTTTACACCAGGCTGCAAAGAAGTGCGGCCAGGTGAGCAACGGCAACCGTGATTTTTTCGAATCTTCATATTAATTGCTGTGATGTAGACGTTATTTTATTTAAATAATAAATAAACGAAATTTTTTACCAAAAATAAATTAAAAATAATTTAAAAAATAATAATAGCGGCCAATTTTTGATAGGCACCCTAGTCAATATATATTCTCTTAACTATAAATAAACATAAAAATTTGGTTTTAAACAAATAGTCGATGAGCACACCTATCCTGCAGTGGGATCTTAGGCTAAAATATGTAGTTCATATTTAATTTTAAACACAATATTGATTTTTAAACTAACATTTTTGTTCAAAAATCCCCATTACAAGCATTTCAGGACACCAAAAGGGTTTTTTAGAATAGAAAGCTAAATAATCCAATAATTTGATGACAACAATCGAGTGTGGCTCGGTGGTATAAACGTCTGCTTTTCAAACAGACGCCCCTGGTTCGATATCAGCCCTACACCAATGACTTGTTTTTCAAGTATTGTGTGGATTTCCACTCGGTTTACGGAGAAGGAAAACATCGTGGGGAAACCGACTCGTTTGAGGACTGCAATATGCGAAGACGTGGTAATTCACCAACCCGCACTTGGCCAGCGTAGTGGTGGCCTAATCTCTTTCCTCGTAAGAGAAGGCACCAAGTTCTAGCAGTGGGAACGTATAGTGGGCTGCTTATGATGAGGAAAATCGAAGGGGATTATTGGAGTAGCACAAAAAAAAACAAAGGAATTCCCTCTACCTGTGAACCGTGTAACACTTACCTTGAAAAACATTTTTAAGGTCAGTGTTAAAATAGTTAATGTATTCTTAGGTATTTCTTTCTTATTTTCAGGTCACGCTATGAACATATATTGCTTATCAATGAAACATGTGATGATCGATTGCAAGGGTTCCCCCGTGCTAGGTTCCCGCGGTATGCCCAGGTTCACCACACGGGTGCAGGTGTCTGGAGTGGTGCTAAACTCCTGTCCGATGCCAGGTGACACTTCTATACCAATATCATAAAAAAAAACTTTCATGGTTGGGAAGATACACTATCCCTGAGTAACATAGGCTATATTTTGTTTCTCTTTATAACTTAGATTATTTTATAAGCCGGAACGATCTGCTAGTATTTTATAGTTCCGTACCCGGTTTCAACAGGATCGTGTTGGCGACACTCTGGCCTAGTCTGGAATAACTGACTCTCAGGGAGGCTGCCGGAACGTGCTTGACGCTTGAGTGCGGTTGCTAGCCAGGCGAGCACTAGAAAATAGAAATACGCTACCACCATGCCATGGTTTACCAAATATATTTTCCTTCACCGAAAGCGTAGCTCATTGGCGGGGATTGAGCCTGCGACCTTCGAGACGTGAGGCGGCCGCACGCCTGATTCAGCTGTCATCGTTTCAACCTTAACTCTGCTGACCGTGTGTCTGTCACCAGGCTGTACTGCATGAAGCGTTACAGCCAGACATGTATTTTTTTACACTAGATGGGCTTGCGCTAAATCACAATTCATCTGACGGTAAGCGACTTTGCGATCTAAGGACTATCGCGCTTGCCCAGAAGGAACCGGTTCACTCGAGCCTTGAAAATCATAGCTTTCAGAGAACATGACGTTTGGCAAAGAATTCCAGACATTAGCAGTTCGCACAACGTTTGCCGTCATAATAATAAATAAAATTTTGAAAAATGTTGAAATCTTGAGTTTAAAGTTCCAAAACCTTATCAAATTCGACAATAATAAATTAACAATATTATGTAAGAAAAACATATACACAAGTTATCTGTAAGTGCCAAGTTTTTTAGCTCAGCAGACCACTTAATCGAAACTAATCCATTGATAATTTATTTTTTAAGCAAAAAATAGTCATCGTTATACAAAATCGATTTATTTCCTTTCACAGATGTACCACTGCTCACTGCATTTGAAAATATCAACATTACAATCAACCAGAACAACGAAGCAACCTTAAGTTTAGAGGGACATATTACAGCTGAGACACAAATTACTGAACTTCATTTCGATGGTATCGACCACCTCACAGGAATAGCTATTAATGCACCACCGTTACAAAATCCTACAACCATTTACAACATAGTAAATAAGTACAAGAATTTAACGTATTTAAAGCTAAATAACGTGCCTTTAGATATACAACGTATACCAAAAACTGTCACCCAATTGGCACTAATCGATACAGCAATAGGACCACTTACGGAAATGCTTAAAGAATTATCATTTGTGAAAAGCCTGAATTTCTTCCGAGTAGATGTGAACAATAGTCTAATAAATGAATTGGATCCTCGCGACACAAAAAATAAATCAAGCGACCCGAAATCTGTACCTTGCGACTCAAAAACTAAATCAACCGACCCGAAATTTGTATCTTGCGACACAAAAACTAAATCAAGTGACACGAAATTGGAACCTTGCGACACAAAAACTATGCCCGAATCAAAAATAGAAAAACTTTGGCTGACTTACTGGAAAGAGCATCGTCTAACTGTATTGAAGTATTGTGAGAACCTTCGAGAACTGCATTTGGGTTCACCACAAGTGGAAAATTTACCCGACCAATGGGTTTCAGCCTGTATTTTGTTAGAAAAGATTGATATACATAAGGCGAAAAATCTAACAACGCTTCCTGAAAAACTGCTTGCAGGGGCGACCAGATTAAAAATGTTTAGCATATCGGAGAGTAGATTAAGATCTATTCCTGAAGGTTTGTTACATGAAGCTAGGTCTCTGAAAAATTTCACCATAGATCGAAGCAGACTGCAGTCGATACCGGACAGGTTTTTCGAAAAAGCAATTAGTTTAGAAAAAGTTGATTTGTCTATGAACGAATTCAAAACTATATCAAGGTAATTTAGTTTGATTATTTTTAATTTTGTAGAAACGGTCTTACATTAGTATAAAAAGTTGGAAAATGTTCAACTGTTTCTAAATATTAAGATGCTTTACTTGTACAGTTTAAAAAGTTTAGTTTGCTTATCTATACTTTTATAGCATTTTTAAACTTACCTTGTCTGACGATTGTGTAGATCTAGTTATGGTCATATTTATTGATAACTAGCTCCGCTCCACGGCGTTGTTCGCGATAATAAGAAGCCAGGACTTATTATCAATAAATATGACCATAACTAGATCTGCCCAATCCTCAGACAAGGTAAGTTTAAAAAGTATCTTATGTGTTTATGCAGACTCTAAGCTTCATCGAAATCGGTTCATAATTCGCATTTATTATACTAGTAGGATTACATACGTTTTTATTTTGATCAATTTTAAATAGCAATTAAATATTTTCAGTTCCACTTTCTCCGGGCTGTCTATACACAGTCTCTATCTAGGTTTCAATGATCTCGACAACAAAGCTCTAGACACAATGTCGGCAATGAACTCTTTGGTCGAACTGGATATAAAACAGAATGACAACCTGATACTATATTGTGATGAAAACGGTAAGAAAAAGCCTAAAAGTACATATATTTAAGCCAAAAAGTACATTTATGGTTTAACTTTACCTATTTAACTTTTGGTTACAATCTTAAACTAAAAAAAGCGAAATATCGCACTATAATTCCCTTAATGTCACTAAACAAAATTTGTTTGTTTTTTTTTTGTGTTTGTGAAAACAATAGAGTAAAGTCCGTAGTATAGATGGAGTTACTTATCTCAACATTAATCATTTTTGTTTATTGACGTTAAGGAAATGAATGTGCGATATGATCAAAATATTCATCGTCTAAATTTTTATTAATTTTGTTTGACTAATTTTTTTGCTTGAAAAATGTAGCCTGTTGCTCGACTAACTAATAAGGTGATCTGACGCGATCATCGAGGTTAAGCAACGGTCGATGCGCACAGTCTTTGGATGGGTGACCATGCACAAAACTGTCTTAAAAAGTGACATTTCATTAGGGCGCTACCATGGGTCAGATGACACGTTAAATTATAGGTCTCGGTTATTAGTCTCAGTATAAGCAGTTGTTAAGACAAGTCAGAGGCCTTCGGGCGGCTTGAAAACTCTCAACACCAGAGCTTGGCCACTAAGCTCATACAAAAAAGATGATGACCTTATGATGAATAAAAATATTCCATTCTAATTCACAATAATCCAGTTTAATGTACAATCGTGCTATTTTTTCTGTCTGCACAGATAAATCTCGTCTAAGCAATCTGACGCAACTACGGAAGCTCAAATTGACCATATCAATGCATTATATAAAACATTTGTGCTCAGACTTGAAGGAAATAGCTGTCTTGGAATCTCGAATGATTTGGCATAAGTATTAGATTATATATATGTACAGTGTTAACTCCATGTAACGTCACTCGATCTAACGACTAACTATCTAAAGCGTCGAAATCAATTGGTTTTAGTTGGTATAGCTTGTATTCTCTCCAATACACACTCCACTCTCTATAACGACATAAAATGCACTCGTTAAATAGAGTTTACGCTGTACTTTTTTCTTAGAAGTAATACCTCTAATCTTATCGTTTGTTTTTGTATTGATTTATGGTAAAGTCTTGTGAAAGTTATTTTTGTTTTATTTATACACACGGCTGGTTAACCCCATACTAAACCATTTCTAGTTTAAAATATTCTTTATATAGATACATATTTAACACCCAAACAAACAGCCAACAAATTTAGTTCATTGCAAAGATGTTGGCCATGCCGGTAATGGAACTCTGGATCTTCGGTTGGCAGTCCAGCGTGTTAACCATTACGCCAAAAAGGTCGTCAAAGGTATTATTAAGGTCAATGTATTTGGATTATAAGTAATAATTACCATCAAGTGATGTTATATAATATTATAATCATATAATAACTATTTTTGCTGGTATATCATTATAATAACTACTTTCAATAAAAAATATTTTTTATATTAGGACACATTTCAGACACAGCTGGTTAGCGCCATACTAAACCATTTCTAGTTTGTATTATAGTTGCTAACACAACTGATATATATTACATATACACATATATATACTCTATATCGATACATATTATTATTCTTTCATGGAGGTGGTCAGACTGTACTGACAAAAGTATTTATTGCTATCGTAAAATTGAGAAGGCACTAGCTTCTGTAACACAGTTCATACGAGCACAGAAGCCAGGTCTACCCTTTCAATGTAACTTGTACATATTTACTTCAATAAATATATATATATTTGATTTGATGTTACTATAAGTTAAGTTACACTGATAACTTTTTGTACATGCTCAGTTAAGGATTTTTTTTTGTCGTAATAGGTCAGCGCTTGACCACTATTTACCTGATAATAAGTGACATTGAGGTCTACGATGAAGCGCGCTTACATAGATGGAACTGGTTCACTCTCGCCTTGAAAGGCTAGATTATAGTATGTAATTGGGAAACAGGGAATTCGGCAAGAAATTCCAAAGTTTGGCGGTTCGGACAACAAACGTGCAGGCAAAACGCTTTGTACGTGCCTTGGGCACCTCAAATGCAAAACCATGCCGCCGCCTTGGCGTTTTTCTAAAGCTGATTTGAAGTGGGGGGTGATGAGACCTGCACTGACATCCGCTAGGGGCGTATTGTGCATTCCCCCTTACCAGCCTACCCAAGCCAACCGAGCTCCTTGAAATAACGGAGCACAGCCCTGGCTCGCTGGCATACCTGTTCCACCCCTGTTGCATCAGATGATCTGTTTGTCAGAGGAAGGAGAACTTTCATCTTGAGCTGCTATCATCAGGCCGTAACTCCTTCTGGTTTATTTCGTAGCCTCACAGTGCAGAAGCACGTGTTCTACCGCCTTGGCGATTCCCTGCTCAATAAATAAAAATAAGTTGCTATAAAAAGTAACAGGTATTTACCATCAAAGTCACCGTAGCTGCGTCGTCGCTGGCAGGCGTCAAGCTTCTCCCCCCACGGCTCCCTGCCGCCGGCCACCGTGCGCGGGGACAACTCCCTCTCCGCTTCCGTCAGACATTTCGATGGGGATGGGGACATCTGGAACGGATGCTATATTTAACCATACTAGTATGGAGCGACGACGGTCTGCCTCCATCTAGCAAAGGGATATCCCCCCGGACAGATGTTGTGTCCGGAGACGGCCGTCCGACGGTCATGCATTGTAGCTTGGACCAGTCGTACGCGCGTTGAAAATACCGTTTGCGCGATTCAGAACAAGCGCTCTGATTGGTAGCGGGTGATGAAGTGCGACAGAGACGCCACACTAGCTTTATTATTATTATAGTAAAGGCAACGGTTGGTGTGAATGTTTGGACCAATTTGCCGAACCAGAACCAAACGGTTGAACCAATTGAATAAACAAAATCAAATCAATAATAAAAAATAATTACAGGCAACACATTGACAAACAGGCACAATATAGAATGGGTACAGTTAGTGGAGTGCCTGGAGCATTCAAAACCGTAAAACCTCGGATTAGAGTTATAGTGAATGAATTAATATGATTGATATGGGATATTGTTTTTTAAACTGTAAATTGCAATGTTTACCCAAAATTTTTTTGTGCACTTAATTTTTTTTTTTTTTATCAAAAAGTTATGTTTGACCATATATTAGGTCCTTACATATGAAATTGGCGTTTTTCGTACTGACCACTTTAATCACAAATTTCTTCTCTTTGGTAAGGAATTCCAAATTAAAATTTGTACAGCTATAGACTCACGTATTTGTGCTTCGATGATCGTCATTCATTTGTTTTTTTTCTTCTGTTTTTTTCCGTTTGCGTCACTAATATAAAAAAATGGAAAACTTAAAATATCGCATTATTTACGAGTACGAGTTCCGCCGTGGCACTAGTGCTGCGGAAACAACTAGAAGGGTGAATGATGTGTATGGCGGTCGTGTTGCAAAAGAAAACACAGTTCGTTTTTGGTTCCAACGTTTTCGTTCTGGAAATTTCGACCTGCAGAACAAGCCCCGTGGACGGCCTGAGACTCAAGTGTCAAGTTCAAGAGTTGAAGGCTATTGTGGAAGCGGATCCATCGCAAACCACGTTCGAGTTAGCTGCAGGCTGCGATGTTAGTGATAAAACTGTTTTAATTCACTTGAAGCAAATTGGGAAGATTAAAAAGCTTGAAAGGTGGGTACCTCACGAATTGACTGAAGCAAACCGGCAAACGCGCGTCGACTGCTGCGTTACATTACTGAACCGGCACAATAATGAAGGTATTTTAAACAGAATCATTACCTGTGATGAAAAATGGATTCCTTACGATAATCGGAAGCACTCAGCGCAATGGATCAAACGATCCTGGCCAGCCAGCCAAATCCTGCCCCAAGCGAAAATTAATCCCAAAAAAGTTACTTGTAAGCGTTTGGTGGACTAGTGCCGGTATTGTTCATTACAGTTTTCTCAAATCTGGCCAGACTATTACGGCTGTTGCCTATTGTCAGCAATTGCAAACCATGATGGAAAAGCTAGCGGCTAAACAACCTAGGCTGGTCAATCGCTCCACGCCACTGCTGCTTCACGACAATGCTAGACCACACACAAAAGACGGCTACTAAATTAGAAGAGCATCAATTGGAAAGTCTAAGACATCCTCCGTACTCCCCGGACCTTGCTCCAACAGATTACCATTTTTTTCGAAATTTGGATAACTTCTTGCAAGGGAAAAAAATCAACTCCGATGGGGCAGTCCAAATCGCCTTCAAAGATTTTATTGATTCCCGTCCGACTGTTTTTTTTAGTAAAGGGATCAATGAACTACCTATGAGATGGTAAAAGTGCATAGAAAATAATGGTTTATACTTTGATTAATAAAATATATTATATTAAAAAATATTCGACTTTTTGTTCCTCCCATACAAAACGCCAATTTCATATGTAAGGACCTAATATATGGTCAATACTTTAGTATAAAAAAATAAAAATAAAGTGCACAAAAAAATTTTGGGTAAACATTGCAATTTATAGTTTAAAAAACAATATCCCATATCAATCATATTAATTCATTCACTATAACTCTAATCCGAGGTGAAAACCCCCAGGCGCTCCACTAAGTAATAAGATTTTCGGTTATAACTTTTTTGGTCGGATGACACTTTAAATTGTAGGCCCCGGCTGTTAGTCAAAGTACAAGCAGTCGTTAAGCCAAGTCAAAAGCCCTTCGGGCGGCTTAAAAACTCTAGAAACAAGAGTTTGGCCACTTATCTCATACAAAGAAGAAGAACAATTTGTATTGAGGTAGTCTATACCTTGGATAATTTATTTACACAGCTCTACAAAAATTTTTTGTTGCCTCGAATATAATAGCAAATTGTTACGTTTTGTAGTGTCCAGATTACGACTATATTTATAAAAGTACTCCATGTGCTCGTTTTTATTATTATTTTGTATTGAGTTTAGAACAATTTATCGTTAAAATTGAATTTTCTAAAAAAAATCTGGACAACTCTTACAAAATCATTGATAGTTTCATGTATTGTTTGCATAAACAGACCCAAAATCATTATCATATCTAAGGCAACAAAACCACTGTAGACCAGTATTATTTTTATAACATAAAGTTTTGTACCAGCCAGTTGTTAAATACGTTGATGCTCTTACCCGGTACAAGTCTACGTCATCTGTCTGTACGGCGACTGATAAGGGGCTCGATACCCCCTCCACTTGCACGCCCGTGTCCACTTTACTGCAAAATATATTACACGTATTAACCCTTAAATGAACGATTTTTGTTTCACGTTTAAAAAAAAATGTGTAATAGACATGTATTAATGTAAGGAAAAATTAGTGAAAAAATCTAGACATTAACTTACTATACTTATTTTGCAATAATGTGAGTGTTGTTTATAAATTACATTGCGCAAATTTAAAAAATATATATATATGAAGGTCGATTTTATGTGTGATTTTTAGTATTTTGTTTAAAAACAACATTGTCCATTATAGCCCAGTCATATTAGGGGTTTCACCTCGGAATGAAAGATAATAAGCTGGAAATTGGTAAAAACCTTTGTTTTGTTACCCTAAATATTGTCTCAAAAGTCACAAATGCTATCGTGTCCGCGTCTTAAGATATTGAAGGTCAAAGGTCACAAAAAACGATTTTTCGCGAATATCTCAGTTCCTATTGCTTAAATGATATTTTCACCTACTATAAAAGTTGTAGAGTATAAAATTCTCTACAACTGTTGTCTAAACTTTTTTTTTTTATACGATCAACCGTTTTTGAGGTAGAGCGCGAAGAGTGCGGCTAGTGCGGCGGACGAGCTAGTGCAGGGTCAAGCGTGAGCTTGACCCTGCATTAGCTCATATATGACTGTACGCTGCGCACTCTTCGCGCTCTACCTCAAAAACGGTTGATCGTATAAAAAAAAAGTTTAGACAAAAGTTGTAGAGAATTTTATACTCTACAACTTTCTAATAGGTGAAAATATATTTTTTTTTTTTTTTTTTTTTTTTTTTTTTTTTTTTTTTTTTTTTTTTTTTTTTTACACATTCACACACGGCTGGTTAGCCCCATACTGAAACATTTCTAGCTCGTATTATGGTTGCTAACACAACTGATATACTACATATACATACATACAATATATAAATACATATTTAACACCCAGACCCACAGCCAACAAATTTGGTTAAGCACAAAGATGTTGACCGGGCCGGGAATCGAACTCGGAACCTTCTGATTAGCAGACCGGCATGGTTAACCTTTGCGCCAACGAGGTCGTCAATTTAAGCAATAGGAACCGAGATATTCGCGAAAAATCGTTTTTTGTGACCTTTGACCTTCAATATCTTAAGACGCGGACACGATAGAATTTGTGACTTTTGAGACAATATTTAGGGTAACAAAACAAAGGTTTTTACCAATTTCCAGCTTATTATCTTTCATTCCGAGGTTGACCCCTTTTTTTACCTAATTTCACTGGGCTATTAAGGTTAAGGGTCGACAATGAGATATAAAATAAAGTTTACAAACCCAAAGAAAGGTGTAGGAAAACATCGTAAGGAAACCGACACGTTTGAGGACTGCAATATCCGAAGACGTGAGTCATCAGCCAACCCAGACTTGGTCAGTATGGCGGATTATGGCCTATAACTCTCGCCTAGTGAGAGATGGATTAGTTTACAAAGCAAATCAAATTATAAGCACCCTGGCTATTGACTCAGTGTTTATTATTTTTGGTTTAATTTTGACGCCGTACACAGACTACATATGGGATTCTTATTATGTTTTGAATAAATTTTACGATATAATAATTTAATGAATAACATAATAAAACAAAGATTTGTTAGCAAATCGTACCAACATCACTAGTGATATTATGAGCCAGGATGATAAACATTTCAAATTGGATTGTATATAATAAGTGCTATCGTGCGTTAAAATAAAAAAGTGAAATAAGAGACGTAAATATTAGGACGCTTATTAGGAAACATTTCACACACAGCTGGTTAGCCCCATATTAAACCATTTATAAATTGTATTATGGTAGCTAACACAAATGATATATTACATATACATACATAAATACCATATATTGATACATAATTTAACACCAATACCGACAGCCAATAAACTTGTTTTGTCACAAAGATGTTGGCCGTGCCGGGAATTGACCCCGGGACCCTCTGGTTGGCAATCCGGTATGGTAACCATAACGCCGACGAGGTCGTCAAAACAAACAGTACATATATCCAAGATTTAATGGAAAACTTACGTTGTTTGAACAAGAGCACTGCTTATAGGCACGCTACAAACGGATGCGCGCCTTCGTTCAGGACTATATCTCTCTCGCTCTAACAACAGCTGCCGCTCCCTCTCTTCTCTCTGTCGCTCCTTCTCTTCACGCTCTTTCTTCTCGCGCTCCGCTTGTTCTTTGGCATCTTGTTTCTTTTTGGCTTGCTGAATATAAAAAGATAGCATATTAAATATCTATTTTCTTAAATAAGCGCCTAATAAATAACTAGACACTGGTGGCGATTCAGCGGCACACACGACTAAACTAAATTTAAAGAAGCCCCGTCTCGTGGCCAGAAAGGGACAGCACGTTCTGAACCACAGACAAAAAAAAACTTGAAATGAAATATTTTTTGAAACGTGGTCATATTTTGTATTTCTGTGTTTATTGTAATAGATACAATAGTATAGTAAGCTCATGCCATTTTTTGTCTGTGTTTTTATGCAACAATGAATCTGGTATACATTTTTTTTTATTTCTTTATTTATTAGGCACTCAGACAGATTACAAACATTCATTTTAACATAACTAAACTACAAAGAACAAAAACAAGTCTGCAATCCAAAAAAGAGTACACAGCATGCTAGTGTAAACTTAATAATAAGGAAGGTTCAGATATACACAAAAAAAAGATACATTTGATCGAAGGCTGTCAAAAAAAAAAGATACATTTGATCGAAGGCTGTCAAAAAAAAAGATACATTTGATCGAAGGCTGTCAAAAAAAAAGATACATTTGATCGAAGGCTGGCAAAAAAAAAGATACATTTGATCGAAGGCTGTCAAAAAAAAAAGATACATTTGATCGAAGGCTGTCAAAAAAAAAGATACATTTGATCGAAGGCTGGCAAAAAAAAAGATACATTTGATCGAAGGCTGTCAAAAAAAAAGATACATTTGATCGAAGGCTGTCAAAAAAAAAGATACATTTGATCGAAGGCTGTCAAAAAAAAAAGATACATTTGATCGAAAGCTGTCAAAAAAAAAGATACATTTGATCGAAGGCTGTCAAAAAAAAAAGATACATTTGATCGAAGGCTGTCAAAAAAAAAAGATACATTTGATCGAAGGCTGTCAAAAAAAAAAGATACATTTGATCGAAGGCTGTCATGCATGCGCCGGCGCAGCGCAGCCTCGCTTTAAAAGCTTTAAGTCAAATGTCTCACCTGGTCCAGGTACTGCCTGTACTGTGCCTGTCGTATCTTCCTGAGCGTATTCCTCCTCCGCTCATACTCTCCTAGTCCGAGGAAGGCGTCCCCGGCGGCTCGCTCCGCGTTCAGTTCCGCGCGGAGCAGCGGGTTGTTGGGGGAATACTCGCCCGCCTTCAGCATGGCCGGGATGCCGATGTAGCGCTGGAATTAAACATGTCTCTATGATGGATTTTACAAAAGGCTAGCCTAAACTTCTCAGGCTAATCCGGCTTGATAAAAAATCCGCTGGAATTAAACAAATCTCTATGATGGATTTTACAAAAGGCTAGCCTACATTTATAATCTAATCTAATATAGCTAGTCCGGCTTGATAAAAAAATCTCTCGCTATCCTGTGATCAGTGCACCAATGGACTTTAAAAATTAACAATGGACAGTGGACATTTTATGAACTGTTCAATATACAATTTCAACTCAGTGTGATATAGGCACATTACCATAATGCTGCTCGAAAATAATTAAATAACAACATCTTTTGGGCTTAACAACATAGAATAAGTAGCAGTTGTTTCATTTACATGGTTGAAGAAGAAGAAGATTTCATAGGCGAATTTCGGATATTCTCGGATATAGCTGGTGAACCCAAATTTAGTTTAAAACAGATTATTATCATTTCACGACACTCTAGGCAGTAGGCTATCGTTGTTATTAATGCTTTGGGTGAGCCTTTAGAATATAATAACAGTTAAGGGTAGAATTGTCTAATTCTAATATTATCTAAATTTCAAGCAATTTAATGCAAAGACCTTTCGTCATAACGCAGAAAATTGATTGATTACAACTGTGAAGAAAGCCAAGCGTCAACAACCCGACAACCGGACAGAAGGAAAGCTATCGAGTGTGGAACATGCTAATAGCTCTTTCCATATCATTAGATGCGCGCGCGCCGCGTCGCTAGAGATAGTAGGTTGACGAGGAAACTATATCACAGATGCGTAACAACGTTACTCAATTTGTACCGGAATTAAAAAGAGGCTTTGTATGCTATATACAGACCATATATTGACGACCTCGTTGGCATAACGGTTACCATGCCGGACTGCCAATCAGAAGGTTTCGGGTTCGATCCCCGGCACAGTCAACAACTTTGTGCTAAAATAAAATTTGTTGGCAGTCGGTCTGGGTGTTTAATATGTATCTATATAAAAAATATATATGTATGTATATGTAGTATATCAGTTGTGTTAGCTACCATAACAATAACTAGAAACGGTTCAGTATGGGGTTAAAATGTGTGAAATGTGTCCTAATATTTATTTATTTATTTAGACCACTAAGCCACCGATGCAGATTAGAGTAGGTACGGAAATAAATAAAATTTAACCTTCAGTACCCTTGTGGAGGGTAATTGCTTGTAACCTTCAATAGGACTTTTTGACAGTCTGATGTTTCATCTGACGTCTAACAATTTAAATAATAGTAATATTGTGGTACTTCCAGACATTAGTTAGTTAGTTAGTTAGTCTGTGTAAGTCAAGGTCTTTGTTCAATGATAATCTGTAGGGTTGAACCTCTTAAAGTTTTCGTTGAAGTTCAACTTGCGATTACTTGAAATCTACGATACTTAGAATAATAAAATCTTGTGAACTGAATCCTAAATATGTCTAGATATGCGTAGTATAAGTATTATCACACCGATGTGAAGCACCTTGTATATATAACCCATCAACTGGCAAGTAGCCAGATACTGGTTCTTTTAAAAAACATTCATCTGGCAACTGGCCAGATACTGGTCGTTTTTTTTTAATGTTATTCTTTGGAACCACAATTTGGAATTGGAACCTGCGTTTGGAACCACAGACCAAGTGACAAGCTATTTGCATACGAAACTTCATCACAATCGGTACGGCCGTTTGAGCATGAAAAAAAACACAAACTTCCACTCGTATTTTCACATATACGAGTTTGAAACCCCCGCTTTAATAAAAGCGGGGGTTTCAAACCTTGGATTAACAGATATGCTCTGTTAATCCAAGGTATACCTTCGATTGGAACACATATGCTACTAAGTCTGAAGATGACCATGCCATCATCAGACTAAACATCCAAACCGTAGAGAGTTAACAACATAGTTGACGTAATGGTCACCATGCCGGACTGCTAACCAGTCCAGGTCCCGGGTTCGATTCCCGGCACGGCCAACATCTTCGTGATGAACTAAATTTGTTGGTTGCGGTCTAAGTGTTAAATGTGTGTCAGTATAAAGTATTTATGTATCTATATGTAGTATATCACTTGTGTTAGCAACCATAATAGAAACTAGAAATGGTTTAGTATGGGGCTAACCAGAGGTGTGAAATATGTAAAAAAAATTGCCGCAGTATAAATATGATATGATAGGAAGTAGGAACATGGCAAGAATATTATTTCCTGATATAATTTTACAAATTTCATTTAAATTGGTTTAATTAGTGACTCGTATATTTAATTCCGAACATACACAGTGCTCACACAATCAAAGCCTTATGAATTGTTTAAATACCTTGATCGATAAAATGAAGGACCTAGCAAAGCTCTATACTAAGCATAGTAATATATTTTGCAAAAAATAATATTATACATTTTAGAAATACTTAGAGAAAAAAAAGTTAAATTGCAGAAATGTATTGCCATAAACAATAGGTACTAAATAAAATAATAATCAGTTAATATACAATTAAAAATTCGGGAAAAATTTATTACTGCGTCTACATGTAACAGTATTAATATTGAACAAAAAAAAATTACACGTTTATTGATGGTGTTTAATATTCTCAATATTTTTTTTTATTTGTGTATTTTTTGATATAGCGGCAACGGAAATACATACGAGTATTTTGAGAAAGTTTCAGGTTTCTAGCTATCACGGTATCTCTCTGGTGACAGATAGACAGACAGCGGAGACTTAGTATTAGGGTTCCGTTTTTACCTTTTAGGTACAGAGTACAGAACCCTGTAAAAAAACTTACTATTATTTATTATTATTTATTATTCATGTGCACCTATCAAACGAATCTATCAATATTTTACTAATAATACACAATAACACCTATTACTGACAAACTGATGAGCAATAGGTTGTCGTGGTATGGTCATATTATGCTACGTGAGGAAGACCATATCACAAGGAAAACAATGAGAATGAGTGTGGACGGACAGATAGGAAGGGAGCGGCCTAAGAAAGTGTGGATGGATTGTGCGAAAGCCAATATGACCAGGAAGGGTGTGAATACAGAGATGACGAATGACAGAGATTCATGGAAGAAACGTACATACTGTACCAACCCCACATGAAGTAGGATAAGGTGAAGAAGAAGAAGACACTATGACATAGTGAACAGTTACGACGGCAGACCACCGTCTCATAACATTCAAAGGTCTTTCAATACATAAGTATTGTTTCACAGAATTTTTATGCCAAGCACGTGAAAGGCTTTCGTAAAGGTTACTCAAACCAGACACAGAATTTACAAGTGAAGATGGATAACTATGGATCAACTTGTAGATTTAAAAAAATCAAATGTGCAGTTATTTCTTTTAAGTGTTATAATATGACCTAACATTTTATTTCTAAATATTGTTACTATTATTTTATTTTTTAGCTTTTACAAATTCAAGTTCATATATGGGTTATGTTATTTTACCTGAAATAAATCATTGCATAAAATTTGGTATAAAGACTGCTGTTACGGGCTTAACAATTATTTTTACAATTTTTTTAATATGAATATTCGAACACATTTCACACAGGGTTAACCCCTTACTGAACCATTTCAAGTTCGTATTATGGTTGCTAACACAACTGATATACTACATATACATATTTTATATAGATACAATTTAACACCCAGACCGACAGCCAACAAATTTAGTTCAGCATAAAGATGTTGGCCGTGCCGAGAATCGAACCCGAAACCTTCTGTTTGGTAGTCCGTCATGGTAACCATTACGCCAACGATTTTTTTGGCGACCAAAAATAATGTATAGTCACATATGTGCCATATGTGTATAAAAGTCTGTTTTGTTTTGGAAATAACACTCACTGAGTAATAGATAGATGTTAGGATAAATGGCATAAACTACATGTTTTATTTTTATAAAGTCCAAAGTTTGCCATCTGTGTCTACTTCTTCAGACGTTATTGATATTTCAGTACAAGCCGGTTATTTCAGGCTGACATCAAAAATTCAATTACTACAATGGAAGCGATGATAACCATCCGTCAGACTATAATTACTGTTGTACGTACACATTAACCATCTATGGTGTTATGGGAAATATATGGGTAGGGGTGTACATAGTAATTTGGTAACATACGTATGTAAGTGGCACAAAATATGGATCAAGGTTTTCAAAAGAACGGATTATAATGGTACCAGTTTTATTATGATATAAAAGCTACGCGAGCAGTTTGAACCCGTTTTATCCGTGATAAAACTAGCTAATCCAGGGTCAAAACTATTTTCATACCAAATTTCATAAAAATCGGTCCAATCGTTTAAGCGTGAATAAAAAACAAACACACACATGCAAAGAGTGTATAATATCTTTGAGAACCATTTTCTCTATTTTCGCGAACGTCTGTACACCAATTATAATGATAGAATCTATCGTAATTGATAGGAAGGGTCCTATCTGGCCGTCCACATTCAAACTCATTGTTTTTCTTGTGACATGGTCTTCTTCAAGTCACATAATGTGACCATACCATTCTGAGAACTACTAGTAATTAGAATAATATCCTCACCGCATTCTCCATCGCGACTTTCACAACACCTATATATGTATGTATACTATATTATTAATAAATCAAAAAGTATTAAATATCTTGGAGTTCATATTGACCAACACCTGACTTGGCAAACACAGATCGATGAATTAACAGCTAGAACTAGAAAACTAGTCTACATTTTCAAAAACCTCCGATCCTCAGCCAACGCTCAAACTCTTAAATTGGTATATCATGCACTCGCAGAGTCAATCCTCCGTTACTGCATCACAGTATGGGGTGGTGCACATAAAACTAAAATTGAACGCATAGAAATAGCACAGCGATTAATCTTAAAAGTCATGACTAGAAAACCTTTTCTTTACCCTACAGTTGAGCTATACGGAGATTGCCGGGTTTTGACCGTTCGCCAGTTATTCATACTACAGACTATCCTTCGTGTCCATTCTTCTCTCCATTATAATCCTAACCTCACAGATGAAGTCAGGCGTTCCGATCGAGTCTGTACCACCGCTTTCTCTCGTACTACTTTCTACAGACGTTTCTTCCCTTGCATCGGACCATTTCTGTATAATAGAATAAACAAAACCCTTGCTATGTACCCAATGACGAAATTTAAATGTAAAGTTACTGTAACTACTTGGTTACTCAACCTTAACTATGATGCTACCGAAAGTCTCCTTAATGTACCGAAATAATTCACAATGTTTCATATTTATAGATTTTTAGAGATACATATATAACACATACACATATATATCACATACACATATAACATATACATACACACTTACTCTCCAATCCACACATATATTAACTCCTCTCTTCTACACTTGCAATTTTTACACTTTCCACTTTATTCACTAACTAAAATTAGTATAATGGTATAGAAGCTGTATCTGCCACGACTAGCATAAGTATACTCATCAATCCGAAAAAGACCGACGTCCTACTACAGGCCTTTGTGCCTTCTTGAGACGTCGTGATCTGTGTAGGTGCTATTTTTATAAGTTCGTACTTTACAATCCAGTTGCCTAATTGTAATATGGAATAGATAACTACTGGTTTTTTAAGTTTATTATTGTATACTATAATTTGAAATTGCTTCTCCAGGGTAAAGGTCTCCGGTGTCTGAAACACAAGCTTGTCGCTCAGTTCGGAGCCGGAGACCGATCTCCGAGGAGTGTTCTTAGTATAAGTATACCTTATAACTTAAATTAAGTACCTACACACGAATTTGTAACGTTATGTTAATAAAGATTTATTATTATTATTATTTGGACTGGAAGGAACTGGCCCAGGACAGAAAAGCGTGGTAATCATTGGGGGAGACCTTTGCCCAACAGTGGGACAATATAGGTTAGATAAAAAAAAAAAAAAAAAAAATTATTTATTATTATTATTATGTAAAAAAAGCGAGTTGGGCTCGTCAAAAAACGTCTACTTTTCCATCAGACGGCCCCTGGTTCGATCCCGGCCCTACACCAATGACTTGTTTTTCAAGTTATGTGTAGAATTGCACTCGCTTTACAGTGAAGGGAAACATTGTGAGGATACCGGCATGTTTGAGGACCACAATATACGAAGACATGTGTCATCCGCCAACCCGCACTTGACCAGCTGGGTGGATTATGGTACGTATATATATCTCCCCGCGAAAGAATTCCCTGAGTGCCAGCAATGGGAACATATAGTGGGCTGCTTATGTCTATACCAATATTATAAAGAGGAAAAGTTTGATTGTTTGTTTGACGCGAATAGGCTCCGAAACTACTGGAACGATCCGAAAAAATCTTTCACCGTTGCCGCGTTGGTAAGATACATTATCCCTGAGTAACATAGACTTTATTTTGTATCTCTTTACAACATGGATTACTTTATAGCCCGTGCGAAGCCAGGACCGGCTAGTATACTATATGTGTGTACCTCTACGTATGGATATCGTGCGACTGGCTCGTTAATCACACAGCAACAACTAACAGCTCAATTAGTTGGACACGCTGCTTGTTTACTTATTCGCATATTTTCTACAAGAGGACAAAAAACTGACAAGTGTAGTTGACTTGGATCGAGAGGGTTCTGCACTCAATGCGATGTTTTCAACATTCAAACTCATTTATTTACCAAAATAGAGTAATTTTTGTATAACCGGATTTAGCATAGCATAAGCAGCCCACTTATACGTTCCCACTGCTGGGACTCGGGGCCTTCTCTCACGAGGAGAGAGATATAGGCCGTAATCCACCACGCTGGCCAAGTGCGGGTTGGCGGATGACACACGTCTTCGGATATTGTGGTCCTCAAACATGCTGGTTTCCTCACGATGTTTTCCTTCACCGTAAAGCGAGTGCAAATCCACACATAACTTTTAAAACAAGTCATTGGTGTAGAGCTGGAATCGAACCAGGAACTGTCTGATTGAAAAGCAGACGTTAGTACCACCGAGCCACACTCGCTTTTTACTAACGTTTATTTTAGCCCTGTTTTATAACGGGTACTAGCCAGTACCCGTGAGCCCCGTATAGTCTTTGTGATTTTCACACTGATTGTGCTGTTACATGTCAGGTTAATACCAAGTAAAGAAACGTAAGTGATAGCCGGTTATACAAACATTATTCAAATATGTCTTACGGATGTTTTAATACAGTGATAACTTAAATATAGAGGAAAAAAGCAAAGTTAGTTTCTAGCTTTCTCACTGGGCGTGCGTACACCCGTGTAACAAAGGTTAGTTTTATAGGGTTACACCCAGCGAACTAGAATATAAAGAATAGTAACTTGGCCGATAAAATGATTCCACCTTCCACGCGTAAAATACCGCGGTGGGCGGGGCAAAACAGCTACCCGCGCGCCGCGTAACCTTGATGCGACCAATCATATACCACCATTACGTTGCGGGCAAAATAAAAGTGAATGATGAATCATTTCATTGGCTTATATTTAATCTGAAATACGATTTGCGTCTTGTAAGTTATATGTACATATTAACAAGCAGAACCCTAATCCATCGCTGGCACATCAAAGGAATTTGATCATTTACAACATTACTTACCTTTATTTAATGAAACAGTAGAATACAGTAATAATGATTGATTAAGGTGTGGCGACTTATGTTTTAATGGCTATTTTACGGATTATTACACGACTTAATGATGTTTTAATTGGCAGTAAAACCGGTCCGTAAATAACTGGGTTTGAAGATGGGGAGAGTGATCAGTTTAAAAGTAAGAATATTCTATTACGGATGCATTTGGATGTGGGTTTAGATTGCCTGGAAGATATCGTCATATATCGAGCGATATAACCGGAAATTGGTGCACACTTATTTATTTATGATAAGATTTACTTGATAAATTATTTTCATGTAACAAAGATTTTTCACGGGTATGTCATTATTTTATTTGTTTCAAAGATGTACATCTTTTATAGTGTAAGCAAAGTATGTGCTATTTTATGATATTGTTATTATTTGGAAGTTATTTTCAACTAGCTGCACCGCGCGGTGTTACCCGCGTTAGTCCGGGACAAAAAGAAGTTAATCCTGAATAAGAAGTGGCCTTTTTACTAATCCAAGGTCAAACCTATCTTCATAGGAATTCTCATCAAAACCGGTCTAGCCGTTGGAGCGTGAAGGAGTAACATAGATTTTGAAGTTATTTGCGTATCCCACGGAAGCCACAAATGTTTTCAGGATAAAAAATAGTCTATCTTCATATCGAATTTGAGTTTGAGCGTGACAAACATACACACATACCATTCGAATGTGTTATATTAGTACGACAAAGAAAACCTCTGGGCGGGGAGAGCAGCGGCAATGCGCTGTGCGGTCCTGCATCCCTGCCCCCGTCGTGAGATGGGACACCGTGAGGTTTTAGTCGGTAGTGACGGCCCTTATGGCCCTCGAGCCCGACATACCCCGCTCGCCTCCCCCAGGCTTGCAGCGGGAGATGCGTAAATGCATTTCGTCACGAAAAAAAAAAAAAAGGACAAAGAAAACCTGCCGACGCTTTGAAAAGAAAAAGATAATTTGTAAGTGAACTATATCGTTGGACAGTGAATTATAGGCAATTAAATATTAACTTACACATCAATTAGTCTTATTATACGTGACAATATAGGCTGTTAGGGAAACGGACAACCCTAAATCTCAATTAACGCAACCCATATAAACTCATTGACCTCCGACCACCACTGAAAATCAAACGACTATTTACCCAAATATTAATCAAAACGCGTGACCAAATAAACACACACAAACTTCCTCCTTCAAGGAAACGAAGAAACCTTGAAATTTCCTCACATAAATACTTACAGCTTTATTAAGAATCACTGAGCACGCACGGTCAAAGTTTTAACCAAACGATTGTTAGGCGGTTCTTGCTTATCTGCAGCCTTGAAAGAAAAAGCTATAAGACCTAACTGTAGCAAAGTTCTTTGCAAACTGAAACCACTAGCGCGAAACAACCGAACTTGCTTCGAACACGCGACGTCTGACCCAATTCCAGATACAGGATGATTGGTTGATTTTCGATAAGGGCTGATTCTGTGAACTCCATTCAACGACAGAATTTATGTTCAAGGCTTCTTTCAGAATATTTTGGCTCTAGTTAGACCACAGCTTCCCTAATGCTTAGCTTAATTGCTTCTCTGATATATCATCATTACTTAGAATTAAATTTCCTTGAAGATTTGAAGACCCTCGAAGGTTCTTTCTGGGGAACAGACTTACGGTTCTAAATCTTCGTAGATAGAAAAAAAATGATTTGTTCGAGTCCTTAGATTATACTACTTGTACTTTATTCGTAATACCGTGGCCGTCCGAAGAAATCCTGGAGACGCTCTATTATGGACGAAGTTAAGAGAATTGGCAAGACCTGGTCAGAAGTTATAGAGCGAGAGCCCATACGTTTCTGACCTTCGTCATTTAATAAAAGCTGAAAATTGTTCTATGTGTGTCCCTAGTAGAGGTAAGAATAATCCCCAAACATGAAGCTGAGGCAGCAGTGGCTTTGGCAGATAATTGGTAACAAAGGTGTATAAAATTCCATCTCAAATTCGTTATAGTATAAAACCTGAGTTTTTCACATTTGATTCATAATAATATCAAAAGTCGCGTTGCTCATTGCCAGACGGTTATTATGGTGGCAACCCTCTGCCAGACACCCTTAAACTATTATAATTTATGAGTATACTTACGTTATATTATAAAACCTAAATTTTATATATAATCTTTTGGGGGCCTATTAATCTATGTTTACATAAAAGCCGGACAGTTTCGATAGTTCTATCATGTTGCCAGACACATTCAAAGTGAGCAGTTGTTCGGGGAGCAAGGAGCGTATACAGTAACTAGTGCGAGTTAGACAGAGCGCTTGGTCTAATGCAGCCCTTCACTGTGAATCCGCTGTAATCAAGTTTTTTTTATTATTAATTTCTTAATCAAAAAATTTCATTATTCTTTTTTTTTACAGTTTGAATAACAAATATTTAAAACAATACCCATTAAAATTGTTCTAATACAACTTCAATCATATCGAAACTCTAATAATTTTATTTATATTATTTTGACGACCTCGTTGGCGTAAAGGTTACCATGCCGGTCTGCTAATCAGAAGGTTCCGGATTCGATTCCCGGCCCGGTCAACATCTTTGTGCTTAACTAAATTTGTTGGCTGTGGGTCTGGGTGTTAAATATGTATTTATATATAATATGTATGTATGTATATGTAGTATATCAGTTGTGTTAGCAACCATAATACGAGCTAGAAATGGTTCAGTATGGGGCTAACCAGCCGTGTGTGAATTGTCCAAATATTAAAAAAAAAAAAAATGTGTTATTCAAACTGTAAAAAAAAAGAATAATGAAATTTTTTGATTAAGAAATTAATAATAAAAAAAACTTGATTACAGTGGATGCACAGTGAAGGGCTGCATTAGACCAAGCGCTCTGTCTAACTCGCACTAGTTACTGTATACGCTCCTTGCTCCCCGAACAACTGCTCACTTTGAATGCGTCTGGCAACATGATAGAACTATCGAAACTGTCCGGCTTTTATGTAAACATAGATTAATAGGCCCCCAAAAGATTATATATAAAATTTAGGTTTTATAATATAACGTAAGTATACTCATAAATTATAATAGTTTAAGGGTGTCTGGCAGAGGGTTGCCACCATAATAACCGTCTGGCAATGAGCAACGCGACTTTTGATATTATTATGAATCAAATGTGAAAAACTCAGGTTTTATACTATAACGAATTTGAGAAAGAATTTTATACACCTTTGTTACCAATTATCTGCCAAAGCCACTGCTGCCTCAGCTTCATGTTTGGGGATTATTCTTACCTCTACTAGGGACACACATAGAACAATTTTCAGCTTTTATTAAATGACGAAGGTCAGAAACGTATGGGCTCTTGGGCTATTAAGCATAAAGCTCGAAACAAGACGAAATACAAAGTCACTGTGGACGCCCTCTGTCTCACCCAGAGGAAGAAAAAAATAGATAGATAGATATCACTTTATTGGACACAAACTTAAAACTAAAACTAAAGATAAAATAAAAAACTAAGAACAAAAATAATCAGTGGGACTTTATTCGTAAACATTCTTAAGCTAAAATATTTTATTTCACAATTCACTCTGTATTGTAGAAGACTGTCCCGAATAAGGGAGTGGTCTGGCAAAAACGCGAGACCTTGAATATGATATTAAAATTGAAATAGTTATTATTTGCCAAAGTTGGGATACATGGACACAAGTTGGCTAAAGCTGTTGGCAAGACTAGAACGTTATTAAAGCCTTTAATCTGAGATTTTGGCAGATCATAATATCATCCTAAACCCCAAAATAGAGCTGACATGAAATTCAGCTTGAAATTTGAGAGCAGACAACTTTGGACAGATCACAGAAAAAATAGTAAAGGCCATAAAATTAAAGGTCTTGATTTACAGATCAGATACAGATACAGTGTTATTATAACGTAATAGTAGTTACAGATACAGTCGTATACCAGAGCAACATGACACGGACCAGGTGATTTTTCCAGAAATTTCCACTGTTTCCTAGTCTAACTACTCCCCATTTCCTTCCAGTTTATTAATACACTAAATATGGCTATATCACTTTGTAACACAATAGTTGGGAGTGGCAGCACGCACCAGGGCGCGACTGGGCCCGCCCGACCAAACCGCTCCATTTATATTTAGGGCCTTACTTTATTGGGTCTGGACAAGCGAGAAAAATGATAACCATCGTCGCTTTATGGACTTTGTCACGGCAGTTTGTTGTAGTGTTTTTCATTTTATTAACTAGGGTAGTAATATTGAAGAATTACGTGGTTGACTGTTGTGGGGTAATGGAGAAATAATGAAGGGCCGAGTATAGAGCCTTGTGGGATTGCTCTTACATTTACAAGGGTAAGTGAGAACGTTATTTTTTTCTATATGTAGTCTTAAGTTTATAGATCAATAAAAATCAACAGATAAATCTTTTAGTCGAAAAAGGAACAATATTTTTTTAATATGGCAGAAATACAAACGACATTAAGGCGATTTAAGATTATAATGATGAAGATAGAGAAAACGAAGTAGGTGTAGATGACAGTTAACAGAGGGAAGTTTAAATAGAAAGTTTGCTTTGACGACCCCACTCAGTGGAATAAGGCAGGGAAGGTCAGAGATGATGACAGATTAATTACAAAGTCAGCCACCAAATACCATAGATTAAGACACAGAAATCATCACAACTTTTACGTATGTACCGTAAGTAAAGATATCATCACATAATTTGTCAGTTTCGGTAAAAGAAAAAGCGAGTCAGAAATTCCCAAAAAACACCAAAGACCAGCGTGACTTGCCATCATTTAAAACTCATTAATAACCCAATAACACTATAACAAAAAGCTTTCTTCCCTCCACAGGCGTGTTACCGGATATTGGTAGTAAATGAAGCACCTCCAGCAATTTGTATTCAACTTGGGACATTTCAAGGGCTTTTCATAATCTATTTGGTGGAAACTTTCGCATGAAATATGGTGTCGGAATTTCTCAAGGGCAATTAGTTGAACTATTTTTGGAGTTTTGCGAGTTAGCTGGCTAAGAATACAAATAATGTCAGTAATGTGCTGGTTTTAACACCAAGAACTGAAATAAAAAACTGATGTGGCCTTTTGGCTTTCGTATGGCATATGGTATCGATTATATGCAGGAGCTATGAGGTGTAGTAAAAAAAGAGGGGAAATATTACACACTAAAAAGTCTAGTATCTGAATACTACTCACCTCTTGAACTTCCATTTTAGTTCCACTGATTGCCGTTATGAAGATGTCCATGTAAAACATATATGAGAATTACATATCATATATATACTAGACGTTATCCACAAAGTAAAACAACTAGCGTGTTACGGAACCATTTCAATCTAGCTTGTAGATTTCACATTCAAGACTGTGTGCATGACATAATCACTGATAACATATAATGGGTATGGTATCTTCCATCCACCTACGCTTTGGTATTCTGAAAGACGCTCTAGCTAGACTATAATCCCAGTATTTATTTAAACAGTAGACGATTTTTAGGAAAATCGTTTGTCAGAAACAGAAACTTCGTCACTTCAAATCTAAAAATGTGATTCATATTCGAAATATTAATTACTCTGCCAAATATAATTAAAATCGACTTATAAATAGCATTGCCACAATTTTATCCCTTTTATGTGGTAACCTTATCCCCAATAAACCAGCGATAACGGCTAAAAAATTTATTAAGTTGTAGTACCCGTTTACCGAATTTCGTACAGATTAATTCAAAATTACGGCTTTTACGCGAAAATTAACTCAACTTTCTAGGAAGCACAGATATTGTACTTATTGACTTGATTTGACTTTGGGAAATTCGCGAAAAAAATAACCGCTGTTTTTACGAACTACGAATATCTACAATGATTTTCGTAGTTTGTCCATATAAAAAAATCATTGGCAAGATAAAGTTGATTTTATTCTTTGTCATCCTTTTTTTGTACGAGGTAAGTGGCCAAGATCTGGTGTCAAGAGATTTCAAGCCAACCAAGGGCATATCAGAGATGGCTTGACTACTGCTTCTACGAAGAGGTAACAGACAAACTTACAAAATATCGGACTTAGATAAAAATGATACTTTTTAAACACAGTAATTGTATGGGCAACTATCTTGACACCGAACGCTGCTCGACTTCGGTGATCACGACAGATCACCTTAGTTAGCTGTAGTCAGTCTTACTAAAACAGTGACTTAACTAAACATACTAGTAGGTACTAAAGCCAACTTTAAAAGGTATAGTAAAATTCATGGTGTATATGTACATATATGTATATACGTCCGATATTACTCTTTATTACCTTTTACTTTCGTTACCTCAACACTTAGTATATAATTACTTTACACCTATATAACGTAATTAACACACAGTTATATAAACACTTTCTAACAATAAAATTATACATATGTGTAATTAAGTTTATTAATTAGTGTTGTAGCCCCGCCCTAGAAAACATGACAAATCGACCGTTTACCCGCATCGGTCATCGAACTGACTTGAACCTTATGACCATCATCCAACCGTGCCATACTCACAACTTTTCTGTAGAAGCCGATGTTGCTAATCGTACTACATATATTGTGAAAATCTACGTATTGCACTCAAAAAACATCTTTAATTACGTAACGTTAAAGTTCAAATTTGCATCGGATTAATTTATTATACAAGTTCTAATTTTTGACGTGACAACGTCTTAAATTAGGTTGCGGCTGGGAGTCACTTATGAAAAAGTGTAACGCCCGGTAACGTTACGATGAGTCACCGAACGAGAGAGAGGCCCGCCGAATGCCTTGCGTCTCTCTCCCACTCAACTATGATCGGTCTGCCGCGCGCGCAGCACGCGGCAGACGTTGTCACGTAAAATCTTCGCCCGTAAAACCGACTTTACAGGCAACCATTTTTTTTTAAATAGATGTCGTGTGAAAAGACATGCACATTGATAGATCTTTATTCCTGAGATCTAAAAGCCAAAATTGGCGTAACACTGCCAGTTGTCTATTTGGCAACACTAAAGACTGCGTTATTTTTCCTTACGTACCATATCCTATTTTCTGTTATCCGTGATATGGTATTTTCTATTTTTGCCTATTCCCGCTAGGAGGGGTCGGCAAAGCATGTTTTTCGTTTTCATTTTCTCTGTTAGAGCAGTAACTTATCAATTCACTCCTTTCTCTTTCATATCCTCTTTCACAAATCACATACGTTTTTCTAGGTCCACCTCTTTCTAGTATACCTTTTGTTTTCATATGTAATTCTTGTCAAATGACTTTTTCAGGACATTATTTGTTAAAAGCCATATTAGAGGCCAAAGAACGGCTTGAAAATTCTCGACACTGCATCTTAGCTCATATGATATCGACACTATGTCTTAGATATTAAAATAAAATTTAAGATCCAGATAATAGCCCGAAGCATAAATCTATCAATTTACCAAAAAAAAAAGAAATGACAGTCTACATTCCAGTGTTGTAAACGCACTATTTTTCAGATAAATCAAACATGACAAAGTATCCTAATATCTATCTAAACGCGACCGCAAGCAAAAAGCCATGTTTCGGAGCAAAACACGCCACTGCCGCGGAGTTCGGAACTCGTCTGCCGCGTGAAGGTTAGACGGTAATTGTGTGCGGGAACTCCTACGTTATTCTGATGCCCTGGTACCTAGTTTAGCGTAATACGTGGGAAAAATAAATAGAATAATATCTCTCTTTATTTAAATCATTCTTATGGCCTAGTACTCTAGGTAAGAGCAATATTATAGTTATAAATATTAAGAAATTATATAATGTTCTCGAGTAAGTCATAATAACATAGAGAAGAACCTGTACGTACTTACATTACATTTATATTCAAGTATTTTTTTTTTAAATATCAAATCAATTATGTTCAAGTTTTCAATGTCTGCCATGTATGTATGCATGTATATGGATAGTTTATTTTTGTGGCAGAAGACATTGGCTTTCAGTACACAGTTTTTTGAACTACTTTGGTAGCTTTTGGATTCCTGATCATTTTGTAGTTATAAATTATATATATTATTATTATTATTTTGTAGTTATAAATATTACTGTATCAAATAAATACATTTTGTATTTGTATTAGGCAGTCTACACCTTAGGTGATATCGACTGAATCTCGTTTTATAGTAGTGTCCGTCGTCTGACCGCCAGACGCATTAATATAGATGAAAGCAGAGTGAGATGACGTCATGCTTTTATCTATCGATTGGAGTTCAAGAGCGGAAAGGATTATGACGTCATGGAACTCTTTTAAAGCCTTCGGAATAATGTTTATATATTTTTATGTTTAATATAGTTGAGGGCACGTGTGTCGCATGCTGGACGACCGCTAGGCAAAGGCCACAGCATGGGTGCCAAACACTACTAGACCTCGAGGAAGACCCAGGAAACGGTGGCGCGACGATCTATGTAAATTTGACAAGCACTGGGCCACCAAAGCCGAAGACCGGGCTGACTGGAAGGAGAGAAGGGATGCCTTTGCCCAGCAGTGGGACACAACAGGCTTTTAATAAATAATAATAATAAATTAATATATTGAACGGAAAGTAGCACACAAATATAAAATAAGACTTAACTTTTTGTACTCTGACGAGCCAAATAGCTAAGATTTGGGATGTTTATTCCAAAAAGTCGACATGGGATGGAATAAGAACTTGAACAATTGATGTACTTCATTCGTAGCTAGGGCGAGTAAAGCTCGGTGGGGAATGTCGGCTTTTCAATGTAACGGACCCTAGTTCGATTCCGGCCCAAGTTTTAAGTGGATTTGCACTTGCTTTCCGGTGAAGGAAAACATCGTGAGGAAATCGACATGTTTGACGACCACAAATTTGCACTTGCGCAGTGTGGTGGATTAATATGGCCTATAGCTCTGTCCTCGTAAGAGAAGGCCATGATTCCCAGCTGTGGGAAAGGATAGTGGGCTAGCTTATGCTATTGGTTGGCAATTGACAAAGTTACCTACCCTATCGGTACTTCAATTGTAATTAGTGAACAGTTTTTCCATGCTTATAATCGCGGTGTAGTTTTACTCAAAACAAGCATTAGCTTAACTACTAGAAAAAGCAAAATAAGGAAATTAACTCTAATCGGCCGTAGTTAGCCTGAATTGCGTGCAATTATTCTGATTTGATCTAAGGAAAATTGAGCTTAATGCACCCCTCTGAATTTCAATGAAAACACGATCTTTAACGTTTTGTTTCGAATACAACGCTATGCAAAATAGCATAGGTGTTTTGGTTGGTGTAATGATTATACCGTGCCGGACAGCCAACCAGAGGGTCCGGGTTCGATCCCGGCACGGCCAACATTTTTTTTATAAACTAAAATGTTGGCTGTCGATCTGGGTTTTAAATATGTATTGATATAAAATATGTTTATGTCGTATATCAGTTGTGTTAGCAACCATAATACCAACTAGAAATGGTTTAGCATGGTGCTAATGCTAACCAGCCGTGTGTGAAATGTGTCCTAGTATTTTTGATTGATTTATGTATCCTATCCTACTAAAATGATAAATAAAAACATAACATATAGTAGTTAGTCCATACAAAGACAATACATGAACCCTGTCGACATATGAGAATTTATATACATTTTCAGGCCTTCGCCCACTATTTTAGGTCAGTTCTTTTCGACCGCGATTTTAATAAAAATTAATATTCATTGGCGAGTAAACGACCGTCTTGTAGACGTAATACCGTTATGAATGAACCAGTAATTTACATATCGAATCCGGGACCCTTTGGTTGGCAGTCCGGCATTGTAGCCATTACGCCAACGAGGTCGTCAAATGTATACCTGTTTATTATTTATTTATCTGTAGTTTGATAGTTTGTTTGACGCGAATAGGCTCCGAAACTACTGGATTTGAAAAATTCTTTCACCGTTGGGAAGCTACATTATCTCCGAGTAACATAGGCTTTATTTTGTTTCTCTTTGCTACTCAGATTATTTTAGAGCCCGTGCGAAGCCGGGACGGGATGCTAGTTATACGTAAATCACGATACAGAACGTGGATACCTCCTCTCCAGTCATCAGAACACATCAATCAAAGCACTTCCTCACAGTTTCACAGCGCGGGTTTCGCGTACCTAACTCATGGCTCGGTAGGTTAGAACAATCAGGCTTTATTGTCGCAAGTACTAAGAAACCTGAGACTAGGCAATTGCAGAGCGCACGGTACTGAAGTCAATTGACGTTGAATAAGACCTTATAAATTAATCCGGTATGGATGCAAATATAACATATTATTAGTAGCATCAAATGATTAGTAGGATCAGAAATAGTTATAAAGAAAACGAAAACATGTCCACACCACTGTTCAATTATTATTAGAAGAGTGTGCGAATGAAACATCCTGTATGAAGTAATTCCCCCCGCCCCCTTTCACTATCGGACAGGCAGGGAAACGCCAAGGCGGCATCGGTTTACAGTTGAGGTGCCTAAAGCACGCACTAAGCGTTTTGCTTCCACCTTTGTTGTCCGAACCGCCAAACTTTGGAATTCCTTGCCGAATTTCCTGTTCCCCAATGACAATAAGCTAGCCATTTTTGTGGCGAGAGTCAACGGGTTCCTTCTAGGTAAGCGCGCTTCACCATAGACCTCAATGTCATTTACTATCAGGTGAATTGTGGTCAAGCGCTGACCTATTTAGAATGAAAAAAAAATCTGGCGCGATCATCGAAGCTAAGCAACGGTCGATGTGGTGAGGATGGATGATTGAACTATCGTTTTTAAAGTCGCATTTTCATTTAGGCGCTACCGTGGGTCGGATGAAACGTTAAATTGCAGGTCCCGGCTATTAGTCATAGAACAAACAGGCCAATCAGATCAGATCAGAGGCCTTCGGGCGGCTTAAAAGCTCTCAGCACCAGAGCTTGATGACTTAGCTCCAAGTATTACCATTGCTTTTATTCACTAATATTATACATTTGACAGTTTGTGTGTGTGTGTATATATATTTATGTATGTCTGTTACGTCATCAACTCACCACGCTCAAACGCCTAAGAATGGAATATGTATACCGGTAGCCTTTATTACCTTGGAATAACACAGAAACTACTTTTGATGCCAGTGTATTGTAGTATAAATCTATACACTCTGCCAAATTTTTTACTCCTAGGTGGAAACTATAAAAACTTCCAGGTTAACAGATTGTGTCATATAATCACAACAATTGTAATGATACATGAGTATGACAGAGTAATGTCTGCGATTAATATCAATGGCAGATGCGTTGGACAAGGACATTTTGATATGGCATTGGCAATGACATTCTAGCAGAACTGTGCAGTTTGTTATCACCAAAGAGCACTTGATAAAAGAATGATATATAAAGCTAGTCGACTGTGTAGATATTAGTGTAGCATAAGCAGTCCGTGTACGTTCCCACAGCTTGGACTCAGGGCCTTCTCTCAGTAGGCGAGAAATATAGGCCATAATCCAACACACTGGCCAAATCTGGGATGGCGGAAGACACACGACGTCGGATATTGTGGCCCTCAAACATGTTGATTTCCTCAAAATGTTTTCCTTCACCGTACAGCGAATGCAAATCCACACCTAACATGAAAACCAAGCCATTGCAGGGCCGGGTTAAAACCAGGGGCCACCTGATTGAAAAGCAGACGATTTCTGACTGAGCCACGCTCGCTTTTATTAGTAGTGTAGACTCCACTGCTCTAATATTATAAAGACGCCGAAGCTCGACTTTCCGCGCGCTCCATAATCATCATAATCATCCTAAGCATTATATTGAGATTTTCACCTTTCTACCACTGTATTTTTCATTAGACCAGCAAGGTGCGTACATATACGAGTTAGCAACACGTGACATGCCTAGTCAGGAATTATTGGCTTCAAAGCAGGCTGCCCGAACCACTAGATACTTGGATACAGATTTTCCAACTGGAGGACAATGCTCGTAGCTAGCCAGACAAGCTATTAGAAAATACTCACCCACCAAGCTATGGTTTCCTCAATGTTTCCTTGACTAAGCTTATTGGCAGTGATCGAGACCCACGCCCTGCGAGTACAGGCAGGTTGGGCTGTCATCGGTTCATCTATTTGAAAAAAAAACTTACTCTGATATATCTCTCTAGATCTGGTGGTATCTTCTCCTCAAAATCATACAACTCTGACTGCCCATTCTTCTCTTCTGCTGAGTTCTCATCCTGTTGATCTGACAGGATCCTTCTCTCCACAGACCTCGGTTTGGAAGGAGGGTTTTCTTCAAAAATCACTTTCTTCTGGACATTCTCTTTCTCTTCTTCTTCCTGAAAGCATTTTAAAACTTAAATAACATACACTATAACTTTAGACTTGCTAACTTTTCATGTCTTTATAAGAGCTAAGTGGCTCAGGTGTCGAGAATTTTCAAGCAGTCTCTGTATTTGTGCCCATTCAGAAAGACTAACTGTCATTTAAATTTGTGCTCTACTATCAGAAAAATATATTAAAATAAATACAAAATAGGATGAGTTAACACTTATGGAAATTCTATATCTGTAATTTTAGAGTTAAATTTTTAAATTTATGTCTAAATCTGTAGCCCTGGAATAATATGTATTATTACAGAAATGGTTGCCTCACATAGCTTGAAGAACAAGACCTTTGAAAGTCATTAAATTAAAATCCTAAGTCTAGGCATATTAATGTGTTATGAGGGTGGAAGCGAGCATTGGACTCTTAATGTCAAATCAATACTATTCATGTATGACTCCTATACTTAAAGCCTTTTATCTTGAATTGTGTTATGTTGTATAGTTCAGATTAGACATAACATTTTATATTTAATTATTATAGATTATTATTATACTATTCTGTAGATACTCTAAGTTTAAGATGTTTTATGGGTCATTCTTAGTTAAGAGGTAATACGTTGTATGAAGTGACGGCATGGCATTTTTTTTAAAATTTCTACTTAATTATTTATTATTTTAATAGGAACATTTAAGTTGTAAACGTTTACAAAGTGGCCAGTCAATTTGTTAGTTTTTTCTCGATTTATAAGTTACCAGGGTAGATACTCAGTACAGGGTAGAGACAAGATGCACAGGGGAGGATACTCTATGTACAGGAAAAAATATATTAAAATATATTAGGACTCATTTCACACACGGCTGGTTAACCCCATACTGAACCATTTTAAGTTCGTGTTATGGTAGCTAACACAACTGATATACTACATATACATACATATATATTTTATATAGATACATATTTAACACCCAGACCCACAACCAACAAATTTAGTTAAGCACAAAGATGTCGGCCGGGCCGGGAATCGAACCCGGAACCTTCTGGTTAGCAGTCAGGCATGGTAACCGTTGCGCCAACGAGGTCGTCTAAAAAAAGAAAAGAAAAAGGGGCAGACATATTAAAAACAGTTTTTTTTTTTAAGAATCAAGATATTATTTTACTCATTAATTATTAATAATCAGACTTTTCATTTCTTTGCAGTCATTGTTTATAAAATTAAATGTTTCTTAAGACTAGGTACAAAACAAAAAGGTTCATACTTTTTCTTTCCATCAAAACAAAAATATCTATAATTTTACTATTAATCATATCAATAGTAAATATTGAAATAAAAATAAACAAAACTTAAGTAACAGTATTAAACTTTTCTTGTACCTAAAATATAAAAAAACATTTTAATTAAAAGGTAATTAGAAATATTAAAATTTTAAAATCCACGTTCAAAGACATCAATAGATTCATTAAATGAATAAAAAATATGTTGCCCCCTCATTTTTAAGTTTGGGGCAGGAAGTTTTCTTAAAACTTGATCCCAGATAATGAAAGAAATATCTTCATCATTAATTCTGAACTTTTTTCCAGTTTCATCAAAGATTTTACAAAATTTAACTTGAAGTTCATCATCTTCCTCAACACCTGTGCACATTGCAAAATAACGATATTCTGTTTTCCTATCTTGCAGTTTAACCAGCAGAAAATCACTGTTGCAGAATGTTTCCTTTCCAGATGTTGAGGGCTTTAAATTATCTATGTGCAGTTTGCTTTTAATACTGGCAGGCATAGAATGCTGTAGTGTTTCTTGAAGCTTCTTCCTGCGTTCTTGAGATGATTGTTTGATTAGTGGTACATCTTCTGAATCGCTAGCTCTGTAAATATCATCAACACATAGACGAGGTTGTGTTAGTCGATAATCCAAAGTACCCAAATGAAAATGACAACATAACTCAGAGTCACAGAAGCAGCTCAAACTTTTCATTATCAGGCAATTAGCTATAAGAACGCAACCAGTAACCTGGTGAACCTTTAGTCTGCCTGAAAAAGTCTTTAAACCTTCAGTAGAACCTAATTTTGCTGTTTTTTTTCAGATATGTTTGCATCATCTACGGTAAAAATTTTAATATTCGGGCAGCTTTTCTCAAGGGCTTTAGCTAGGTCATCTATTGATGAAATATCGGTGCCACTCGCAACTAATCTATCTGCAGATCTCTTGCAAGTATCTCCCACTCCATCAGGAGCTCCCTTACCGTGGCCTGCTTCATGAAAATTCCAAGTGAAATTTTGAAGTAGTAATGAAAACGCAAACAAACATATCTCCCCTGGACATTAAGTATCTCCCCTGCCATCAAAAAAGCCAGGGGAAATACGCCAGGGGAGATACATTTTCGATTGATATCTAAAATAGCCGTAAAAGTGTTTATCGGATGAAATTCACAACCAAACATAACATTCTGTGCACTATTAATAGTGATTATTTAAGTAAATATTAATATTTTAACGAATGACTACTAAATAAAACTTACCAGAGGAGAGACTCCATTCACTCAACACTTCTACACCCAGCGAGCGGCGTGACTAGAATGACCCTTAAAATGGTTGCACAGCCGGCTTATGCGCCGCTTGTTGCTAACTTCACGTTAAACTCTATGCACTCAAGGTCATAACTTCGACAAATTTGCTAAACAAAATTGATTTTTAAACGAAAACAAATGGCCAGGGGACGAGACACGAAATACGAAGGACAATTTTCATCGTCGATATTATTTATCAAAAATTAGAATAAAAGTAATTTTACTTATAAGACACTGTGACTTAGTTATTGTTCTATATAAATATAACAATGATAAAGTAAATGTAGAATTTTAATGCACTCATTTTAACTGGATTACAAATAAAGTCGGGTTGGGGACAGACCAGGGGAGAGACTTTTTTCTTATATTGGAACTTATTGTGACTAAACTACATACATTTCTGTAATAAATTTGAGTGAGCAAGAAGAAAACACTTAGTTTAAATCAATAAATAGGTTAATTTGGAAGTTAGTATGGAAAAAAAGTATTTTTTTGTCTTAGCCATTGAAAGTACCTCTTAACTAAGAATGACCCTTAAGCACAATTTATGATATAAGTGGTTCAGAAAATATTAATTAACTTTTTGTAAACTATTTGTTTTTTAATATATAATTGTGTACACCAACAAATACACTAAATTAAATAATAATAAGACTATATGCCCAAAATGCTGGCTGCATAGTTGTAAACTTACTTTTGTTTATTTTATCTGATTGGTACCAAAATATATAATAATAATAAATAAATGATAAGAAAAAGTAAAATCAATGATGTTACATGATTATTTTATTTTTGTTATGAATGAAAAATTAAATATATGTCAAATAAATAATAAAAACAAACAAATTTATAAGAACAATAAATTACCTAGAGAACATGTAAACTTATCACATACACTATTTGAGGTACCCAATAATTTCAAAGTTAATAACAGACAACATTATTCCAAAAATAATAGTTTGTATCATAAAACTAGTCACAGTATGCAGAAGAGAAAAATTAATTAACACTTAATTAAAAGCTGACATATAATAACTAGTCTATTTTATGAATTTATATTTTCATGATGGAAAAAAAAATGTATAATGTACTATGCATTAAATTTTAAATAATCTTACGAACAAGAATATCAAATTATTGTACTTACTGAATTGGAGAACTTTTTCAACTATGCACAAAAATGTTTATGTTTACAATTATAATCTAAGAAATTATAACGCGAATGTAGCATGCAGCCGAATCGATAGAACGGCGCTCCGCGACTGCCGGGACCGCCGTGAAAATCGATAGGTTTCCTGCGTCTAGATTTAATGCAACAGGTTAAGCTTATGATCTAGCATAGAACAATACCTAGGTACTTTTGTGTCTGCAAAACTTACATGAGTTATACTGGGAAGAGGTCTAATGCCTAGCAGCGTTTTCTCCCGCTCGATCTCACGCTTTTTCGATACAATAAGCGTTTCTATATCGTCGGATGAAAACATTGCTCGAGATTTCACTTTCCGATCTCATGTGGCGGGAAAATAAGCCGGTGTTGTCTGGGATTTGGATACTACTGCTTTATCTGCACGGGCTGTTTAAGTATAGATATAAAATCGTGGTACAGGAATAATAAAGGTTAATAGTATGTTAATATTATTACTTTATGTTTTATTGCTTTAATTTAGTACAATGCAAACAAAACAAAACGCAACGGATTTTTTTTAAATACCTAGATGACAATGATGACATTGACTTTGATTGATTTCACCTCTTTTCACGAATAAGATATTGAGCAAAAATATATTCTTTAGAAATTATAACGTATGGGGAATATATAGGGAGAAAATATTAGTAGAAAATACTTAAAATACTCATCGTTCCCAAATCCAAATGCCCATAATGCTAGCAGCATTGTCGCACGCGTAGCAAGGAGAGGATTCATATAAAATATAATATCTTGATATCCAACACAAATAATTGGTCAAGTGTGAGTCGAGCTCACGCATGAAGGGTTTGATATCTTTATCTTAAAGTGGGGCGAAAATTATGTTTTATGTAACCCCTTACATCAGCTCCCCATTAAAATTATTTTTTAATTCATTTTTTAAGAATACTGTAATTCTTATCATTAAATGTCACTGTCATTATCTAAACGTTAACCTTAAAAAAATTGTAAAGCCGGAACAAAATTAAACTACTCTTTTTAACAAGCAGTACTATTGTTATTCTTTATAATTGTACTTGATCAGTGATAAACGTGGTACAGCGCACAGCGTGACACTTATTCAAAATATCATAACCTCTGCAAAGTACAGCAGTTCAAAATATGGACAAAGATTATGAGAAGAAAATTGCGGAACTGAAGAATAAAATCAAAAGTTTCCCTGACTTTCCCAAGAAAGGAATATTATTCTGGTAAGATTATCTTGATGACGATAGGTGGAGTAAAGCCGTTACCGAGTGGTGGCCGAGAACTGGCAAGCGAGGAGTTGGTCGTCCAGCGGCGAGATGGGTCGACGATATCACCAAAGTCGCAGGCCCTACCTGGACGAGGATTGCACAAGATCGACGCAGGTGGCACATGCAGAGGGAGGCCTAAACCCAGCAGTGGGATAAAGAGGGCTGTGGATGATGATGGATGAAGATGATCTTTATTGAAATAAGTAGATAGAGATAAATTAAATAAACAGCTAAAATGCATAAAAAAAATACGACTTTGCTTCCCTAAGTACGTCATGCTAGTTTAAGTAATATAATATTAAATAATATGACTTCCAAATATTAACCTAACATAGTTTCAATCAAATGACATTAAAATGTATATATTTTATAGCATTATAAAGATAAGCTCATTAATATGTATCTACATTTTCCAGGGACATATTCTCAGCCATATCAGATGGGCCTACCTGCCAGTTGCTACATCAGCTGCTAGTCCAGACTGTCCGGAGTAAATTCCCTGATGTCCAAGCTGTTATTGGGCTAGAGTCCAGAGGGTTCCTGTTTGCCTTCGCATTGGCTGCTGAGTTGAAGATAGCATGTATACCTGTGAGGAAGAAGGGCAAGCTACCTGGCCAGGTGGTGTCTATACAATATCAGTTGGAGTATGGCTCTGTGAGTATATCTTATATATAAAATTTTCATGTCACAATGTTAGTTACCATACTCCCTGAAACAGCTTGATAAATTTTTACCAAATTTTATATGCATATTCAGTAGTTCTGAGAATCGGCTACTATCTATTTTTCATACTCCTAAGTGAGGTAAATCAATGTTTGCTAGGTCACCTAGTATTCATATAATAATATTATTAAAAGAATTTGTTATTGCTGTTTCATATTAGTTTATTGTACATAGAACAATATTATGACCTTAGTATTTCAACTCCAAGTATTCAAACAAATCCCTCGATTTCCAAGAATCTCTTTCCACGTCCGCAAACAGAAACTAAAAGGAAACTCTCCTTTCCAATTGATGCCTGTCTAAAACATTCTTAAGTGGATAGTTAATAAAATCTTAACTATTGTCTAACGAGTCTACATAGTAAATGGTAAATAATGTAATAATTAACCAGAGACCTTATTTAAACCTCTATCACAAACATCCAAGTTCTAAGTGTAACTTCTGTTATCAATAAATAAATATGAACTAAACTAAAAAAATAACACTTTTAATTGTTTTTCAGGACACATTAGAAATTCAGAAGGACATCATCCAACCTGGACTCAAATGCCTAATCATTGATGACCTGATTGCCACCGGTGGTTCCATTGCAGCCACTGTTAATCTGCTCCAGAAATGTCAAGGAGAGGTCATAGGAAGCCTACTAGTGATAGAACTGGAGAGCCTGAATGGTCGTAAGAACATTCCTGATGGTATACCGGTACATTCCTTGATCAAATATGATTAGAATATAATTGCTGTACACATTCTAATAAAAGAAAAACATGAAGTAATACACAGTGTGCAATATGGGCACATCTGATCAAATAATACCTCAAATAAAAATATAATAATAAATCAAATAAATATATACTAAATTGGCATTAAAACCAAAGTAGACCTCAGAAACAATAAAGTATTTCCGTATCTGTATAGATTGCATAGTACTAGATATGTAAATAAATAAATAAATAATATTAGGACACATTCACACACGGCTGGTTAGCCCCATACTGAACCATTTCTAGCTCGTATTATGGTTGCTAACACAACTGATATACTACATATACATACATACATATTATATATAAATACATATTTAACACCCAGACCCACAGTCAACAAATTTAGTTAAGCACGAAGATGTTGACCGGGCCGGGAATCGAACCCGGAACCTTCTGATTAGCAGACCGGCATGGTAACCTTTACGCCAACGAGGTTGTCTATGTATATACATAGTCTATAAATAAAATGTACTCATACCGTTAGACATAACTACAAGATTAAGAAATAAATCTCTAGTTGCTATGCTTGATTAAATATGATTTGATAAGACATTTGATACACATTATTATCTAGTTCATATTCAGAAATATATAGACAAATCTAATCTAATATAGATTATAGTATAGATAGGTTGTCAAATAATTAAAAGTTCATCTAGTTTTGCAAATAGTCATCAATGTTGTCAAAAGGTGGTTTTTTAATGCTTTATAGGCTTAGGCTTGCGTTTGACAGCAGCTAGACTGTTAAGCTTAACTATAGCCTAATGTGCTTGTTTTAAAAAAAACCTATTTACTCTAGATTTGAAGGTAAATCAATAAAACCCAATTAACATCTCAGAAAACAGAGACTCAGAAAAAAGTTCCAAACCTATAAAGTCCTCAAAAGACCGCAGCCATTTTCTTTGACTATTCTTTCATGGCAAACATCAAAAACTGATGATGAAATTATGTAATTTAGTCTATGCAGCTTTAAAATAACAATTACATAACATTTTTTGTAGAATGTACTTGTATTTGTTAGAAGTTGATATTTTATTAAAATGTAATATAGAAAACAGTGCCTTAGATTACTGTATAATTTATAAATATGTATAACCAAAGATATTACGTAAAATCATAATATCACATGTAAAATATTGATTAAAAGTACTTGAGCTAGAGTAGGATTAAGTCAATAAATATCAAGATATTATAAAATACTCATCTTTCTATTAGCATAGACAAAGTATATTATTAAACTTGAATATATAGATTAAACTTGATATATAGACTTTGTCTATGCTATTAGCTTCTACCAGACCAACTGAAAAGAGATAGGGTTTTTATTTTGCATGTGGTTTTAAAAGGTTGCTGGAACAACCAATGTTTATACTAGATTCATCATTAATTACATCTAATTTAATAATTTATTTATTTATGTTATCTACAAATGTGTAATTTTTTTATCAATATCACAAGTTAGAACTGTCTATTAATTTCTTTTAAAATGTATTATTTTTTCTTTCAATTGTTATTAATTTGTTGTATTTAAAATGTCCTTAATACTGTATAGATTAAGTTGTAAAATGAAATAAGTCGGCTCAATTTTATAATAGTTTGTATTTATTTAATACTGGTACTTACGTTTTTCTATAAAATATTATCACAAGACAATGATCATTCCTACATATTTTATACAGTTTGTTTTTATTTACATTTACTGTTTAACATAAATGGGTGATTGAAAATAAAATATGCTCATTAAATGCGGAATATCATTTTAAAATTATTGTAAGAAATAAGTTACTCTTAAGCTAGTTTTAAGTTATTTTAGACAAATGTTAGGAAACAAAAGACAAAAATAAGTAAAGTAACATTTAAAAGAATACATAGCTTGGAAAAAAATAAATATGCTGAGTTGACAGTGGATAAAAGTCTATAAATTATGAAACAAAATTCACAAAACTATTTTGTGGACACTTCAAATAATGTTACCTTATTGTATATGTTTTTAATAGTTATTTTTGATTCCAAAAATAACTTTCTGTCCGAGCTCCTTTGAAATTCCATCATAGTTTTGCATGACCATACTTTCGTGAGTTTTTTCAGGAGTCGACATCATATCAGCCGCTTCAGTAGTTAAAGACTTGTCTTCGTCGATTTGGGTTGTTGATTCTTCAGTAGATTTATGCATAGTGTCGTCTTCTTTGTCCAAAGGCGTGATAGACTTAGTTTCAATTGGAATGTCGATTTTCTTTTCTTTATCATTATTCTCAGTCACATACTGCACGATGGGATCCGAAGTAGTTTCTTGCGTGTTTCTATTTATTCTTGCCTGTTCCACCGGAAGTTCTGGAGCTACCGGAATGTTATCCATTTGGCTTACATTTTCGGGTGTCTCAGGGAAGGCTTTCTGGTCGGTCTCGATATCTTCAGTCACTGAATCAACAACACTGTCCTGGTCTTCAGGCTTGGCAGAAGAGTTGACATCGACATCACTCGTCATCACAGCGGGGTGTACTGGCAGTTGCCCATTTTCTTTCTCTTGCGTCGCGAAGACCACCACGTGGAAATCGAAGCCACGGAAAACAGTTGGAGATTTAAGTTCGAGGGTCACGTTCTTCTGTCCTTCTCCACCTTCAACTATTTGTGCTTCTCCATCCTTTTCCGCCCTGTTGTCGGTCACTTTAACGTAGCTTATTTGTTCGTGGTCGGTAACGTTGACGGTTATTTTCTGGACCTGTCTCCATATCGCGGGGCTGGCTTGGATGGTTTCGTTGAACACTATCCTCCCATTATCAGTGCCGACTTGGAGGTCGTTGCAGGTCGCTCCAGAAATCGCCAAAGCGATCAATAACGCTGCTTTTACGTGGTTCATGATTGATGGTGTGTGACTGAATGACGCCCAATAAACGCTGCAACCGCTTTATAAGGAGCTCGGGCGGAGGTAAAGATGAGATGTCGAATTTAGTCATAGAATGAGTCGCCTCGGTGTCGCGTGAGCTTCCTACAGGAAAACCAATGTATGTAGATCATAGTAATTAAGCTGTGTACCTAGTAGGAAGGTATATTACCTTATGTTCGGTACAGTCATCGCGTCAATTGTTCGCTGTGAGTATGCAGCCGATACTGAGTGCTACTTATTCTGTGGCATATATGTAGGTGTATGTCATAGGTGTTGTTTGGATGTCAAAGTTCAAATCGCTTGCTCAGAGACTTCTATGACGAGTTTTGATCCACAATGTCCTTTTAGATAAAATCCATTACACGGCCACTAATATCTTAATTTACTACAAAGCTTTTAACTAAATTTATTAATGAGATATTAAGCAACATGTTAGCTTTCTTAATGTGCACAAACAAATAAAGAGACAGGGTCTTAATATGCGTCCTTAAATCTAAGTACTTTTTCATGTTCTCAAGACATACACAAGTATTCACTCTGGTCCGACAAAAGTATTTCTCACAAACACTTCACCACCGAACTGTACAAGTACGTGTATAATCTAAAAGTGTAATCTAAACGCATTTTGAATGTACAACAATGTTTTGCCGCTTAGATTCGGTATTTCCGAGAAATATTGACCCTGGGAATATCTTAGGGACATCTCAAACATTTTAAAAGACTACTTGTTTTATATTGACAACGTTGGGTTCAAGGTGACATTGTTAGCTTTATACTTATTTTATTGTTTGTAGGCTATCTATACTATATACTACTTAATATTATAAGGAGGAAAAGTTTTTTTGTTTTTGTTTGTTTGACGCGAATAAGCTCCGAAACTACTGGACCGATTTGAAAAATTCTTTCACCGTTGAGCAGCTAGATTATCCCCGAGTATAATATATGTATAAATAAATATAAGGTCACATTTCACACACGGTTGATTAGCCCCCTAAACCATTTATTGTTTGTGTTATGGTGGCTAACACAACTGATATACTACATATTCATAGATACTTTATATAGATATATATTTAACACCCAGATCAGCAGCTAACAAACTTAGTTCAGCCCAAAGATATTGGCCGTGCCGGGAATCGAACCCGGAAACTTCTGATAGGCAGTTCCGCATGTTAACCATTAGGTACGCCAAAGAGGTCGTCGTTGTTATAACAGTTAACCTCATATATATTTTTAAAAGAAACGTTTAAAATGAAACCAAACTGCGCGTAATTCCAAAAAAAAATAAAAAATTAGTGCGTTAAGCGATAAAAAATGCAAAGCCTCACGTCTTTTTTAAGTCGTTAATAAAAAGAAAGCTTTAAAGATCAAAGTACTGATCAAAGCAAGAAAAAATAAAACTGGAATAAAGTAAAAAAGTGCCGGTCAATGTCCTTTCGCCGAAAGCGTCGAAGCCTTCGATTATGCTTAATAAGTACTTACTCCATAATGATGGGACATGCTCGTTGAATGGAATATTCCAGAACTCGCAAAATCGATGTTAATTCCTAAAGTTATTGAGGCAATTTTAGGTAGCTAACTTTTGATAAAAAAGCTAGTGTGGCTTGGTGGGAAAACGTTTGCTTTTCAATAAGACGGCCCCTGGTTCGATCCCAACCAATGACTGGTTTTTCATGTTATGTGTGGATTTGCACTAGATTTACGGTGAAGGAAGACATCGTGAGGAAACCGATACGTTCTAGGACCACATTATCCGAAGACATATTGTCATCCGCCAACCCGCACTTGGCGAGCGTGGTGGATTACGGTCTATATCTCTCTCTACGTGAGAGAAGACCTTGAGCCCCAGGAGTGGGAACGTATAGTGGACTGCTTATGCTTTTGATAATAAATATCCCATAATTCTGGGTTTGATTCCCGGCACGGCCAACGTCTTTGTGCTAAACTAAATTTGTTGGCTGTGGATCTGAGTGTTAAATATGTACATATCTATAAAAAATATATGTGTATGTAAATGTGGTATATCAGTTGTGTTAGCAACCATAATACGAACTAGAAATGGTTCAGTATGGTACCAGCCGTGTGTGTGTATGAGCAAAAAAAAATATAGTAGCTGTCTCTGATTCCTGAGAAGTCCCACCTTCAAATCTAGAGTTAAAAGGTATTTTCTAGGTAAGCGTGTAACACCGTTGACCATAGTATTGTTTAACACCTGGCAAGCTGTGGTCAAACGCAAAGCTATAAGTTGTAAAAAAAAATTTTTTTACAACTTATTTTTTCCAACTCAAACAAACAGTCCATTCAATAATCAATTTACACCAGAACGAATGAAACCACTATGATTCATTGCCTAACAGTTCCCTAATAAGTAGGTTAAATAGAAACAAAAGGAAATAAACAGCCTGTAAATAAATGATAACAACATTATTTGACTTTTATGGGACAAAAGACCTCGCATTAGACGTAAAGGTGTCACCTCATTGAAAGTTCAAGTATTTGATATAGCCTTTTTAATTCTCGACGCAAAATTGACGAAGTGATTCATATCACTCCGCCACTGTGACGAAATCGTACATAAATTATCTTCTAATAAAATTTCCATGTCACAAGTTACCGTACCTACTCCTCCAAAACGGCTTGACTGATTTTTACCAAATTTTATATGCGTATTCAGTAGGTCTGAGAATCGACTACTATCTATTTTTCATACCCCTAAGCGATAAGGGTTGTTCACCCTTAAAATTATGAAGGCAAAACAACGTTGTTTTGCCTTCAAAATTTAGCCAAGTCAGCTAGTCTAATATATAAAATTTCCATGTCACAATGTTAGTAACCGTACTCCTTCGAAACGGCTTGACCGATTTTTACCAAATTTTTACAAGCGTATTGAGACGCCAGGATAAAGAAAACAAACATATGAAAATTTAACGCCATCTAGCGGCGTATCAGCACTTGGAGACCGCTATCAAATAACCTAAATTTATTTTGCTCTGAATTTCACGCTTCTCTAAAGTAAACTTAAGATGGCCGAAAAAAACTAAATGTAATCTTGTAAAATGTTACTGATGAAAGTTAACTAAAAATGCATAATCCCACTAATATTATAAATGCGATAGTTTGTGTGTAAGTGTCTGTATTTGTAACTTATTCACGCTCAAACGGCTGAACCTATGAAATTTGGTGTAAAGATAAGTTAGACCTTGGATTAACACATAGGCTACTTTTTAACCCGAGAACACTGGATAAGCAAATAACTTCAAAATCTACATAATTGTTACTTCTTCACGCTCCAATGGCTGGGCTGATTTTGATGAGATTTACTACGAAGATATGTTTCACCTTGGATGTTTATCCAAGGTCTTACATAGATTACTTTTTATTCCGGATTAACTTCTTTTGAGCCGGATTAACGTGGGTAACACCGCGGTGCGTAGCTAGTGCAACACAATAAGTATGTATGAGGTGAACTTGCTCTAGTGTAGTTCCGCCTTTAAAATCTAACATTCTGACACATCGTATTTTTCCTGCTGCAATGAAAACAACTTGTAAATATTTTACGCAATATAATTTCAAATAAACATGTTACAATAACATACAAAACTTATTAGTAAAAGTATCATCTATTATGTGGCAGTTGGACAAAAAACATTAAATTATATAAAAAATAAATTAAATCCATCTAATCAACCTGAGAATATTCATGTCAATGTAGTACCAATTAAACATGAATTAGAAAAAAAAACAACCATAAATCAGTTCTTTAGGGTTAAAAGGTAAAAATCCTCCCTGGCTTGTCTGGCCGTCTGTCTGTGACCAGACTATATCTCAGAAACCGCTATAGCCAGAAAGCTGAAACTTTTAAAAGATATGTATTTCCCATGCCGCTATAACAAAAATATTAAAAAATCAAGATATTAAGGGGTCCACAAATAATCAACGTGTTTTTTTTTTGTTTATATTGATTCATTTTATATATAAAATTTCCGTGTCACAGTGTTTGTTACCGCACTCCTCGGAAACGGCTTGACCGATTTTTACCAAATTTTATATGCGTATTCAGTAGGTATGAGAATCGGCTACTACATATCTATTTTTAAGGCAAAACAACGTTTGCCGGGTCAGCTAGTATAGTAATAAAATTGGTATAAATATTCTTAGGGTTGTTCTTTAGACAGTTTAGTTTAGTCTTTAGTTATTTTTTCAAAAACTTATTTATTAACTGTAAATTAAAATTTTTGGCCATATGTCATCGGCATAATAAGGCACACTGACCAAAAAGCTCATAATAGAGTTTGCGAATAAGCATTACTGGATAGTAGAGACTGCAAACAATAAAGTCACTGCTGGCAATAGTCAGGTTTCGAGCAGGGACACTTGTCTTTCATCTTCAGACCGTTGGCCATCTGCTTCATAAACGGATGCACTTCTTCACTGAAGAATGGCCTGAAAATAAATCCTTCTGATATTATAAAGAAGTTAACAGACGCATCGATAAACCCTGGAAGAGTGTTTGGTCACTTAAAGACTTTATGAAAGGAAATCTACCACTGTCCTTAAAAAGAAAACTCCTGGACATGTGCATTCTCCCCGTTCTCACATATGGCGCACAGACTTGGTCTTTGACACGTAAACAGAAATCTGCACCCGGGGTTTGCCAACGCGCTATGGAACGAAGTGTGTTAGGAGTGAAGTTATCCGACCGGATCAGAAACTCCACACTTCGATCCCAAACAAAGATAGTAGACGTAGCTCGGAAAGTCGGAATTCTGAAGTGGGACTGGGCCGGGCACGTCGCCCGCATGCCGGATACATTTTGGGCAAAAACCACCATCGAATGGAGCCCACCAAATAGACGGCGTCCCGGCCGGCACAAGATGAGATGGCGGTACGACCTCGACACACACAACCCACACTGGAAGACCGTTGCCCAGGAGAGACAAAAATGGAAGGATGGTAGAGAGGCCTTTGCCCTGCAGTGGGCTGATTTATAGGCTTAGATAGATAGATAGATTATAAATGCGAAAGTTTGCCTGTGGTGTGTATGTTTTGTTACTTTTTGACGCTCAAACGGCTGTATAGATTCTGATTAAATTGGGTATGAAGGTGGTTTAGTTGGTTCTTTGTTTCAGCATTATAAAGAGTCTGGCAGATCGACTCCTGCGGTCTGCAACGTACCGACAATGGTTGGCTATTGCTACCTGAATGCCTGCCTGCCTTCTTTTATATTTTATTTTTACTTTTACTTTATTTACTTATCTATTTGTATCGATCATGTGTCTGCAATAAAGAATTATTATTATTATTTTGCACACGGATCAGAAAAAAAACTATAGTGGTGACATAGCGGCGAATGGAAGAAACTGCTATAATACAACGACTACAAATAACTATCGATCTTAATTTACTTAACCGTGTTTTGGAACTATGATGCATAGCACTGGATTAAATATGTGGCGTCTCTGTCGCACTTCATCGCCCGCTACCAATCAGAGCGCTCGTTCTGAAGTGCGCAAGGTAGACCGTCGTCTTTCCATACAGTTTTTTTTTCGTATTTTTTTAACAATATCGTGTTGGTGAATTACCGATTCATCATTTTCTGTATTTCGTTGTGATACTCCTCGGCAGCTAACTTCGCCTTCTTCAGCTGATCCTGTTCTTCTTTCAACGCCCTTTCCTGTAGAAATAAATAAATAAATCATCATCATCTCTAATTTAATTTGCAACAAGCTGCGCCCCGCGGCCTCGTTAATTCGGGATAAAAAATGTCGTTAATCCGGGATAAAAAGTAGCCTACGTGTTAATCCAACGTCTAACCTAGCTTCATAGTAAATCTCGTTATAGTCGGTCCAGACGTTGAAGCATGAAAGATTAATATAGACTTTGAAATTATTTGGGCATTCCACGGGAAACAGTAATATTTTCGGAATAAAAAGTAGTCTTTGTGTTAATCTAAGGTCTAATCTATTTGCATACCAAATTTCATCAAAATCAGTTACAAGCAGTCGTTAAGCCATAGGCCTTCGGGCGGCTCGAAAACTCTTGACACCAGAGCTTGGTCACTTAGCTCATACAAAGAAGTAGAAGACCAAACAAAACTCAACTTCACAGCACAACTTTGCCATCAGCCATAAAATGTTTTTTTTTGCTATTGAAAGCGTAGAATTATCAACCGCAATGACTAGTTTACCTAGATGGAAACATTTCTGTAAAACCAAGGCGATGAATTGACTAGTAGATTTTTATGAGATATTACGTAGTTATTTTATTTGTCACGCAATACACGTACGCAGATCGACGTGCGTCTCACACGGTATTGTGGCTACAAAACTTGCGCCTGCCTGTAGCTCAGCTAACTAGGGTGATCTGACACAATCATCGAGGTTAAGCAACGGTCTATGCGGACGGTCTATTGTTCAAGAAATTGCATTAGTATGCATGTATGTAGGGCGGGCCCTACAATTTAACTTAAATTTTTTTTTGACGCAAGACGCCCTTTATCAATGGCTGATGAGGTCTTATCATAGGTATTTTATTGTTACTGGACATAAATATGTAAGTTTAAACACTTGCCTTCAAAATCTTGTTATACTCAATCTGGTCGAGCAACTGCTGCTGATGTTTCTTCCTTTCCTGAGCCTCTTCCAACTGCTTGAACTGGTTCAGCTGTTCCAGCTGACTGAACAGCTGACGATGGTACTCATCCTGCTCTTCTAACTTCTTCTTGAGGTTTTCTCGTCCTGCGGCGCGGTCCTTGATCTGATCCATCATGGCTGAGCGGACGTCCTGATAAAATATATAAGTTATATTATCTGGACCTTAAATGTACAAACCAGAACAGCCATCCTAAACGCCAGGACAACCAGCTTCTCCGAGTCTAAAAAATCGCGAAAATAGAATAAATTTATCTGAATACAATACAATATTACTTTATAGCACACCAAATACAAAAAAAAAAAAAATTACATAACAGAGAAAAAAAACAGAGGTAGTACATTAGGCGGCATCATCGCCAAGGCGATTTCTGCCAGGCAACCTTTGGATGGATTTAAGATACGGACAAGTAGAGGGTGGTGTACAAACAAATAAAAAATAAATAAATACATATATAATAAAACAGAATAAGCAAATAAACAAAAGAACTAACTTAACTTTATAACTACTAAATAAAATAAAACATTACTCCGCGACAAACACCAAAATACATAAAACGGAACCCAAAAGTGAAATTTACAAATGTGACAAATCCCGGATTGTATCACATTTGAATCTCCAGGAGCGACTTTTTTCGCGTGAACCAAGAGTTTTTTTGTTTAAACCGCAACCAAAACAACTTCAACAGTGAACGCTGCTCAAACGAGATCGAAGCCCCACAAATTTTATTTGTGCTGTCGGACGGCCGTACTACACTCTATGAAATTCCTGGATTTTTTAAGACAGTGCGTCAGGACTACATTCTGTGAAATTCCTGAAATTTTCCAGTCGTGCATCTATGAATTTTCCAGTCGTGCATCTATGAATTATCATTTAAGAAGAGGTGCTTCATTGAGTCAGATGACACCTCAAATTGTAGGTCCAGGGTATCCTTCCTGCCTTTCAACCAAATTTGAGACCCTTGGGTAGCCTGAATTTTCGATTCCAGTGCTTGGCCACTTAGCTCATACCTATCGAACTTAGAGGGTTGCGTCATATCCCCTTAATCTTCTAGAGTTGATGACTTACCTTATTCGTCTTCTGTGACCACAGCTGATAAGCGCACCTTCTCTCGTCTAACTTCTTCTGTATCTTATCACACTCAGTCTTGAAGAGGCCGTCGTTTGCGGTCTCTTGTTTAGCAACTTCTTGCTTCAGGCATATCATTTGGCGGTTGCATGCGTCGTTTTCACGCTGGAAATATTTTTTTTTACGTTATATTAGGTACTATAGGCATTTTTTAACCGTAACACTAAACGACGGATTTTTTTTAATGCATGATAAGCTTGCTCTTGACCACAACTCACATTGCGGTCAAGGATGGAGCGCGCTTGCCCAGAAAAAAACTATTCACTCTCGTCTTAAACACAGTTAGGATGTATAGTTCAGTGGGAACAGAGATTTCGGCAAGGAGTTCCACAGTTTGGTGTTGTTTTTAAGTTTGATGTGCTTTGGTTTTGTGTGTGAATTTGTCTTTCTATTGCATCTAGCTCTTAAACGAATATACCGATTGTGATTAAGTTGTTTTGTTTGAATGGTTTGGTAATATGGAGTGTTCCTAGGTGTGTAAGGAAAAATTTGGAACAGGATGGTTTTAAAACGCAGTAAAGCTAGGCATTTGTCAAGCAAGGCGCGTAGCCTCACGAGCAGCGACATTTTAACCTAAGATGGAGCATGTCTCATAATGTCTGGACGACTGGCTCTCAATCACACTGTTAGATGTTTGACGACAGATTCTTCGACTTGAGGGTGGTTGCTAGCCAGGCGAGAATTAGAAAATGCTCTAACATGTATCTATACCAATATAATAGGGAGGAAAGTTTGTTTGTTTGACGCGAATAGGCTCCAAAACTACTGGACTGATTTGAAAAATTCTTTCACCATTGGGAAGCTACATTATCTCCGAGTAACATAGGCTTTTGTTTCTCTTTGCTACTCAGATTATTTTACAGCTCGTGTGAAGACGGAACGGGATGCCAGTTTAATATAATTTTGTTTACTAGCCTCTTTCTTCCTAGCCAGTTCCACCTTCCTCATCTCATCCTGGAGCCCCTGCCCCGCGAGGGAGTCCCAAGTCTTCTGCAGCAGCACGTCCTCTGCCTCCATACGTTTCAAGGTGTCTTGACGTTGTTGGATCATCTCTGATCTTTCGCGGGCTGTTTGTAAACGCTTCTCTGTTCGGATACGTTCCGCTATGGAGTTGTTAGAGAGGGTAGGATTTATGGCTTGTTGCTATAATTTATACCTGTAGTCTGTTCATTGAATCGAGCTAATACTGAGACAAAATCTTTCCTCCTTTTCCTCCATCGCAAAAACGACGGGGTATTATAAAATTAATGTGTCTCCGTGTGTGTGTGTGTCTGTTTTTGGCATCGTAGGTCCTAAAAATGCTTCAATTATATCTAAGAATATTTTGTTAGAGAGGTACTCGTATGTTAGTTGAGAGTGCTCTATGTTTGTTAAAAAGATGGCCGTCGCCATAATATGGCGGATGATATATTTTTTCACAACTACCTCAATATGTGTGTCAAAATGAAAGGATTAACATATTATTGTACTAGTTAATCAACTAGTACAATAAAAACCAATCAGAATTTAAATTAACAACGCTCTTAGTTGTCATCATCCCTATTACCTTCTTCTTCCTTCCTGTTATCCTCTTCCCAAATGGAGCGGAACCGCTTGGTCTCCTCTACCAGCATCTGTCGCTCCTGCTCCCTGCGCCGGCGCACCTGTTCCAGCTGGTAGTCAGCGTACTGCTTGCACTCCAGGTCGCGGCGGAACCGCTCGATCGCGTCCACCTCCATACGGGCTTTCTGGAAGAAGGAAAGAAGATCAGTCAGAAGAAGGTCAGAAGTTATGTTGATCAGTCTGTTATAAAATAAGTGGACCTTGTGACAGCCACTGCTCACAAGGTCGACTTATTGTATAACAGTTTTGAGGGTTATGTATCTAAAAGGTAAAATCGGCACCCATTACTAAGCTTCCGCTATCAGTTTGTATGTCACCAGGCTGTATCTTATAAACCATGATGATAGCTAGAGAGCTGAAATTTTCACAAAATTGTTGTCGATATAACAACAAATACTAAAAATAGAGAAAAAAAACAAATATAGTATGAAAGGGCGGGTAACCCTAACTATGATAAAAATGTGTTTTTAGTAGATTTATATAGATAATGGTACGGAATGCTTCAAATTCGAGCCTCGCTTTTAGGCAACTAATTTACATTTAATTTATAATATTTTATTTTTAATTTACATTTAGTTGAAGTGGAAGCACAAAGCACTACAATTGCTTGCTTAATTAGAGTAAATAGGTATATCTATTTACATATAGGTATATACCTATTTACTCTAATTAAGTGTTACACCATAGACCATAGTATTGTATAAAACCAAGCAAGCTGTGCTCAAGAGCAATCCTATAAGTTATAAAAAAAACTGTCAAGCCATATGGGTAACTTTGGTTCTCTGTCGAATTACTTCGTCCTGTATACGGTCCCGTAGAGAACCACTGAGCAAACCCTTTGGGTGGAACCTAATAACCAGAGCACCCTTCCTTCAACCATTACGCCAACGAGGTCGTCATTTTATCGGCCAAGTTACTATTCTATTTATTCTAGTTCGCTGAGTTATCTTAATAGTATCAGCGTATTGACGTAACACTTACCAGCGCATCGCTTTCCTTCATGGCGACTTCATGCCACATCATGTCCAATTCCCTCTCAGCCATCTTCCGCGCCTGCTTCTCCCGTATCTGGTACTGCTGGATGTCGGCCGCCTCCTTCGCACGGAGCTTGTAGATGCACGGGAGCACGTGCACGCACTTAGAACTGAGGATAGACAACTACTTTGACGACCTCGTTAGCGTAATGGTTACCATGCCGAACTGCCAATCAGAAGGTCTCTGTTCTACTACAGGACGAGCAGAGAGTCAGTGAAGAGACACCGATACAGAGTTGAAGTTCCAAACTCGAACGCTTTGCGACAACCTTTATTGTGAGGACAGCGAAGCTTTGGAACTCTCTACCAGAGTCTCTGTTTCCTGAGAGGTATCATCCGGGGGTCTTAAAAGTAGAGTTAATAGTTATCTTCTAGGTAAGCGTGCCACACCATAGACTGCAGCGCAGCGTAACATCAGGCTATCTGTAGTCAAACGCAAACCTATCAAGTATAAAAAAAGAAGGTTCAGGGTTCGATTCCCGACACGGCCAACATCTTTGTGCGTAACTAAATTTGTTAGGGTGTTAAATATGTATCTATAAAATATGTATGTATGTATGTCAGAATATATTACATACAGTATATCAGTTGCGTTAGCTACCATAACACAATATCAGTTGTGTTAGCTACTATAACACAAACTAGAGAATGGTTCAGTATGGGGTTAACCAGCCGTGTGTGAAATGTGTCCTAAATAAAAAAAATTAAAAATAAAGAGAGTTCTCTCTTCGCTCAATTATTGTGCAACAAAATTGCTGGAACAGTTTGTTTTTTCAATTATTCAGTTTCAGTTTTCACTTATTGTTTTTGTTTGTTTTTGGAGTACAATAAAGGATTCTTGTATTGTATTGTGTTGTTATGTATGGTGCGGCTGAACTAGATACTTGAATAAAATCAAAAATTAACAAAATTGAAATAATGAACTCTAAACGTGGTATAAGTTCCCACTTGTTGGTAACTTGCTACCTTGGTAATCGAAATTATGATCTAAAGTGGAGCGCATTTACTAAGAAAAATCAGCTCATTCTTGCTTTGAAAACCGCCAGATTATAGTTTTCGGAGAACAGCGAGCTTGGCGAAGAATTCCACACCTTCGCGGTTCGCACAATGAAGATGGAGGCTAACCGCTTAATACGAAAAAGTTAGCATAATTATTTGTAAAAAATAGCCTAATTATTTGTAAAAATTAGCCTAATTATTTGTAAAAGTTAACCTAATTATTTGTAAAAGTTAGCCTGATTATTTGTAAAAGTCAGACTACTTATTTGTAAAAGTTAGCCTGATTATTATTTGTAAAAGTCAGACTACTTATTTGTAAAAGTTAGCCTAATTATTCGTAAAAGTTAGTCTAATTATTAGTAGAAGACGCAAGACTCACAGTGGAGTATCCTTATATTTCTCCTCATGTTCCTTCTTCCTCTTAGCAAGCAGGTACTTGAGCCGGTCCTGCTTCTCTTGCCACACCAGCTCAATGCCAGACTGCGCTTGCTCCACAAACTTGCGGATGTTTTCCTCTTCTTCTCTCGCGTATAGTTGTATTAGTCTGCGAGGGAGACAGATATAGTTATCCCATCATTATTTAAATTGGCTCTGGCCCGCGATAGTCTTGGTGTAAATGTATTTCGTGTGTAATCTGCTTATTTATAAATAATTTTACTAATCTTAATGTAGTATTTAAGCCTATCCATAATAAAAGTATTTGAATTATAATTTATTTTGGTATATATTATAAACTAGTCAATTTACTATATATTATATTATATTTTTAGACTAATCAGTGTATATTTTATACTAGTTAGTTTAATGACACATTTGGTTTAACTGTGAGTGTCATTTATATTAAAAAACCGAATTTGAATTTGTGAATCTGATTAATTTTACAACTTGCTCCCCGAGTCTGAATAAAGCCAATTGATTCAAATTCAAATTCTGTTTACTTTTGATGCCACTAACATTGAGAATGACCTCCATTCTTAGTGTCAACTGATACAAAAATTATCATTCACAACGGCGGTCAGAGAACCTTTTTTTCTGACTTCTTATATTTTACTTATCCTGTAACTATGGAAAACTGTTAGGGCTGGCCGAAAGTTGCAACTATGACTGGGCGCTTCCGTGGCTCGGGTTAACGCTAGACTGGTAGGTACTCACTTTTGTCGCTTCTTATTGAGATCTTCTTGGTAGGAGGCCATGCAGAGGTCGACGCGGCGAGCCACGTTGTTTATCAGGGACCTGCAGGCAAAGTCTCTTATTTAAAACACTGGCCGGACACTGATAGTAAATAGATAAATAAATATTCGGACACATTCAAACATGACTGGTTAGCCATATACTATAGTTTGTATTATCGTTGCTAACACAATTTATATAGTACATATTATTATATAAATTGTGTAATAGCAAACATTTTATGTTTTAAAAAATATATGTAAATATTTCATGTTATTAAAAAATATTTAATAACTTTTATATATATAATATCTGATCTCAATTTGAACCAAGGGCCCAAGGCGGTATGGGATCAAAATAGCATATTAAGAAAAATCCTATGTTAGTCACGTGAATATGATGGAACTATTGTTTTCAAGTTCCGTACCTAAAAGTTATAAACGGCACCCTATTACTAAACCTCTGCTGTCTGTTTTCTGGTTTATCTGTTTTTCACCAGGCTGTATCGCAAAAATCGTGATAGCTAGAAAGCTGAAATTTTCACATGATATTATAGTTATGAATTTCTCGTGCCGCTATAACAAAAAAGTTATAAATAAAATATCCCACACAACAATCGTTGTTTTTTTTTTGCATTTTTTTAGATAATGATTAGGACCCCTTCATGCGCGATCCCGTCTCGCACTTGCCACATTTTTCAGGTTTATTAAATTTATGGAGCGACGATGGTCTGCCTCCATCTAGCAAAGGGATATCCCCCGGACAGATGTTGTGTCCGGAGACGGCCGTCCGACGGTCATTTATTGTAGCTTGGACCAGTCGTACGCGCGTTGATAATACCGGTTGCGCGATTCAAACAAGCGCTCTGATTGGTAGCGGGTGATGAAGCGCGACAGAGACGCCACATATCTAATCCAGTGCTATGCATCGAAGTTCCAAAACACCGTTAAGTAAATTAAGATCGATAGTTATTTTTTTGTAGTCGTTGTATTATAGCAGTTTCTTCCATCCACCGCTATGTCACCAAGTACCAACCTACGATCGCATGTCCTGAAAAAGTCGCTGATCTGCTGGTCTTTCAAAGTCTTTAGGTTGTTCTCGGCGCCTTTCCTCTGCTCTTCTTCTTGGGCACGAAGTCGTTTCACGAACTTCACATAGCGAAACGTAGAGTTTAGGACTCGGGAGTTCTGAAAATAATTTATTTACTTAGAAAGAAAATTCTTTATTGGACACAATATTAAAAGATACTCGTACAACAGGATGAGAGCAGGGCAAAACCGGGATGACTGGCGTACCTACAAAAAGTGAGGCCTATGCTCAGTAGTGTATGAAAGACTGAATGATACAACAATAAAATGAAAAAAAAAAATATTACCTACTCTAAATTAGTGTGCCACAATTGGCCTTATCGATAAAAGCGATCTCTTTAAAAAAATATTTATTATTAACTAATTAGTATTGCCCCTAAGCCTTTAACGTGATCCAGTGTTGCCATTTAGTAGACAAATAGAGCAAAAGCTTCTTTTAAAATTGTAAGCAATGAGCAAACCCACAGAAGTAGAAAAAAATTGTTCGGTTACACTAATAGTCTTGATTGAGTGCCAACAGTAATTTATATGTTATTAAATTATTCTTCACTCCCTGTTACTAAAATAATCTTCTTATATATAAAATTTCCACGTCACAATGTTAGTTATTGTACTCCTCCGAAACGGGTTGACTGATTTTATGCGTATTCAGTAGGTCTGAGAATCGGCTACTATCTATTTTCCATACCCAAGTGACAAGGGTAACTGTAGGTACCTACGTAAGGCAAAGCAACGTTTGCCGGGCCAGCTAGTAACGCTCTAACAAACTCAGGGCTTGTTGAAACTGTCTAGTCTAGTCAAAATCTTTTTTGTTTTCTTTTTGCTTAAATAGTAACATACATAGCAATATCCAGGTCCTTCTCGGGGTACTTTTTCTACAGGTGCTTGTTGTGGAGCGTTACAAGCCATACTTATTGTGGTTTAAGTTGGATAAGAATTAAAATTGTACTAAATAATGACCTCTTCTTTCAAAATCTGACACCAAAAAATGATTGTCAAAACCAGTGAAAATTGCATAAAACCTTCGTAAAATCCATATTATAAAATTAATGCTTTACGAGATAGTTCAATTCCAACATTCTATACCTCAGGCTTGTATTTGAAGATATATAATGTATGTATATAATATTGTAAGTATATAATGCTATGGTACATGTGCCATGTGTGTGTGTTGTAATAATAATATACAATCAAGGTAAATTCCAAAGCAAACGAAAAGTTTAACAAAACAAAAGTGATTATATAATGTTACAGCTTTTAGTCTAAAAATATATAATTTTTGACAATGACATAAAAAAGAGTCGTAAAAATAAGACATGAAAAGCAGTTGCCATTTTAGTGTATTAATTGCTAGATTTTGTGAAACATCTAGATTTTAGTGCAATAATTCCCAACATAGCATTGAAAATTACCGTTTCATCGGATGGAATTAAATAGCATACAGGTGGCAAATTGTAAATCTGCTCCTTGACTAATTCGCAATTATATCACATATATTATGTAGCATCTATCATTATTTTATAGAAGATCCACTTACTTGAAGCGGCAACACTAACGAAAAATACTTAAACGCGAAAAATCAAACTGCCGCCGGACAAGAATAATGAAATGGATTTTCATTAAAACTTATTTTGTGGGTAATTTTGTTTTACTAACTCGTGATACGTCAAGCTACTATACATTTCTTTCGAGTTCTATTCTTATGAGTCCCGTATTGATTCTTTGTTTTTATGTTTTACCAGAAAAATGGAGGCGCCGGTAGATCTTTCGTTAGGGTCCTTAGAACGCAGCAGTTACAGGTATTTGCAGCAGACTGCTAAGTCCATGGGACTTCCTTCAAATGTAAAAGTAAGTATATGATTTGCTTAATAGAACTTGTACGTACTTTCTCCTCTGGGGTTAACTCATACTTTGCCGGTAGTGAAAGCTTTATTTGATTAATTTAATATATGTATGGCTTCGTACATCTCGAGTGCCATAATAAGTACCTAACAATTTTCTTGCTCCTAACTAAATTCTAAGTTCTTACCTACCTTACTTACAAGCTTTGCAATATGAAATTATATGAAGCAAGCAGCAGGCTAAAATTATCGAAACAAAATATAAATAACAATTTTTGCAAGCCCATTATTTTGGGTAAGCTTAGGTATCGGCGAGACTTCAAGCTTAAAGGCTTATATTATCACAAAATTTGTATTTATCCGCAGAAAGCTTCTCTTATAGAAATGATCCATGCCAAGAACTATGGCACCCCTGAGCACTTTTTTAGTGTAGTGGCGAGGGTCAAGCAACAGCGGAAACTGGCCTCCAGACCTCGAAAAAATGCTAAGAAGAAGAAACGGGTACAGGTACTGCTATTTTTTATTTTAGACTCTTAATATTTGAATGGTCTTACAATATATATAATAAATTCATCTATTTGTGTATCTATCAAAATGCTCATATGTACATGCATGGTTGCAAATTGTAAGCTTAAAATGGTTGTTGAAATGTTTATATTTAATAGTAGCTGCACCCCCTGGTGCTACCCGTGTTAATCGGGTACTAAAAGAAAATAACCCTGGATAAAAAATATCCTATGTGTTAATCTGAGGTCTAAACTATTTCCATACAAAATTTCATCTAAATCCTTTAAGCCGTTTGAGTGTGAAGAAGTAACAAACATATGTACACACACTTACACTCAAGCACTTTTCCTTTTAAAGATATAAAAATAGTATATTATTTGTGCCATAAATATGTCATATAAACTAGGTATTTCGTAAAGAAATGTAAAGATAATAATTTAATACCAATAGAAGTGGGTACATAGATGCAATGGCATACAACTATTTCCAATGTGCCAAAAAGAAACAAAAACATTTATCTCTCTAATCTCAAAACATTATAACATGTTACAGGGCTCCGAAATATCATCTACAAGCATCAAGTCACCACCCATAACAACCACACCTCAACCAACTTTCATACCATATACTAACACTAGTCAAACTATAAAAAAATGCAGCACCAGCATTCTAAACCCTTTGATCACGAAGCGCGCACTTAATACAGACAGAGTGCTACGTAGCTATAACAATAAGCTACGAAGGAACTTTAGGTACAGCTATATGAATGTGAACAACACTGTAATGGGTGTCATTAAGGCTAAGAATACAGTGAAGAGTACCATTCAGGAAAGATTCTGTGAGTGGAATGTTGAAGAGCAACAATACAGACCGGTTAGGGTAAGTAAATTTTTTTTTCCTTCACATTTTACACACGGTTGTTAACCCCATACTGAACCATTTCTAGTTTGTGTTATGGTAGCTAACACAACTCATATACTACATATACATACATATTTTATATAGATACCTATTTAACACCCAGACCCACAGCCAACAAATTTAGTTAAGCACAAAGATGTTGGCCGGGCCGGGAATTGGACCCAGAACCTTCTGATTGGCAGTCTGGTATGGTAACCATTACGGCAATGAGGTTGTCAAAATACTACTACTGAGTCTCTGTTTCCTGGGAGGTATCATCTGGGGTGTCTTCAAAAGTAGAGTTGATTGGTATCTTCTAGGTATGCGTGCCACACTATAGACTGCAGCGCAACTTAACATCAGGTTAGCTGTAGTGAAACGCAAACCTGTCAAGGATAAAAAATATATAAAAATACAGTGTAAACTCCATGTAATGTCACTCGATTTAACAACAAACTCTCATTGTTGATACTGCAACTTTACAACCTTCATATTATCTCAATAATTAATTGACCAATTTATTCACATAATACACATAGTAGGTATTCAGATTTTACAAAATCAATTTGTCAATATTAGTCCATTGAAATGTTACATTTTTTAGGCCTAACCTTGCGTTTTTTAGAGGACGCAATTTTATTTTTTTGATGTGTAGGGGGGGTCAGTGTAAAGCTAAAACCAAGTTTGTGGGGTCACCACCCTTGTCCCACGGCCGCCATCTTGAAAATAGGGGTTGAAACGGTTTTTATGATATATCTCTTAAACTATTTATTTGATAAAAAAAAATTGTTAACATTTTTTGTTGCAAATTAAATTCTCTACAACTTTGGTCCCGTAACTTTTTATCGTAAAACTATAAATAAAAAAGTTATAAGCGAATATCTTCAGAAATTCGAGAAAAAAAATTATATTTTTCGATATAACTTTTTTTTAAATCATTTTACGAAAAAATAATATCAGACCTTTTTTGTAGATCGTTTTTTGGGGAACAACTTTTGTTTACATCATTTTTTCATTAAGTTAATAGCTAAGGTTTTACAGCGCTCCGAAGTGAGTACTATTGTTTAGTACTCTTAACTATACCTATACGAGGGTGAATCAAAAAGTTCTTAGAAGTGCATATATATGAAACTTTTTTGGATCAAGTTCGATATTAAAATTAAAGAGTGTCTATCACACTATATTTATGCAGACTGTCACTTGTTTTTGTCAGTTCGTTCGCATGTAATTTTTTTTTTTGTGCAACGAGTTGCTAAAAAGTTAAAATTATGGATATAATTGAGTTACGTGCGGTGATAAAATATCTCAGTTTGAAAAAAATGTCTATGAAGGAAATTTTTTTGGACATTCAGCAGACATTAGGGGGTGATGCTGTACCCTATTCTACGGTTGCGTACTGGGTGGCTGAATTTAAAAGAGGTAGATCAAGCTGTAAAGATGACCTGCGTTTTGGGCGGCCTTCAACCTCCGTTACAGAAGAAAATGTCAAAAAGGTTGAGAATCTGGTTTTGGAAGACAGAAAAATGACTATAAAACATATAGCTGAGATCCTAAAGATATCTTTTGGTAGCGTTCAATCCATTTTAATTGATTCACTGGGGTTCAAAAAAGTGTCTGCAAGATGGGTGCCACGAATGTTAACCGACGAAAACAAAAAGCGACGTTTGGAAATTTCCAAGCGTAATCTCGAAATGTTCCAGCGTGATTCGGATAATTTTTGCCGTCGTCTTGTCACCATGGATGAAACGTGGGTCCACCATTTTGATCCTGAAACTAAAAGACAAAGCATGTCTTGGAAACGACCAGAGGATGGTCGTTTCCATCCATTAAGAAATTTCGAGTTGCTCCTACCGCTGGCAAAGTTATGGCCTCTGTGTTCTGGGATAGTGAAGGAATCCTTTTTATTGATTACATGCCAAAAGGCCAGACGATTACTGGACCCTATTATGTAAATTTAATCCCGAAAGTGCGTGAAGCGATTAAAGAAAAACGTCGTGGAAAACTGTCGTTGGGCGTGTTGTTCCTTCAAGATAACGCTCCTGCTCATCGATCGGAAGTTGCGCTCAACGCAATCCGCTGTGCTGGCTTCAATCTCCTTGACCACCCACCATATTCTTCGGACTTAGCCCCAAGTGATTTTCACTTATTTCCAAAATTAAAAGAGGAAATTCGTGGAACAAAATTTCACGATAATGACGCGGTTATAGCTGCCGTAGAGGACTTTTTCGAGAGTCAAGAAAATATTTTTTTTTTCACAAGGAATAAGGAAGTAAGAAACGCGTATCTAAATGCATTGCATTGGAGGGAGATTATGTAGAAAAATAAAATATTATTATTTAAATCTTTGCATTTTTTAATATTGATTCCAAGAATTTTTTGATTCACCCTCGTATTATATGTGTATACTAATAATATATCATCAGTTATTTTTTTTTATTTTTTTATTTTGTTATTATAACTTTTTTATTACAAATTTAGCAATTACCTGAGTATTCCCTGTAACGACCATCAGATTTAAAATTATTTTAAAAAACAATAATTGTTAAATCCTGTTATGGAGTGAGAAAGAGTCAATAATTAATTATTAATAATATTGCTAAATTTGTATTTAAAAAAGTTATAATAACAAAATAAAAAATAAAATAAAAATAACTGATGACATATTATTAGTATACACATATAATATAGGTATAGTTAAGAGTACTAACCAATAGTACTCACTTCGGAGCGCTGTAAAACCTTAGCTATTAACTTAATGAAAAAATAATGTAAATAAAAGTTGTTCCCTAAAAAACGATCTACAAAAAAGGTCTGATATTATTTTTTCGTAAAATGATTAAAAAAAAGTTATATCGAAAAATATTTTTTTTTTTCTCGAATTTCTGAAGATTTTCGCTTATAACTTTTTTATTTATAGTTTTACGATAAAAAGTTACGGGACCAAAGTTGTAGAGAATTTAATTTGCAACAAAAAATGTTAACAAATTTTTTTTATCAAATAAATAGTTTAAGAGATATATCATAAAAACCGTTTCAACCCCTATTTTCAAGATGGCGGCCGTGGGACAAGGGTGGCGACCCCACAAACTTGGTTTTAGCTTTACACTGACCCCCCCTACACATCAAAAAAATAAAATTGCGTCCTCTAAAAAACGCAACCCCAAATGTAACTTTTCAATGGACTATATATTAAAAAGTTAATCAAAAAACCTGCCCATGCTCACCCCTGGTGCCAAATCTTAGATCATGCAGCATTACCCCGCTGAATAGCTATGACTAACCTCTGCATCAAGAAAGGAATAATTTTTTTTGTAAAAAATTTAGGGATTTCAAAGAAAAGTATGGTGTACCTATCTTTGTGTACTTTTCTTATCATACTTAGTTCATCTGGAAATTAATAGATGGCATTTTAAATAATTGTATATAGTTTTTGAACACAATTGATATTGGGAATTTATTATTGCCTGGGTTAACAATTATTTGTTTTAAAAAATATTATAAGCCAAGGTTGAATGTATTAAAAATGGCAAAATATGCTAATAATGCTTTCATAGTATAAAATAATTGTTTAAGGGGTCCTTTTAAATATGTTTTAGTTTTTTTTTGTTATAGTGACAACAGGAATATGTCTGTGTATATTTAAACTATGGTGATTAATAGATATAAGATATGATATGAGATATAAGATATGATTAAGAGAGCCTGTTGATAGACATTAGAGACTTAGTAATGGTTCCGTTTTTGGCATTTATATATTTAATATTTCTTTTTTATAAATGTATATTAATAAAAGCATATTGCTGTCAATTAATGGTATAAGTTTAGTACAGTCATGATTAACAGCAAACACAATTTTACAGCAGACCATAGTTCAGAGAAGAGAGAGTCAATCCATAGAGACAGAGAATGTTGTTCTGCAGTCGAGATTGCGAGAGACAGAGCCATGTTCCAGCCAACTCGAGTTGCCTCAGTTTCACAACTTGAAGGAAAGGCAGTTGGTACCAGTTATGAGGAACTCGGTAAGTAGAAAATTTATTGAAGTATAAGCTTAAAGAGAATGACTCGTTATTGTGATGAATTGAAAGACTTAAATTTTTATTGCCACAGAATATAAATTTTATAGCGACCTCATAAGATGGGCTGATGAGAATACAATAATAAATGCTTTAGGTATAGCTTCTATTGTGGCCTAGTGTGGCTCATCTCCAGTAAATAATTGCAATGCCTTATAGGTAATTATGCAACAGTAATGTCACATAATATTGCAATAAATTCGGGTTATAAACGGGAATTTCCTATGTATTGTAACGAAAATTACGCGCAAATAAATTGACTTACAAAAAATAATATGTAAACATTCTAAAAACTAAACTAACTTTCACCTTTCAGATTCCATGTCCGCAACCTCAGCGCCGTCTAAGCGGCATATACCCGCTGAAGCCTGCAGAACAAGCTTCATATAAATCCTCTGTAGGTACCTACCGCAGACATGATGGACGAATCTCCAAGGAAAGGCAGAGACCAGCTCACATATTTAAGAATAAAATGACACAAACAACTTTCCAAAGGAATGTTAAACCTTACGTGGTTCCTTTGAAAAATGCCATCCGCCCAAATACGAACACTATAAAAGGATGCAACAGCAACTCCTCAACAGAGACTGCAGAAGACAGCAGCAATGATAACATCTCTGTAATAAAAAAACCCAATTCCAGTGAACTTTCAAGTGATAGACCAACATACATGTTGAACAGAAAGCCGGGACCAACATGCTACACCAGGCTAATGCGAAATAATCTACCAATTAAAAACAGCATTAGTTCTAAACACAACGAAAAACAAATGACCAGAAGACAGACTTTCGACCAAGTCTATGTGGTAGAAGGCCACAGAGAACATATGATGCAAAATGTTAATAACAGAAATGTGGAAAGAGATTTCTCTGTCCCGGACAGAAGCAAGTTTCAATCCACTCAGAGAAACATAAAAAATGTGACAGTAGATGTTGTTGAAAATCATGTGAAGCGATACAGGGATGGATTGTATGTCATAGAAACAATGGGGCAGAATAACAATGGATGTGTCATTGCAGGTCCAAACAGGCGAAGCAGTCGTGCCCCATATGCCACAGATTATCAAAATAGCAATGGTCCATTTACCATACAAAATCAAAACAGACAAAACAGCTATAGTCCATATGTTGTAGAAAGTCAAAATAGACCACAAAACCCATTCACTGAAGAAATTCTACATAGACGAAAAAGCTGTGACTCATATGGCATAGAAAATGAAACCAGGCAAAACCTCTGCGACCCATATACAATGGACAACCAAACAGAACAAATAATTTCTGGCCAATATGAAAACCAAAACAGACGAAATAGCAGAGACACATATGGCATATATAATCACAACAAACAAAACAATTCTGACCCATATGAAAACCAATACAGGCGAAATAGCAGAGACCCATATGGCGTATATAATCACAACAGACAAAACAACTGTGACTCATATGCCACAGAAAACCAAACCGCAACAGCTAATAATGACCTTTATGGCTTCCAAAGAACTCGGACCAGATATGCTTCCTATGCAACTGAAACGCAAAGATATTCCAATGAATCTCATACTGACGTTTTCAGAAACAGCATGGAAGAACGGAATTTTGTATCATATCCTGCTATGCAAGGAAATGTGAACCATAACAACACAATGCAAAATATATATTGTAACAAACAAAATAGAACAAACACTAGTTTCATCCACGTCAATCAAAATCCCTTGGCATATCAACAAAGATCTGAAAATATAGAGAGAGATTATCCAAATATGTATGCATCAACAGATGTGTTGCCTGAGGATCAGTTTGTCACTGTCACTCAAGCATCAAACGCGGTGAGTGAAAACGAGATGGCGGTATATTATTCTCACAAGAAGCTTCAAGCGGAATGTGGCAGAGTTCAGAGGTAACATATTTATTTGTATTTAAGGTTTGTTGTTTTTTGAAAAAGTTTTATGTGCTTATCATAACTTTTCCCCACATTACAGCCTTTCAAAATGCGTTTACACTCATCCTAGCGATCATCAGCTGCCCCATATCTCGGAGTTATTCCGGCACCTGCAAGAACCGCGGCTCAACCGGTATGCACAGCCGCTGTACATAGACGTTGGTGATGGAAACGGAAGAATTAATGGAGAAGTGCCTCAGGGTAATACTGTCACCTACCTTATTCCTATGATGTGTTAAAAAATGTAGTCTTTGACATGGCTATGAAAAGGTGATCTTAATATTTTCGTATAAGCCAAGTAATAGTCATAAGCCTGATTGATAACAAAATTTGTTTATAAAGTGTTATGGTCGTGTTTCAGATGTCCTGGGTGCAATTTTTCAATAACTTTTACCACTTATTTTTTTACCGCTAATTATGTAATTTTTTCCCCTTTTATACTCTTGTTTTTTACTCCCATACGTTCTGTACGACTCTAAAAGGAATCTGTACTTAAATGTACAATTTGTATTTGTATAACTTTCAGGCCCCCCCCTACTTGAGACAGTATACAACTACATCGGCCCGACTCTGGCGGCGCCTCTAGGTCGAATGCACATCGTGCGCACCACCACTAATACCAGCACTGTCGACTGCGTCTCCGTCGTCACTACACCGTGAGTAGAGAGAGGGAGTGGAGAGAGAAGGGAGTGGGATGTGAGTGGGAGAGGGGAGAAAGGGGGGTGAAAAGAGAGAGAGAGAGAGAGACTAACTACACCGTGAGTAGAAAGAAAGTAGGGAGTGAGTGGGAGAGAGGGGGATAGAAGGGAGTGGATAGAGAGTGGGGGAGTGGAAAGACCGAGAACGAGAGGAGTGTAGAGATAGAGTGAGGGGAGTTAAGAGATAAGAAGTTAGGCTACTACATATATGCTATTCTGCAAGACGGTGCTGCCGTTTGTATTGCAGCGGAAGAGTAAAGAAGACTCAATATACTGCATATATCCGTAGGTCGGTAACATATTGATTTTTTATAAACTAAATCACTAGATTCGTTTTCATATTGACATTCAAATGTTGCGTGCGTTGAGCGGCAAAATTCAAAATTTGAACAGTTATTGAAACTTTTGACACTAACTATAGTATCACTATACATTAACAATACTCATAAATTGTGGTAAATGTCATAAAAAATCTTACATAGTAACTACAAAAGCAAAAAACTGTTAACCTAGCGTAGGTTAACAGTTTTTCAGTCAATCAGTGTTTAGAGGAATCGTTCGACTTAGTTTGATAGGTCACCTAGTCGCAGAACATTTGTCCCTGATTGTGTACCCTGGCTTTATCACCTGGCTATGTTAAACTCATTTCTTTTATTCGCTTCTATTATTTTATTAAATAGTTCAACTTTACCAAGCCACCAAAAAAAAAAGCAAAAAAAGCTCAGAGGCCAATGTCAATAAATGGATACCCTACATAAAATTAAATAATTGATTGATTGTAAAGTAGCAATTTCACACATTGGATAAATTTCAAAGTAGCAATTTCAATTTGGTGGGTAGGAAAGTTGAACTATTAAAAAAACTATGGTTTATATTTGCACTAATATTCTTGCGTTCCAATAAAATTGCAGTCATATGATATAGTTTTAGATACTTTTATTGCCATCGATAAACAAGAAATCGCGCACAATAGTAATCGCACCGTAACATAATATATCATATAAACTGCAATTTTGTTGCCATATACCACAGGGTTATTATTAACTTCTCGATCAACAAACTTTTTGTTAGAACAAGCTGCTTTTCATTTGCAAATATCCAATCTTATTGGCACAATGCTTGTTTAACAATTGTTTAGGACACACTGGAGCCATCTTTAAAAGATTTTGCATTATAACTCTAGTAAGCTAAGAAAACATCGAAAGTGCGCTCATACTTATTAGGTTGTGCAAGCGAGAGGCCATGTAATTTTTTTTACACAGTCATTGCAGCTTTTGTAATTAACCGCGCGAAAATTCACGGGTAAGCGACTCTCTTCCATGCCTAGTCTGGAAATACTGAGATCAAGAAGGCTGCTGGAATACATTAAATTAATAAATAAATACTAGGACACATTTCACACACGGCTGGTTCACCCCATACTGAACAATTTCTAATTCGTATTATGGTTGCACATACATACATATTTTATATAGATACATATTTAACACCCAGACCGACAGCCAAAAAAAAAAAATTCAGCTCAAAGATGTTGGCCGTGCCGGGAATCGAACCCGGAACCTTCTGATTGGCAGTCCGGCATGGTAACCATTACGCCTACGAGGTCTTCATTGTTAGGTACTTGGTGACAGATTTTTTCAACTTGAGGTTACAATGTTAGCCAGTCGTGCTTAATATGTTTTCTTTGTTGACTCGAGTTATTAGTTAAAAGCAACCCTGTGTTTTGCCAATATATTAAAAATATATACAGTGTAACTCTATATAACGACACTGAAGGGACTGTGCATTTTATGGCATTATATAGAGTGGTAGTTAAATTGAGACAATGTATCATTGTACGGAATACAATCTACAACAACTAGAGCCAATTGATTTCGATGCTTTCGAGAGTTTGTTGTTAAATCGAGTGACATTACATGGAGTTTACTCTGAATATGTATTTAATATGACAAAATATATTTCTAATATATTTGCTTTATGACAGAATATATTTCTAATATATTTGCTTTATGACAGAATATATTTCTAATATATTTGCTTTATGACAGAATATATTTCAAATATATTTGCTTTATGACACAATATATTTCTACTATATTTGCTTTATGACAAAATATATTTCAAATATATTTGCTTTATGACAATATATTTCCAATATATTTGCTTTACTATATCCTTTTTCCGCATCATGTTTGCTTGGTTTGCTTGTGACCGCTTGCTTTGCAGCACGCTGCTGAAACCCGCTGCGGTTGCCACGCAATATGTCACCGAGTGTGAGTTGCACCACTTTATTGTTTTTATAGAACGAACAAACGGTCACACTTACTGATAAAACGTTGAATATACGTCCAACGGGCTTCGAAGCATTACGTGCGTCATCATTGTGGACGAGATTCACACTGATCTCGTCGGTGACAGTCTGCGTGATGCTTGTATGGTGCACAAAAGAAAGTATAAGAATACTAAGGAAAGTGTTATAGCCTCTAGGAGATTACAGTACAGACATAGTACAGACATAGGAAATCCAATAATATAATAAAATAACCATGGAAAATTATAAATGAACAAATAAGATTTAATAAGAAACAGAATAACAGAAAAATAATACAAAAGATGTATACTCGTATATTGTATGGGGACCCCATACAATTTTGTCTTAGCTATCAAATTAAAATATTTAAGAGGGGCTCCCATACAACAATGGCTGAAAAAAAACGAGCCCGACTCGCACTTGACCAATTATTTCAGTAAGTGTGACCGTTTGTTCGTGAAAATTACTTTTTCTTCGCTCTGCATGATCACCTTTCTTTGTTTATTTAATATATCATCCCACTGCTGGGCAAATGTCTCTAATGACTGCCACACCTTCTTGTCTTGGGCCTGCTGTATTTGGCACATAATTCATATCTATTTTAAAACACAAAAAAAGAAAAATAAGAAAGAAGAAAGGAAAGAAAAATATTTTCTGAAGAGTGTTGAAAATTTGGCGAATCCTTAAGATATTTAACTAGATTTTGTATCGTCATAAAAAAAAGTTATTTGCCTAATTTTACTGAACCGTCGCCTTTGTTACCCTGTTTAATTGATTTACTAAATAACTTTGTATTTTGCTTAATAGGTATTTGAGTGAGAAAATTATTATAATTTTTTTTAAATTACGTTTTCTTTGTAATATGATTAACAAGATAAACTATGTATCGATAATATTACCAAATTGTAAGTCATAGTTTTTATATGTCAGTTGTTACTAATAATATAAATAACACTTTATATTTCAGAATCATCAACAATATTAAATTGAATTTTTTATTAAAATTTCTTTCGAAATTACATATTAACATAACATTTTTCACCGACTAAGACTCGTTAAATAAATATCCATAATTTTAGAATACTATTTAAACATATAAAAGCTGCATTCATTAATTTTTCTAATTCTTCAGAAAATAGTTTTATTTCTTTGCTTTTATTGTTTAACTAGCCGCTAATAAAGCCCCGAGATGTCAGTGATCACACCCAACTACAAATAAAAAAAAAATGATTTTTTTATTCTGTTGATACATTTTGTACATATTATGTACAGCATACCCGCGGGCTAGCTGCCTCCACCAGAACATAGTCCCGGAACAAGTACCAAGACTTCAGGACTACATAAGGATGGCTGAACAGGAAACGGATATGACTTGTGATGAAGGTAAAAACTGACTGTTAAAAAGGATTTTGTTTAATTTTTTCACGGATAATTTATATTTATTATTTTTTAATTTATATTATTTATTTATTATTTAAATCTCTAACGCAAAAAAGCAACGAGGTCTTAAAAGTTTGACGTGTCTTTGTGTTTGTGTGAGTGTATATCTGTCTATAGCATTGTAGTTATGAAACGGTGAAACTCTCTCAATATTATTTTTGATTTAACATAACATTATTTTAATTTATCCACTGCTATTTTGTATGCTATTTTTTATTAGGACACATACACACGGCTTGTTAGTCCCATGTTGAACCATTTCTAGTTTGTATTACGGTTGCTAACACAACTGATATATTATTACATCCGCTTTTTAATCTCTTACGCAAAAACGACGAGGTGTCATATGTTTGATGTCTCTCTCTCTCTCTCTCTTTCTGTCTCTCTTTCTGTGTGTAACCAAGATGCCCACCGTTACAAAATGGTAGATCACAAAATTTTTCGCAATTTCCCAATTGTGGTGGGTATCAATTGAAAGAGCTTGACTCGTAGAATACATACATATTTCATACATACAATATATCATAGATATTTGAAATCCAAAATGGCTGTCACCTCAAAAGTTTGTCCGGGGTTATCTATGGGGCTAACCAGCCGTGTGAAAAAAATGAAAAATACACTTTTATGTTTTTTTATTGTCTTTGTGTCACAAAATAAATGTTTCTTTCTTTCTTTCTTTCTTTCTTTTTATGTCTTCCGTGTTATGTAATATTGCAGTGCTGCAGCTATCTCCACTGTCGTCTGGTCCGGCGCCCTCCTCCCCGCTAGACGCGACAGCACTCAGCACCGAGATAGAGGAAGCTCTCGACATGATCAGCCAGGACGGAGTGAGTAGCATTAACATATCATCATCATTAATTTATTTAACGACCTCGACGCCCCTAGCGGGATGTCAGTGCAGGTCTCATCACCCCTGACTTCAAATTAGAAATTAGAATTTTCGCGTAGAAAACGGTCACAGTTACTTCTTATTCAAAGTTGGAATAAGTCCAACAGTTTCGGTGCACGCGCGGAGCTCGTCGGCGGCGGTCCGTGTAACATTCGCCCCTGAAGATGGTGCTCGGAAAGCACCGAAACTGGTTGGAAAGTTGGAATAAGTCCAACACTTATTCCAACTTTGAATAATAAGTAAGTGTGACCGTTTTCTACGCGAAAATATTAAGATGCCTTACGTGAACAGTTTACAATGTTTAATAGAAATTAGAAATTAACGACCTCGTTGGCGTAATGGTTATTTATGACCGATGACAGAGATGTATGGAAAAAGCGTGCATACTGTACCAACCCCACATGAAGTGGGATAAGGTGAAGAAGAAGATGGCGTAATGGTTACCATGCCGGACAGCCAATCAAAAGGTTCCAGGGATAATGCAGCTTCCCAACCCAAGTATTGTAAATGTTTGTATTGTGTTGTAAATGTTTGTATTGTGTGTGTACACAGGATTTCATGGACGGCATCAGCGTCCCGGAGGGTGCACGATGCGAGCTGTGCGACTGGACAGGCCCCTGCTCCATGTTCTACTACCATGTTAAATCGGTGAGTCCCCATAGCACAAAAATACAAATACAAATTATCTTTATTTGACACGGTAAATAAATAAAACTCAACAAAATTTTATGGAATCCAAAGGCTTCCAAACTAGCACAAGCAGCCCACTATTATACGTTCCCACTGCTGGGACTCAGGGCCTTTTCTCACGAAGAGAGAGATATAGCCCTTAATTCACTACGCTGGCCAAGTGCGGTCTAACGGATGACCTACCTCTGATATTGCAGTCCTTAAATGTGTCGGTTTCCTTCACCGCAAAGCGAGTGCAAATCCATACATAACTTGAAAAATAAGTCATTGGTGTAGGGTCGGGATCGAAATCGGGCCATCTGATTGAGAAGCAGACGATTTTTACCACTGAGCCACACTAGCTTTTTAGTTCAGACCAGCACGCGCTGTTCGTCAAACGCAAACCATGCTGCCATCCGTCCCTGGGCTCTGTATTTTTAATTCTAGTTTTTCTAATTTAGACATCCCGCTAGGGGCGTATTGTGCATTCCCCCCTTACCAGCCTACACAAGCCAACCGAGCTCCTTGAAGTAACGGAGCACAGCCCTGGCTCGCTGGCATACCTGTTCCACCCCTGTTGCGTCAGATGGTTTGTTTGTTTGAAGATTAGCAATGGAAGGCGAACTTTCATCTTGAGCTGCTATCATCAGGCCGTAACTCCTTCTGGTTTGTTTGGTAGCCTCACAGTGCAGTAGCACGTGTTCTACCGTTTCATTTTCCTCCAGACAGCCCCGACATAGAGGGCTGTCCGTCGCTCCTATTTTATGTTGGTGGTAGTTGAGATCTCAGTGGCCGGTAATGATGCCGACCATCATACGGCTCTGTATTACAATATGGGGACCTAGTTTGAGGTGATAGGCGTTATTGAGCTTCCTTATGAACAGAGGACACTTATTTTGTATTTCTACTTTGGTTTATATATTAATTATAGTCGGGAGCAGAAAAGACGCCATATTCCTTTTTACATTTTTATTGTAATAGTGATGGGTAACACCGACAAGTTGAGCATAGATAAAAAAGATAATTAGAGATGGGAAACTATTCGACTACACTATCCAACAGGCGTAAAGTTCTCAACCTTGATGTTTGTCGGTGCAGCATCACGCGGCCAGTGTATGGAGACCTAGTTTGATGTGATAAGCGTAAGGTTCTGAACCTTGATGTTTGTGTGTGCAGCATCACGCGGGCAGCATCCTGGTGGCGGAGCGGGCGGGCTGGTCGCACGCGGTGTCGCTGGGCGCGGCGCGCGGCGGGCTGAGCGCGCTGGCCGAGCACGCCGGCACGCTGTACGTGCTCCGCGTGCTGTGCCGCGCCGCCTCGCGCCTGCACGCGCGGCTCACGGTAACGTCCTATCACTCCACTCTACACATTTTACGACGACCTCGTTGGCGCAACGGTTACCATGCCGGACTGCTAACCAGAAGGTTCCGGGTTCGATTCCCGGCCCGGCCGACATCTTTGCGCTTAACTAAATTTGTCGGTTGTGGGTCTGGGTGTTAAATATGTATCTATATGAAATATATATGTATGTATATGTAGTATATCAGTTGTGTTAGCTACCATAACACGAACTTAAAATGGTTCAGTATGGAGTTAACCAGCCGTGTGTGAAATGAGTCCAAAAAAAAATCCTTCCTTCATATTACGAATAATTAAGACTCGAACGCTTCTTGTTACTATGGGAGATGAAACAAGACTTAGTTTCCATAAAGGGCTCAACTCACTTTTTGTGGGACAGCTATTTTACAGATCCTTAACAACCCTTATCTATTGTTTAAAACAAAAACTACGGGTGCACGTGTTTTATGGGGGCGCCTAATACTTTTGGCCAAGGCTCTATATAGTCTCCTTCTTATCCCATTGTTGGGTAAAGGCCTCCCTACCCTCTTTCCATTTGTCCATATTTAGCGCCATTATGGACCAATCAATCCTCCTTATCCAATTGGATTAGACAGGCTTTTAATAATAATAATATCCTTCGATGGTCTGTTCACCGAATCGAGCAATTATATTTACTCTTTACAGCTGGGCATTTGATCAGTAGGGCACGTAACCACATGAGTTAGCGGCACTCTGGTCTAAGTTGGAGCATGCCTAGTTTGGAATATCTAGCTGTCGTATCGAATGTCGAGGCTCCCGACACTGTTAGATGTCTTACAACTTGAAGATGGTTTCTAGCCAAGCAAGCGCTAGGAAATGCCCTCCCACATAAAACATTTGAAAGTCCATGAATTCTCACTTGCAGAATCAAATGAGTGTGAACAATAGAAAACATAATTTTAAATGTTTTTTTCATTGATGCAAGCTTATAGTTCACAAATCTGCCAGAAAAAGTTAATGAAACATGGATTGATATATTGAATCTGAGAAAAAAAGTAGCCTTTGTTAATCCATGGTGCTTTTTGCAAACCAACTTACAGCCAAATGTACCACAGTTTGTGCGTGATGATGTAACATGAGTACAGAACTAGGTATATAATTCGAGTCTATAAAGAAAACATTTATAGCTTCGTAGATACTATATAGTTCTACTTAACATCCTTAGGCACAAAAAGGTGGCGGTATACGGTAGATGTACCTTAAAGCACGCACTAAACGTTTTGCTCCCACCTTTGTTTTCCGAACCGCCAATCACTGGAATTCCTTGCCTGTTCTCCCGTCCGTTCTCGACTCTCTTAAGATCCGTCCAATACAGTTTTATTTACTTATTCATTACATTTATTCATCTTTCAGATGTTGCCAAAAGATATGGAGGCAGAAATTCAACCGACTTACGGGCGCTTAACGATCTATAACAAAGTAACAGGAGAGCCTTTCACTTGGGAGGGAGAGATCTCCCACACACTATCTGACGACGACGAAACCGAACCAATCCTGCTTGATCTGGATCAATGCGGATCAAAACCTGAACAAAATGGATTGAACAAACAAAACCGAGACGTCCATGAATCGAGAAAATCGTCGAATCAATCCGGTCCAAACCTGTTTAATCTGGATGAAACTGGATCACATTTCGAACAAAATGAATTGAACAAACAAAACTCAGACTTCAGCGCGTCAAAATGGCTAGACCAATGTAAAGCTCAAAATCAAGCAAAGAATTTGAATGAAAGACAGAGCTTAGATCAAACCGGATCAGGCTATCCTGACTGGGATCAAAACAATGTAACTCAAATATATCGATCTAATAATTACAGTTTGGACGAGGTCGACCAAGCGAATGGTATAAACCTGGATCAAACCAGTTCAAATACATTATACCTCAGTGAAAGCTATTCGGATGGATTGAATGTGGATTTGTCCAGTTTGGACTTGTTGCCAAACAGTGCTAATTTGAAATTAGTGAACGGTGAATGGGTGGTGAAATCTGATGCTAAAGTGGTTGCAGGACAACCGGAATTAGATAATATAGAAATTGTTATATATGTACAGATTCTACAGAACGATGAGTAGTGTGCTTTTTGTGCAATATCCGCTACTCATTTCACAGGCTGTACAGATTTTGGGAAAGATAGAACTAAGCTTAGAAAAATGTTTTGAGGGTACTAATAGTTTTTTTTTGGACGGCCCATTTCGAAATTTCTGAAACTGATTAGTATTTTTTATTATATTTTGTTAAAAAATAGTAGTTTCCTTTGAGATTGTCTTCATGCTTTTGTTGTTTGTATTAATTAGTACATAAGATTTTTCTTAACCCTTACTCATAGTTTTTTTTGCACGGCCCATTTCGAAATTTCTGAAACTGATTAACTGATTAGTATTTTATTATTATTATTTTGTTAAAAAACAGTAGTTTCCTTTGAGATTGTCTTCATGCTTTTGTTGTTTGTATTAATTAGTACATAAGATTTTTTTTTAACCCTAAGCAGACGGTTTTCAGATACGCCTTATTTATGTTGTTAACATAGTATGTTAAGTTTAAGTATTTATATTAGTTATGTGGGGTTAGTGATAACTTTAGCAAATGTTTCTAAATGTGGCTTTTGTATGTCTAGATAAGTGGTTCTCAAAGTGATCCAGGTGGACCCCCAGAGGTCCAAGAGTCTCATGAGGGGTCCACATCGGTGTGACAAATAATGGGGGTGTAGTGAAAGTTTTTAAGCGGGGGTTTGCAAATGGTCTATAACAATAAACAAAATAAAATATCACTTGCTTCTCCTCAACGTTTGCCACGTAGAAAAGTATTCACAATTCGTCGAATAAAAGTTGTTGGTTTAGAATCTAGACCATACAACAAATTTTGTTTTTCTAGACTCAGAGGTTCTTAAACTTTTATTGTATGTATGTATACAAGATTGATTAAAGCCATCTTTAAAAAGTTCAGCGCTAGTTACCCGAACCTTTTATAAGATTTTTCGTAAATGTTCGAATGACACAAACGAACGATGCGACACGTTTTACCTATCATGCATAAGTTGCGTCCATCAGAAACATATTGTGAAAACTTTAAGTATTAAGTAAATATCTAAGTTTTCCTCCTAAAACTAGATATTTTAGTGAAGTTAAGAATCAAAGTGATATTAAGAAAGCCCTTTTTTATACATTTGTTTTTTTATTTAATGTTTATAAAGTCACACTTCAAAGTTTAGAATACTAATAATGATCTTACTGTAGCTCTCTATTTGTCTTTCGTTTGTTGTTCCTAAAAACTAATTGCTTGCCATATTTATTATTGTTACCTATATGAAAAAAATATAATAACTAAAAGTTTTGAGACTGATAGTGGTCCTACTGTAGATTATAATAAGGTACCAAATGAATACTACTTATAGCTTAGAAAGTTCTAATGTGGATCATCATGATCATCATTATTTTTTGTGATAGTGTATCACATAAATAATTTATAGATAAGTATATTCCTAAGATCTATATTTTAAGAATTGTTTAGTATATATAAGTTTTTTTTAAGTTATGATTATTCTGATACAACATAAGCTGAGGCTTTTTTGTTGTCGGTACATTTTTTTCTCTGTCTTGTTTCTTAAGAGTTTTTTTAGTTCCTAATCAAAGTTGGAATAATAGTATAATCATGTTGATTTTTTTGTAAGAAGTTGATTTTTTCTTGTGATTCTATTTTTGATATTGTTCTTTGTTTTGTAGATTTCCAAAACAAGGAACAGTTATTTTCAAATTGTTTTCTTTTTAATCATTAGTTGAGAAGTTTGTTTGTGTTTAAACTTAATTTGTTTTTCTAAGTCTTATGATTTTTAAGACTATGATTAGTGCCATAAATAGCATATTATGCACATTAAAATTCGTACTACCATTAAAGCAAAATACATTACTATTTTTTTAATATACAGGTGGCTAAAGGTAATCGCACATTGGTCAGTCGAACGAATCGAATAAAAAAAAGGTGAAAAACAAAGGCACTGTATTTCCGAATATGTGAGTGCCAAAATACATATTTTTTACTATTATTTTTTCTAAGTAAGTGCAATTTATGGTTAACTGCTTGTAAGAAGCTACTAAAAAAAATGTTTGTTACTTTTTAGTGTTAGTATTTTAAGAAAAAGTTCCTGAAAATAATGTTGTGACAAAATCATTGTCTTATCGCTACTCTTCTCGAGTGATATCTTGTTATTTTTTAAGGTTGATTTTTTGGAAATATTAAAACGAAACTGTTTATTAAAATGTTGTTTATTTTATATAATTTAAATAGGTAGATAGTTTTTTTATAGTACGCGAATATATGCTGTTACAGAAGATAAAGCACCTATTATAGCTTAAAAATAAGTTGCCTTAATCGCTGACAATCTCATCCAGGCAAATACATTTCTATAAACAATAGATTTATATTAGAGGTAACTGAGTTCTAGATTCTTCTGTCTCGATTTTTCTTCTGAAGGGATGAACAGGGTTTGTGCTGGAAACAAATGATACCAATCAGTTAGACGTAGCGTATGTAGCTCGACCTACTACGATGATCTGACGCGATCATCGAGGTTAAACAACGGTCGATGCGGAAAGTCTTTGGATGACCCAACCAAAGACTTTCCGCATCGACATATTGACTTTCCGCATGGACACATATTATGGATAGTCTTGTGCATGGTCACCCGACCATATAAAGATAAAGATAAACCATTTATTGATAATTGTACAATTATACGTCAAAAATTAAAAATGTCAGTATGAATATAAATTTAAAAAAAGAGACTATCAAAGTCAAGACTATCCAAAATGTCAGTTTTAACTGGGCGTTCAGATGACACTATAAATGGTAAGTCACGATTGTAAATCTCCGTACAAACAATCGTTAAGCTATTCTAAGTCCTTGGCCTGGATTGCTTGAAAATCTAGACACCTGCCCAAGTCTGTAAAAAAAACTAGCATTGACGCCATTTATAGTAAAAATGACTTCAATTTTTAGCCACAACTTATACTGGTCTGTAGTACATGTCAGACTAAAGATCAGTCAAGTCAGACCTTTGACTTGTCATTGAAAATGGTATTTTTGTTATAGTTGTGACTAAAAATGGAGCTCATTTTTACTAAGAACGTCATGAATTGCGAATGGCTTTCAGACTCAGCCAGCAAAGCTTGGCCACTAAGCTCATACAAAGGAGATTTACCTTGTATATAGATGTATTTACTGACCTTTCTCTAACGACATCTTTCTGTTTGAGCGTGTTTTCCAGTGCCTCTCTAAACGATACAGCTTTCTTTGTGAACGGCCTGTCCTTTAATTCTGTGTTCATTAGTTCACATTCCTAGAAAGAGACAGATACACATTTAGATAGATACACGCTGTGGCGTCTCTACACTTATTGCTCGCTACCCATCAGAGCGCTCGTTCTGAATCGCGGAAGCTGTATTAACAACGCGCGTACGACTGGTCCTAGCTACAATGCATGACCGTCAGACGGCCGTCTCCGGACACAACATCTGTCCGGGGGGATATCCCTTTGCTAGATGGAGGCAGACCGTCGTTGCTCCATAACGCGATCTTAAAATAACACCACTGGAGAATATGCCCCTAGCACAAGTTTTTATGAGTTTTGGATTACAAAAAGCTACGTAGCATAAAAACATAAGCAGCCCTCGATACGTTCCTTATACTGGGACTCGGAGTCTTCTCTCACGAGAGATATGTCGATATAGCATGTCTTCGGATATTGTGGTCCAAACCCTGAGTCTAGCCTTAAAGCTGGCGGTGCAAGGTGCATCCCGGACAGTCGCGGGTACGCGGTTGTAGATCGCGGGCCCCAACAAGTACGGACCTCTCCAATTTAACAAATCTGTGGCGTCTCTGTGCACGCTACCAATCAGAGCGCTCGTTCTGAATCGCGTAAGCGGTATTTACAACGCGCGTACGACTGGTCCTAGCTACAATGCATGACCAACGGACGGCCGTCGCCGGACACAACATGTGTCCGGAGGATATCCTATTGCAAGATAGACGCAGACCGTCGTCGCTCCATAAGCACCGGCGTTTTCAGCTACATCTTTCTCACATTGCTACGTAAATCCTACGTTTAGCGTTCCTGCGTTGAAATAATTCATAGACCATATCATTGATGTAGGATTGGTTACGACGGCTTTTACAGTAAAAGTAGGACCCGGTTTGGCCAGTTCAAACCTTACTGGAATGTCGATCACAATTTTCTACGACTAACTACGAATTATTATATCTTACCAAGAACTTCTGATTATCCCTGATTTGCCCAGTAAGGTTGTTCCTATACTCAATCTGTCTCCTCAGTTCATGTTTGGCGCTATCCAACCTCCTCTGTAGCTCGTCATGCGCCGTCCTTTTCACTCGTTCCATGCGCTCGCGCCGGTCTAGCTTGTCTCGCTCTATCGCTGCTTTGCGCTGCTCTATGTGTTTTTGGTACTCTTTGGCTGCTTGCTGGAAAATGTGATAAATTTACAAACATATTGGGTAAGTGTGCGTAAAGAATGAAGGGTTATCGCTTTATTTAACTGCGATATTGTGGGCCTTATATCCCTGTAGGCCTTATATTACTACTAACTACTACTATTTAAATAATTTAAACCGGGATAAAATAGGTTCCTTCTAGGCAAGCGTGATACATCTTAGACCACAGTCAAGCTTTACATCAGGCAAGCTGCGGTCAAACTTAAGCCTATTAATCATAAAAAAAGTAACTTATATGTTAATCCAAGGTAACCTATCTATCTCGTAACCTATCTTCATAGTAAATCTCAAAATCGGTCCAGCCGTTGGAGCGTGAAAGAGTAACATAGATTTTGAAGTTATTCACGGAACCCATATTTGTTTTCGGGGTAAAAAGTAGCCTATTTCTTAATCCAAAGTCTAACCTATGTTCACACCAAATTTCATCAAAATCGGTTCACCCGTTCCGTTCACTTACTAGTTTACTTAGCCGATTTAACCAGGGATCAGAATACTAGAGAGGATTACTGATTGCCATACTATCTTAATTTTTGTGTACAACTTACCTCTTTCCTCGCTCTCCTATCTCTATCTACCTCTCTCGCTCTAACATCAGCCTTTTCTTCCGCTGCCCTCTTCCACTCACTTGCTATTCTGTCAGCCTCTTCTTCCATGGCCGAGGCTTGTCTTCTCTCTCGGTTGTAGTAGTCTACAAAGATTTGCTTCTCCATTTGAAGGTTTTTCTGCAATAGGGTATAGGAGTCAGCCATACAGTGTAACTGATTAGTATTTATCCTTATGAGCCAAGCTCTGGTGTCGAGAGTTTTAAGCCGCCCAAAGGCCTCTAGACTAGGCTTCAAGTGTAGCGTGAATAATCTTTTAGTTTCCTTCTAGGCAAGTGTGATACATTTTAGACCACAGCAAAGCTTAACATCAAGCATGCTGCGGGCAAACTATATTATACACCATAAATAAAATATGGAAAAAAAATATTTCGTGTCTTCCGACCTACGGTAGCGCCCAGCTGAAAATGCAACTTTTTATTGACCGTTGTTTAACCTCTATGATCGCGACAGAACACCTCAGTTAGCCGAGTTCAGGCGCTACTACATATAGTTATTCTTATTTGTTATAGTTCTAGATAGCGTGATTTTGTGACGCTGCTTGCATTAATGAGGTCTAGCCAGACTTGAAGAAGAGAATTAATGATGTTGCTTCTTAATTATTATTGATTTGCAGAATATAAAAATAAGATATTTTTTTTATAGCAATATAGTATGTAAACTATATTTAGTTACCATCTGTATCCTATTTCTTTCTCTCTCTAAATGCAGCTCCTCGAGCGCGGTTCGTATGGTCTCATTGTCTATCTCCCTCGCTCTCGCCTTCTCGCTCCTCAGTCTGGCCATCTTCTCCTCGTGACCTTCGATGAAGTTCGTTTTGTTCTTCTTCTGCTGTTCTTTCTTCCTTTTTATTGCTAGAATACAAAATCAGGCGCTGTATAATTTGAAAGATTTAGTTTACATGTAGGAAAAGATTTACGAATCAACAAAATGTCTACACTTTGCGTTTTCTAAATGTATTATTTTTGGACTTACAAACTTAATTTCAAAGTATGACTTTTGGTTCTTCTTTATTTAATGCAAGGTTAAGTTTTTTACTCAAAATCTTGGAGTAAAACTTTGCTATTGTGTTGCTTACCATCAACCTAACTATGGGCATGTCTTGTCTCTCTTTATCATTTTTGTAATAGAAAAATATTCACAAGTTACCATCATAATGATCTTGCTCCATCTTCTTCTTCATCCGCTCTAGCCGCCGATTCTCTTTCTCTCTCTCTTCTCTAATGGCCTCCTGTCTCTTTCTATTGGCACTCGCTATCTGCTCGTCGTATGCTCGCCGCCGGTCCAACATCTCCTGTTGTCTTCTGTAAGCGTCTGCTCGCTCTTTCTCTTCCTGAAAAAAGAGAAGAGTACTTTAGCTAGTCTATTTATTTGCTGGTAGAACTTTACCTATCTTCACTGTATTAAAACTTTCGTAAGGCATATTTGAATAATGTTTGTATAACCGGCTATCACTTACGTGCACTGATCAGTGCAGGGCCACCCGTCGCCGCAGACGAACGTTGGCTGTGTTCCTGCCCTTGAGAATGGCACACTGATTGTGCTGAAACATGTCCCGCTTATACCGACAATATTAACGTAGGTGACAGTCGGTTATACAAACATTATTAAATATGCCTTACAAAAGTTTTAGTACAGTAAGTTTAAAAAAAGTGAGAATGTTCACAAAAAAAAATAACCAATATGAGTATTTAATATCTAATGATAATGTCGTTTACTGCCAGAATATAAATGCCAAAAATAAAGAACCCACCTTTGCTCTGACATCTTCTTCCAGTACGTGATGCCACATCATATCGATCTCATGGTCTTGCTCCTCAATGTTCTTCTTTTCCATCATCTGCAGCTTCTGTACCTCCTTCAGCTTCTTCTCGTCTTCTCTGGTGCACATCATCCCTTTTGACCTGAAAATTATTAGTCGCTTTTTGTTACACAATTACCTTGAAGGATAAGTTTGTTGTAACCTAAAAATCAGTTCAAATACTATGACACGTGGGTCGTGACGTCACTAGAAACGTGTGCTACAATTTGAAATAATTAACGTTAAAATATAACTGAAATATGCTTGCTTATTACTGCTTGGCTATTAAGTACTTCGTCTTGATAAATAAAAAATTAATACTCACATATTTCGAAATCATATTATGGATAGATTCAAAACTAGTTCTCAAAACTAATTTTATTGGAACATCTCAAGTTTATTTACTAAATATATAAAAACAAACGTTCGTCATGGTAAGTCAACTTGATGGTAAACATCACGCTGACCCATTTCAACGGCACCTGGCACCCCGAGTTTGCATAGCAATACTAAATTCGGCGCTCCCCCTGAGCTGCTGTTATTCTTGCCATTGCCCTGCTTGTAGACGAAAAAAGAAGTAAGCAAGAGTGCGCAACGGAGTTGCATAATATTATACCACCGTCTCCGTTCCATTACAGAACGAGCAGAAACTCAGCGAAGAGACAAAGGTACACAGTCGAAATCCCTAAGTTTCGCACAAGCCGCTTTGCTTCTACCTTTCTTGTGAGGACTGTAAAACTTTAGAATTCTCTTTCCGAGTCTCTGTTTCCTGAGAAGTCAAATCTTCAAATCCAGAGTTAATAGGTATTTTCTAGGTAAGCGTGTAACATCGTAGGCCATAGTATTGTTTAACACCAGGCAAGCTGTGATCAAATGCAAACCTAGTTATAAAAAAAAAACAGAAAAGCTAGAACACAATAGTGTTTGCTATTTACTCTTTGGAGGCAGAATAACTAGAAAAGATTTGGTTCTTGTTTGGATATTATGCATACTACTCGCACTAAAAAAAAACACGTTTTGTATCCGTACTCACAATTTTTCTCTCTCCAAAGCCATCAAACACGTCCTCAACTTTTCATTTTCAATCTTCTCCAAATACTCTCTCTTCTTTCTTTTCTTCTCTTCACAATAATTACATTCTTCTCTTTCTTTCTTTCTTCTCAATTCTTCTTCTAGATTTTCTTGTTCTTGTTCTAGAAGAATTTTTAAGCGTTTTCTTCTTTGTCATAGTTGTGTTTCTTCTTCGTTAAGCATTTCTCTCACTTTCTCCGATGTACGGTTTTCAATTAATCTGTGACATAGAAAATTAAACTGGTATTCGGTAACAATATTAATGCTATATTTTTTTTATTTCATGAATCTCTTTACCAATTTTCATTCCAATCGGTTTGGCCTTCAAAATGTTACATACCACCTTTATTATGACGACCTCGTTGGCGTAATGGTTGTCCATGCCGGACTACCAATCAGAAGGTTCCGGGTTCGATTCCCGGCACGGCCAACATCTTTGAGCTTAACTAAATTTGATGGCTGTGGGTCTGGGTGTTAAAAATGTATCTATATAAAATGTATATGTGAGTATAATTGTGTAGTATATCAGTTGTGTTAACTACCTTAATACGAACTAGAAATGGTTTAGTATGGGGTTAACCAGTCGTGTGTGAAAAGTGTCCTAATATTTATTTATATATTAAAAATTTCATAGCATTATTTGAATAATCATCATTCACAGTTGATTTTATTATATTGCTGAGTATAGGCCTCTCTTCTGTAATTTCATCTGGGTTTCACGCGCGACAACTATAATGTCATCGACCCCTATTGTGGCTAGACGACCGACCAATAGGATAATTAAGATTAAATATTCAAATTTATCGAATTCAATACCCCTGAAGATCGAATCAGATTCGATACTCGATATCGTTTAGGTACTACAATCAAGATTAATTGTTATTAAATACCTTTCTGTTCTTTTGAAACATTTGTATATAAATTTACACAAAACAAAAGTTTTAATTAATCAATGAGTGCTACGGGAACCGTGATTGATGTAGCTTTTAAAATACCCCAATAAATTACTAACTGATATTCTTTAAATCCAATTACTATTGTACATGTCTAAGTTTATTGAGGTGTAACAGTGAAACAAGCTGATTTATTTTACTATTATAATACATAGAAAACCAAATATAAGTGTATATTTAAATATATGTTTTTTTACTAATTAGTTGTAACTAAGAATTTGAAACCGAGCTTTGAAATTTTTAAAAAGCTAGTGTAGTGCGGTGGTTCAAACGTCTGCTTTTCAATCAGACGGTCCCTGGTTCGATCCCAGCCCTACACCAATGGCTTGTTTTTCGAGTTTCGTGTGGTTTTGCACTCGCTTTACGGTGAAGGAAAACATCGTGAGGAAACCGACATTGAGGACCACAATATCCGAAGACGTGTGTCATCCGCCAACCCGCACTTAGCCAGCGTGGAGGATTATGGCCTATATCTCTCTCCTCGTGAGAGAAGGCCCCGAGTCCCAGCAGTGGGAACGTATAGTGGGCTGCTTATGTTATGCTTATGCTATTTGACATTTGCCTAACCACACGAATTAAGTACTCTCTGGTCTAAAGCCTGCTTAGTCGAGACTAACTTGCCCTATGCTTGGCAACACATTTTTCAACTTAAGTATAGTTGCCAGTCAGACGAGTACTAGAAAATGCCCTACCATCATGCTTTGGTTTCTTTACCGAAAACTCAAGCACATTCGCGAGGTTCGAACTCTCGTCGGAATTACATGACTTAATTCCCCCGGCCCCTTTCCATTACCGAACGAGCAGGGAGACTGCTAGGAGACACCGATATACAGTGGAAATGCCGAAAATGCGTACTAAGCGATTTGCTTCCACGTTTATAGTACGGACGGCCAAACTGTGGAACTCCTTGCCGGAATCCCTGTTCCCACTGAACTACAACCTGACTGTCTTCAAGACGAGAGTGAACCGGTTTCTTCTAGGCAAGCGCGTTTCATCTTAGACTGCAATATTACTTAACATCAGGTGAGTTGTGGTCAAGCGCAAGCCTATTAAGCATAAAAAAAAAATACCTTCGGGACGTTAGGCAGCCGTATGCCCGACTGAGATGTCATAGCTTCAAAAATTTGAATAAATGATACCTTTGTAAATGCAAAGCGTCATAATCCACGACGTCGCCGATTTTTTTCATATTCTCAACGTTTACTGAAGATTTCATTTCTAGCCGCTGTCGCTCCTGAAACCCAAAAACGAGACTGATTACGTAAACTAAGTTTGAAATGTCATTATGGGTGTATCGAAATAGACTGTAGACACAGGACCACAAAATGATTTACACTAAAAATATTAAAATTTAGATTTTTCAAATGCATATCAAAATGTCTTTATTAGCAACACAATATTGAAATATAGATGAGATAAAAATATAATTTATGCATTAATATTTTGTTCATTTTAATATTGTAGATCAATGACATTAGAAATAACTTTATGTCCTACAAAAGGAAGTCGCTAGAGAATTATTAATGCAGAAAATAACTATTTAAAGAAGTACAAGTACATATTTTATAGCTAGGCGGCTTTGACGAGCAGGAAACAAAACTTACATGAGTAAGAGACACTCTGACCAAAGGTGAAGCATATCTAGTCTGGAATAACTGGCTCACCAGCATGCTGGCAGATCACACCGTTAGAAGCTTGGAGACTAATCTTGAGGGTGGTTGCTATCCAGACGAACACTAAAACTCCCTACAGCCATACCACGGTTTCCTCACGATGTTTCTCTTCACCAAAAGTTTAAGCTATTGCCGGGGATCGACTCTATGTCCTGCGAGACGAAAGGTAGTTGCACGCCACTTAGCTGTAATCTCTTCAAAATAACACGACAAAAGAGTTTCACTCACAATCCAAAACTGTGATGGGTGTCCGAAGTAAACAGCTTGCTTATTCTTCAACTTCGTTAATCCAACCATGATTAGCACTGAACCTGATTTGTCAATTATAATAAAGAGGTCAACAAGTTTATATATATGTATAATAAAGAAAATACAAGATTCGTTTCTATTAAAGGTGTTATTAAGAAAATGTTTGTACAAAAACTAGTTCAAGAGACTCGTAACTAACGAAACAAGACGACCGATTTATTGATCCAACTTGTTGCGTAGACATCTTTATAGACTAGGAGTTAACCAACAACGAGATTAAGGTCCGTTTATAAAATAATTTGTCGTGAGGGTTTATTTCGTGGAAGAAAATTTGTCTTTAAAGTATGAACATATCTAATATGTAAGTTTTGATATCCTCGATCTTTCATATTCACAAGAAAAATATAGGCTTAAACTGTTACTTGTCTAGACGATTTGACTGCTTTGGTAATCCAAACTAAAAAAATGGGATTTACATTAATTTTATTTTGGTTTCAAATAAGTAACTTGTAAGATTTACTATTTAATTGGCATGATAAAAAATTAATTACATATATTTTAATGATCGTACGTATACTTTAAGATTTGAATATGTTCGCATTATGTTATTTCTTTTTTACAATAAATGGGCTTGCGCTTGATCACAATTCACCTGATGGCAAGCGACATTATGATCTCAGCGCGCTTACCCAGAAAAAACCGGTCCCCTCTTGCTTTGAAAACCGGCATATGAACAGGGAACTTGGCAAATATTTTTTTTATTATTTTATTCCTTCTTTTTACCATAGCTTTTCTGTCCACCACCTCTTGTAGGAGACCAGAAGTATGCCTCTGCTCCTCTGAACCCAGTGAGTCTCGTAAAATTTTACAGCCTTTAATTTATCTTTGGAAATTAAATTTTGTGCCGCAGCGGCGTCGCTACCCTATCGATTAGAGAGGGTTAGAATAATGTAACCTTACAGGTAGGTAGGTTTAATGTTCTACTTAATAAGCATTGCATAGCATTGTGAGAGAAGGCCCCGAGTTCCAGCAATGGGAACGTCACTTTGCGTTCCCACACAAGAAAAGAGATATAGGCCATAATCCACCACGCTGGCCAAGTGTGAGTTGGCGGATTACACACGTCTTTGGCTATTATGGTCCTCAAACATGTTTTTACTTATTTTCGGTTATTATTATTTAGTTATATTTTATTTATTTATAAGTTTAATTTGACTAAGTAGTCTTTTTAAGTATTTAAGTAATGCTTGTAGAGTAACTTACCTTTAACATATGTAAAGTTGCCAATAAAGGTCTGTGTTTCTGTTATGTACCTATAGGGCAAATAATCCTACACGATCATCAAAGTTAAGAAACGATCGAAGGGGCCGCCCTCTTTAGACTTTTGAGGTGTCGCTCAAAAAATCGTTTCTCATTCATCAACATTAACTATTCTGATAAAAGAAATGAAATAAAATGAAAACAAAAGTAAAAATGCGTGAACCCAAAACAAGAAAGTTAAATAAAAGAAAAGCATGAAATAGAAAGCTACTTTTTGCCTTAAGATACGCTACGAGACCCAAAGAGTACTACAATATGCTTTTACAGAGAAAAAAGAATGTAAATGAAAATCGTCTACAGAATTTGTCTGGTTGCATCCACAACTTTTCTCCATTATCGTATGCTCGTAATTAAATTTAGAAATTAGAATTGCAATGACCGGCAAATTATCCAATTGGATACGGGAATGACCCTCAGGTACAATTAATAATGTCCCCTCGTCTATTTAATTACTCGGCCACTAGATCACTAGCTCCAGTGGTGTTGTCCCGCATTCCCCCGCTATATGCAGTTTTGCGATGAGTTTGGTTAAATAGGTTGGGAGATAGGTGAAATATTTTTTTCGATTACTTTTTTATGCAACCTACAATGTGTGAGATTAACTGGGAATATGTAATTACTTGGCCATAAGTCACTAGCTTAAGTGGAGCTATCCCGCATTCCCCCGCTGCATGCAGTTTTGAGTTTAATTCAATATAGGCTAGGAGACAGATGATTTTTATTACGAACACGTTTTTACATATTTAAATTTGTATTTTTTTACCTGTGGCAGTACCCATTATTCAATTTAAAACTATTAATTTTCAGATTGAGATTGGGTTCAAAGTTTTTTTGGTATCGGATTTATTTGTATGTCTGTATCGTTCCCACGACATTCATTATCCATGTTTTCAAACATATTTGAAAAAATTGACCTACTAAATTGGTTCCGTACCTTTATCATAAAAAATGCCAAAAATCACGCTTTTGTATTGGAGCCTCCCATAAATATGTATTTCATTTTAATTTTATAATATATTTTTGAAATTAATACATGTATTTTAATTAATTTAATTTTTCAAAGGGGAATAAAACTTTTTTTTGTTCATAACCATACCGATAATAATTTTACCACTGCATTCAAATTCGAAAAATTTTGGCAATTTTTGGATAGTAACGATATAGTCCAATATCTTTCGTTTGTCCAGTCATTCGACACCTCTGTCGCTATTAGCTTAATTACAACTAATGTTTCCGGTAAATCTGTCGACACCCTGTAGGGGGCTCTTTCACACACCCCCCTAAGTCCCCTAAGTCCAGTGTGGACAATAATTGGCAAATTAATTAGGTTTGTGTAATTGTGGAAGATATTGCATTTTTCCGCGTAGAAAACGGACTCAATCCAACTTTTAACAATAATGGTAAGCGTGACCGTTTTTTGCGCGGAAATATAAAATAGTATATACTAATAGTAGTTGTAAGGCCTTACGTGAACAGTTTACAAAGTTTAATATTGCGTTTCGTTTGAAGTTCTTTTGATACTTATAATTTTTTATTACAAGTTTCAATTTATATACATTAAATTTAAATTTTATTGCCGGATAATTAATTACTTCTAATTCAATATTACTTAATCTAAATCTTATCTAAAATTAATTAAATTAAAAGTCATAAAAAATTTAAAATATCTAATATATAAAATTTCCGTGTCACAGTGTTTGTTACCGTACTCCTCTGAAACGGCTTGACCGATTTTTTCCAAATTTTATATGCGTATTCAGTAGGTCTGAGAATCGGCCACTGTATATTTAGAAATAATTATTAAGGCAAGACAACGTTTGCCGGGTCGGCTAGTATAATCTAAAAAAAACAGTGCCATTGGGAAGAGTACCTAAAATGCCAGCCGAGTTGCCTCTTTGTAGAGCAACGCTAATCCGTTAATCTATATATGTATACCTTGTGTTACATTATTGGATTTTAGAAAGGATCTGTATTATTTTTGTAAATAAAATGTATTTTTGTGACTCAGTAATAACATAGTTTCCCAAAAGTGAAAGAATTATTTAAATCGGCCCAGTAGTTTCGGAGCCCACCCGCGTCGAAAAAAGAAACAGTCAAACTTTTCCTCTTTATAATATTAGTATACATTATGAAAAAATTGAGCATCACAACAATTTTAATAATAAATTCTGGAACTATTCAGAACCTAGGAATCTGAGTTATAAAAAAGCTACGCTTCGATACTCAAAAATAATAAGTCTTTCTCAAAGGTTTCAATCTATTTAGAAACCTGTGTAAAAGGTTTAATAACACCTCAGTTACCTACGTTTTATTAGGGGCAGAAATAAGGCTTCTTTTGATTACTGTAACGCAATACCTATTAGGGTGTTTTGATATGCCGCCTCTTTAATTAAAACCAATTTATCAGGTTGAATACTTACATTTTTATTAATTCTGTTTGTTGGAAATATAGAACACCTTTTTTAAAAGTTTGGTAAAGTAATAAATAAAGTATGAAACACTGGCCAACTGCGAGTCAGGTTCGCGCATGAAGAGTTAGGGGGCAAAATAACAAGTTTTTTGTATGGGAGTTTCCTTAAATATTCATTTCATTTTAATTTTATAATTTACTTATACAATCAATAAATTATTAAATATTCTGTGGATGTTTAGAGGGTCTACCAAATGTTGTTAATAATGATCGAGTAAAAATTAAGAACCCCCCTTATTTTATATTTTATTTAATTATTTGTTTTGAAAGGTAAAAAACACAGAGTCATTTTCCATTATAGCAATATATTAAAAATATATCCACTCCATTAAAAAAAACTTTTCAATTACTCAGTTTACACTTAAACTCTGACAAATTAAGAAACTTTTTCCTAGAGAGCGATAAATCTAACTTACACAATAATCTAAGAAAAGGAATTTATGAAACACTACCAGCCAGTCCCGCAATAATCCAAGTTAGAAAGAGAAACAAAATATAGTCTATGTTACTCGGAGATAATGAAGCTTCCCAACGGTGAAAGAAATTTTCAAATCGATCCAGTTCTTTCAGAGTCTATTCGCGTCAAACAAACAAAAAAACAAACTTTTGTTGTAGTAAAAACAGTGTCATGTTCTATGAGCCCGCCATAAATACGGTACGAAAATGGGTGAAATTAACATATTCCTGTTATATTTTCCCTTTTATAAATAGCACCTTGCGAAAGCGGCTGTGATGTCGGAATTTTTAATTTTGTCAGCTTTTTCTCAAGACAATAACTTTGTTAAATGTTTGTTTAAGGTTATTTTTAGGTTAATGGCGGCGGTCGACCTTATAAAAGAGTTATAAATTAGTAGTTCTTGCGAATGCCGCTTTAATCATCTGATTTAGATGAACTAAGACTGATGATGGCTGAATAGCATGAAAATTTGAAGAGTCTACCAGCTACCGTTATTGATATATAGGAAAGAAATACGAAAAAATATTCTTAATATTTTATTTTTGCTAATTGTAGTTATACCGGCCGGCACAGGACAAACATGACTTGTGAAAGTTTCAGCTTTCAAGCTATCGCAATTTCTGAGATACAGCCTAGAAACCATCGGAGGCTCAGTAATAAGGTCTCGTTTTTAACTTTTAGGTACGAAACCCTAAAAAAATCGGTCCTCCTGCACGGGAGCTACGGTGCCACAGTCAGACACACACACAAAGTCAAACTTATAAAACTTCGTTTTTTATCGGGGTTTAAAAAGGATACATTAAATAGATAAGTGTAACAGAATGGAGTGTCAATATAGTCTCTCTGAAGGTGTCAACTTTGGTAGAAGTTAGCCGCAGGAGATGCTAAGTTGGCAGTCAGCCAATACATTAATGAGTTGCACCAAGTTTGGAGTTTGCACAGATTTAACTGAGGGAGGGAACAGCTGCTTAACTTGTTGTTTCTAAAACAGCTGCAAAGCCAAACTGGTTTTCGTTGCTTTCCTTTTCAGATTTCCATAAAAGGTAAAAACAGGAGCCTATTACTAAGCCACCGCTGACTGTCTGTCACCAGGTTGTATCTCAGAAACCGTCATAGCCAACAAGCTAAAAAAATACAAGTTACGTGTTTCCTGTGCCGCTAAAACAACAAATACTAGGAGTTGAAAAATCACAAAAAAATCAAGGAATAAAAAATATTTAAGACGTTAAACTTTAAGAATTATTCAAATCAAAAAAATCAAAATCAAATTATTTATTAGCCTTACGGCATCACGCCGTACTGGGCAAGTCAATTTACAATTTACTTAATTTCTAAAATGTATATGCCTATATTACGAGTACACTCATACACTATACACTACTAATATTATTACATAAATCTATATCTATATCTATATTTTTCTTCCATCTGGAATCGTTAGAAAGCTTTATAACTACATATAATAAGACTGCTACAAGAATGAAGATTCTGTTATTGACTGTGACATGAATTCATTGAGAGAGTAAAAAGGGTTCTTTTCGAAAAAGTGTTTAATTTTTTGTTTGAAGTCATTCAAATGTAGTTCTATAATTCTACGCGGCAACTTATTAAACATACATATTCCAATTCTGTTACCAATCAAACTTATCAATATGAATAAAAATCTGAAATCAATAATATAATACGCTATTCTATAGGAAAAGTTCGTCGAACCCCGGGGAAAACATGAAGAAGATATCATATCAGGTATTTTCTCGATTGTATACAAAATACTTTTATCTATGTGAGAATATTCCATGAACCGTAGCAGCTGTCTGTAGATGTTTGTAGCACCTCTACGAAACGTAGCAATTCGCTACGGATTTCTACGAACTAAATATACAAGAGTTTTATTGTTGCTATTGACAATATGGTTCACACACCTTTCAATAAAAAAAAACTAAAGAAAAATTGTTTCGTCAGTTCGGGACAAACAGACAGACAGACACACATACACAGAGAGAAAGAGAAGTTAAACTTATAACCTTTGTTTATGCGTCGCGATTTAAAAATACATTATTTAATTAAGATTCAATAAATTCATTTCACACTATCATTTATGGCCATACGTTGTACAGAAAATAAGTCATTAGAAACAACAGTGGTAATACGAGTACAACAAAGTATTTATTCTATACTTATAGCCCAAGAGCCCATACGTTTCTGACCTTCGTCATTTAATAAAAGCTGAAAATTGTTCTATGTGTGTCCCTAGTAGAGGTAAGAATAATCCCCAAACATGAAGCTGAGGCAGCAGTGGCTTTGGCAGATAACTGGTAACAAAGGTGTATAAAATTCCATCTCAAATTCGTTATAGTATAAAACCTGATTTTTTCACATTTGATTCATAATAATATCAAAAGTCGCGTTGCTCATTGCCAGACGGTTATTATGGTGGCAACCCTCTGCCAGACACCCTTAAACTATTATAATTTATGAGTATACTTACGTTATATTATAAAACCTAAGTTTTATATATAATCCTTTGGGGGCCTATTAATCTATGTTTACATAAAAGCCGGACAGTTTCGGTAGTTCTATCATGTTGCCAGACGCATTCAAAGTGAGCAGTTGTTCGGGGAGCAAGGAGCGTATACAGTAACTAGTGCGAGTTAGACAGAGCGCTTGGTCTAATGCAGCCCTTCACTGTGCATCCACTGTAATCAAGTATTTTTTATTATTAATTTCTTAATCAAAAAATTTCATTTTTTTTTACAGTTTGAATAACACATTTTTTATTTTTTTTAATATTTGGACATTTCACACACGGCTGGTTAGCCCCATACTGAACCATTTCTAGCTCGTATTATGGTTGCTAACACAACTGATATACTACATATACATACATACATATTATATATAAATACATATTTAACACCCAGACCCACAGCCAACAAATTTAGTTAAGCACAAAGATGTTGACCGGGCCGGGAATCGAATCCGGAACCTTCTGATTAGCAGACCAGCATGGTAACCTTTACGCCAACGAGGTCGTCAAAATAATATAAATGAAAAATAATATAAATAAAATTATTAGAGTTTCGATATGATTGAAGTTGTATTAGAACAATTTTAATGGGTATTGTTTTAAATATTTGTTATTCAAACTGTAAAAAAAAAGAATAATGAAATTTTTTGATTAAGAAATTAATAATAAAAAATACTTGATTACAGTGGATGCACAGTGAAGGGCTGCATTAGACCAAGCGCTCTGTCTAACTCGCACTAGTTACTGTATACGCTCCTTGCTCCCCGAACAACTGCTCACTTTGAATGCGTCTGGCAACATGATAGAACTATCGAAACTGTCCGGCTTTTATGTAAACATAGATTAATAGGCCCCCAAAAGATTATATATAAAATTTAGGTTTTATAATATAACGTAAGTATACTCATAAATTATAATAGTTTAAGGGTGTCTGGCAGAGGGTTGCCACCATAATAACCGTCTGGCAATGAGCAACGCGACTTTTGATATTATTATGAATCAAATGTGAAAAAATCAGGTTTTATACTATAACGAATTTGAGATGGAATTTTATACACCTTTGTTACCAGTTATCTGCCAAAGCCACTGCTGCCTCAGCTTCATGTTTGGGGATTATTCTTACCTCTACTAGGGACACACATAGAACAATTTTCAGCTTTTATTAAATGACGAAGGTCAGAAACGTATGGGCTCTCGCTCTATTACCTTAATGGAATTACGTATTAGGTATGTAGTTGATAATAATAATAGTTTAAAAAAAACTAAAAAACACGCTTATCTGGCCGTTTTAAGTGGGTCAAAATCGTGCCCAAAGAAGTCGGTTATAAACAAACATACAAACAAAAATACTAAAAAATGGAATAATTTTATCAAATTAGTGTATTGTCATCGGTTCTCAATAAATCTACAAAGTTTGAACGAAATCTGGCCGTTTAAAGTGGGTCAAAATCGCGCCCAAAGAAGTCGGTTACAAAACTTACAAACAAACATACAGGTGAAGCTAATAAAAAGCGTGTAAAAATAACTATAATTGAAAGGAATAAAGAATTTATTACCTCATAACAAACTTACATTTAATTAAAATCTTTTTTGGCCTCAGTAAAAAAAAGATCACCACCGCACCTAAATTATTTCCGCTACAATTTTATCTCCACCAAATTGGACAACCTAATTCGTGCTCAAGTAATAAGCTATTAAAGCGCTTTATAGCTTCCTTGTAAAAAAGCTTCATTCAGCGAACGAAGGCTCAGTTTACAGTTATTGGCGGCGGCATTTGTGTTAGCAATAAAAACATTGTAGTCATAATAATTTTAACTAGATAACAAAAAACGCGATGCATAAAAAAAGGAAGTCTTCGACCTAGATTTTTGAGTATGTACCTACAATACAGCTTGGTAATTGACTAGTTCAGACACGAGGCAGCGGCACTTTGGCAGAAGATGCAGCGTATTAAATCTGGTATTTATTTTAGTTTTTCTCACTAAAGGAAATCAGATCCACTGTAGCGCCGAAATGAAAATGGCACTTAAAAAAAAACAAGTCTTAAAGATCGCGTCAGATTACCTTAGTTAACCGAGCTACAGGAGCTACTATGCGATCGTTTTATGAGTAAAAGTTTCGCAAAAGACTATTTAATATTTGCTACATCAATCATTATTATATACTAACATAGTCAGTTTCCTATTACAATACATAGTGTTTGCCTTTAAGTTAACTTACGTTTAGTGTTTCAAATAATTCTTATACTCTAAAGTGTTAAATTTTTCACAACCCCAGGCCCCATAAACAAGAATGTTGATGAAAAATTCTTTGCTTTCAACGTCAAATTGAATAAAATGTTCCAAAAGAGCTCTAATAAAAAGAAATGCTCATAAAATTAATGACAGTATGCCGTATTAATGAGTATGCTCTGAAATGCTTCTTCGCGTTTCGTTCCAAATATCCATTTGGCTCTCCTTCGAACAATGCGACCTTAAGGTAAGGACGTAGAAGATACAGAGCAGAAGGCTAACTTGGCACAGATACAGATACGTCACGGAGCGATATCAGTCTGCCAACTCCTTCTTGGGACAGGGAATTTCCTGAACAGAAGCTGAGCCTTAAAAAAGTTATTCAACAATTCATCATCATGGTTTGTAACTTAGACCGATAGTTTAGCGCGCAGCTTTTTTTACCCTTGATAGGTTTGCGTTTGACTACAGCTTGCGTGATGCAAAGCTGCACTGTAGTCTACGACGTGGCACGCTTACCTAGAAGATACCTATTAAGTCTACTTTAGAAGACCCCCAGATGATCCTGACCTCAGGAAACAGCGACTCAGATAGAGATTTCTAATGCTTTGCTGTCCTCACAATAATGGTTGACGCAAAGCAATTTTAAGGCAGCAGCAAAGTGATACATTTAAGAACACGGTATTTAATCACTCTACGATATAGCAAATAGCTCTGCAATATAATTCCGCATTTTTTGCTGGAACCATCCCCCAAACAAAAATCTTTGACTTTAAAATCCAGTTAAGTAGAAAAAAGATAAAGAAACTAGTTAGACAAGATTGGTTCGGTAGCTCTCATGTGTAAGTACCTACATACAAACAGACGAAAACAAATTTGGCTCGTTAATGCAGAGAATTCGCATGTTTCGCTCGGTCGGTCAAAAATAAAGCAAGTTATCCTTTTAACAATCCACCCCTCTGTGCCGGACTCGAAAGCGCATGCGTACGCTACCCCGGCAGGGTGTCATGGCGTCCAGTGTTCGTATCGACGCCGTCGGCTGTCGCGCGTGTCCTCACCACTGCTAACCCGATCACTAAACTACCACAAAAAACACTCACCATCCAGTGTGTCAGTGCTCGTTCTAGTTCAGTGTCAAAAACTGGTTTTTACTCCACCCGCGAACCGGATTTAACTGGATCCAACCGCCGCAATCCGGTGAGTACGCGTTTACGAGTAGATCTATGATAAGCTTCCATTATAGATGTTTTACAATAAGGCGTGTGAGGTAAAAGTAACATTATTATGTAGGTGTCTGCGTCTAAAGTTGTTTATACGTTTTATCGATTCGGAAAGTTTTCGTGTTCTAGCCTGGCCCGAATATTTGACGGCGGCACGGTAATGGTTATACTTATCTGATAATAATGGTGGTATTGTTATGGTGTATTTAATTAGAGTCTTTTTGAGGTTTTATTGAACTGATATAATTGGTTTTGGTGGAATATAGTCGCGGTTTGATTGCCTTCAGTATACTATCTTGATTTTACGTCATTTGGGGTATAATTTCTAAACTGATCTATATTATGAAAAGCATATTTCATAAGCATTTTTATTAAAATGAAAAGAGTAATTGCTTACATAATGGAAGCCAGACTTTTATGGTAAGTATTATAATATTAAATTATATTTATTCTATTTTATGCATGCTTTCCATGTTCGTAAATTTTAGTAAACTCCCAAGCAAACAAAAACCTAAATAAACATCTAGCGCACGTTTTTACGACTGTACATAACTAAACAATAAAACTGATCCCAAACTACGTATTATGGGTAAGCTATGTACCTAAAAATAACATAAAAATCCAAAAACTATTCAGCGTAAAGTAGCTATATAAAGAAGCAACTTGGCAGGCATTTTGAGTTCTCTTCCCACTGGCACTGATTTTTATAGATTACATATAGTTATAAATAATTAATTATTATTTATAAAAAGCATGTAAAATATATACAACTAAAATAAATATTATATTAAAATTGTTTTACTGCCTGCACGTGAAGATTCTAATACGTATATTTCATGATTTGTCGAGGTTACAGATCCTAAGACCTAATTATTTTAAAAATATACAACCTTATGTACTGAGTAGTGTCTCAAGTTATTTGAAGCTTTTTTTATTATTTGTCGACATAGTGAAGATTCATTGATTTGTTAATAAAGATAATGGACTAAGTACTCAGTTAAACAGACAACTGATAATATACGAAAAATAACCTAATTATACAAATCCTATGAATCATTTCTTCACTTACCTAATCTGATCAAAAACATCATCATAAAGACATTGCACATACATAGCTATAAAGAGATACCTATTAAATTGAAAGACGATAAAAATATTTAAAATGCGAATACTAAAGCATTAGTTTTCATAAAAGAGTAAAAGCCAAAATGTGGGTAAAACAGAATGTCGCAAACCTCCTACATATACGAGTATTCAAACTCCCGACACCCACGAGTCATTAATCGCACGTAACTCGCTTCACTCGAGTAAGCAGGAAGAAAAAGGTTTAAAACACACGAGAAATGGTAAGCGGTAGCTTACGGAAAAAAATAAAGGAGAAAGCACCTGTGAAAGCTTTAAAGCTGAGTCCTCTGGCAGCTATGCGATTGAAACAATAGATGGAGCAGAAACTGGCACAGAATCAACATTAGCTTTGGTTTCCGACGACATGAAAGATTTTTACACTGGAATGCCTTCTTTCAACTTTTTTAGATTCAAAGTTTACCTCGAAGAGATTAGTTTTTCAGTTTTTAAATATCTTTATTTCAAAATACAAATAAACCGCAATACTAATATACTAATAAACATATTAGGATTATTCTTTCCACAAACTATAAGGAACTTTTACATTAACTTTAACTATCAAAGTAATAATTAAAGATTTTTCATGTCATAGTCTTAAAGATAAAAACCCGTATACAATAACTTACTCTTTAGTATTAGCATAACATAATTGGTTGAATTAAAATATCGATTGATCACAGCATAGCTTCACGAACAGCTGATGAAAAAGAAAACGGTAATTTACACTGAAAAGACGAGAATAATGTTCGATCAGGCTGTATCGATTCCGATCTGTTTTTAGTTTCGTTTGCAGATTTAGAGACCTTATTCCTCCTTATTGTTTGTAATATCACTCCGTTGAACATTGTTAAGTTAAATTAAAGTTAAGTCAAGCGCTAGTCAACGCTGGATTATATTTTAGAATGAAATTAATGTCGTTAAGATTTAATTAATTCTGTATTTCGATCATTTTAAAAATTGCAATACGATATAAATGTTAACTTACTCTCGAAGCTCGGATAACTAAGGTGATCTGATACGATCATCAATTTCAAGCAACGGTCTTTAGATGGGTGATCAATTGATTATGCACAAGACTGCCTTTTCAAAAGTGGCATTATCATTTGGGCGCTACCGTAGTTCACATATCACGTTAAATTGTAGGTCTCGGCTGTTAGTCATAGTACAACCAGTCATTAAGCTAAGTTCTGACATGTGTTGACAATGAATTTCTATTTTGATAATTCAATTGTATTATGAAAATTATTATAATTAATTATCAAAAAAACGGAAATTAATTTTCAATTTTGAAAAGGTTCATTCATTTTATAAATGCTCTTATGGAAAAAAATCACGGATAAGTAATCAAAATATTGCAAACATTCCCCTTTTCTTTTTTCAGCGTTTTTTAACGTGACAGACTATTACAACCTATTTGCGTTTTGCCCTTAGAATGGAATAAATTAACCGTCTGCGACGACCTCAAGTCTCTGTCCCTAATGACCTCTGAAACCTTTACAATTTAGGCAACGATTTTTATAAAAATAAGCAAACTGCTTTCTTGTTTTCAGGCTGTTACACGAAGTTTTTAGAAATCAGAAAAATTGGTGTTTCGTCGGGCAAAATTGTTTTTCTGTGTAATTAATTTTATCTACACTAATGTTGTAACATTCTACTTATGTTTCCAATACTTGACTTATAATGACTACTCTGGTACGACTGGTATAATATCCACATCGATACCGTAAAATCTCATTATAACATCGCTCGCTCGCTCCTGATTTGCCCTGCGCGCGCAGCTGCGCTGTCATTGGTTAGATTTTAATGGCGGCAAGTTCACTGTGATAATACACGTACGCGTGAATTTTTGCTCTTGTCTTGAATAGCATTAGGGAAGATAAAGTAGTGTATGCAACTGCATATAACACGGGTATTAAAACACTCGTTACTATTATGAAATTCGCTGCGCTCGTTTCATAAACTCACACACGTGTTTTAATACTGTTTAGTTATTATATGACCGTTGCATAAACTACTTAACCCATCATATTGATGTCGTGGTTTTGACGCTTAGAAATAAGTTTCATTATTCCTTTGAGTTGAGAGTTGACGACCTTCTTGGATGGTTACCATACCGGTCTGCCAACCAGAGGGTTTTGGTTTCGACGTGCATGTACATATATTATATTGATTTATTTTTAGGTCAAAATTCTTAAATCTAAAGTTTTTTTTGTTCCATGCCAAAGGCCTCCTTAGAAGGATCATGTTTTGTCTGTACCCTGCTATATTATAGTTTGCTCCTACATAAAACAAGAAAGAATTTCACGGAAAAGAGCCCCCAGCTCTTAAGTATTGAGTACTGATCAATATGTATAATAATGGAGTCAACGTTGCGTTACAAACATAATAAACTAACATTATATATGTAGAGTTTCTCCCTCGACCTACCTTCATTAACATAATTGAAATGTCAAACGGAAACTACCACCAAATGTGTATACGAGTATATCTGCTTGTAGAGTATGTTTCTTTAGGTAGGTATGGTAACAAGTGTAAAATGAAAATTTAGAAAACTTCAGACATATTTTTTTGTGGTGGCAGCCATTTTGGATTTGAAATTTATCACAATGTATCAAATCTAACTTATCTTAACTGTAATTATTAATTTAAAAATCGATTTCATTAAATTTTTTTTTGTTGTGTAACTGGCCTAGTTTTGGAGTCTTTATTTTGAAAATGGTTTTAAAACTTCTTAAGTGGATTTTGATGCTTACTATTATGTTTTAAAGACGTAATTTTATATTATTTATAAATAAATAAAAACAATATAACGGTTGATGAATGATAACACCGCGAGGTGTCGGTTTCCTGACATGTTTAAGGACCACAATATAGGAAGCGGAGCTGTGTATCATCCGCCAACCCATTCTTAGCCAGCCTGAGCAATTATGGCCTATATCTCTAGGTTCTAGGCCCCAAGCCCAAGCAGTGGGAACATAATATGTTCCCATATATATTATATTATATAGGAACGTAATGCTATGCTTATAAAAAATAAATTATAAATAAATAAATATTAGAACACATTACATATACGGCTGGTTAGCCTCATACTAACCCATTTCTACTTAGTATTATGGTTGTAAACACAACTAATATACTACATAATTATACATACATAAACATTTTATATCGATAATATACTCTCACAATCTTTTCTTTACTTAAACACATCCTAAAAAATGGAGAAGGATTATGACTTTTATTAGATAAAAACCTACACTATGCTTGAAGTTATTTAGATCTTTTTAAATAATTTCTCTAAGATAATTGTCATTACTTCGCTCCAACATATCAGCGGCAGAATTCGCTCTCGCATTGGTGCGAAGTCTGTTTAGCCACTCAATTTGCGATTCATTCATTTTTACAACGCACTTTATGTGCTGGGTAGTAAAATATCTTCGGGTTGCGAATGGCTTGCAATAAATTCTACCTGCCAGAGTAAAGGTGTGGGTAGTAGGTTATTCTGTAGGCTAGGTACTGTGTGGTGAGGTTACTATGACCTCTGAGATAACGTATGTACCTATTCTATACTCCCATCCCATTTTTACTTTTTAGGTACAATACCCTAAAAATTAAACTGGCATAATGATTTTCTGTAGTTTTTCACTTTTGAAATATGAACCCATTGCGTGTTTTCATACATACAACCATGTGACTAAGCAGACACCGTTTTTGTGAAATTTTTACAAAGGCTTTACCATTTCGGCCCATAAATATGTATGTGTTTCGTGTTTTCGTTTGTACCAAACAAAAGGTTAGATTAAACATAGGGCTACTGTTGTAGATAACGATTTCAATTTCAAATAAAATGAGCGTTGGTAAATAATACTATATTTATAATTTTAAATAAATGTATTGTAGCGCCTGAAGCTCGGCTAGTAAGGTGATCTGACGCGATCATTGAAGCTAAGCAACGGTCGATGCGGACGGTGTTTGGATGGGTGACCATTCACAAGACTCGTTTTTCAAGTGGCATTTTCATCTGGGCGCTACCGTGGGTCGGATGACACGTTAAATTGTAGGTCCCGGCTGTTAGTCGGCTGACAAGCAGTCGTTAAGCCAAGTCAGAGGCCTTCGGATGACTTGATAGCTCTCGACACCAGAGTTTACCCACTAAGCTTATTTGATGAAGAAGAATAAGTAAAATTTTAATTTATTTATTGTTCGAAGAACAATAGATACCTCTGACTAATAGGTCCGGAAACTTCTAACATTAGTCTACGGTTTAAAAACGCGTAGGAGTTATGTATGTAAATGTCCTTATATCCATTTTTATTAGCGGTTCGTGAAAGCCGGTATATTATATCTTAATATATATAAATCTCGTGTCACAATGTTTGTCCTCAATGGACTCCTAAACCACTTAACCGAATATAATAAAATTCACACACCATGTGCAGTTCAATCCAACTTGAGAGATAGGATAGTTTAAATCTCAAATTATAGTCGCAATTTTAATTTATTGCTAATTATTGTCGGTTATTATTTGACAGTCACAATTATCTGTTAACTCCAAATGATTCTAACAGATGTCGATACCTTTCGACTGGGTTGAGTAAGTAATCAATAGATGGCGCTGCTATGGTAAATCTACGAACGTGTCATATATATAAGCTATACTATCTATTTTTCATACCCCTAAGTGAGGCGAAAGAACGTTTGCCGGGTCAGCTAGTACATACATATATTATACAATGAAAAAGGTGATGTACAATAATTTCCAAAAATAACTTTTGCCTTAAAGGGTTTCCGATAAAAGGGTTTTTACAGAAATAGCCAATTTTATTCGGGACCTTTTTAACACGGCTCCATTCTTGATTAAGTATTTTAGGATTGCTGAGGGCTAAGAATTTTTGCTGAAGTATATTAAAGTTTTTAACATTTTTTGAAGAGCTTGACGATTTTAGAGACAAAAAATCTAAAGGAATTTATCTGTTATCTACTGTTGAAACTTTTAAACTACCGCACTTCCAGTCAAAGGAATTTGTATAATAAAAAAAAATTACAATGTATTTACTGCTTACTAATAAATGATCCACAGAATATAGATAGTAATCAATACTAATTTTATTTCAATGTTCTATTTATTTGGAGCTTTAAGTTATGTATTATCTAATGAATAGAATATAATTGACACCGAGTTCAAATTCAAAAACCGTTTAGGAAGATTATACTTTTCAATAAAAAAAGCAAAATCACATCCCAAGCCACTAATATTGTAAAAAAAAACATTGTGTGTGTATGTTTTTTAGTCTTTCACGCCCAAAAGTCTGGACCGATTTTGATAGAATCTGTTATGAACATAGCTTTGAGGCTGGAACGCATACTTTTGATGTGAAACTTCTATAACCGCACGTAAACTGATTTATGGCGTGGCGACGCATGTCGTGGCGACGCGTTAACCACACAAACTATTATGAGAACTGTGACCATTTAAAAACAAAAAGGCAATATGGCGGCGGCCGATCAGATGTTTGCTGGAAGTCAGTGATTCGAGGCAACAAAAAATTAACGAAAAAATCGTAATATTTTATTTTATCATTGTGACATATTTAGTTCCTATCACAATAGGTTCTTTTCTCCATATTACTTTTACAAAATAATGTCGATGTTTCACATCTGCCAGGCGTTCCTGGATGGCTCACATTTTTTTAATGTTATTTTTTCAGTATATTATTTCGTTTGTGATTTATAACGAAAAACTGTAAATTCAAGATATTGCTCTAGTCATCGCCTAGAAGGATTTTTTTTTTATTTTAAGGTGTTAATGAATATTTGGTACCTATGAGAATATTTTAAAGGAGCCAAACAAGAGGTTTTCGATTTACCTGTATGTTTTTCTTTTTGTGTTTGTTCCTCATACATTTTTGTTTCTATCGTCGGCTTAAACAATAAATGTTCGTGTACTTTATAAATATAAGTCCATTACGAAAGTTTTCCTCCCCTGTTCCCGGCATTTGGAAGTTATAAAGGTTGGTCGGGAAGGCTGCAGTTACATTTTACTAGCCATTTATAACTCTGGCTTAGAGTAGATAAAATATAGAGACATCAAAATGGCATAGGTCACTGGTGGCGATTCAGCGGCACACACGACTTAACTAAATTTAAAGAAGGCCAAAAAGAGACGGCACGTTCTGAACCACAGACAAAACAACTAAAATCACGTCAAATATGGAATTTGCAGGCAGTTTTTGAGGTGGCACAAGTGAGTGCGGACTAAAGTCGCCTATATTTTCAACATTTGACGTGATTTTAGTTGTTTGACTATGGTGCAGGGCGTGCCCTCTCTTTCTGGCCACCTAAGATGAAAAGAGACGGGGCTTCTTTAAATTTAGTTTAGTCGTGTGTGCCGCTGAATCGCTACCAGTAGCTAATACACACTTAGAGCAGCCGTAGATATTTTTCTTGTACTTAATCTAGCATCGTTATGCTAGATTAAGTACAAGAAAAATATCTACGGTAGGTAGCTATTTTATTCATTTACTATAAAAACATATTTATTTGCCTTGAGACTTGATCCACATTAAAAATATTTTTAATGTGGATCAATTCAGTGTCACACACGGTTTACCGCAAGCCTACTCACACCGATCGGTACCTGAGAGCTGATTCACACCATCATCCGTCGCAGTTAGCAGCTGTACCTAGGTCACTCATTAATCGAGCTCTGAGTTTATGCGATCCGCAGCATCTGCCTCAGGAGTTAGATCATGTGAGGTCAGTGTTGGAGAGTAACGGGTACAAGTGGAGTCAGTGTTGGCGATGGGCGACTAATTCCGGCCATAAACGAATTAAAGTGGACCGTGCGCCGATATATTTGCCTTATATAAAAGGAGTGACTGACAAAATCGGTTCTTACCTGCAGCGAAAATATGGAATACGCGCCTTTTACCGTCCACCGGGTCAACTTCGTCAATGGTTACGGTCGCCAAAAGATCACGAACCACTAAACGTACCAGGAGTATACCGGATTCCCTGTGATTGTGGGAAATGTTACATTGGAGAAACACGGCGTAATGTCTCTACACGTTTGTCGGAACATATACGCAGCGTTAAGAATGCGGATTTCACAAAATCCGCAGTAGCTGAACATGCAGCGGGACATGGCCATTTTCTACGGTTTGACAAAGTGTCTGTCCTAGCTAAAGAAAAGTTTATGGTTCCGCGTAAAGTGCGTGAAGCGATTGAAATTGATCGCCATCCCAATTTCAATCGAGATCGTGGTTGGACTTTGGCGCCTTCTTGGAAACCTGTCCTGAACTCTGTGAGCCACTCCAATGTAACAGATCCAATGCAGGACACAGTCAGCGTGGTGTGTGCGGATCCGAGCATACTCTCATCATCGTCATCATCATCCAGCGACGAGGAAGAATTAACATCCATCCAGCCGGCGGTATCTGCGCGTGAGCAGAGAGCTATAGCGCGCGCGGCGCGGGCTGAGGCGCGGGCGCGGGGTTCGACTTCGACGACCGGCAGTGCACGCGTAGATCTCGCCGGCGGCGGTCCGTGTAACACTCGCCCCTGAAGATGGTGCTCGGAAAGCACCGAAACTGTTGGACTCATTCCAACTTTTAATAATAAGTAAGTGTGACCGTTTTCTACGCGAAAACACATTAAAAATATTTTACAAACTTATAGATTTTTATTTTCTGTCTCTGTCTTGAGTTTAAAATGTTTGTCGAATGTCTGGTTTACTCAGATTTCATTTTAAATTTGGTAATGAACAAAACACAAATAAAAAATACCTATTAATATATGGCATTTGCCTGTTAAGAACTATGTAACTTGATATTAATAAAGACAATTTTTGAAAGTTACTTACTCATTAAGTTATGCATTATTCAGTTTTTTCTTTATCAGTTTTTTTTAACAGTTTTTTTAGAACACATTTCACACACGGCTGGGAAATTCCATACTGAACCATTTCTAGTTCGTATTATGGTTGCTAACACAACTGATATACTACATATACATAACTATATATTTAACACCCAGACCGACAGCCAACAAATTTAGTTCAGCAGATGTTGGCCGTGCCGGGAATCGAACCCGAAACCCCTTCTGATTAGCAGTCCAGCATGGTAACCATTACGCTAACGAGGTCGTCAATCAGGTTGTAGTTAAAGAAATATGATCAATGTATCTGTAAAGACTGCTCCTTATTTTATTCAGTCCATGAGCCAAACTTGCAAGAAGTAAGTATATTAGCTGCCGCACAGTGAAATGTTACCACAGGAACAAGATAGCTGAGATTAGTTTAGGGAATGTAGGTGAATAGTAAATGTCTCTAGTTTGTTCAGAATGTTAAGTTCGTGGCTTAAAGTATTTGTTGCTTTAATGAATAGTTGGTTTAATTTCGTAATATGGTCACATGGTATAGAGACAATCACAAAATCATTTAGATTTTATTAGCATATTAGATTTTATTGAATATCGTCTTATTAGGGTTGGTAAAAACGGGACCCTCTTACTAAGACTCCGCTGTCTGTCTCCAGGCTGTATTTCAGAAACCGTAATAGCTACATAGAAAGCTGAAACTTTCACAAGATACATATTATGTATTTCCCGTGCCGATATAACAGCAAATACTAAAAATTAAGATATTAAGGGGGTCCCCATACAATAAACGTATTTTTTTAGTATTTTTTTGCTATACTATATCAATAACGGTAACTGCTAGACACTTAAAATTTTCGCAAAATATATAAATGTATATTAACTATTAAAGTAAATTAAAAAAATATTTAAAAAATAATAACAACGACAAAAAAGAAGAGATCAATATTAAATTTCGTAAAAGTGTTTCGTACAGTCATTGCCTTCTTGCAAAAGAATAACTTCTACATACATATCTTGTACCTTCTAAAATGACTTTGTTAATGACTTATTATGCAATTAAAAGCCCTTTTTTGTCGTTTTTATCGTCAATCTTTATGCCTTATGATATTTTTTATTTTTAACTACTATAAAACATTTTTTGTTTTATTTAATTTTTTTTTGGGTAAATTTTAAAAAAGGGCTTGTAATTGTATAATATTTGATATTATACAAGCCCTTTTTGTCGTTTTTATCGTCAATCTTTATGCCTTATGATTTTTTTTTATTTTTTCATGACAACTATAAAACAAATATGGGTCAATTTTGAAAAGAGCTGAAACTGCCCTAGGCTGTAAACGTAGTCAAAAAACAACATTAATTGTATCTTTGTAACAGCTTGCAACACAATAAAACGGCAGAAACCTTATTTCTGTCCGGGCTGGTATCTGGGTTGCCAATATTAGACAAGGTCAGTCGGCTTAAATTATGTACCCAATTTATTGTTACCAAGTATTCGTGTTTATTAAAAGGAACTGAGATAAATTAGTTTTTGGTAGAAATGGTAATGCCCATATTCTCTCAGTAGCAACAAAGAGATTATTAAGAAGGTTATTAATTTAAAAGTAATACAATAGAAGAACAAAACTTTGATGAAATTGGCAGCTCTAGCGATGAAAGTCTTAAACTGTTCAAGAGATTACAAATTATATTTACTAATTTAACATAAAAAGCAAATATCACCGTATCTACTAAAATCCCGATCATTATATCAAAATTAACTAACCCGCTTTGGACATAGTATGGTCTATCGAGATTCATGAAAAGTTTTATCTTCATTTTATAATTTAGAAGACAAAAAACTCAGCTATAAATAGTAATTTAGTATAGTTGTACCTACTATTTTTCGTCGCGTGATAAAAAATCATATTTGAAGTCTTCTGATTATTACTTTACATACTTTTCCCGCTATTATCTAAGAATCCCACTCTTTTCATTCGAAAAGTTACAAAGTCCCGACTTGACAAAATAAAAATCTTAAAATCAAAATAAAAAGACGAAACCGTATGTATGTATTTCAAAGTAATATAATTATTGCGAAAGTTGATGTAGGTGTGTTTGTTTGTTACTTTTTCACGCTCGAAAGCACGAACTGATGAAATTTAGAATTTTTTATTTTTTATTTAATGGACATACTGTGCACTCTGTATTAACACTTAAGATACTTTTTATTCCGGATTAATGCGAGTAACACCACGGGACAGCTAAAACTTATATAAATAAATATCTATCCCAGCTGTAGCTTTCCCTTCGTTACTGCCCAAACTGACTTATTATACTTATACTATAGCTTAAATTAACAAAATTAAACTTGGATAAGGTTTAAGTTTGATTGTTGGCAATCAGAAATGGCTCGTTCACTGGTTTGGCGGCGCCATTTTCTCTTTCCAATCTGTCAAACTTTTGATGAGGGTATTGCAAAGTTGGCGCGATTTTGCCAAAAAAAAAAAAACATTTCTAAAGTTATTTTTTGGGTTCAGGGTTAATGTTAAAGTTTTTGATACTTTGGTTTTTGTTGGGCCGAGGTCAGAGAGTATTTGTTTTGAATAATGATCGTTATTTTTACTAAGCGAGTGTGGCTCGGTGGAAAAAACGTCTGTATTCAATCTGATGGCCCCCTGGTTCGATCCCAGCCCTTCCAATGACTTGTTTTTCAAGTTATGTGTGGATATTGCACTCGCTTCACAGTGTCTTCTCTTCATCGTGTAACCACCGATGTTTGAGGTCCTTTAAATCCGAAGGCCATAATCCGCCAACGGGGCGGATAATAATTTATGCCCTTGTCTCTCTCCTAGAGGTTTTTGATTTTTAACTATTGTGTAGTTTTAATTCAGTTTTAAATAAATACAAATGTTTACTTAACAGAGATGTACCATTTAGTAAAACACATTCTTATAAAAGTAACTTTTTATATTGTAAAAAAAATATTACATTGACCAAATATCAAGAAGGCTCAGAGTGCAGGTTTTTAATATATTAAAAAGGTCGTATCATAAATTCAGCCCCATGGAGGTATAAGCAAATAGGTTTAATAACTTATGTAAAAAATTGTTAGCGGGTTTCAGATCTCGAATAGTAAAAAACACTTTTTTTTTGTGATGGGGGGATGCAAAATAAATAAATGAGTGTCTCTGCAATTGAAGTGGGCCTGTGTCATACTTGCCACCAGTCAAGCGGCTGGATAATCTTGTCGCTCCTTTGCATTAAAATAAATAAATAAAAATAAATCCGTTAGAAGCCCCCGTGTGTTTAAGAAAACACCCTCATCTAAAATGTTAACCAGCCAGGCATTAGGGTAATACTCCGAACAAGCCCTGTATTATGATAATCGGTTGAACCCGCTCTCATTTAAATACGTTTGCGCGGCAATCTCTCACGAGGCAACCTTCTGTCACTAACACACCTATCATGTACTAGGATTACAGAAACATAAAGAACAGTAGATTCTGTTTGTATATCTTTCTCTCACTTTGAGACTTCGTATTCCTCAAGGATATAGAAAAGAATATTCTCTCACTTTGGGACTTCGTATCCCTCAAGGATATAGAGTAGAATATTCTCTCACTTTGAGACTTCGTATCCCTCAAGGATATAGAGTAGAATATTACTCTATTGTACAACCACATAAAAAACAGCTTATATTAAGTAAATACAGTATTTAAACAGTACAAATGCGGTCATTGCCTGTCCCGAATTAACGCGGGTAATGCCGTGGGGCGCAGCTAGTAAATAATAATGCACTGCTGAGAAGAGATTTTTTGTTTTTATTGCCACTAGATAGATTTGTAGATTCATTCAGTCATTGGGAGCAGTGGCCAATTGGCAGTATCTAAAACACACGGCGGGCTGGTGTTACGCAGCTACTTGTGAAGGGTAAGCTCGAGTGAGCACTCGGATTGCTGCAGGAAACGACCGACAGTCCGAACTAAGTGAATGTTTTAAATGTGTCTGTCCAAGTAGTTGGTCAGGGACAGTCGTTATTTGTCCACTCACTTTTTCTTAGGGTTCCGTACCTATAGGTAAAAACCCTATCACCATAGACAAAGTATAGATATTAAAGATATTTTGACGACCTCGTTGGCGCAACGGTTACCATGCCGGTCTGCTAACCAGAAGGTTCCGGGTTCGATTCCCGGACCGGCCGACATCTTTGTGCTAAATTAAATTTGTCGGTTGTGGGTCTGGGTGTTAAATATGGATGTATATAAAATATATATATGTATGTATATGTAGTATATCAGTTGTGTTAGCTACCATAACACGAACTTAAAATGGTTCAGTATGGAGTTAACCAACCGTGTGTGAATGAGTCCTAATATTAAAAAAAAAATATAGTAGGGATAACCAGCCGACACTATAATTTTGTATTTTGCCTCAATTCGGTACAAGTAGTGACAGCTAGTGTACTTGAATGGAGACCCAATCGTTGTATGCTGCTTTGTACTGGAACTGTCTGTCTACTTTAATATACTTTGTCCATGCTATCACTAAGTCTTCGCTGTCTGTCTGTCTGTCTCCAGACTATACCTCAGAACCGTAATAGCTAGAAAGCTGAAACTTTCACAAGATATGTATTTCTTGTGCCGCTATAACAACAAATGCTAAAAATATTAAGGGTCGTCCCCATACAGTAGACGTGTTTTTTTTTCTATTTTTTTGGTATATATCAATAACGGTACCATGTAGACATCTAAAATTTTCACGGAATGTATAAATGCACTTACCTTTAAAAATAAATTGTAAAATTTATATTAAATAATTGTTTACAACAATGGTACCTGGGAATACTTAAATAAAATAAATATTTACAACAATGGTACGGAACCCTTCATGCGCGAACTCAACTCGCACTTGGCAATTTTTTTTTACAAAAGTAGAATTTATATTATCTTTTTCTAGTGAGTTTGGAAATGTAAAAACATGGATTAAAAGACATTGTTTTGTACACTTATAAAGAACGCGATTGAATGAATGAATAAAATAATTTAAAACCCAGTTGAAATATATATATACCTATACGCTACCTACGCTACCCTACGCTTATATCTCTACTGCAATCGACTCTGTAGAAAAAATCAAGCAAGTACTTAATTTTCCCCACTTTAAATTAAAATCTATAGAAATATTCTTATGAATAGAAACCCCAGATGAAAGATGCACGGAATATTTTTCCCTCAATAAAATCTCGCAAAATGAAAGGGTGAGCAATCAAAATTTCAATTATAACCGATCTTAAATTGGACGGCATTAGTGAAGCATTTAGATTCGCCAAATGACCACGAATTATAGACGATTCTAAATTTAGGCGATTATTTTAAAAGCTTTTAATTTTGAATGAGTTTTATAGCGAAAGTTTCGTGCGACTTTCGACATTCAAAAGTAAGAATCTGAATCTTTGAGGCAAGTTAGGCGAATCGATATATGGCCGGTAAAGCCTTTAAAATATTAAGTATTACATACTACGAGTAATTACTAAAATTAGCTCATTCTAGGTAATATATTAACTACCAGCAAAGAACTTGTTAGGCAATGCTCATAAAAGGGTTTTGTAGGAAATTCATACATATATATTTTAATAAAAAAATTAATTTAATATACATTTAATCTACTATTTGTAAGGTGTGTGTGTGTGTGTGTGTGAGTGTTTTTTTTTCTACGTTAAAAAAATAACATAACTTAACTTTAGTATTATTATAGTGATAAATATAAATAAAGCCATTAAATGCAAAAAAAAAATACATTTCACAATCAATCATAACGCAATCGCTACAAGCTAAGCCGCTCTAGCGCCATCTAGTTCGCTTTGCTAAAAATTTTCATGATTACATTGTATTTATTAGAAAGTTATTTCTCTTTATGAAAATTTGTCTTTATTAAAAAAAATACTTACAAAGAACTTAGAATGAAAATTCATTCTAAGTTCTTTGTAAGTATTTTTTTTGACCGTCTGTAAAACTGCAGAACTTCTAAATAATAACAAACACTTAGTTAATTACTTAACTAATTGTTTAGAGGAGCTTTTAGTTAATTTAATTACTTAGATATTAGGTCCTATTTTGTCTGTTATTTTAAAAGGTATAATGACGGAGTTAAAATAAATGATAAATTGCTGACTAACCCTACTAACACACCAAAAAAACAGGTTTCTATAAAATTCTAGTTTTGATTTTAAAAACCAAGGTAAGGTAAAATAAAGTCAATAAAAAAAATCGCAATGATGACGTCAAATCTAAAACATTGCATACAAGATGTAAGAATAATTTTCGTTTTGACATTAAGTCAAAATAACTTAATCGGACGCGATATCATTATCCCTATCGTAACAGTCAAGTAAATAGAAAGAAAATAACATTTCCACGTGTCCTCTCTTTCCACGCATTTTTCAAGAAAAAAACGTCAACTTCATTATGTACATAATTTACATTGTAATATCAAAAAGCTATTTCCAATTCAGTTTATCTTCACCTTTTACACAAGACCCTTTTAAAACAAAACGCCCCTTCCTTTGAAGAGTCAATCAATAAAGACAAGGAGCAAATGAAAACATAACAGCTGGGTATTTGTCACCGCATGTCGATACGTACCTGTTTATGTCTATACCTACCTATGTTACTTGTAAGGTTTGAACAGGGATCGAAGCAAAACACAAGTGCGTTAAGAACAGAACGGCCAACTACGAAATAAATAAAAGTATGAGCAAAATATTAAATTCAATTCAATTCAATTCACATACTAAGCATTATTTACACTGTACTGTAAATCTACTTTGAATAGCATGTTTCATACTTATATAAAATTCAGTATTATTTGAATAAAACATTTATATTTATATTGGCGTAACGGTTACCATGCCGGACTGCCAACCAGAGGGTTTCGGGTTCGATTCTCGGCGAGGACATCATTGCAACATCATTGTGATGAACAAAATTTGTTGGTGTCTGGGTGTTAAGTATGTCTCAATATAAAGTATATTTGTCTGTATATGTTAGTACTTGAAGTATATCAGTTGTGATAGACAACCATATTACAAACTTGGATTAGTATGAGGCTAACCAGCCGTGTGCTAAATGTGTTTAAATACAAAAATACTGATAATTTAATATGGAATAAATTGTAATTTTACATTTATAAGTGTATTTTTGTGCCTAATAGCATAAGTAGCCCACTGCTGGGACTCGGGGCCTTCTCTCACTAGGAGAGACATATAGGCCATAATCCACCACGCTGGCCAAGCGCGCGTTGGCGGATGACACACGTCTTCGGATATTGTGGTCCTCAAACATGCCGGTTTCCTCACAGTTGTGCTTACATTGAGTAGATAAATTGGTCACTCTAAGCTCCGATACGGATAATTCCTTTCTACCCATGGGATAAGTTTATCTCTCTGGTGTATCAACCCCTGTCCGTCTCACGTGTCGGATGTGAATGGATAGCCCGGCCGATGCTAGCGGGAAGTGGTTTCATCCCGCCCGACTGATGAATAGTCCGTCTGAACACCTGCCTGGAGGCTGTTGACAAATATAGCTATCTAATAACTAGTAGCTCTCCGAATTGACAACCACGTTGGCGTAATGGTTAACATGCCAATCAAAAGGTTCCGGGTTCGATTCCCGGTTGTTGGCTGTGGGTCTGGGTGTTAAATATGTAACTAAATAAAATATGTATGTACATATGTCTATGTAGTATATCAGTTGTGTTAGCTACCATAACACGGACTAGAAATGGTTCAGTATGGGGTTAACCAGCCATGTGTGAAATGTGTCCTAATATTTATGATAAAAAAAATAGTAGAAAATGACGAACAACATTTCTTGGAACATCCTTTTGTAATTACGGAAACTTAAAAGCGAGTGTGACACGGTGTAAAAACAACAAGTCAATCAGACGGCCCCTAGTCCGATCCCAGCTCTACACCAATGACTTGTTTTTCAAGTTATGTACGTGTGGATTTGGCACTTGCTTTACGGTACAAATTTACATAGGTAGCTTATAACGATTATAATAACAAATGAGCAATATTTCATGGAACATCCTATAGGATTTTCTGTTTTCTACTATTCGGAAAGCTACTAGTTCGCTAATGATGTCCGTAATTACGGACACTTAAAAGGGAATGTGGCTCGGTGCAATCACGTCTACTTTTTAACCAGACGGACCATGGTTCGATCCCGGCCCTGCACCAATGACTTGTTTTTCAAGTTGTGTCGTGTTATGTGTTTGCACTCGCTTTACGGTGAAGGAAAACATTGAAAGGAAATCGACATGTTTGATGACTGCAATATCCGAAGACGTGTATCATTAGCCAACCCGCACTTGGCTAGCGTGGTGGAAAGGTAGGTACGTCTTTTCAATAGAGTATTAAATCAAAATGATGACTTATCTCTTATTCTTTATGAATTTTTAACTAAACCGGTATTTTTCTTCAAATGAGCTCAAAGGCAGAGCTTAGATGTCTATGTTTTATAGCCGCCCGAATACCTCTGACTTAGCATAACGATTCCTTGTACAAAGTTTAACAACCGGGACCTTCAATTAAACATGTCATCCGACCTACAAACCCACGTAATTCGAAGTTAAATATGGCATTTTTTAAACGATAGTATTGTGCATGGTCACCCATTCAAAGACCTAAGAATTAACCTCGATGATCGCGTCAAACCGCCTTCGTTAGCCAAGCTACAGGCGCTACAGTACATCTGTTTATTTATCTTGTATCTGGGGTACAAAAAGAAATTTACAACAGAAAATAGTGTCACAAAAATATCAAAAAGAAGATAAATGAAAGCACAAGTATTCACCGTACTTTCAACGTAAATGTCACGTCTACCTAAAGCCTAGTTTCGGTAATAGATTGCAAACTGTCAGAGTTAAGACCTAGGCCAACCGCACGTAGATCCCGAAGGTGCTTTTATCTAGATCTGTCTATTTATACATATTTACCTGAATCCGGTTTTGTGGCATAAAAATAGTTGTAAGTTCTTTTTTATCTGTTAAATAAAGCTTATTTTTTGTTGTTCCGTCTATACTTCCTCTGAACATGGTTGTCAGAGACATTGTTAGACCAAACATATTGCTTACACAGTTTACTTTTTATTGGAATGGTCGGTAAATTATTTACCTTTTTTTATTGTTACTATAGTAAAATGTACATATTATATTAAAGCAGTAAGGAACAATTTCGCCTGCCAGCTGTAGGTCCGTCATAACTGAGGTTTCAGTCAGTGCTCCCTCAAGTTATTAGAACCATCAGTTAGCTCCACAAAGTTGAACCTAATGTACAAACACCAAGTAAAAGCATTTATTTGTACCCCAGGTCCACATTTTAATGTTTTTATTTTATTTTTGTTTCTTTATTCCTTTTTAAATATTGTTTTTGTCTTTTTTTTTTTAAGTAAAGCTTGTTTATATGACGTTACTGAGGGAAAACCCGGGCGGGCATCGAGAATAGACAAACATATTGTAAATTATTTATTTACGTAAAAGTCTTCTTACTGTCGCCGATTTTCGACACTCAGTTATCCACGACACTTAATCCTTTTTTTTTTTTTTTTGTAAACCTTAGACAGGTTTCTAATGCAAAGGTGTTACCCTCGTTAATCCGGGACAAAACGATGTTAATCTGGGATAAAAAGTAGCCTATTTTGTTTTTCATAGTAAATGTTATCAAAAATGGTCAAGCCGTTGAAGCGTGAAGGAGTAACATAGATTTTGAAGTTATTTGCGTATCCCACGGGAACCACATTTGTTTTTGGGATAAAATGTAGCCTATATTCGCACCAAATTTAATCAAAATCGATTCAGTTGTTTGAGCGTGAAGAGTTAGAAACGTATACACTTAAACCACAACTGTTGTATTTATAATATTAGTAGGACATATACGAGTAGATACTGACTTGACTGAAAGGTATCTTCTAGGTAAGCGTGCCACACCGTAGACTGCAGCGCAGCTTAACATCAGGTCTGTAGTCAAACGCAAATCTATCAAGGATAAAAAAAACTGACTTTATAGGTTATTGATATTATACTCATAAAACAAATGTGTTTTCACCTCAGCGCCTGGTATCTCGTGCCCTCGCAAATGGCGGCATACCTCGCGAGGAGGCTTCGCTCGGAATGTCCAGTATTAAATAAAACAATACTCGAGAGACCATAAATCGAACCGGGAGCTATTTTTCATCCCCCGCAGTTAGGATACGGAGTAGATTTTAGAGCAGAGTGGAAGCTCTGAGTAAGATAAAAACGGATTCAAAAGAAAGCTTGTTGTTTGTGTTTATGTACATTTGTGTGTGTACAAGTAGATTTTCAATCACAAAGTCAAAGTATTTTTTTGATAAAAATACAGTTACAAGTCACTCAATAACATTTAATATTAAATCAAATCAAATCAATTATTAAATCATATCAAAACTCTATAAAAAGGATGGTAATTAATGAAGGTTTGACAAAAAATCTTTCAAGTTCATAGGATTAGTTAAGTATCAGTTCATTATATGACACTAACTGAATCACAATGGTATAAATAAATAATTACGTGATGTAATTTTAATTTACCTTTTCATAGCACATATAATACCTTCATAAAGTTAAGTCGTACTCGTGCAAAACTTACTTTGTATATATCTACACATGTAAATAAAAAAAACTTGCCTAATTAATTAACTTACTGAGATTTTTGTACTAAATATACTATACTAGCACCTACTCCCTTGCGATGATAGAGTCAGTATTCAGGAATAAAATAAGCTTTCAATCACTACTCCCATATCGAATACTTACACAGTAAATGCTCAACACGGATGCTTTATAGTACACTCATTTGTTAGCTATGTGTTTGAGTGTTTTGCCTTTTTAGGGTGCCGTACCTAAAAGGAAAAAACGGGACCCTATCAAAAAAATATTAAGGGGTCCCCATACAATAAACGTGTATTTTTGTTATATATCAATAACCGTAGCAGCTAGATACTTTAAACTTCTACAAAATATATAAATGTATATTAGCTATCAAATTAAATTATAAAATTTGATAAAAATAAATATTTAAGGGGGACTCCCATACAACAATGGTACCTTCATGCACGAGCCCAACTCGCACTTGGCCAATTATCTCTACCTTTCTTGTGAGGACTGCAAAACTTTGGAATTCTCTTCCTGTCTCTGTTTCTGTTTCTGTTTCCTGAGAAGTACCACCTGGGGGTCTTCAAATCTAGAGTTAATAGGTATTTTCTATGTAAGCGTGTAACATCGTAGGCCATAGTATTGTTTAACACCAGGCAAGCTGTGGTCAAACGCAAACCTATAAGTTATAAAAAAGAAATGGTTGCCTGTAAAGTCGGTTTTACGGGCGAAGATTTTACGTGACAACGTCTGCCGCGTGCTGCGCGCGGCAGACCGATCATAGTTGAGTGGGAGAGAGACGCAAGGCATTCGGCGGGCCTCTCTCTCGTTCGGTGACTCATCGTAACGTTACCGGGCGTTACACTTTTTCATAAGTGACTCCCTGCCGCAACCTAATTTAAGACGTTGTCACGTCAAATAATTCACGCCACTTCTGTACATCAGTTTCTGTCGTAATCTACTCTGCGTCAAGTATTTGAAGAAAGCGTCCCCTCCTTGGGGCGAGGGACTGGTCGCATCGCAGCAGGAGCCGGTCCCTTTGTTTGTAGGCTCGAGGAGGCTGGGCTTACTGTATTAGTAAAGTTCGCTATATTAGGATTTCGATAATAAAACAGAATAGAATGTATAAATATATTTAGGAGCTTTTTTTCAATTCGATTTCCAAATTTCTTTATTCCCGACTAAGATATTCAAATTCAATTCATATTCTAATGTATTTTTATTGTTCTGTAAACTATATACATCATTACTAGACTAAAGACAAAAATGAAATAACTAGGGGTAAGTTGGTTTGCCCCTGATTCTCCCTCTAGGCAAGCCTGTGTCGCGGGATCCGGGGTCCCTTCCCTTCTTAACACTAATTTGAAATACTTAAGGCTAACCCTATACAAGGAAATTAAAAGATATAAGCAGAATTATTATGCGTGCTTTAGGGTCATTTAGTGATATTTAGGTGTGCAGGAGCTTGACGAAACAATGAGTAGAATTCCTCGGGACACCGAGGACGCTGCGGGAGGCCTGCGTGAAGAACCTATGCAATGGAGAAGCCAGAAGACTTTTGATTGCGGGAACGAGCCTATATATCAATGTTTTATCGTAATGTATAAAAGAACGCAGTGGGTAACGAAATTTTCATTAAACGTAACACTTGGAGGTAATAAACATTATCGAAGAGGCGGTTAAAATGGAACTGCAAGATATACTAAATGGTACATTAAGGCACAAGTGTGTAATGTTGGTAATTACCGCTGAGACGCCATTGAGATCCGAGGTGAGGGTCTGAAGAGAGCCGAAAATGTTAAATATCAAAACACACGTGTATCATACGATGTTTTTCAAAACACCCGGGAATAAAATAATGCAAAAATGTATTGTGTTGAGTAGGTAAATAATTGTTTTAGTAGATTTATAGTTTATTTAGTAGATTAATAGTTTATTTAGTAAATGAATCGATTATTTAGTGTAGTTATTAGTAGTTAATAGTTTATTTAGTTAATGAATAGTTTATTTAGTAGACCAATAGTTTTTTTAGAGAAACCAATACTAAAGAAAAGCTCACTTTTGAATAAAAGGAATAAATGTTACATTTATATTTTTTCTTCGGTTTTTGGCTGGGTATAAATCTGAGTGAAAAATACTTATTGCTATGTTATAGAGCCGTACAGCGAAAATATAAAGATTTAAACTTCCCACATACAACCATAATAGTCATAATACTCGCAGCTAGCTGGGACTACTGCCAAAAAGCATGCAGATAAGCCTAGGAAGGCACTACTACGTATTACATATACCATCATGGTTTACGTAACTATGATGGTTTTTAAATTCCAGGTCCTCCAGTGAACAATGAAGTAGTGACTAAATTTGACGTATTAGATTATTACAAAATCTTGCCTTTTCATGTTATGTAGGACTTAGATAGATTATATTAATTACTAGTAGTCCAACCCCGGCTTCCCACGGGCTATAAGGGCTTTTGTCACATTATTGGATTTTTTTAAGGATCTCTAATATTTCCGGAAACAAAATACAGCCTATGTTAATTGGGGATAATGTAGATCTTCAACGGTGAAAGAATTTTCCAAATCATTCCATTAGTGCCTATTCGCGTCAAACAAACAAACACATCATAAACAAAACAGGTGATAATTATATGCTGGAATTTTATTTATGTTTTGTGTTTGCATAAAATTTATTATTAAAAAAAAAAACAAATCATTTCCAAAACTATGATGACTTTGAAACTAAAAAAAAGTAGTAACCCCTAGCTTTTCTCCACAAAACTAGGAAAATATTGGGCTCGCGAAGCGCGCGCATTATTTTGCATTTTAACTTTGGGCTACTGTTTGTATATTACTTGCAAATTTGCATGCAAGCAGAATGCTAATACCAAATCCAGGGCATTGCAATTGTATGAGGAAATTAGGTAGTGCTTTGTTTCCGGTCTAGTTTACCTGATCTTTATCACAAAGCACCTTAGTTATGTTAGTGCATTTACAGCAGCGAACTAGATTATACATAATATATATGTATCCTAATTCGCTGATCTGCAGCTACATATATGTTAAAGCAGGATTGGTTCGTGATTTAAACGCCGTTTATTTAGACTTGAAAACCGCTTGGCACAAGAGGAAGTTAAAGCGGATTTTTTTAGAATTTTGTTAAGTATTCTGACTATTTGTTGTTTACAAAATATCAATGAATATTTTCATAACAACTTGATTACCTGTATGTTTTGTAAAATAATAAATAGTCACACTGAAAATTCGTAACATAACAACCAATGAATGTATTTTTATAGTGATTGGTTACCATTTATAAACATTAAAATAAAGTCAAAACATAAATATGTATTTGATTATTTCTTTAGTTAACAACTTCATCTTAGAGTAACTTATATACTTCTTTCATCAAAAAGACACCCTCTAAATCCTTAACCAAACAGTGTCTGGCATAAAAAGTTATAGTTTTCAAAAGATTTCTCTCTTTTTGGGAAAAACGTTTAATTCTCTGCTAGACCTTACTACATAAAGATATAACAGGTATAAAGGTTGATCCAATATGCATACTTTAGAAATTACTTGCCTTTCTCAAATGGACTCGTCCCTATGAATATTAGCTTGTCTAAGCGTTAAAATTAGAAACTTTCATTAACTATTCTGTACTCGGCGTCCTAACCACACATGACCTGGGCTTTCATTTCAACTGTGCCACAGATAAAATACTAGTTTGTACCCGGTTTTTAGTTCAAGCTTAGAATAAGTTACTGCTACAATATTCTGAGGTCAAAGAGTAGATAGCGCAGTGTCGACAGTTTTAGTTCAGGTTGTGTCACAGTCTGAGAACAAACTACAGATGAGTTGTACCTTATTAACAAATAAAATTATTTCATTTCATTTCAACAATACCCTACATGACTAAATAAAACCTTTTAATTCCAACTTTTAAATAAGCAAAATGTTGGATAATTGAAGTAGTGGTTTGATCACAAAATTCATATCTAGAATAATCTAAGATAATCGTAGACAGAGAAAACAATAGACTGAGCGTAGTATAAAATCAACAATGTACAATATTGACATTTTAAGATCTAATGATTCTACCATAGATAATATCGTTACCTACAAAAAAAGAGGATTCGTTGTAATTTCTTTATCACATTTAGAAATACAACATTTGTAAATGTTGAAACGAATAGTTTTCAAAAAATAAAACTATCAAGCTAAATTTACGTAATCGTGTTTTGGAGCTTTAACGATTCTTAACTCTGAAAGAAAACTAATAAAACTGAAAAAACCGTAGCCTATCATTTACGCAGGTTTTTATAGGTTTTTTCTTTCAAAATATGCTATTTTGCTCCCTTAGCGCCTTAGCTGGCATAGACTAATCCTGACCCCTGAAGCTACTTAAAACCGGAACATGCGGTCTAGCGGTGATGTTTATCTAGGCTCCAGGATATGGTTATTAAATCCTGCCTCCATATTAATATTGGAGCATTTTAGGTATAAAGCGTGTGTTGCTTTGAACATGCATGATATAATTTTGTCACTCTCAGCAGAATGTAGGAATACATTTTAGGTAAAATCTGGTTATATACATACATTTATCACTATTTTACAGATCCTTAACAACCCTTATCTATTGTTTAAAACAGTATTTTAACATTGTTGCTAATTGTGTTGCTAAACAGGAAAGTAATACTAACAATAACTTTACGGGTGCCCGTGTTTTATTGGGGAGCCTAATACTTTTGGCCAAGGCTGTAGACCGTACAGACAAATATAATTAGTTTGATTAGAGGTATAATTTCTGGGTTACGAATATGTCTTATTGTTGTAATTATTTAGCTGCAACAAATTTCACTTGCGATTCAGCGAGGAAATGCTGCCAGCCTGATGGGTACGTTTGGGCTAGGGGCTCAGACGTTGTCTTTTAGATATTTTTTTGCTTAATTTTATTTTTGACATGTAATGTAATCAATATTTATTATTATGATAATAAATTATTTAGCTTATCTTAAATCTTCTTTATATTCAATACAAAAATATTTTGAGTTATATAACAAAGATATTTTGAGTTATATAACTCAAAATATTTTTAGCTTTCAGAACAAAATCTTTGTAACGAGTACTTTTAGAGATTTTCGGCTTACCATACCCTTTCCTGATAGCCCTGTATACATACGTAAAATGCTTTGATATGTAGAGGGAAAATATGCCCAACGTTACATCATAAACTTCGTAAAGAAAGGGCGGAAAAGGTCAGGTATCTTTATAGACTCCCTAAGGCATCAATATCCCAGGTTTTTCAATGACCCATCGACAATATCAAATATCGGGGGTCTATTTAAGTACGCCTACCCTTTTCCATAAAATCAGCCGCTAATTTACCAGCTTTAGCTTCTGTATTTAGTTGGACTTAAAAAAATGCTTATGTACTAAAATTTAAGAGTTTATTAAATATTATTATTTAAATTAAATAAGTAAAAAGAGATCTAATTAATTTTAAAATCAAGCAATACTAATTAATCAAATTAAAAAAAAGTACAAAAGTTAATTTGAATTAAAAAAAAATAAAGTATCAGAAGTGTGCACTAAGGGGCATAATTACAATGTTATTGCACTTATGCTTATTATCACAATGGAATTAAGTTGCATTCATATATGTCTCTTGTTTTTGCAGGTAAATAATAATTATTACCACTCAACCCTACTTCGGTAAGGTAAAAACATAATTAAGCTCTAAGTTGTAATATTTTATTTCGCTGGTTTGTAATTTATGGAAAATTATCATACATTTTATGAAAACATGCAGCTAACTTATTAAATTACTCCTGTCAAATGAAACTTAAATATTGGTACCTACTTAGACGTCATTGACAAATCAGGCCTACTAAACACATTTAGAATCTAAGAGAAACTACGATTGCCTAGTTTCAATTAGCCAAAATCAACAACAAACTAAAGTTAACTTTAATTTAAACTCACACCCGCCAGTTTAATCACCACAAGCAAAAACAAAACAGCTGTTCCGCGCCAAATTGCAAAGCTCAATTGGACCAATGACAGCTAATTGTGAGCCATTCGGGATTTACGCGGCACGTGTTGATTGGCTATAAATTTGAACTGAGAACGTTGATTGGTGGATTCAATCTGTTCTTTTGTTGATTCGGCGGTTGCCTCGTGGTTTTTGACTGGATGGCACGCTTGATTAAAGTATTTTTGCGTATACGTACTCATTTGTAGGTCTAGATTTTATCTAACGTCTACATAGCTAATATAATAAAATATTTTGTTATTTTATTTTTATTATTTTAAGTAAGTAAAAACTGTAAAAACTATTCCCATGACTAAAACTCAGATATAAAGTTATCCGATATAAGAATTACAAATTTTCGCATATAAACTGAATAATTAATAAAACATAATTTTTGGCGGTTTCTTGTTTTGATCCACAAAATAAAAGAAACATTTGAAGATAACTAATAGATAGGTATAGCTAAACAAAAATATTGGTAACATTCATAATGAGATTGTTACTCAATGAATACTTCAATATACGAAAAGATACATTGAAATGATAAATATGAATTAAAGCTAAATTTAAAAAAATACAAACAAAATATAAGTGAGACAAATAACGGATTAAGAAGACCTCATAACTAATTTAGAAAACCACCACGGACAGAACGAAACGGAATGGTATTCTACTCCACTGGATCAATTTAACTGAGAGTTTAAATACAAGGTAGGAAAGCCTAGAAATAGAACATTGTTCTCGAGATTTCGCCGAAGTCAAGGTTTATTTCAGGTACAATTCACCAGAAATATCCAAATTTTCACTTTCAAGCGAAGTTTCAAATCCCAAAATATCCCTTTCTTTGAAATAAAAGTTTCCGAAAGAGTTTCCCTTATTAGCATACTAAACGAGGGACGCCTTCCATTGTTTTATTTCCAAATTAAAATGTTGAAGAACTTTTTGCAAATCTTGCCACGTCTCGGCGGGTGGAAATTCGGGTTTTCAAGGTCGCAGGTAATTTAGTCAGGTAGTGCAGAAGAAAGTCTCCTATTATATTAGGAATAAATCTCAGTAATTCATGAGAATATATAAAGCGTGTGTAACTTAGAATATGCATGATATAATTTTGTCTCTTTCAGCAGAATGTAGGAATTAATTTTAGTTTTGTGTTGTAATAGTAATAATTAAAATAAAAGTCAATGAATATATAAATAAATCTCAGTAATCCATGCGAATAAATTAAATCACTTATTTATCCTTTATATGTTTTCCCTTTATTTTGGGTTACATTAGATACTAAAAATATCAACAAAATAAAAATTCTTGTTTTGGCTTGACTTTGATTCTAATAGTCTTTGTTTATAGACAAAAAATCTGTACAATAATTGTACTTGACTGGTAGTTTATATAATGTTTGCCGTTGTAAGATAAATGTAAAAAATTATTAAAAATAGCAAAAAAAATACATCATTGAATAAGAATCATATCATATAAAAAATATTGCTTTATTTATTTTGTATATAAAAAGTTGTTACTTAGTCATACTAGCTGACCCGGCAAACATTGTTTTGTATTAAAAAATAGATAGTGGTAGCGATTCTGCGGCACACACGACTAAACTAAATTTAAAGAAGCCCCGTCTTTTTTCATCTTAGGTGGCCAGAAAGAGACGGCACGTTCTGAACCACAGACAAAACAATAAAATCACGTCAAATATGGAATGTGCAGACAGTTTTAGAGGTGATACAAGTGAGTGCCGTCTAAAGTCGCCTATATTTTTTACATTTGACGTAATTTTAGTTGTTTTGACTATGGTGTGGAACGTGCCGTCTCTTTCTGGCCACCTAAGATGAAAAGAGACGGGGCTTCTTTAAATTTAGTTTAGTCGTGTGTGCCGCTGAATCGCCACCAGTAGCCGATTCAGAGAGGTAAAAATAGGTCAAACCGTTTCGGAGGAGTACGGTAACTAACACTGTGACTTTGTGTTAGGTTAAATATAATATCATAAGCTGTATGTACTTATGCGAAATTTAAAATAGTTTTACTTGGTTTTAAAGTTCAAATACGTCCTTAAGAGCTTTTGTTCTAACTACCTGTAATATTGAATAATAATGTTACGCGATAACAAACCTAGTCTGAACTGAGTTCCTGTCCAACAACATTAGCTGTGTTAGCTCGCAAAACTAAACTAGCGGCTTGTAGGCACAAGTTTCATGAGCCAGTTATGTAGGAACACTGTACTCTACTCTACATTGTTACACGACTTAGTTTGCTCAAATATATATGTACATAGACTTATTGTAGTTTGACTACAGTGTACAATTAATCTTCTTCTATCTTCTTTCTGTCTAGTCTTCTAATATATAAAACTAGCTGACCCGGCAAACGTTGTTTTGCCTTAAAAAATAGATAGTAGCCGATTTTCAGACCTACTGAAAAACGCATATAAAATTTGGTTAAAATCGGTCAAGCCGTTTCGGAGGAGTACGGTAATAATAATATTGTCAAAAGACGAATCACATGTATGAATTTTAATCTTCTACGCTGTTATAAAAAGACTTTTTTAGACGTCTGGCTAGAACGCTTTGAAAAGTTTGAAATTTTCAAATTTCATTTATACATATATCCGGCACCTTACTCAGCCTGTTTATGCAAAATGGAGGCTTTAGCATAGTTGGGAGTCTTTACTGACGCGTTATAAATGAAGTGCCTTTAATGAGGGCTTTGACGAAGTTTGCCGAGAAATGGCCAGTTTGGTCTGCCATGTTGGTAATTATTATATATTAACACTGAAATAGGATTGGTAGTTAGGATGATAAAGTATTGTGTTTAGTTATTTTTATTTGTTTGTTCCGGTTAGTTCTCCCTTAACACTTAGTCAAGGACGTTGTTTGGGTTAAACAATTATTGTGTTAAATTATAACATTGCTGTCTATATATGTGTTTGTTTTTTTATTTTGATTTGGTGATTGTTAATTTACATTAGAGAGAGATCGGGTGAATACCGCTCCGGATCGTACCTGGCGCAAAGGCTATCCATCGTTATTCAACGCGGCAATGCCACGAGCGTTATGGGTACCTTTCCGTCAGGTTCTGTCCGGAGTGGTCTTTTAAATTAGTTAATTAGTGGTTTTGTTTTTAGTTTTTAATTTTATAATTGTATGCTTTGTAAATTGTGAATGATAAGATGTAATTTAGCTAATTAATGAATAAAACGAAATAATTGAAATCAATGTTATAACTAGGTATGTATTACTATGACAATAAAGAAATTCTATTTACATAAATAGAAATACAAAATTATTTTCAGAGGTGATTTTGTTTATGCTTCAATGTTACATTATATTACATACTGCGTTTCACTGTAACAAATAATAAAATTACATTAGATTAAGTGTTTGGCTTTTACTTTACAACCTATTCCAATAAAAACGTAACCTCTTTACCTCCATTTCTACAGTCGGGTTAATTATTCTCGAATAATTGTTTTTTAACACGATGTTTTTCAGAGTTTCTTCACTGTATAAGATAGTTAGAAACCAGAAAAACGAAAAAAAGCCTTCCAATGCTTTCCAAATAACAAAAATAACTCCTTGAAACATAAATATTTTTTAAGGAATTTGTTAAATACAATATTGACGAAAAAGATGAGCCAATCTCATCTCTTAAAGAAAGTTGGCACAAATATATCTATACAGGGTGTATCGTTCGACCCACAAGTGGCAACACTCATAAATCAGGGCTGCTCCGTTTCCGATGCGCCGGATACGGAAGTAGTCACATCCCCGGATATGACGCGAGCGCTGACAGTTAATATCCGCCGAGTGGCGGGTGCATGGACACCCTAGCGGCACGTCGCTATAGCTTTTATAAGAGGGAGAGGGGTGGGGGGAGAAATTACGCAGGTAGAGCTATAAAATATAGATTGTAGTCTAGGTAGGCCTCTTTCCCGGAAGCGCTCGGGAAAGTGGGGAAGACCTACATATATTTCCAGTTATGCAACTAAGCAGTAGTTAAGACATTTTTTTTGGTGACATCTAAGTGTGACCAGCAAGGTTGCTTTTATGTAATTAATAATAAATATTAAGACACAATTCACACACAGCTGGTTAACCCCATACTGAACCATTTCTAGTTTGAATTATGGTAGCTAAAACAACTGATATACTACATATACATACGAGTAGATACATATTTTATGTAGGTACATATTTAACACCGAGACCCACAGCCAGCAAATTTAGTTGGGCACAAAGATGTTGGCAGTGCCGGGAATCGAACCCGGAACCTTCTGATTGGCAGTCCGGCATGGTAATCTTTACGCCAACGAGGTCGTCCATCGAATGAACATAATGCTGTCGCCGGCCTTGCGGCTGGATAGTCTTGTTAAACTTGCACTATATAAAAAAATGTACCTGCAGGCTAAATTTTGATATAAAAAAAACAATATTTTAGTTGTTACCTAATTAGCAAATAGTCACATATAAAATTACATAAAAAAATATCTAAGACATTGAAACACTTTCCTATTCGATTTTACATATTATAAAGTTTACCAACCGAAGTAAATGCACATACAAAATGCTACAAAATTCTCAATCTAATTGAGTATTCGTCGACTAGTTTTTTTTTGTTTGGTACTGCAAGTTTACCGCGAACCATGGAGTTTGTATGCACGAGATTAGCATTTTTATTAAAACCTTTGTTCCGTCGGTGGACCATAGTTCTTAATCCTCGAGTTTAAATATAACCCTAACCTAGTTGTGAGATCACTTTGTTATTATGTAATTTATTCATTCTATGTTTTTGCTCTTAATATTGCCTGGTAACTTTAGAATAACGATAACCTTAACCACGCATTGATGTTCTAATCCTTTTGGATTTAGTCAGCTATATTTTACTGTAGTCTTATTGATATTAATTTGTGCGTAATCACCAAAATTTTCTATTGTAATTGTAATTTGTATGCCATATAGAAAAAAAATATTAACAATATGTTTATTTTTTTAAATCGACGTTTTTAAGCTGTCATTTTTAACCATTTTTACTCCATCTTAATCACGACATTTGGTATACCCTCTACACATGTATTAACTTAAAAAAAACCGGTGTGGTACGGAACCCTTCATGTGTGAGCCTGACTCACAATTGGCCATTTTTTCCGTTAAAAATTGTTCCCCGAACAGCCTGGCAAATTTGTGACTTCAAACACTAGCAGTGTCTACCATGTAAATAAAGGTGGTATTGGAGCAAAATACAATTTTTAAAGAAATCTTTATAATCCTGCATAAATATTAATCGTTATTTGAGTTGTATGCATATATACCCTACTAGCTGTTATTCGCGGCTCCGCCCGCGTGTAAGTCGAATTTTTTGGAACCGAATTTTTCCTGAATTTTGTTTGCTACAAACCTCACGGAGCCCAAGACCTTTCCAACGAATGCAAAACCGTGGAAATCGGTTCGTGCGTTCTGGAGTTATAGCGTCAGGAAGGAAACCCCGACTTATTTTTATACAACAGATTGCAGTCTTACTTAAACAATAAGGTCTTCAGTGTTTTTTAAATAGTTTCGGTCTTTTTATTCCGAAACTTGATAATACAAACATAAACATTAATTATTTTTCTAGCCACCGAGTATAAAAATAACACAACCTGCTATTATCCCATGCATTTCCTAATACCACATGGAATCAGTGCGAGGTGCGTGTAACAATGTAAATCCATTAGCAATAAATATTACATTCCACGTAATGAGAACTTACCGGCTTACCCCCGAGGGGAGTAGGGTGACAACACAATATGTATCTATATAAAATATGTATGTATGTGTATGTAGTTGTGTTAGCTACCATAACACAAACTAGAAATGGTTCAGTATGGGGTTAACCAGCCGTGTATATGTGTGTCAATCAAACACCTGAAGACTTGACGAGAGCTCTTGAATTCTTCTTCTTCTTTGTATGAGTTTAGTGGCCAAGCTCTGGTGTCGAGAGTTTTCAAGCCATCCGAAGGCCTCTGACTTAGCTTCACGACTGTTTGTACTAAGTTTAACAGCCGAGACCTACAATTTAAGGTGTCATCCAACCCACGGTAGAGCCCAGATGAAACTGCTACGAATGTCTTGAGCATTGTTACCCATCCAAACTCTGTCCGCACCGACCGTTGCTTACTTTCGATGGTTGCGTCAGATCACCTTATCTAGTCGTGCCACAGGCGCTTCTTACTACAGGTCTTGAATCATACATCATATCATACAAAAAAAACAACAATATTTTATTAGCATTCCTTATCCAGAAGTTACTCCGCTGTTTGGATTTTTGTCAGTGATCATGCTGTATCTCATGATACGTGATAGATAGGCAGTTGAGTTGTATTTTGTTAGTTCTGTTGTATTTTTACAGATAATATTTTCTGTTTCTGTTGCCTCTATACTACTAATGCATAAAAAAATGTATATATTTAAGGCCCTTTTCATCAAATTGAAATGCAAATGTTTCAAATAAATCACTCTAATATTTATTTCCCCAAATGTCCTAAGTCTTGGTCACCCTACAGTCGCGGGAAATCTTACAACTGCTGGGGCGGGCATTGTGACCGCTTGAGGTCATTGACTCCCGTCATAGAGTAGGTAATAGTTAGTAGGTACTATACACCTGCAGATGTGCCTATAAATAAAGTAATATAGTAAAGGTTAATTTTGTCATTTTAGTTAATAAAATGTCATTTTTTTATACAGTAATACCCCGACTTACGCTACCTCGACTTACGCGAATTCGGAGTTACGCGATTTAATTTTCTCGTCTATTTTAACGTATTTTGTGTGAAAGCCGCGCACTTCAGATTGTGTTTATACATTTTATTAATATAGTTTGTCATATTATCTAGAATTAAATCAAAATTTATTTCCTAAATTATTGTTTTGTATTTCCTAAATTATAGTCTCCGGTCCCAATTAAAATTACTTTGTATGACTTTATAGGTATGTATATGCAAAATTGTACCCCGACTTACGCGAATTCGACTTACGCGGATAGCTCTCGGTCCCACCTATCGCGTAAGTCCGGGGTATTACTGTATTTTAATGCTTTAATTATTGCTATAATGAAATGTCATTTTTCTATATTTAAATGCTTTATATACTGTGTTTATTTTTATAAAATGCTATTTAAAAAATAAACACAGAAGACGAATAAACTTTGTCATTATTTTACAACGTGATCAGCGAACTAGATTTATTCTAGTGATGAGTAAAGTTAATAAATAATAAGACTAAAAATATAGATATATACTAAAGAATGTGGACATGCTAAATAAACATGTTTTTCTTATAACATTGACATTAAAATTTAAATCCGAGTGACGTTACATGGAGTTTACACTGTATATCAATCCCCGAAAGCATGGATAACAATATCAAAGATATGAAGCGATGTAGTATCTTCACTCGAATCAAACGAGCACAAATCGAATCCAGCCATCAAATCATGTTTCCTTTGAGCCTGAAGACCGGCTAGCCTTGATGCACTTTACTTGACACTAGACTTAATACACTTACTGTGAACTGCCGAGATAGTAGCGTTTGATTTTAGGTTATACATTTCATGAGTCTGTGTGTTTCTGTATAACTAGTGGCGCCCTCGTTGTTACCCGAGTTATTCTAACCTATCTTCATAATAAATCTCATCAAAATCGGTCGAAACATTGGAGCGTAAAAGAGTAACATAGATTTTAAAGTTATTTGCGTATCCCATGGGAACCACAATTGTTTTCGGAATAAAAAGTTACCTAAATAGGCTACAAAGTAATTAGCACATGCTAATCCAAGATATCCTAACCTATCTTCATACCAAATTTCGACGATATCGGTTCAGCCGTTTGAGCGTGAAAAAGTTATAAACAAACACACTTAAGCACAACGCATTTATAATATTAGTAGGATGGATAGCTTTAGCATAGTTTACTGGCGTGAATATAAATTGTTGTCTGTTGAATTTGACGACCTCGTGAGTGTAAAGGTTACCATGCCGGACTGCTAATCAGAAGGTTCCGGGTTCGATTCCCGGCCCGGTCAACATCTTTGTGCTTAACTAAATTTGTTGGCTGTGGGTCTGGGTGTTAAATATGTATTTATTTATATGTATATGTAGTATATCAGTTGTGTTAGCAACCAAAATACGAACTAGAAATGGTTCAGTGTGACTAACCAGCCGTGTGTGAAATGTGTCCTAATTTTTTTTTTGTATGTAATGAGCCTGAGCGGATGAACTGATTTCGATTTCATTTGTTTGTTTAAAAGGTGTGTAAGTTGAGAGTATTTCTAAGTTGAAAGTATTCTAATCTGTGATTGATGAAGATAAATCCAAAATGGCCGCTACTACAAAAGGGCGTAGCGTCGGGGGTTTCTAAAATTTCATTTATACTTGTTAACTACGTGCTACTTCCATTTGTTATAAAAATTATAAATGCGAGAGTTTGTCTGTATGTGACAGAAAGAAAGAAAATAAACTGAATTTTGCTAGTTGTGAAATAATTTGGGATGCTAAATGAAACTTATTAATAGTGATAACAAAATCTACTCCTAAAAACATCCAATATTTTTTCTAGTAAAATTAGCCCTTTCCATTAGAGTATCTGTAATCGATATGTGTTTGAACGGAAATGATATCGGGATTACGACCGACTTTCTCCTAATGGAAAGGCAGTTTGCTTAGGACTGTCGCTTCAGGACGCGTTTGAAAAATATCGTGTAGGGCACTTGAAAACTAGTCAGGAATAATAATATGAAGGGTAAATATTAGTTTAGCGAATGTACGTTTTAGGTTTTCTCTTAGATCTTTACTTTACATAAAATAATCGTCTGGTTCTCTCTAAGGATGATTTGATTCTAAATGTTAAACTTGTTAACCGACTTAAAAAAATGAAAAGGTTATACTTACATATTAGAATGTATGTTTTTTTAAACGAATACCTTATTTATTTATAATTAAGGTCTTACAAATTTCATTAAATATATTCTACAACACAAAAATAAATACCTTATTTTGATTTAGCTAACACTTCAATATGATGTAGAAATATTATCGTTTTTTATTTATCTATAGCAATATTATTAAGAGGAAAAGTTTGATTATTTATTTGTTTGTTTAAACCGAATAGGCTCCGAAACTACTGAATCGATTTGAAAAATTCTTTCACCGTTGGGAAGCTACATTATCCATGAGTAACATAGGCTATATTTTGTTTCTCTTTACAACTTTGGATTATTTTTAGCCCGAGGGAAGCCGGGACTGGCTTCTGGTTTATCAAATTATGTTGATCTTATCATCATAATTTGATAAACCAGACCATCAGTGTATTGCATAAATATGAATATATAAAGTAAAGGTGAAACTTATTTGAACATAAAAAAATACCATTTTAAAATCATTAGTTTTTTCCTAGTGCAAAACATAGATTGTAACTTTTATGCAGATTTAGCTTCATCGGCTTTACCAGAAAGCTAGTGAGTGCTACTCGGTTGGTAAAAACCTATTCTCACTCTCAAATTAAGGCCTAAAGGTTTGTAGCAAATAGGTCAGACCGACGATCTGTAAGGTCCACCCTAAACCTATTTGTATAATTTATGGCTAACCCAAATAGATTCAGTCCAGTATTCAGGCAATATTGCTTAACTTTGACCCTTTTTAACTCAATCTCATATGAAAGCCTGCCTAAGTTAGGTAATATACGACTTCTAGGAACTTACCTTAGAAATTCAGGGGTTTTTGGATTCTATTTATGAAAAGTTCATAGCAAAAAACAAGGTAGAATCGAAATACATAGGTGTTGTATACATAACTAACAATTAAATTATTCTAGTGTACCACCACATTATTCATAGTCAATATGGCATTTGCAAAATGAAAATAGGCTTACTTATTAAATAAGAGTGTATTCGTACCTAATACACTCTTATTAAATAAGTAAGAGTGTATTCGTACCTAATTACAGTACGTAGTACATTAAGTATTATTTTTTATATGCGTAAAACTGTTACGTTTAACTTTAATCTTAAATACTTGATTAATATTTTAATTTTTGACTACAATTTGTTTGCAATAAGCAAGATAATTTTAACCTTGAGTTTCATAAATATCGTAATTAAAGTAGGTAATTGTAACATTATGGAAAGAAACAGTAAATGTAGTCGTAAATCCATCTCAAGGTTGGTGATCACCGGTTTTGACTAGGAAGCGTTCTCATTTTAAGCAATATACATAAGTACACGTACTATTATTATTCGTATACAATACTAGTATTTTTACAATAAATAGGCTAGCGCTTGATCACAATTCACCTGATGGCAAGCTACATTATGATCTAAGGTGGAGCGCGCTTATCCATAAAAACCGGTACACCTTAGCTTTGCTCAAAACTGCCAGATTGTATGTAGCTTTCAGGGAACTCTAAACTAAATAAAATTGTTTTAAAAAACAAACAACCGACTTCAAACACACAACTAAAAAGGGAAAAATAATTTTAAGCCTAAATCAAATCAAGAATATATAAATAGAATAGGAGAGTTTATTTCATGTACTTATAAAAAACTATTTGCAATTTTTACTAATCCTGTATTCTTGGAGTCGGTGCCAGCAAAGAAATACAATTGAAAATATTTTTTTTTTAACAAACATTAATTTGTTCATAATGGATGGCACCGACTTCAAGAATACAGGATTACTAAAAATTTTAAATAGTTTTTTATAAGTACATGAAATAAACTCTCCTATTCTATTTATATATTCTTGATTTGATTTAGGCTTAAAATTATTTTTCCCTTTTTAGTTGTGTTTTTGAAGTCGGTTGTTTGTTTTTTAAAACAATTTTATTTTTACATTTTTAGTGGTTGGTAATGATATTTTGTTTAAGTTTAGCTATGGAGAGCCAAATAAACTTCACGATGATAAAATTTGGCATGTGCCAGGCAGGCAACCAATTGGGAGCAAATCGAGCTGGATGCGAGCGAAGCGAGCTATACGCGAGCGAAGCGAGCGCGAAAATTTTCACCGTATTTCTTCGAACCGTTTGAGCATAAAGAAGTCCAAAGAAGCACAAATTACAGAATGTTTGTTGTGTCAAAACGCGCTAGAACCAAGTGCAAGCGAAGCGAGCTATGCGCGAGCGAAGCGAGCGCGAAAATTTTCATCGTATTTGTCCCAACCGTTTGAGCATAAAAAAGTCCAAAGCAGCACAAATTTCATAATGTTTGTTGTGTCAAAACGTACTAGTACCAATTGCGAGCGAAGCGAGCGCGAAAAATTTTCACCGTATTTGTTCGAACCGTTTGAGCATAAAGAAGTCCAAAGCAGCACAAATTACATAATGTTTGTTTTGTCAAAACGTACTAGAACCAAGTGCGAGCGAAAAGAGGTGGATGCGAGCGAAGCGAGCTATGCGCGAGCGAAGCGAGCCCGAAAATTTTCACCGTATTTGTTCCAACCGTTTGAGCATAAAGAAGTCCAAAGCAGCACAAATTACATAATGTTTGTTGTGTCAAAACGTACTAGAACCAATTGCGAGCGAAGCGAGTTATGTTCGAGCGAAGCGAGCGCGAAAATTTTCACCGTATTTGTTCGAACCGTTTGAGCATAAAGAAGTCCAAAGCAGCACAAATTACATATTAATGTTTGTTGTGTCAAAACGTACTAGAACCAAGTGCGAGCGAAAAGAGGTGGATGCGAGCGAAGCGAGCTATGCGCGAGCGAAGCGAGCGCGAAAATTTTCACCGTATTTGTTCCAACCGTTTGAGCATAAAGAAGTCCAAAGCAGCACAAATTACATAATGTTTGTTGTGTCAAAACGTACTAGAACTAATTGGGAGCGAAGCGTGCTGGTTGCGAGCGAAGCGAGCTATGCGCGAGCGAAGCGAGCGCGAAAATTTTCACCGTATTTGTTCGAACCGTTTGAAGTCCAAAGCAGCACAAATTATATCCTGGGGGAAATTCAAACGAAGCGGGATAACTCCTAGCGAAGCGAGTGCGTAAATATTTTCCTTATCCGTTCAAGGGTCTTGTCTATTAACATATCAAATTTTACAGTTACTTCTTCCACTAAGTATGACCCAAGTGGCCAAGCTCTGGCGTCGAGAGTTTTTCAAGCCCCTGATTTAGTTTGAACCCTGCTTGTACTAAGAGTAGTGGTCCAGGCCCAACAAATTAACGTGTTATCCGAAGCACAGTAACGCCCAGATTAAAATATCACATTTTTTTATGGAAGTCTTGGGCATGGCTAGCCATCCAAAGACTGGCCACATGAGCCGTTGCTTAGCCTCGATATTCGCGTCAGATTACTTTTGTTAGCCAGGCTGCTAATTTTATGAGAGAAATCTGTATTGCCGTATGAGCGCGAAGAAGTAAAATAGGTTATCGAGTTATTCGGGCTTCCCACGGGAATAGCAATGACTTTTAAGATAAAAAAAAATACATACAGTCGAATATATAACCTCCTCCTTTTTTGAAGTCGGTTAAAAAGTAACCTTCGTGTTATACAAGGTCTAGTCTACCCCCTATATCAAATTTTAGCGAAATCAGTGTGTCATGTGTTATTTGGTGCATCCCACGGGAACAATAATTATTTTCGGGATAAAAAGTAGCCTATGTGTAAACACATAGTCTAACCTATCTTCATTCCAAATTTCATCTATGTCAGTACAACCGTTCGAGCGTGAAGAAGTTAAAAAGATTTATATGTTATTTGATGCATCCCACGGGAACAGTGTTTTTTTTTCGGGATAAAAAGTAACGTATGTGTTAACACATAGTCTTACCTATTTTCTTCTCAAATATCATGAATATCAGTACAGCCAAACGAGCGTGAATCTCTCTTCATGCGTAAAAATAACCTAACTTTTTAGGTTTTTCTTCGATTTCCCTAGGAGTCCATCATCAGAACCAGTTTTGGTGACAATGGGACCAATTCAGAGCCATACTCTTTCAATTAAAAAAAGAATTTTGAGAATCGATCCACAAACGGCTGAGAAATCGGTGAACATCCATAAAATAAAAAAAAATACATACACGTCGAATATATAACCTCCTCCTTTTTGAAGTCGGTTAAAAACTAGTGACAACTAAAACATATTTGGCCCTTTATTGATATTGATAGGTTATAATATGAATAAAAAATCGCCCACTTCTACGGGGTAACGCCCTGTGAGCAGACCACTAGCCCGATGGATAAATAGTATTCGTTCTATAGATGGAACCTTCTAAGTCCGTAGAGCATACGATCAAAAACACTGGTATAAGAGTAAAGAGGCCTATATTCAACAGTGAGTCAAGACAAGCTCGATGTCAGGTCAATGATGGACATCATCATCAAAGCAATAACAAGGATGTAACATTCTGTTCTTTTGCCTCTTTTTAACGTCAGTCCAGTCGGACGCAGCCAAACCTTAGGCTGCGTTTTCATCGACTCAATTATTTGCTAAATATATAAATTGATATTATATAAGTTTGGTTTAATGATGAATAGGATTAGGTTTGACCGCGGCTTGACTGATGTTAAGCTTTAGTGTGGTCTAAGATGTATCACGCTTGCCTAAAAGCAACCTACTACATATTTACTCTAGATTTGAAGACCCCCAAAATGTACTTCTCTGGATCGACAACCATCTTACAGGAAGACGTTGACGTAATAAAACAAGTCCAATTTTAGATCAGATTATTATTTGTATTTTAAGTCAGAATTACTAGATCACTTAAAATGCTAAAAACTTGCTTCAAAAGAACCTACTAAATCTTATAAGTAGGGATGGAAAAAGCACCACAGAAAAGACAGGTATATGTTTGAGAATCGAAAAAGCCAAATAGGAAGGGGCGGTCTACGATGAAATCTCGTCCCAGGATCGGGTCGAGGCCTGTCTCGTCCCCGGCCCAGTTCTTGTGAATGTTCGGGACGAGATTGCTGACCTCCTGGATGGGAGCTCTCACGCCGGTGGAGTCGAAGGTGATGGTAGAACGCTGGATGAAGCTGCTGGGTAGAGCTGAAGGAGACGATATGTTTCTGGAAGGAAATTATGATTTTTTAGTGTTTGACTGCCTTGGTATAGTAGTGTAAGAACAAGGATACAAGCATGACAAGAGTTTTAGATTAATTTGTAACTCTGTCCAGAGTTTAGGAGTTGGTAGAAAATTCTATTACATGTGTACAAGTATGTACGTGTATCATAGTAGTTCATTTAAAACAAGAGGCTTCTGAAACGAGTTAAAAAAAAACAACCGACTGATACTACAATTGGTTCTTAAAAATACTGAAGCTTAATTATTATTTCGTACCAAAAAATTATATTAATAATTATTTTGATTATTACACAACTATACTAGTGAAAGTGATCTAGTATATTTACCTCGATTGGAATAAATATTAATATTTTTACTTATGATCATAAGTCGAATGCAATTTGTACAAAGACTATTTTAGACTTGAATTATAAACAAATTACTTAAGTAATCGTAGTAAATGCATCTCAAGGTAATTGCAACACCGGTTTTGACTAGGAAGTAGTAGTCACTAGTCCAATGACTTTGTCCGTATAAAAATATCAAGTTCCAACATGTTTTGGATTAATAAATTTATATTTGAAATAAATAAAAAATACTAAAACTTACAAGAAAAAAAATTGGTTGTCAATCAAGTGAATGCAATATTAAAAATCGTTTATGACGAATAAAGTTAATGAGGAGAAAATTATTGAATGATTCGTAATAGTATATTAACTTACTTGGTGCCTTCCGGATCGTTCCACAGAGCTTGAATGCCCAGACCCTCCAATATCCTTCTCATATCGATTTCTGTGGTCATCCTGAACCGCGGGATGGCTACTTCCAAAGGTATGATGCTCTCTCTAAGGCCGTCTAATATATCAAACATCACCGTGTCCTTTACCTTAGGAATCACGTTAGTCACAGATTTGCCAGTACTTATTGCAAACATCATCCTGTACCGACTTCTATAACCAACAGGTAACTCCAAAATTTTTAAATTCAACTCCGGTAGATACACCATTTTTACCCTTCTTTTAACCTTCATAAGATCAACGAATCCGATTTTCTTTCCTTCGTCGTTGTAGAACGGCGCTCTTTCTACGAGCGCGTCTGAAAACGCTTCCGTCCACAAACCTTCGAAGTTTAACGTGTCAACTATTACAGAGTTTCCATCGAAATTAGGAGAAGGCAGTTGTAATTGCAAGATTCTTCTGATCAGATCAGCGGCAGCTGCTGGGTCGGATTTGATCGGAGCTGAGCTGGTGCGGAGCAGTGATCTGGCTCGAGCAAAGTTTTCCCAACGAAGATTCATTCTCAAACTATCATCCAAGATCAACATACTCGCTCTGGACAAGGTCACATCTTCACTCGCCGGCTCCAACGTCCCCGCTATTTGATAGAACTGTTTTCTAAAACACTCGTCTTGAGGCAGTCGTAAAAAGTGCGATAGCTCTTCTAAAGTGCTTCCACTGGCTCCTTCTGCCATAGCAGCTAGGGTCAACCACAACGAGTAGGGGGAGTAAACAAAGTGAGCTTGACTCAGCGATGAAATTTTCTTGTAACTTTCGATGCCAGCATTGTATAGAGTTTGTCGGAAATCGAACACCACATCCCTGTTGAAGACACACGGCTTCCAAAGGACCACTCCTTGTGATCTTATAAGTTGTTGGTACTTATCGAAGGTATCCCAGTCAGCTTTACCTTGCACATTAATTAATATTGCAAAAATAACACTAAGTATGAGTAAAACCCTCATTTTGCTTGGTGTAGCTACTGAACAAGAGTAACTGAGTAAAACTGCGCATCGCTTTTTATAAGCTTTTGGTTAAAGTTGATGATATTTAAAGCTAACTGGTATAGTAAAGCTTGAAATCCAGTGCAGGGCTTGTAGCTGTGGTTAAGCCAATAATACGCCCTTTCAATTATGAGATCATACGCTACCTTTTTCGCTTGTAAATAAATGGTCGTTAAAATCCAGAAATGTGCCTTCACCGAAAAATAAAATATTTATACGATGTAATCAATTTCCTGATGCTTCAATATATCCTATTACTATTATAAAGGCGAAAGTTTGTAAGTATGGATGTATGGATGTATGGATGTTTGTTACTCTTTCTGGTAAAAACTACTGAATGGATTTGAATGAAACTTTACCACAATATAGCTTATACATCAGAATAACACATAGGCTACAATTTTTGAGGTTTTTAATGTGAGGTCGTAAAAAAAACACATTAATTAATAAGGCAAAACAACGTTTGCCGGGTCAGCTAGTACATCATATATGTATATACACAGCTTGATGGTGTATTGGTGCCGTTTGCGCTAGAGACGATGGGTGTGTGGGGGCCAGTCGCCCTGCAGCTGTAAGGAGAACTCGCCAAGCTTCTGGTAGAGGTTTCAGGTGTTTTCAATAAATCTAGAGGAATTAGGTTCTTTCTAGGCAAGCGTGATATATTTTAGACCACAGTCAAGCTATACATCAGGCAAGCTGCGGTCAAACGTAAAGTGATGAATACATCAGAAAAAAAATGCTGGCCTTTATTTCGGTTAGAAACTAAGCATTGCCATCCAACGTGGCAATGCTGCTAGCATTTTGGGCACCTTTGCCTCTATTCCTGGTTTTTTTTTTTGAAATGCCATATATGAAATGTATTTTTTTTTTTTAGGTTTAACCTAATATAAGTTTTAGTTTAATACATGTATTTTTATGTTTTTAATGTAATAAATAATGTAATTTTAAATATAATATGAATAAGTCCAATTATTCCTTTATCTAGATTGTAATAATATACTTTCAGTGGTCACAGACCTTTAATATATCTAGTTTCTTGGTCTGCAGGGCAACTACCTGAGAAGGATATTTTTCTTCTTATTAACTCGTTGGAGGTACTACTATATAGGTATACTGTAATACTAAAATAATAGGTGAGTATAGCATAAGCAGCCCACTTATACGTTCCCACTGCTGGGACTCGGGGCCTTCTCTCATGAGGAGAGAGATGTAGGCCGTAATCCACCACACTGGCCAAGTGCTGGTTGGCGGATGACACACGTCTTCGGATATTGTGGTCCTCAAACATGCCGGTTTTCTCACGATGTTTTCCTTTACCGTAAAGCGAGTGCAAATTCACACATAACTAGTAAAACAAATCATTGGTGTAGGGCTGGAATCGAACCAGGAGCTGTCTGATTGAAAAGCAGACGTTATTACCACCGAGCCACACTCGCTTTTTTTTTATAAAAGTGAGTATAGGTAGGTAGGTACATAAAGTGCGTAAGCGCTTACATTCTACTACCAAATAACGAACTTAATTTAATCTATAAGCCGCTTAAAGCCGCTTTTAAGAGGTTTTGTGCAAGCGGTAACACTGTGTACATTTATTTCTTACAGACAGAGGTAATTATGTTATCACCTTCAGAGGAAAGTAGACGCCTCCTCTCAGTGAATATCAAATTAACTCGGCCCGAGACGAAGACTTGTGAACAGTATACTGAAAAGTAATTAGAGCTTTCAGCTGTTTTTAGGACTCCGTAATTTTTTACAGAATATCTTCTTCTTATATATCAAATTTCCATGTTACAATGTTAGTTACCGTACTCCTTCGAAACGGCTTGACCGATTTTTACTAAATTTTATGTGCGTATTCAGTAGGTCTGAGAATCGCTACTATGTATTTTTCATACCCCTAAGTGATTCACCTTTCATAGATATTTTTTATTAATAGAAACAATTTGAAAGGAAAGATAGTTTTGCCGGGTCAGCTATTAAAAACATATAATTATTATCTGTCAAATTAAATTATTAAATGTTAGTTGCGCCCTACGAGGTTACCCGCGTTGATCCAGAACAAATGAATTTGATCCAAGATAAAATTACGCGTATGTGTTACTACGAAAAAAACTGTTAGATCTTATTAGAAGAGTTTTTGTTGTAGTTAGAACGAAGTAAACCTTTATTGATTAGAGTAGAGTGGTATTTATAGATAATAATAATTCTACAATCATTTAGCTAAGCTAATATATTTTTGTATAACAGCATCAATTTCATTATTCTCTTGTTTTTGACGTGACAACGTCTTAAATTAGGTTGCGGCTGGGAGTCACTTATGAAAAAGTGTAACGCCCGGTAACGTTACGATGAGTCACCGAACGAGAGAGAGGCCCGCCGAATGCCTTGCGTCTCTCTCCCACTCAACTATGATCGGTCTGCCGCGCGCGCAGCACGCGGCAGACGTTGTCACGTAAAATCTTCGCCCGTAAAACCGACTTTACAGGCAACCATTTTTTTTTTCTTGATAGTCCTATCGGACATATAAACATAACTTTAGTGTTTTCGTCTAATGTATAGTTGAAGTCTGAAATATCTATAATATTTGAATTTAAACGCAACTTTTTGCCACTAATGACCTCACCGACGACCTCGCCACTATGCCGGACTGCCAACCAGAAGGTTCCGGGTTCGATTCCCGGCACGGCCAACATCTTTGAGCTGAACTAAATTTGTTGGTTGTCGGTCTGGGTGTTAAATATCATGTATCCATATAAAATATGTATGTATGTATATGTAGTACCTATATCAGTTGTGTTAGTAACCATAATACGAACTAGAAATGGTTCAGTATGGGGTTAACCAGCCGTGTGTGAAATGTCGTTAAAAATAATACCAAAATTGATTCCAATTATTTTTATTTACAGTCACTAGGAAGAGCAGGTTACAATTGCAGTCATTATTTTAAGCCTCAATGAACATTAATCACAATCAAATCAGATATAAACCTAAATTACTAAAACCTACATAAAAGCTATGACGCTCTTAATGAAAAGAAGAAGTTACGAGCTGCTTACGCGTAGCGAATTTAAACTTGTCTGGTCTAGCCAATTCGATAAAAGTTATGATAAGTGTTACGACTAAATCGCATGCCTGTCCTATCGTCTTTTTGGTGCTCCAAATACTATGTACGGACCAAAAATAGACCAAGAAAATATTCAGGTTCAAACTTTAGCACAATTACTTTAATTATAAATTTACAAAATATGCTTGAAGTTTATTTGCGACGTTGCCAGCTCGTCACTGCACGAAACCGCACGTAGTCCTTTCGCCATCTTGTTATTTTTATTTGTTCTTAAGGACGATAACTCCTCTATTTGTCTCTTTTTGGTTTAAAATACTTTCAAGAATAGCTACTAAATCTTATAAGTAGGGTTCGAAAAAGCAGCACAGAAAAGACAAGTGTATGTTTGAGAATCGAACAAGCCGAATAGGAAGGGGCGGTCTACGGTGAAATCTCGTCCCAGGATCGGGTCGAGGCCTATGTCGCCATCTTGTCATTTTTATTTATTCCTTTAAGGACGATAACTCCTGTATTTGTCTCTTATTGGCTTAAAATACTTTTGAAAACAACTAGATACTAAATCTTATAAGTAGGGTTCGAAAAAGCAGCACAGAAAAGACAAGTGTAAGTTTGAGAATCGAACAAGCCAAATAGGAAGGGGCGGTCTACGATGAAATCTCGTCCCAAGATCGGGTCGAGGCCTGTCTCGTCCCCGGCCCAGTTCTTGTGAATATTTGGGACGAGATTGCTGACCTCCTGGATGGGCGCTCTCACGCCGGTGGAGTCGAAGGTGATGGTTGTACGCTGGATGAAGCTGCTGGGCAAAGCTGCCGGTGTTGATATGTTTCTAAACAGAAAAAAAACTTGTTTAAAACATGGAACTTCAACTTCAGATACCAAGTCTTCGTAGTCTTACAAAGAACCCATAATCCATGTTTATTATTACATGTTTTGTCTTAGCCAAACTTAAGTCTTGGATTAAAGTAAGTCTTACGTTAAGCTAAATTTATAAATAAAACTGTCAAAGTTTTGTTTTATGGCAAATTTATCTGCCTTCAGTATAATTTGAATAAAATCAGGCAAATATCTGTGATGGATCCCATACATGTGAAAAGTGAGGGAGAAACTGGATTTTTATCTTAAAAGTAGCTCGATCATGTCGAGTTTCTACAAATAAGTTTTTAAAAATAATGAAAATGATTCTCAAATTATTTTTTGCCAGTGACAAGATAATCGATTTTCAAGGTTTGCATTTTTAAGCCTTTAATTATAAATACATAATCGTAACTGTTTTATATTATGTAAAGAAGCAGTAAGTGCAGACACTAGATCCATCTCAAGGTTGGCGGAACACCGGTTTTGACAAGGAAATGATTTTATTTTGAGCAATAATTGTTCGCAAAAAATTACAAGCGAATAAATACACTTTTCGAAATAATAAATATCATCAAAACAATATTTTTCATATCACATGTTGCTCATTCGTATTTAACAGTTCTGTTGGATGTAGCCAAAGTAATTGATATAAATAAAGAAATCCAAAGGCTTCCAAACTAGTTCATAACTGTATGACGGAAGCCGATCTTTTCTTCCAATCCAAATCACTTACTTAATCTACTATTTATAAGGTTTTGTGTGTGTGTGTGTTTTTTTATTTATATTATAATTTGTTTTAAATAAGAGAATTATTGTTAAGATATTTGAAAACCTATTTTCATAGTATAGTTCTCTAATCACTTACTATATTTATAAGGCTTTAGTAAACATATGAAATTGAAAATACCTAGAATTTTAAGCTACAAAACTTACTTGGTGCCCTCCGGATCGTTCCACAGAGCTTGTATGCCCAGATCCTCCAATATCCTTCTCATATCGATTTCTGTTGTCATCCTGAACCGCGGGATGGCTACTTCCAAAGGTATGATACTCTCTCTAAACCTGTCTAATATCTCAAAGAACACCGTGTCCATTATGCCAGGAATAGTGCGAGAGACCTCAGTTTTGCCAAGACTTAACGCAAAAAGCATCCTGTACCGACTTCCAAACCCGACTGGTAGTTCCAGAATCTTTGAATTCATCTCCGGTATATATGCCATTTTCACCCTTCTTTTAATCCTCATAAGGTCTACGAATCCGATCTTCTTTCCTTCGTCGTTGTAGAACGGCGCTCTTTCAACGAGCGCATCTGAAAACGCTTCTGTCCATAAACCTTCGAAGTTTAACGTGTCAACTATTACCGAGTTTCCATCGAAATTAGGAGAAGGCAGTTGTAATTGCAAGATCCTTCTGATCAGATCGGCTGCAGCTGCTGGGTCGGATTTGAGCGGGGCTGAGTTACTACGGAGCAGTGATCTGGCTCGCGCAAAGTTCTCCCAACGAAGACTCATTTTCAAACTATCATCCAAGATCAACATACTCGCTCTGGACAAGGTCACATCTTCACTCGCCGGCTCCAACGTCCCCGCTATTTGATAGAACTGTTTTCTAAAACACTCATCTTGAGGCAGTCGTAAGAAGTGCGATAGCTCTTCTAAAGTGCTTCCACTGGCTCCTTCTGCCATAGCAGCTAGGGTCAACCATAATGAATATGGAGAGTACACAAAGTGAGATTGGCTCAAAGATGAGATTTTCTTGTAAGTTTCGATGGTAACATTGTAAAGAGTTTGTCGGAAATCGAACACCACATCCCTGTTGAAGACACACGGCTTCCAAAGGACCACTCCTTGTGATCTTATAAGTTGTTGGTACTTATCGAATATATCCCAGTCAGCTTTACCTTGCACATTAATTAATATTGTAAAAAGAACACTAAATATGAGTAAAACCCTCATTTTGCACGGGCTCGTGCAGCTACTAGTAGTTGTAACTGCAGAGTAACCGAGTAAAACTGCGCATCGCTTTTTATAAGCTCTTTGTTAAGTTGGTGATATTTAAAGCTAACTGGTATTGTAGAGCTTGTGATCCAGTACAGGGCTTGTGATTTTGCTTCTGTTATACGCAGCCAAAGTTTTGTATGACTTTGTAGTAAAAAATAATATAATGATTCAACTAAGTCACTAGTTAGGTATATCGTCGCATTAGCTCGGAAGCGTTTTTTTCAAGTTTAGAAGAAGAAAATGTATTTGAATCACAGTATAAACATATGAGAATGGCTAATGCACAAGTATTCAGGCTTACTGATAATGAACGTTCAACCTTTCAAAGCCGGTTTTAGTGCGTCTATAGAAACAACTTTTTTTCTAAGGGTTTGGAAATTTCATATATTAAAAAGTTTTTCTTTAGTTACTTACCAGTAAACCTGTACATAAATACTTATTATCTATTCCAATATATAAAGTAAAAAGTTTTATTTTTTTGTTTGTTTGACGCAAACAGGCTCTATTTCAGAGCGTACAGGACCGATTTGAAAAATTCTTTCACCGTTGGGAAGCTACATTATCCCTGAGTAACAAAGACTATATTTTGTTTCACATTGCAACTTAGATTATTTTATCTGTGTGAAGCAGGGACTGGCTGCTAAAAGATTAATAAACACAAACTTTATCTCCACATTCAAGTTATTTAGTGGTTAAAGACCTTATCCACACGACTCATATAGTTAATAATTAGTTATACATAGAGGTTAGTATACTGGTTACGGACCTATAAACTAAAGATTCTACGCTCTACAGAGCAATGACTGAGACGGTTATAAGCATAAGCAGCTCACTAAACATTCCCACTGCTGGGACTCGGGGGCTTTCTCTCTTTAGGAGAGAGATATAGGCCACCACGCTGGCCGAGTGCGGGTTGGCGGATGTTCTTAGAATTTTGTGGTCCTCAAAACATGTTGGTTCTTAAGATGTTTTTCTTCACCGAAAAGCGAGTGCAAATCCACATTTAACTTAAAATAACAAGTCATTGGCTGGAATCGAATCAGGGGCCGTCAGATTGAATGGGTCGAAGGATTGAACTTTTCCCACCGAGCCACACTCGCTTCTTGGTAACTTTTACTAATTAACAAATAAATGTTGTACCTAAGTTCGTCCACCTTTCTAATTACATCTTACTAATTACAAGGCTTCAAAGGGACGGACTGGGAATCGTAAATTAATAAAGAATTCTTTACTTTTATGTTTCCAGGAATTATCCAGTCATTTTTTGGAAGTTTATTACACGGTTTATTTGCAACCTACTCGTATGCTTTCCCGAAGATGAATAAGTTTTAAGGGTATATGAGTCTCTCCCAAGAAGAAAATTATATTTTTGCGTCTCTGTTTGCAAATTATACCAAATGTCTAGTGACGTTATGGTCCAGGTCGCATAGCATTCGAAACGGATTACAACTATCCTTGTTAGGAACGATTTTGGTAGGTACTCGACACCCATGCTACGGTTAACCAAATTCCAAATTACGCCGCAAGTCCAACCAGATTCACCGCCACAGCTCCACAGAATAATAACTAGTAAGCCACACAGATTACCACACGCTAGCTACTGCATACCTGTGATCTTAGGGGCGGCATAGATTTACTACTAGTTAGAAAGAAACAAAGATTACCTCGGTTAGGCAGAGGTGGCCTTGTAACGCCTGTAGCTCGGCTAACTAAGGTGATCTGGTGCGAGTGACCATGCAAAAGACTATATCACATTTTAAAAAAAGGCATTTTCATCTGGGCACTACAGTGGGCCAGATGACACGTCAAATTGTAGGTCCTGGCTGTTAATTTTATCAAAAGCCACTTCAGAAGCCTTCGGGCGGCTTGAAAACACTCGATACCAGAGCTTGGCCATTTAGTGCATACGAAGAAGAATAAGAAGACAGAGATATATATATTTTATCGTTTTTGTTGGCTCATACAAAAACACACAAATAATGTACCTCATAATTTCTAGCTGTTTTGGATGAATCTTGTTATTGCATCATAAAAATATTAATAAAAAAATCTAAACACAATTTAGTAGAGACACGATTTAATAACTAGTAATTGCATATTATGTTGTATAACGTAGTATAAATATCCAAAAAAATACAGTGCGTAAACTCGATAACTGCTGGACTGATTACGTTAATTTTAGAGTTGATTTTTTTTGTAAAATTCCAGGAATACCTCATATAATTACTACGTGTATCTTTGGACACACATAGCGTCATCTATTTATATTTTTTTAAACGACTTCGCTCGGGTCACGCAATCTACTATCGTTATATCACTATGCGACTTTAGCATGTTGCAGAATTGGGCGGCAGCTTGGCTGGCTTTCATCAGTTATTATAGCAAATCTGCGCCACGCTTTATTGTATTGGAATCAGCAATCCTCTCTAGTATTCTCTAGAAAGGATGATATCTAGTAGTCCCTTCTATTTACCAATCATTTATTTAAAGCACTAACTAGCATTCGTTTCTTAATGTATTTTAACGACGCCTTCTGCTGATTAATATAATAATATAATTTAATTTCATATAATATAATGATGAATGTAATAAAGTGATAATATAATGTAGTAAATATAATAAAATGATAATGTAACATAATATAATAATAATTAATAATTGATTTTGTTAGGATAAGTATGGTAAAGCATGTCCCAAAAATATTTGAATTTCTAGTCCTATTACATGATGTACGACACTCTAATTCAAGTCATTGGAAGGAACTAACCTCCATGACACGGGCGCTCAGTCCAGTTTGAGGGTTAGGGAAAATAAAATATGTACAGCTTTTAATGAATAAAAATATTTTGAATTTTGAATCTATAAGAGGTAATCTCCGGCAAGCCTCTAAGCCAAACTTGGCAAGTTGTCAACAGCACTCGAACATCCCCTGTTACTCTCTACTTCATTTTGCACCCTCTTTGCAGCCCTAGCCTCTGTTTCCCTGGAAAGTTTCTGGGGTTCCGTGATAAACAAGTGAAAACGGAACGGCACTGATACAAAACCATATACAGTAGAAAGTTGATTAACCGGACTATTTGTTGTTGTTAGGCATTCGGATAGTCAAAAGTATGAAGAAAAGTGTTTTTTTATTTATTTTCCAATGAGAAACAGACGCGGGTGGGTGATGCCTGTTCCGTTCGACACGTTAACGCTTGCAAAAATACGATTTTGGACAATTGGTCTGAAGTCCGGACAATCGCGAAACCGTATAACTGAGGGCCGGATAATCGAGTTTCTACTGTATCAATAGCTGAGTAAAATATTTAATGAGACCAAAAATGAAATTGATATTTACTCGTATTTGTATGATCACAAAAAAACTACAGAAAAACATGTTTCAATGAAAGAAAGAAAAAAAAGAAAAATGTAATATATTTCACAAATAAAGCTATTAAATACAAACATCTTATTAACAATGGTGTTAGTTAAGGGTCCTTGTGTACTCGTATTTATTTGTGAAAAATTGAATTGAAAATTACATTTATTATTCATTAATGTTTTCAAGAATTACTAAGTAGGTACTAACTTGGATTATTGGCCGTATTTTAATGTCTTTGAACTTAATTTGAAGGTTAGGAACGAAAGGTTACTTACTTATGACCTTCAATTTCTTTGTCTATCTGTTTGGATATAACTAAATATAATATATGAACTTTTTTGCAATTTATTTTATTACTCAAAAAAGTCAGCAAAGTTACTTTGTAATTTGCTGATAAAGTTATTAAATACAATTACAGTGTAAACTCTATACAACGACACTGAAAAGAATGTTCATTTTATGGCGTTATAGAGAGTGGTCGTTAAATGGAGAAAATGTATCATTGTAGGTATGGAATACAAGCTAAACCAACTAAAGCCAATTGATTTCGACGCTTTAGAGAATTTGTCCTTAAATCGAGTGACGTTACATGGAGTTTACACTGTACTTAGACTGAGGGATAAGACGGGGGACACCCGTTCTCGATTGTACTTGGTGCAGAGGACAGCCATGGCTATTCAGCGTGGAAACGCAGCCAGCGTTATGGCCACCTTTGCACCGGGTACGGTCGATCACGGGCTGTCTTGACTTTTTTTTCTCTTTTTGCGACATTTTATTTTGATTGTTATTATTATTTTTATTTAAGGAATTGTCTGTAAAGTAACATATGAATGTATTATTTAGATAAAACATAATGTCTGCTTTAACAGGTTCTTGTATTTTAAGTCATTGTTCGATCACGTGTTTTCATTAGTTAATTCATTCTTTTGATTTGTATTTCTAGGACCTGTGCAAAAAATTGGCTGGTATTAAGGGATTTTAATACTTATATACAAATACAAAATGTCTCATGTTTTAGTTGACACAGTAAATAAAAAAACAACAATATTATATGGCTCCCAAATGCTTCCAAACTAGTTGTATAAACTGTATATTGGAAGCTAATGGAACATACGAGTATGTCAGTTTTACTAATTAAAATTAATAAATTTACTGGTAGTTAGGAAAGTTAAACATTACCATTTTCAAAATATAGATAGATAGATATTTTTTATTTCCCACTAATTACATTAAATTATACGTAGAAGATAGTGCCGAAAATGGCGGCCTTATCGCTAAAAGCGATCTCTTTCAGGCATCCAGAGGAAGGACAGTGATATAAAAACGAGAGAGGGGAGTACAAAAAAAAAGTATAGGTTATAAATATACTACATACTATATATAACGTATACTTACTAATATATAACTACATAAAATATACTAAATTATAAATATCACGAGTATTAAAATTGACAAAATATTCTACAGAACCCTTCTGTTTATAATTGTCCTCTCACTTCGCTCGTCGCGTACCTTTTTGTCAAAGGTTTAATCTGGGAAGGGATTGAGACGTGACTCCTAGTGTATGATTGTACCACTATATACATGTATGTATGTATGTAATGTGTATTTCAAAGGGCCTTTGTAATAAGCCTGGGGCTGTGAAACGGTAGCGTTTTTTGTGCGAGCGTTATGTATGAAAAACTAAAATTCTTGTACAGGTAAAGTTAATTTAATTTTAAAATGATGATGTAGACAAAATCTTGAATTAGCAGTTTTTACAGTTTACGTCAAATGTAGAAAATATAGGCGACTTTAGAGGGCACTCACTTGTATCACCTCTAAAACTGCCTGCACATTCCATATTTGACGTGATTTTAGTTGTTGTGTTGTTTTTGAACGTCCCATCTCTTTCTGGCCACCTAAGATGAAAAGAGACGGGCTTCTTTAAATTTAGTTTAGTCGCGTGTGCCGCTGAATCGCCACCAAAGTTTCTGTATAGTCAATGTATATATAGATAACCATAATTATTATAATAATCAATGCTTAAAAGTAATACGAAAGTCTTTTAGCCCTAAGCCCATAAATATCAATTGAAGCCAACTGCCTTCCAAGTAGAAGTAAACGTGCTTTTAACTGGATGGATCCGAAGGGCTTGAAAAAGTCTAAATATACGAACAAAACAACTGTAAACAACACTGAACCAGTTTTAAATAGCAAGGACCTCGGGTGCAGTTTCAAGGTTCTCGTTGACCAGCCTTCTAGGTGATATTCAGAGCATAAATATGAATGTCCGTCTTTCGTGTATTTTGCAGAAGTGTTTTAATCTCAAATATTTATTTTATTTTAATTTATACAACGCGGCTTTGCCACTAGCGTTATGGATACTTTTCCGTCAGGTTCTGTCCGAAGTGGTCCTTTATTAGTTTTGTGGTCTTATTTACATTTTATAATTTATTTTAAATTGCATGTATAATAAATTTAGAATGTATTTTGGTAACAATTTTCTTAGAAATAAATTAAAATTGTGAAATAACTTAATGTTAAATCTAATCTAAAATTAGTTAAATTAAAAGTATATCTGATCTAAAAAACCAGTGCCAGTGGGAAGAGTACCTAAAATGCCGGCCGAGTTGCCTCTTTGTATAACATCGCTAATTCGCTGTGCAAAGTAGAGGCCGGCATTTTGGTCACGAGTAGCGTCGACCAAGCACTTCTTTAAATCATTGAATATTAAATGTATCTCTTTTAATTTTATAGTTTGTCTTTAAAGTTAATACGTAATTAAATAATTATATATTCCCTACCAAACATAAAAACACAACAACAACTACAAGTTAAAGTAGAATTTATATCTTGTGTTATAGTTTTAAATAGGTGATAAATTAAATTGTTGGTCGCAGATTCGTTTGTTTTAGGTTTTGTGTTTGCCATAATAAAAATTATTTTTCTTTCTTTCTTTCTTTTCTTTAGATGCCAAGTGGGAACCTTGCTATTCTATTCACCTACAAAAGTATCCAACACAACTTTCCTTACGCTCTGTCTTGTCGCGCCTACTTCCCGTTGGTTTAAAACTGTCTCTCTAAGTAAGCTTATCTTACAACTTGTGATACATTTGATACAAGTTGCGCCATGAGATATATTCCGTAGCGCGTGTCGACGGGGATCAGGGGCTTCCAGAGAACGTGAGTTGACTGAGAATTGGACCTCGGATGTGGAAAGATATTATAAAGACGAAGAGTTGCGTGAAGCTGAAAGTTATTTGTATTATGAAACTAGCAAACCCGGCGAACTCAGTTTCGCCACCAGATAATACTGGCGCTATCTGTTCACCATCATGCAAAACCATATTGGTTTGTAGTACATGCTATGTATCAGAGATGGCGCTGTACGTGAAAAATTATTATCCTTGTTTTCCTCCTTTTTTGTTGACATTTTCTTTGAATTTTGTTTTCTACAAACCTCACGGACCCGAGGCCTTTCCAACGAATGCAAAACTGTGGAAATTGGTTTGTGCGTTCTGGAGTTATAGTGTCAGGAAGGAAAACCTGACTTATTTTTATATAATAGAATAGTTGTTTTTTTTAAAACTTGTAGGTTTGCGTTTGACCACAGCTAGCCTGGTGTTAAACAATACTTTGGTATACGATGTAACACGCTTACCCAGAAAATACCTATTAACTCTTAGAAAAGACCCCCAGATGGCACTTCTCAGGAAGAGAATTCCAAAGTTTTGCTCTCACAAGAAAGGTCGAAGCGAATCGGCTTATGCGATACTTAGTGATTTCGACTGAATACCTATGTCTCTATACCACTCCCTATTCTCTGCGGCCGTAGTGGCAGGCAACAGGGCCACAGACCCCGTTGAGGGGGACCTAGCACGTCGGGTCGGGGTTGTCCGGCGTCCATTGCACTCACGGTCCCCGAGGTGGTTGCGGAGTCATCCCTGAGGAGGAGCCTCGCAGGCCAATAAAATCAATTTTTATTGTATTTTTAAAAATAATACATAAATGCACCGAAACTTCTATTTCTGATTGGTGCAAGTTAAGTCTTGTTAGTTCTATCTGTACTTTATCACGTCAGAGCAATTTAGGTTTCAGTACAGCAAAGTGATCCTAAAAGCTAGGCTTTTAGTCATTTTGTTTGCTCTTTGAAAAATATCGCGAAGAAATCTTTATAGAAGGCTTTGGGGACATTTTATCAGACATTGGAAAATATAAGCTCTGTTATGACGATAATATCTAAACGGTCGCCATTTTCTAGGCTTTTCTAAAAAGATTTCGCGACCATGCGAAGATTTTCTTTGATTCAATAGCTGAGAAATATCGTTAGAATGTTATTGGTGGAACCTATGAATAGCCTAGAATGCCTATGAATATAAATAGTAGAATGTCTTTTTTCGCAATAACGTATCCTGAATGTTTTTTTATAAACTATCTTCTAATATATCAAATTTCCATGTCACAATGTTAGTTACCATACTCCTCCGAAACGGCTTGACCGATTTTTACCAAATTTTATATGGGTATTCAGTAGGTCTGAGAATCGGCTACTATCAATAAGTATAAATATTGTAAGAGTTGTTCCTTAGACGGCCTTTAAACAACTTAAAAATAAATGTGTTTATGATTTATAGCGAAAAAACTGTAAATTCAATATTTTGCCCATATCAGTTATAAGTAAATGACCTCAATTGTATTGGCTTCAATTTTGTATCCCATGCAGTGTGAAGTATCTATCTAAGGTCTATTTTAAGATCGAACAGTATCTAAGGCACCCCTAAGAGCTGAGATTTAACGACAGGCGCCTTTCGATTTGCTGGAGTGACTCTTTTCTACGAGCGCTTTTGTGATTTCACCCCTTTCGAATATATATATAGACGTATGCAGCTATAGGTATTGATATCTACGAGTAGGGACTTTCTTTGGCGAATGGTAAAGGCAGTACAGTTAAAGTTATTTACTTTAGTTCAAACTAAACGTATTAAGACGTATTAATCAATACTTGATCATTGTTTTTTTATCACCAAACCCTATGTTTTATGGCCATTTTAGTAATTTAATCATCTTTCACTTCGCTCGATAACTAATCAATTAAAGTGTTTGTAACTGTACTTAAAGCAAAACAACGTTTACCGGGTCAGCTAGTAATATATGTGTACGAGTATATGTTAACCCGTGACCCGTCCAACCCACCAGAACACACCTCAAGCGAAATTAACTAAATATTAATATCGCACCACAAAATACTTACAAACCAATTAAACAAACCTTAATAGCTGTTTAATCGAACCCCGATAAAATAATATTGAAACGTAAAACCGCAATCAACCGTAATAATATAAACTTTGGTTTACAATATTAATAACTACCAATCGTTTAATTGGCTTTTTATCTCTTAACCTACACACTATTGCAACAAGTTCCCTCTACTCAATATTTTTTGACTAATTTTATAATTTAAGAGTAATAATATTTAATTAATGTAATTGGATTGTATTAATTAAATTCAATAAACAAATAAATATATTTTATGGCGACCTTTTTTTACTAGGACACATTTTACACACGGCTGGTTAATCCCATACTGAACCATTTCTAGTTCGTATTATGGTTGCTAACACAACTGATATAGGTACTACATTTACATACATACATATTTTATATAGATACATATTTAACACCCAGACCAACAGCCAACAAATTTAGTTCTGCACAAAGATTTTGGGCGTGCCGAGAATCGAACCCAGAACCTTCTGATTCGCAGTCCGGCATGGTAACCGTTACGCCAACGAGGTCGTCAAACTTGAAATGTCTCATACTTTTGTGTACTTTACTAACAGACAGATAGACACGCGTCAAACTTATAACACCCCGTCAGCTTTGCGTCGTGGGTTAAAATAGGGCAATATGTATATTTTAAATGTTTTTATTTTAAACACACTTCAGATATGTTAATTGAAAAGATGACGTCATATCTTTGATCAAATATATTCGACTAATTGATTATACAATATTTGTCGTACATATTCATAGATTTCTTTGTAATTAGTTGTGTAGTCTTTTTGACCGGTCGTAAGCTAGTTTAAATACACTTTCTAAGTTGTCACTTTTTCTAATGTAGAAGAGTAAACTCTAGTAAAATATTACATGAGTTTTAACTTATTGTTACTTAAATCGACTCGGTATAATCTTTGCGAACAAACAGCCTTCGAGGAATATATAAAAAACTGGACTATTGTGCATTATTTAATTTATTTCCGCTCAGATAAAATACATTTCACACTTGAGTATTTTAAAATCTTGACAATTTGAGTAAGTATGATCTAATACGGCGTATTATCCAAATCACCAATAGGATACGAGAAGACTCCGGTAAAGATCGTGATCTTAGTCTTGGTATCAATAAGGGTGTACATGAACGGTCTGTTAGCGATGAAGTCTCGACCGACAGCCTTGGCGAGCCCTGTGGCGACATTGGAGGCAGATTCGAAGAAACCGGTCAAGGGACTGTTGTTGGAAGGCTCGTGGCGAATGTAGGAGTTGGTGATGTTAACTTCTAGACGCTGGAGGTAGTAGCTGGGCAGCGCTGGAGGCTCGGATATGTATCTGTGGGGAAAGTAAAATGGTAAATTTCTCGTAGGTAGGTATTTGAGTTGGATGTGACAAAAGAGTTTCATACACTCAATAGTTAGTTTAGTTTTATAAGTTACAAGTATTTTAAATCGTTACAACCGCCATTCTAGTAAATGCAGAAAGATGTCGAACGCTCTAAGATGGTACTCGGCAAATCTTAGATTTAATTGAATTACGTCTAATTGAAAAATTAGACGTAATTCTTTTAGGAACAAAATATAAATAGATGAACTGATAGATCCCGATCATAAATGCCATTACATATTAACTGAACAAATGATCGAAAAATTCAATTTAATGGTGAAGCTGATGAAATGTCTAAAGCTATACAAATAGACAAAGAATAATGATTACCTTGTAGCAGACGGATCAGCAAACAGCTTCACGAAACCCATATCCTCGAGCAATGGCTTGGCGTTATACCCGTGAGTCACGAAGAACCTCGGAACTGCTATGTCGAGAGGAATCAGACTCAGAGTCAAAGAGGAAATAATATCCAATATAAACGAACTCCTTAACAACTCCAACATAGTCTTGATGGTATTATTCTTAACTCCCATAGTTAACAGCATGGTGTATCTACCATCAGTACCCACAGGCAGTTCTAGAACTTTAGCATCTATGAAGGGGATATGAGCCAGACGCACACGCCTCTTCATTCTCATGTAGTCAATTTGAGCTATCGCCTGACCCAATTCATTGTAAAACGGTGCCTGCTCTATATAACCCTCGGAGAAGGCGTTAGTCCAAGCGCCGTGATAGGATAAGCGGTCAAGAATGATCGAGTTTCCGTAGAACGTCAAGGGAGTTTGAATGCCCATAGCGCGGAGGATGGACGCAAAGGTCTCTTCATCATATCTTGCAGAAAAATACTCCAAGCTTTTGTGCTGTTCGCTGAAAGCGAGCCATTGCTCGTTCAGCCGGACGTTATCGCTGATGACCAAAGCGCGTCGTCGGCTGAAACTGACCTCACGATCTGAGAATTCGATGTTCGTTGCCAGTCCGTACAGCTTCTCTCGCACGCATCTATCTTTTGGCAGATTCAGAATGGCAAACCATTCAGCCTGCAGATTTTCTTCCGCGTACTCTGCTAAAGAAGCCAATGATAACCAGATGGTGTATGGAGAGATGACAAAATTTCCATTGTTGGAGTAATAGCCAGCTCGTTTCATAAGTCGTACAGTGAATGAGTTTAGGGCATCAGTGAAGATGGGGTTCGGGTCGCGCTCGCAAGGGTTCCTGTCTCGGATTCCGAACAGTTTACCGATGTCGTCCCAAATACCACGTCGGCCTCTCGCGCAGTCACCTTGGGCACAAATTACGGCCACGATAGCGGCTAAAATAGTCAATATCTTCATTTTTGATTGATTTATTATTACCTTACCAGATGTTTGAACAGATACACCGGTCACTCAGGCCAAAGTCAAGGCCTTTGCCGGAACTAGTGCGATACTTCTGTGTTTTAAATATAGCGCTAATAACTCTTGATACACAATTAATTTGAAAAGCGTTTGAGATAATACCTATACTCACTAATGGTAGTGATAGGTGGAACTAATTGTTATGGTAATTAAATGTTAAAAGAAAAATATAAATTAATTATTAAAGTATGTTCTTATTGATTGTAATATAATTAATGTATACATATGAAACTAATTTAAACATTTATGCAAGTTTTATTTTGTTTAGATATATTTTAGTCAGCATTAGTAAATTATATATATGAATCGAAATAAAATGGATTCCAAATATACTGACTGACCTCCAAAAATTAAGATCATTTATATTAATTTAATCTAGACTCGATGCTAGCAACTGGTTTCAAGAAGAGTTTTTATGTTCCGGGATTTTATTGATGTTATTACACTTGTATCGAATGCATGCATTGAAAATAAAAAAAATATGTTGATTATTTTGTACTTGGTTCCGTAGGTTTCAAATCCAAGGTAAAATGTATTTAGGTACCGACTATATTTCTCTTTGTCAATCTGTTAAAATATGCAAATGTCTTATACTAAATGCTATATAATGCTATTTTATTAGAGTTAGTATTTAAGTATGCATCTTGATTGCATTTACCTAAAGATTAAACGCCGAAATCATCATCAATTTGGCAGAGAGATCCCTAAAACTCGTCTAGTCTAGAATGTCTTAGCTTAGACATCTAAATTAGCCACGACACATCAGGTGCCTCAGTATATAAGCGGAGGACACCCATTAAATTTGTTCACATTATACTGGATCTTTCAGTATGAAGTTACTCTGTGCGACAATAGTGAGTTTACTTGGAGTATCGAGTGGAAATGTGCTACAAACATTCTCCAATGGCGTTAGCTTCACGCCATACTCAAACGCTGTCGTTAACGTACCTCTTGGGACAGTTAATAATGTGCAAATAACTAATAGTGTACCATATGATACTTATGAAGCCCCATGTCTTTCCTATGTGACCGATCAAATTCTGGCAGATTTTCGTGTTCGCATTTTCAAGTTCATAACAGGATCTTTCCGAAAAGCTGTAGTATTATCGGGCGGGCATATGGCTTATTCCCCCTACACTGCATGGCTGACTATGTCTGCTATAGCGGAAGGCACAGAGGGGTCCGCCAGGGCAGAGTTGTTCAGAGTCCTGAGTCTACCGGAGGATAGGTGCCTTCGACAAATCTTTTACAAATTGGCCACTTCAAGAGAATTCCCAAGCAATGATGTTGTACTAGGAAGAAGAAGACAATTCATCACGGATCCCAGCGTCTATATCAACAAAAACTGGGAAGAGTTTGCTCGTTGGTACACCAATCTAAAAACTGTATTAGTTCCATTCAAACGTAATAATACTGAACTAGAAAACATAAAACGTATCTTCAAAGTGCAACTCCCAAATGTCGATCCACAAGCAGGTAACTCCTTACTTTTGGAATCTTTGGATTATTTCGGATTATGGTCATCAGCTTTTGCTGATGCTAGAATCGAAGTCGGACCATTCTACAATTTCAATGAAGAAGAAATAGGGGATGTGGAGTTTATGAAAATAACTAAACAAGTAAATATAGCTTATGTTCCGTCCGCCAAATTAAAAGTCATAGAAATCCCAGTGGGCAGAGATGGAAGATACAAAATGTTTATAGCTATGACGTTAGAGAAAGATCCTTTAAAAGCTTTCGAAGGTTACCAGGACGACTTGGTGTTTGAAGTGTTAGCGAACATGAAGCCTTCTCCGGGTCCAATCAAAATAGAAATTCCACGACTTGCAATGACAAGCGAGGTCAATGTAAGGAACATATTCGAAGAAATGGGAGCGAGGAGTGTGTGGCAGGATCCTTTGGCAACCAGGTACAAAAATGTTTATATGTGCGTAGCATACATTCTTTTCACATTTTCTTATGTGTGGTCGACTTTATATATTACAATTTCCAACTACTCTCTATCAATTTTAATTGTTTTATCCACGACTTTCATTAATTGATTAAGTACATCAGGCAACAAATAACATTTTATCAAGAGATTTATTTTTATCACTACCTTATTCTTGTCTTAAGGTGAATTTTGTCTCTCCTATTTGCCTCTTTTCACCGTCATCTTACATTCATATTTACTTCTTCTCCTTTTTTGTCATCACTCATACATTCCAGCCTTATCTTTTTTGTTTGTCTTCTGCTTCTATTCGCTCTCTGGTTTCCATACATATTTTTATTCATCTCCTTAATTGTCTGTATTACGCTACTCGTCTGTTCTTCATGTTTCATAATTATGATATTATATATTGTCATATACTTAGTTTGTAATAACATCTTATTATTTAGTACGAGTATATTATGTACTTAGATTTGAAATGTCAAATCAGAGTGGAGTTTGTTTGCCCTTGGCAACATGAAGTATAAATTGGTTGTAGGTATTGGATTATAAAAACTTCTTCACAGGTTTTGAAAGTCACAGCTATCGGAACCGGTTCCCTACCCACTAGGTCTCGCAGATCCACACTCTACTAGTTTCATTCATCTTTTCACACTTCAGAAGTCCTAACGAGCCTGCTACTTATAGATGCACATCAGAGGAGCACTAATGCCTTAAGATATTCATCCAATCATAGATCTCGAAGCTCCATCGACTAGACGGGCTACTGAGCCCCTAAGGACCTAGTCAAGTAGGCTTGGTAGCTGAGGTGTAGTTAATAGCGCAAAGGTAGGTAGGTATATAAGTGCTATTGATTTAGATTCAGGATTTAAAGAATTCTTTATACGAGTATTCATCGAAGTTCTGACAAAAAAAAAACAAGCAGGTTTTTTGAAACGTATCTAATATGCCATTCCCGATACAGGATAAAAATAATAATTAAAGAAAATGCTTTTTTAGTTCTTGTAAATCGAATCCAAAATATTTAGAAACACAATGTGTAACTAAACTATTATAGGCCTTATTGCTATACATTTAGACACTATAACCAAATTTATTTGTAAAGCTATCTACGATTAAAGATAATGATAAATATATAGAGATAAAGATAAATTTAAAGAGCAAGATAAATTTATTGAGTTTAAACATAAAGTGCGCATAACTAACTCACCATCTCTCCCTGGAGTCATAATAAACAAACGTGCAAAAGTAACTCACATCCTTCCACGCATTCTACAGATTTCCTGCCGGAAAGAAAACCAAATAAAACTCAGGGGTGATACTATACTCTACTTTACTAACGCTATTCTGTACTGTATCTGTTAAGACGCATAGGTTATGCGATTATGAACTTTATGAGTTTGTTATACGGTTATAATTCGTAGCATATCGTCGCATATGCTGTAGTCTAGTTAATGTTATTTTTTAATACATTGTTTTATATTATTTTGGCATAAGACTAAACAAACCATTGCGAAAATTTGGGAGACGTCATTGGTTACACCAATAACACAGTTTTAAAAAACTACTTTGGGAGCCTTTGGATTCCTATTATAGTGTACATTTTTGTAACCTATGCCAAATAAACGTATTTCGTCTTTTTTCATAGATCCAAAACAGAATTAGGTAATCTATGGGCTTGGACGTGCTTTAGCACTACAGACTTCAAAACTATAATGAATACATTATTTATAAATACGATGTATTGACTGCAATTTTGTTCAGTTGCATTTTAGAGTAAAGTAGCTCCACTCTGCACACTGTAGTAGGTAACATTTAGCTGATATCAAATTACCTCGTCAAAAGCGTCTATGAAAGCTATACAAATATTATCATAATATCGTAACACGCTTGCATCTAAAGCTTATTGAAAGTGAGTGATCTTCATCAAAGTCCCTACTATTGAAATAGCAAATTTTAGCTGTTATTAAAATCTACTTCCACATAATTATGCGCAACCACGCGAGTCTCAAGCAGACAGAAAACTAAGCAAAAGTATAATGAATGAATGAAATAATGAAACAATAACGATTTCTGTTCATGGTAACCTCCCGCAGGACCGCATGCCTCGTAAGGCGGAAGTGTAGATTTTCCTGCTCTCCATTTTCACTTAACGCGTTTTCATAATTTATCGCGCTCTAATTTCTACTGTTCCTTATTTTCAATAGGTTACGTTTTCTAAGGAACAGTCAGACAAAAAGTGAGGTTCAAATGTAACGAAAATAACATTGTAAGGAGTGTAAGGTAAGATTCTAATTCTTTGCGTATTTATCGCATAGTGGTTTTCGCGTGGCGGTAGGACATTTTCTACTGCTACTCTAGCTAGCTATCACCCCCTTGTTTAAAAATCTGTCACCAAGCACCTAATAGTGCGTTTCGGTAGCCTCCTTGAGAGCTTATGATTCCAGGCTAAACATGTACCATCTTTAGTTAGTGTTGCTAACTCCTGCACCCACAAGAGTACGTACTGTACTGTACGTAATATTTATTGTTTTCTTGCAGTGTACGTGGGTGTACACTGCAAGAAAACAATAAATATAAATTTATTGTTTTCTTTTTACCAATCCGCTATTACATCCATATGTCATGTAATGTATTATATCCAGATGTTTGATAGCCTATCAAAGCATATATCCAATACCTAATAAAATAGATACTCCGTTACATTTCACGGCACACCTGTATTTTTATGAGTAGGTAACCTTTATGTATCAAATAAATGATTTGCAGACGCATATATTAATAGTGACCTTGGGAAGACCTACATTTGTCTTATGTTATATACATAATAGGAGCTAGAACCACGTTAGGTGTTCAAAACCAGAATTCAAATTTTGCATTACGTATGAACTGTATCCATACAAAATGTATATTAACCTTGAGAAAACAATACAGGTTAAACTACTAAATAGAACTGTTTGCTTGTCATATCTCATACCTACATCTTCTTCTTCTTCGAATGAGCTAAGTGGCCAAGCTCTGGTGTCGAGTTTTCAAACCGTCGGAAGGCCTCTGATTTGGCTTAACAGCTGCTTGCAGTAAAACTAACAGCCGGAACCCACAACCTAACGTGTCATCCGATCCAGCGCTACCGCTGGGTCGGAAAAGTAGCGCCCAGATGAAATTGCCACTTGAATAATCATAAAATAGTAGTTTAAAAAAACTAAAAAACACGCTTATCTAGCCGTTTTAAGTGGGTCAAAATCGCGCCCAAAGAAGTCGGTTACAAACAAACATACAAAAAAGTGTAATAATTTTATCAAATTAGTGTATTGTCATCGGTCCTCAATAAATCTACAAAGTTTCAACGAAATCTGGCCGTTTAAAGTGGGTCAAAATCGCGCCCAAAGAAGTCGGTTACAAACAAACAAACATACAAACATACAGGTGAAGTTAATATAAAGCGTGTAAAAGTCGACCGTTGCTTAGCCTCGACGATTGTGTCAGATTACCTTAGCTAGCCAAGCTATAGGCGCAACTGATATATATCAATCTCTTTCAGAAACATATCTAACCCGGCGGCTTTGCCTGTCACCTTCACGCAGCGAGTGAGCATATCTTTGGACAACAACGTGGTAGACCCTCCAGTCCAAGACTTGACTACTCCGTGGACAGCTGGTGTGCTCACACGATACGCTGATAATGTGGACGAGTTGAAAGATTTCATAGCGAACCGACAGTTCCTGATCGCAGTATTTGATGTTGAGACTTATACGTCGCTTTTTGTTGCTGCGTATTCTAAACCTGGTGTTTGAACACTCTTAATAAAGACCTAAGTAAAAATAGTGGTCTTTTTTTGGTAATATCCCTTATACCATTGTTAGACGAGACTAGATTTTGAAGCTAGGGTTGAAAGCTAGATATTTACTAAAATTTCCTGGGGAACATAATACCAGGGATCAGAATACTAAGTAGAGAGGATTGCTGATTCCCATACAATGAAGCGTGGTGCGGAAGTTTGCAATCATTACCGATGAAATCTAGATGGCGCTGCAAATCGAGCATGAGCCTAGCTGCCGCCAAATTTCGCAACGCGCTGCAGTCGCATAGTGATATAACGATAGTAGATTGCGCGACCCAAGTCGTTTCAAAAAAATACGAATAGGTGGCGCTACGTGTATCGATCAATTTAGAAATCGTACACGTAGTACGGTTTTCAACAAGAGGTTGAGCGTCAATTATATTTATTGGTCTATGATACTACTTAGTTCTCTTTACATTAGGCTAGGATTATTTTGAGCTAGTACTTACTATTGCAGTGCCTGAAGTGAACCTTACATAAAAAAATAACTAATTGTGAAAATAACACTATTCGGATAAAAGAGTTACTTCAAAAACTTTGCCAATTCGAACTAGACAAATTAGAAGATATCTGAATCGTTCCATAGACATTAATACTCCTATTGTTTAAAAAATGTTAATATAAAAATTTCGAATATCTTAACGATAAAGATTTTTTTTTGCATATAAATATTCGTCATATGTTGCAATACCTGAACAGGGTCCATTATAAGATTACTTATAATGGACCCTTTTTTTTTAACGTGAGGAAATGCATTTACGCATGCCCACCACACCCGGGGAGGTGGGTGGGGTATGTCGGGCTCGATGCCAGAAGGGCATCACTACCGACTAAAACCTCACGATGGCCTCCTCACCGGAAAGGGCGGGGTGAGGTTCCGCTTCTCGCATTAACCCACCACCCCGCCCACCTCGGCTAGCCTGAGAGAGACTCCTCCTCAGGGGATGACTCCCCTTGCAGTGCACGTAGTGCACCGCAACCACCTCGGGGACCGTGAGTGCAATGGACGCTGGACATCCCCAGTCCGACGTCCTAGGTCCCCCGTGACGGGTCAGGTCTGTGGCCCCGTCACATGCCACTACGGCCGCAGAGAATAGGGAAAGTGGTAGTCTCCGGTTACCACTCCTTTCTCCCTGCGGCCCCACCGCGTCCGCCATCAACGGTGGCGACCCCGTCGAGGCCGCGGCAGGTAGGAAGAGCGGCGCATCGTAATACCGACACTTCTCTCCTGCCGCGGCCCCACACCTTCAGCTGCGGTGCCTCCCAAACCACACCGCAGCCCGCCTCAGTTGCGAAACCCCCCCGAAACGAGGTTCCGCAACTTACTGGTGCCACTCCATCTAGAACTTGCGTACAGGGATTACAAGATTACAAGTCTAGGGAGTGGCCCGCCTCAGGGACCCTCTTCGCTTCACCGTGGGTGACCAGGCCACGGTTACTGAGCCCCCCCGCCTCGACAATGCGGGGCCCCACGGGGGGGTACTTATAATGGACCCTGTTCAGGTATTACTTACCTTTAAAAGTATAACACCATAGTGAATCAATAAATATATTTGGCTTTGACTTTCGACATTCATGATCACCGTACAGTTAACATAACATTAATCTCCGTTCCTAGTTTGGGCATCTTAATATCTCTAAAACACTATCTTGCTGTCCTAGCTTCAAAAACTAGCTTCGTGTAATTCCGGCGCTAGGTATCAGGTCTAAGTTGCTGTACTACCAACCACAAAAAGTTACAAAGAAATAAAATTCATACCAACTCTACTGACCTCCAATAAATTAGATCATCTAGATTTAGACTTAACTGGTTTAGATAAGAGTGTTTAATTTCCGGGTTTCGTTGGCGTTAATGCACTTGTTTCGGATGCATGCATTCGCAAACGCATATTTTGTAGTACTTGGTTCCGTAGGTTATAAACTTTAAAATAAAAAAAAATACTTATGACAACATGTTTGTTTCATAAAATTGTATGCTAGTTATCTTACTTAACGATACATGTAAAGTTTAAGTAAGTACACCTATTGCACCAAAAGATGTATTTCCCGCATAACAGGATCATATGATACTTAGCGCGGGGCTCAATATATATGGCAAAATGTGTACTAAGGCTAAGTTATATTTTATAATTTAATTTGTTATAGTACGTTTCACCTCTGTATTTGTGTATAATAAACTATTTGTATTTTGTTATTTGTATTTTAGAATCAGAAATCTCCATTTACTTACTTAGCTGAGTGATCCCTAAAACATGTTTTGTAGAATATTTAAGCTCATGTATCTAAATTAGCTACTATCCTATCAAATGGCTCAGTATATAAACGGAGGGCGAAATGTAATTTGTTTACAATTTACTGCGGCTTTCAAATATGAAGTTACTCTGTGCGTCAATAGTGATTTTACTTGGAGTATCGAGTGGAAATGTGCTACAAACATTCCCCAATGGTGTTGGCTTCCCGTCATACTCTAGCGGTCTCGTCGATGTACCTCTTGGGACAGTAAATAATGTGCAAATAAGTAATAGTGTACCTTATGCTGCTTACGAAGCCCCGTGTCTTTTCTATGTGACTGATCAAATCGTGGCAGACTTTAGAGTCCACATTTTCAAGTTCATAACAGCATCTTTCCGAAAAGCTGTAGTATTATCGGGCGGCCATATAGCTTATTCCCCCTACACTGCATGGCTGACTATGTCTGCTATAGCGGAAGGCACGGAGGGGTCAGCCAGGGAAGAGTTGTTCAGAGTCCTGAGTCTACCGGAGGATAGGTGCCTTCGACAAATCTTTTACAGATTGGCAACTTCAAGAGAAATCCCAAGCAACGATGTTGTACTAGGAAGAAGGAGACAATTCATTACGGATCCCAACGTCTATATCAACAAAAACTGGGAAGTTTTCGCTCGTTGGCACACCAATCTAAAATCTGTATCAGTTCCATTCAAAAACGATACCGCTGAACTAGATAACCTAAAGCGTATTTTCAAAGTGCAACTCCCAAAAGTAAATCTACAAGACGGTAACTCTTTACTTTTGGAATCTTTGGATTACCTCGGACTGTGGTCGTCAGCTTTTTCCGACGCTAGAATCGAAGTGGGACCATTCTACGATATTAATGGCGCAGAAATAGGGACCATGGAATATATGAAAATAACTAAACAAGTCAATATAGGTTACGTTAGGTCCGCTAAATTAAAAGTCATAGAGTTCCCAGTGGGCAGAGATGAAAGATACAAAATGTTTATGGCTATGACGTTAGAGAAAGATCCTTTGAAAGCTTTCGAAGGGTTCCGGGATGATTTGGTGTTTGAAGTGTTGGCGAACATGAAACCTTCTCCGGGTCCAATTAAAATAGAAATTCCACGACTTGCAATCACAAGCGAGGTCGATATGAGGACCATACTGGAAGAGATGGGAGCTAAGAGTTTGTGGACGGATCCTTTGGCGACCAGGTACACAAAAAATTACTTTACTGGATGACATAGCATATTGTTGTTTTTTTTTTCGTACTGGGATGATATAATGAAAAGCCGTAGTTGGCTCTGGATTAACACATAAGCTGCCTTTGAACCCAGATTGATAAGGATAGCTCAGGGCAGTTTGTTGTTTAAAATATCTCACAAATAATCATTCACTTCAACTTATTACTATACGATTATTATAACATGAGCATAAGCAGCCCACTACACGTTCCCACTGCTGGGACTCGGGGCCTGCTCTCACAAGGAGAGAGATATAGGCCATAAGGCACTTGGCCAGCGGGTTGGCGGAATATTGTGGTGCTCAAACGTACCGGTTTCCTCACGATGTTTTCCTTCATCGTAAAACGAGTGCAAATCCACAGATAACTTGAAAAACAAGTCATTGGTGTAGGGCTGGGATCGTCTGTTTGAAAAGCAGACGTTTAGCCCACCGAACCACACTCGCTTCATACGATTAGTAATTCATTCAAACTACTTCCCCCTGTTATGTGTGGAACACATGGCAGGGAGCCATACTCTTCCCTGAATATCATTATGTATCTCTTTCAGAAACATATCTAACCCGGCGGCTTTGCCTGTCACCTTCACCCAGCGAGTGAGCATATCTTTGGACAACAACGTTGTAGACCCTCCAGTCCAAGACTTGACTACTCCATGGACAGCTGGTGTGTTCACACGATACGCTGATAATGTGGACGAATTGAAAGATTTCATAGCGAACCGACAGTTCCTATTTGGAGTATTTGATGTTGAGACTTATACGTCACTGTTTCTTGCTGCTTATTCTAGGCCTGGTGTTTGAATAAAAACTGAAGATACTATTTGTTTTCTTTTAATACGTAGTCTAATTCTAATTTGAAGTGGGGGTGATGAGACCTGCACTGACACCCCGCTACCCAATCCAACCAAGCTCCTTGAAGTAACGGAGCACAGCCCTGGCTCGCTGGCATACCTGTTCCACCCCTGTTAGTCTGTTTGTCTGAAGATTAGCAATGGAAGGCGACCGAATATGTAATCGTATTATCTGGGATTGATAGAAAGATAGATAGATAAACACTTTATAAAAACACTCACAAATAAAAAATACTGAAAACACTTACAGAACTGAAACGCAAGTGCCTGGCGATTTATTTTAACTAGGGACCTTATCGCTAAAAGCATTATCTTCTAGGCAACCAAATGATTGTAAAAAAAAATTGATTGATTAGTCTGAAGAGCTTAATGAATTAGGCTTGACATCCTACCACGTGTCTTGATCTTCCACAATAACTTAGAAGATGGTTTATTTAGTGTTAACAAATATATAATTTGTATAAACGGAAAATTCAAAGTGTTTTTGAAGTTCATAATAATTATTTATATTTCTTTTAGTAATTATGTGTAGTAAGTAGATATATTTCGTGCAGGGAAAATCTGGTTACACACTGTTGTATTCAAATAAATATTGCTTTATTCAACCAACACTTAACCTAATATCACAAAAATAAATGAGCAACATAAAATAAACTTGGAACACAATAATACAAATGCTAACAGCAGTACTTTTAAGTAACTTTGTCTTATTTAAAAAATATTTAATTTCATAAGTAATGCAAGGTATCCGGCTCGAAGGACCAACTTTGGTAGTGTATCTCTAAAAATGTCCTCCATGACATTTATAGTGAGAACTAAATTCGTCCTAATAAGCCTAAATAAGTACAAAATGCGATTGTTTCACAATAATACTCGTATTTTAAAAACAGTAGCGTAAAATAAATTAAAACAATAAATTATACTCTTAATAAAAACGACTTTAATGACCTATCATTAGTCCGTTATCGTGCTACTGCTGAGTATTATGAAACTACTTTTTTTTTTATATGCCAGGCATCCCTGTTTTACATTTATTAAGTCTTTTATAAGACTAACAAAAATAAAATGAGTTAAACACCACCAAAAATTTAGGCCTATTGTTGTGAGATTCTTAGTTAAAAGTCTTTAAAGTTTAAACAATTATGACAAGACAATCAACACGAAAGATTCACTTTATAAATAAAATACAAATATTTAAATAACTAACGACTCTATCAGATAAATTGTATTAATCTCCTAACATTGTCTCATATGGACATATTATCGACCATACCTATAGGTATTTAAATTATTAAGTTAAACAGTGGTCTTACTATAGTGGATATAACGTATAAAGAACTGCATCTGAAATGAAATAAATATATTTTTCAAACTGATAAAGTGAAAACTTGATAAAATTAGAATTAGTGCCTCGGGTCGATCTTCTTTTGGAGTAAGATTGAATATAACTTTAACTTTTGAGTATTTATCTTATATATTAAATTTCCGTGTCACAGTGTTTGTTACCGTACTCCTCCGAAACGGCTTGACCGACTTTTTCTAAATTTTATATTCGTATTCAGTAGGTCTGAGAATCGGCTACTGTATATTTAGAAATAATTATTAAGGCAAAACAACGTTTGCCGGGTCAGCTAGTAATCTCTAAATGTGTTTGTTTATCAGCACATTTCTAACTGTCCCTTTAAAAGCTATTAGACACTTTGTTAATCTGATCTGAATTCAGTACTTTTGTTTATATTTTAAAGCTAGAACTAGGATATAGAAAAAACTTACCTTCTTTGGCAACATAGGCAGTTATATCTTCATCCAATGTTACATTTCTTACATATGTAGATGTGAATACATCCTGAAATAAAGAGATAAAATGTCAAAATAACTACATTTTAAATGTCAAGTTATGTGCATTATCTTTTAACCGTTCGTATGTTGAATGACATTAACCAATTTTGTCTTATCTGTTAAAAAATCAAGTTTTAGTTTTACCCACACCGGCTCCCGGTATGTCAACAGTTGCGGCGAAAATGTGTTTATACCGGGAGCCGGTGTTTCTACATAGAAGTGGTTAAAGCAGAATTATTTTTAAGCAAAAGAAGAGTTAATTTATGATAGTTATTGATAGGTAAACTAAACACGTAAACTTTAACATATAAATTTTTACATATTTTTACACAATATGTCTTACCAAAATAGTATATCCATCAGTAGAATTGAGTCCATATCTTCTAGGTGTGAAAGAGATAGGATACGCTATATCTCCGAAGTTAACCATCAGGAAAGAGTACGATGGATACTTGTCTCCCTTCTTCGGTAAATGAGGCTTGACCCATATGGTTCTAGATTGGCTTATCTGAAATAGAAAATATATATGAAATAAATTACATTCATTTTCACCTAGCATGCTCGTTATCGTTAGTGAAATAATTACTAAAGAGTTTGGTGTCACCACCATCCAATAGTTTGACATACGTTTTGTATGACGCATTCATTATTTTTACTGACTACCCTCTCCTGTCCAATCCTGAAAAAGATACCGGCGTTCACTCATCCGCAGCCCGTCGCCGGTAGTCGTTTGGGGCTAGACGCCGACTAAACTGGATCAAGACTAATCACAAAAGTCACACGCGCGCACGTTAAATTACTGAATCTGGAATTATCGGGATTCAAGGACTTGTTCGGAGTTATCGATCGCTCTTGAACAGTGAAAAGTGTACGATTTTTTCGGAATTATCGGGAGCTCGTGTTGTGCGTAAGGTGTATTGATTAGTGTGTCTTCCCGGCGTTATCGGGAGACAAGGGCCTTCTCGGAACTATAGGCAGTCCACAGTCCACAGTGCATATCGGGGTCGATATCGATATCGGTACAGTGAGTGTTATTTTTTTTACTCATAATGGGCTTGCTTAAGAAGCGAGTGTGGCGCGATGGTAGAAACGTCTGCTTTTCAATCAGACGGCCCCTGGTTCGATCCCAGCCCTACACCAATGACTTGCTTTTCAAGTTATGTGTGGATTTGCACTCGCTTTACGGTGAAGGAAAACATCGTGAGGAAACCGACATGTTTGAGGACCACAATATCCGAAGACGTGTGTCATCCCCCAACCCGCACTTGGCCAGCGTGGTGGATTAAGGCCTATATCTCTCTCCTTGTGAGAGAAGGCCCCGAGTCCCAGCAGTAGGAACGTATAGTGGGCTGCTTATGCTAATGGGCTTACGCTTGATTTACGCAATTCACCTGTTGGTAATCGATATTGCGATCTAAGGTGGAGCGCGCTTGCCCAGAAGAAACCGGTTCACTCTTACCTTGAAAACCGCTAGATTATAGTTATCAGGGAACAGGGAATTCGGTAAAGAATTCCACACCTTGGCGGTACGCACAAAGTGATTGAACATTCCGTACGTGCCTACATACTACAAGTACATCATCGCCGCGCCTCATTTACAACGAATACTTCAGTTATAACTTATTGACTCAGGCGTTACTTTGCGGAAATCCATTGTAAATAGATGATAAAATTAAATATTTAGTGTACTTCCGCTGTGATCCGAAATCCAAATTAAGACAAGTAATGGAAAAATCAACTAAGATCAATTAACCAAGCTTAATTAACTAAGATTAATTAACTAAGATCAATTAACTAAGATTGATTAAGATTAACGTTACCTATCACAATTCGGAAATTCTTAACTCTACACGTGTTTCGCCTAACCACAAGGCATCATCAGGAGATGCTGACTCTTCGAACGACAAGTCGAGATCGACTCTCGTGTCTTGTGATAGGTAACGTTAATCTTAATTAATCTTAGTTAATTGATCTTAGTTAATTAATCTTAGTTAATTAAGCTTGGTTAATTGATCTTAGTTGATTTTTCCTTTACTTGTCTTAATTTGGATTTCGGATCACAGCGGAAGTACACTAAATATTTAATTTTGTCATCTAAATACTTCAGGTCCCAAAGTGCTTGGGACTGATAAACCCATAAACTCATATGATGCCGTCGCCGAAGGAAAGAAGCCTCCGTTTGTGACTGGACCAGAACCCCCTTCCTGCGTAAGTTCCTCACTTTACATCTCACATTCTTCACCTTATCCATTAAATTAACTTGGGCGTTTTCCCATCGATACATTTTGGTGGCACCAGAGTTACTATTGGTATGTACCGGGTATTAAGAGTAGGTACTAAAATAATAAATCGTCACGAAATAAAAGGTCAGCTTATATTTTATATGTCACTTACTTAAGTTTTTGCTCAAATTAATTACATTGGTACATGTCATAATCCGGGATCAAAGATCGACTGTATTAATCAATACAGTCGATCGTCGATAATATTAAAAAGCGAGCGTGGCTCTGTGGTGTGACGAAAACGTGTGCTTTTCAATCAGATGGCCCTTGGTTTGATCCCAGCCCTACATCAATGACTTGTTTTTCAAGTAATGTGTGGATTTGCACTCGCTTTACGGCGAAGGAAAACATCGTGATGAAACCGACACGTTTGCGGACCACAATATCCGAAAACGTGTGTCATCCGCCAACCCGCCCGGATTATGGCTTTCATACAGCCTACCCAAGCCAACCGAGCTCCTTGAAATAACGAAGCACAGCTTTGGCTCGCTGGCATACCTGTTCCACCTCTGTTGCGTCAGATGGTCTGTTTGTCTGAAGATTAGCACCAAAATAAATCTCACCTTGTACGGCTTAGCCATGATCCCCATGTGATCCTGGTCAATGGCTATGAGGTCCATATTCTGCAGTAGCTGTCGTTCGTACGCAGTGATACTGTTCATATCGCAGCTCAGCAGTAAGGGCGCTGACATCATCGCAAACGTCGCTAGCTGGATGCGGAGTTGACCTTCTGTTAGCACTGATGTGCCGAACACTAACTGTGCAGGGAAAAGAGCTTAAAATAAATTATAATTATAAATATTAGGACACATTTCACACACGGCTGGTTAACCCCATACTGAATCATTTCTAGTTTGTGTTATGGTAGCTAACACGACTGATATACTACATACATACATATTTTATATAGATACATATTTAACACCCAGACCCACAGCCAAAAAATTTTGTAAATTCATTATAGGTACAAAAGTACACTTATGAATGTCACTTTACAATATTAAAATAAGTCATTAAATATTATAAAATTATAACATATATAATAAAATAAAATTATAAAAATAATTATTTACATAAAGTAATTTGAGTAACATTAGGGAAGCTTTTATCCTCCAAAAACTCGTTTATTGAATAATATGCCTTAATTGTAATCTAAAACATCTTTAAGATATTTTTAAACTTATCATTATTCAAATCCTTCAACCATTCAGGTACCAAGTTATAAAATTAAATAAAATTTACAAGAAAAAGATTTCCGGTTTTAACGAGTTTTGATGAAGAAATTATAAAATGGTCTTTTCGTCTGGTTTCACGCTTTTTTTATTCTAAATAGGTCAGTCTTAACCACAATTCACCTGATGGTAAGTGACATTGAGGTCCACGGTGAAGCGCGCTTACCCAGAAGGAACCGGTTCACTCTCGCCTTGAAAATCGCCAGATTATAGTCATTGGGGAACAGGGAATTCGACAAGGAGTTCCAAAGTTTGGCGGTTCGGACAACAAAGGTGGAGGCAAAACGCTTAGTGCGTGCCTTAGGCACCTCAACTGTAAACCGATGCCGCCTTGGCGTTTCCCTGCTCGTCCGGTAGTGAAACTTAACGCTTATTACTGTTGTCAGTTCTATTAAAATAAATTAAATTCCTGCGAGCATACATAATGTTTAAGAATATTAGTAGAAGAGCCCGTGAAGATCGTCCTTCACCGATCTGTTAACCAGATGAGACGTATTTTTTATTAAATATTTTTTATAAACAAATGTGCCTAAAATTGCTTGCCCATCGAAATGTGCTCATGGCTATTTTTAATTAAATAAACTTTTATTGTTTTTTTTTTTCATTACCTTCATACTTTTGATAACCAAATGAAATTTATTTCACTGATAGTTTTTAATACACAGAATATGCCTCGGTATGCTTGCCTACTCATTTCAGTGTATAACTACCTGGCAAGCAGGTGTAAATATGTATGATGCGCTTCATAGGAGTAACAACGATTCTGAACAGTTACAATGTTATTTTTGTTTTTGATAATTGTAGCTAAATTATCATTTGACTATACACGAGCATGCGCAAAAAAAAAAAAGCCATGAGCACTTTTCGATAGGCAAGCAATTTTAGGCATATTTGTTTTTAAAAAATACTTAATAAAAAATACGTCTCATCTGGTTATCAGATCGGTGAAGGACGATCTTCACGGGCTCTTAGACTATATGTATAGGTAGGTTGTTCTCACCATGTCCGGGTCATTCCACTGTCCGGGCTTGTGGTACTCGTGTATGGCGGTGTAGGAGCGCTCGTAGTGCCGCACGATGTCCCGCACGGAGCGCCAGTTGAGGAACACGTCGTGGTAGTTACGCCACATGTTGCAGTGTCGCGATACAGGGGCCAAGTCGGGCTGGAAGTATGAAAATAATCCTACTAATACAGTGTAAACTACATGTAACGTCACTCGATTTAACGACAAACTCTCTAAAGCGTCGAAATCAATTGGCTTAAGTTGGTTTAGCTTGTATTCCATACAATGATACGTTCTCTCCATTTAACGACCTCTATAACGCCATAAAATTGACGACCTCGTTGGCGTAATGGTTACCATGCCGGACTGCCAATCAGAAGGTTCCGGGATAGATTCCCGACACTCACAACATATTTGTGCTGTACTAAATTTGTTGGCTGTCAGTCTGGGTGTTCAATATGTATCTCTATATAAAATATGTATGTATATATATGTAGTATAACCGTTGTGTTAGCAACCATAATACGAACAATAGGAATGTCACTACTTTATAAAATTATAATAATAATTAAATATTAGGACACATTTCACACACGGTTAGTTAACCCCTTACTGAACTAGATATAGTTCAGTTGGGGTATATCTAGTTCAGAATGGGGTTAACTAGCCGTGTGTTAATTATTATTTTTATTTTATAAAGTAGTGACATTCCTTTTTTTTACGTGAGGAAATGCATTTACGCATACCCACCACACCCGGGGAGCTGGGTGGGGTATGTCAGACTCGATGCCAGAAGGGCATCACTACCGACTAAAACCTCACGATGGCCTCCTCACCGGAAAGGGTGGGGTGAGGTTCCGCTCTTCGCATAAACTAAAGTAGTGACATTCCTATTGTGCAACAACGAGTTTATTTATTAACATATTTATAATTATAAATGTTCAAATTCAAATGTATTTTTAATAATATTTAAACTTAAGGTTGGTTTGCCGCTGAACCTCACTCTAGGCAAGCCTGTGTCGCGAGATCCTGGGTCCCTTCCCTTCATAACACTAGTTAAAGAAATACTAATTAAAGAAATGTGTTTTACATAATTGACGATAGAACGATTTTTCGTAAAGTGTGTACCAGCCGTAATACTTACCTCCTTTTTGTGTATAAACTGTATGTAATACGGCCAACTGCAAGAGTATACCATCGGTCTGCCGGTGTTGTTCAATGCCTTACCCAAATCTATGTACCCTGGAATAGAAAAAATATTATTATATTTTAGGATGTTGTGGTGGTAGAGCACTGTCTAGTGCTCGCCTGGCTAACAAACACCCTTAAGTTGAAAAATCTCGCCATGCACCTAACAGTGTTCCGGCAGACTCATTGGAGCCAGTTGTTCCAGACTAGACTTTTTTTTTAAATACTAGGACACATTTCACATACGGCTGGTTAACCCCATACTGAAACATTTCTAGTTCGTATTATGGTTGATAACACAACTGATATACTAATATGTATACATACATATGTATACATATTTTATATAGTAGATACATATATACATATTTAACACCCAGACCGACAGCCAACAAAGTTAGTTCAGCACAAAGATGTTGGCCGTGCTGGGAATCGAACCCGGAACCTTCTGATTGGCAGTCCGGCATGGTAACCATTACGCCAACGAGGTTGTCGACTATTAAGACATGCACTACCTAGTAATCTTTCCTACAACCTTTTAAGCTCAAGTGTCACTAATTGTGTAGTTACTCGCCCTGCCGGTCAAATGCCCAACTGTAATGAAGAAAACTAAACATATTTTTATTCTTCTTTTAAGTCTTAATTTGAAGAAAAATCGTCATGGATGGTCATTGCGTCATGGAGCTATTTCCACCAAGAATCATGTCCCCAACATTTTGCCGGAGTTAAATAAAAGTACCCAAGGTGTTTGTAGGTACTTCACATAACATTTTCTTGCTTAAATCAACAAAATTTGCTTTAAGAAAACATTTTTCTCTCCATGGCACTCCGAGATTTCGATCAAATATATACCAGATTTAGTGTAGCATACAAACACTGCACAAAAAAATGGCATGAGTTTACTATACTAAGTATTGTGTCTATTACAATATAGTATGTCACAAAAAAAATTTCAATTCAAGTCATCATTACCACTGTATCTTAAGGTTGAGTTTCGACTAGTGCCGTAATAAACATAAGCCATCTTGCTCCGCGATAACAGGTATAAAATTGTATGACTGTACGCAGTGACAGTAAAAATTCAACTACATTACTATACTAATAACACTTAAATTTCTCTAAACTCAAATAAGACCACACTCTTACTTGTGGTCATATTTTCCTTGCCGTTTTTAGAGACATCACCTTAAATCTAGTACATTTGTGATAGAAGCTCCAAGGCTTTCAAAATTGATAATACCTTTTATAAAATACTAGCTGACCCGGCAAACGTTGTTTTGCCTTAATAATTATTTCTAAATATACAGTAGCCTATTCTCAGACCTACTGAATACGCATATAAAATTTGGAAAAAATCGGTCAAGCCGTTGCGGAGGAGTACAGTAACAAACACTGTGACACGGAAATTTTATATATAAGATATATGTTTCAACATACCAACATTCAAGTAGTCTTCCTCCACAAAACATCCGTCCACCTTGAGGTAGTCGACCCCCCAGCTGGCGAACTGCTGGGCATCCTGCTGGAAATGGTTCCTCGAGCCTGGGTACCTCTCACACGTCTGCGCTGCTATATTCGTGTAAATCCCGAACTTCAGACCTTTTGAGTGGATCTGGAAAAGCAAATAATAGTCATCATAACATGGGTTAAACTTCATCTTCAAAATGAAATAAAATAAAATCATTTATACATCTTGCAACAAACATCTCCTCGCCTCCTCCTAAAGCTAGTGGCATATTGTGCAAGGACCATGTTTCGGTTTAGTATGTATTTGGTCATTCTGGATAAGATACATTCGTTATTAGAGTAAGGTTTTTAGGAATAATGATATTTTATAAATTTTCATAATAACTACGGTTTTCTGAAAGCACCACCTTGGTTAAACCATAGGGTTTTTAATAAATTCCCCCGCCTTGTCAAGGCGGGGGGGGGGGGGGGGGGGGGGGGGGGGCTCAGTAAACGTGGCCTGGTCACCCACGGTGAAGCGAAGAGGGTCCCTGAGGCGGGCCACTCCCTAGACTTGTATTCCCAGTATGCAAGTGCTAGATGGAGTGGCACCTGTAGGTTGCGGAACCTCGCTCCGGGGTTTTCGGGCAGGATTCGCAACTGAGGCGGGCTTGCGGTGTGGTTTGGGAGGCACCGCAGCCGAAGGTGTGGGGCCGCGGCAGGAGAGAAGTGTCGGTATTATGATGCGCCGCTCTTCCTACCTGCCGCGGCCTCGACGGGGTAGCCACCGGATGATGGCGGATGCGGTAGGCGGGGTGGTGGGTTAATGCGAGAAGCGGAACCTCTACCCACCCTTTCCGGTGAGGAGGCCATCGTGACGTTTTAGTCGGTAGTGATGCCCTTCTGGCATCGAGCCCGACATACCACACCCACCTCCCCGAGTGTGGTGGCCATGCGTAAATGCACGTAAAAAAAGGGTTTTTAATAAGTTAACAAAAAAAATTGCATACTAAACTGTAAAAACAAAAAAATGATTGAAATAAAGAATTAATTTTTAAAACATACATCAATCGGTATATAGCTTGCAATGTTTCCAATTACCAAGATAAGAAATTCCAAGATTAAAAGTACAGTTATGACTCCTTGTATTACATTCCTTGTATTGGGGATTTTCACCTAAACATAAATTGAAGATGAATAGTAAAACATGTATACCAAATTTTGTCATGAATGCTTAGGAAAAATTTATGCTTTTCTGTACTCACAAAATCAGCAATGACCTTCATTCCCCGCGGAAATCTTTTTCTGTCCGGCACAAGGTTCCCATTCTCATCCCTCTCCAACTCCGCCCAGCAGTCATCTATGATGATGTACTGGTACCCTGCCTCTTGGTACCCTTGGTCAAACATCTGCTGTGCCACCGTCAGGATCAGGAGCTCGCTGGAGACAATCATTGATATTAGTAGACATCAAGTATGATGTATGGGTAGGAAATGAATTATATTGCTAATTTTACCCCACAAATCTACCAAAAAATAATAAGACTTCTCATAACATGCCAGTTTTAATAACAGATTTCATAAAATAAATAACACATTTGACACCATCGATAAAACACAGTCTAACAAAAAATAATTGAAAATTTTTACCTAAAAGACCTTGGATAAACCCAGGTTTTTTAGGTAAAATTTTGTAACAAATATATGTATAATATGCATTCCGTTTGTGATAATAAATAAATAAAAAATAAAATAATAAAAATATCATAATTGATCTCACATGAATGAGTGATAACTCATTGATGTTTCCTGGAGTATTCGGAGTCCCAAGAAAAGCACAGAGGCAGGTCAATGGGGGGTTTTAGCGAGTATGAAACTCACATCAACTGGCTGCGCCCTATAGTAACTAGTTGTCTTTAATCCATTACCAGGATTGAGGTAAACCATTTACCAGGAGTAAAGAAAAAAAAACTATAAAACAGGCTTTAAATAAAGTACGTACAGACATAAAAAAACTCACTCTAAGCATTTGTCGGGGTACTGCAGGCAATCGACGCCGCACCTGTAGTAGCCCCACGACATCCACCCCATGGGCGGCGTCCGCGCCAACCCATTCTCTAACACCAACACACCACTTATAAAAAACAACACAAACAATACCACATACTGGAAATTCATTGCGGAAAACTCAAAACAAAGTTACGCTGCTTTATTCAATATTTTGATACAGAGTTGGAGTATTCGCAAAATAAACAAGCTTCAGCGTTAACTGCGAAACGATATAAAAAACATTTTGTTGGAAAATGTTTTTTTGATATTTACACAAATCGCTTTGAATCTATTGAATGCCAGCTGGCAGGGTCGGGCAAGTTCTTAAGTTAAGAGCGAATTGAGTGACAATTTCATTTTACAGGCACTATACATAATACAGTAGTGTTACTGCAGCAGTTTTGTAATTAATAACACCAATTTCAACTTAGGTAAAACAATGTTTTGTAAAAATTCTCGATTTGTTTGTTTTGATTTGGAATTGGCAGGCAATGTTGTAAAATGTCAAAGTCACAATTATAGATGTCAAAGTTCAGTTAAAACAAGGAGGTTTAAATGTTTTGGATGCGCTCACGGATAACAGAAAATAAGTTGTATTGTTATAATACGTCACGAAAAACTTGTTCTATAGTTATGCCTGATTGGTTTAACTGAAACACATTTACCATAATGTTGTGTTACGCCAATGTTGACTTTTATATTATCCAAAGATCTCAGAACTAATTAAAGATCAGCTGACATTACCTATGTTACGTACTGTAATGTCAGTTGTCGGTTTGTATCCAACAGTAGTACAGGCACCCCATGAAAATAGCACAGGTTGATTAATGCCAGTTTTCCATTGTTGACAGAGGTGTGGCGCGTATGTTGGAGCATGGGCGATGGCATGGCGTAGCGTCATGATGGGAGCGGGGCGGGGCGAGCCGCTCGGCGCACTGCTCGCCGCGCTGCTCGGCACGGTGCTCGTGGCCGCCGACACGCGCGCGCCCACGCTCGACCCGGCACAGTTCGAGGCTGCTTTTCAAGGTACCTTACCTTTGCCTTTTAATCTATACAGCTAGTTATTTGACTAGCAGGGCGCGTAACTACGTAAGTTTGCGACACTCCAGCCTAAAGAGGAGTATGGCTAGTCTGAAATAACTAGGTCTCAAAGAGGCAGCCGGAACACACTGTTGTAATATGCGACAGCTTTTTCAGGTTGCTAGCCATGCGACCACTAGAAAATGCCCTAACACCATGCTATGGTTTCTTTACGATGTTTTACTTCACCGAAAGCTTTCACTCATTGGCAAGAATCAAACCCACGACTTCCGGGACGTTTGGCGGCCGCATGCCCTACTGAGCTGTCATTGCCTCAAAATTATCTAGTATCATAGACAAAGATATACTTTGATATTTGTCTATGCTAATATAATGCTGTTGCAAATCACGAAACATCCACGACTATTATGTTCTATAATTGCATATAAGTCATAATTAAGACAAACAAAATAAGTACCTACCCAGTTGTTGAGTGTTTTATACTTGTATAATATGTGGTAATAAAAAAAAACAATAGATAAGATGCGATCGCAATCGAGCTCTAAATGGGCAAGTACGTATTTTCGCCTACCGTACCATTACACTGCGAAACATTTTCCTCATCTCATTTTCTCCCGCTTATCAGTACTAATCAGAATCTCATCCACTTCTCAGATCGAAAAACGACGAACTACCAATGAAATCATTCTTCAGTCGTTTCAGAGAGAGATCCCTACATATTACATAGGCAATAAACCGTTCATGTACGGCTCATAAAAGTTATAAATCTGCGATACGAACAGTGAGACATCCGACAAACATTTGGCTCGATTTTACGACGCTCAAGAAGTACTCAGGGAGTAAGCCGTATATTTTTTTCATGGAGCAAATCAAGGTTGAGAATCTTAAAGCCTTTTTTCAAGTTTATTCTCTCACTACTGCGCCCCGCGGTGTTAGTCGCGTTAATCCGGGACATAAGGTATGGGATAAGAAAAACAATGCGTTTTAGTCTATACTATATTCATAATACGAGTAAATATACTCATATACTCATCTAATATACCCATATCGGTCCAGCCATTGGAGCGTGAAGGAGTAACATAGATTTTGAAGTTATTTGCGTATCCCACTCAAACTCAATATTTAAATTAATTTAATGTAACCATGACAACCATGTCACAACTCTGGTTTTCAAATTCTCAAATTCTATCCCGATGGGCTGTTTTAATTTAAATTAGGCTGAATTTTTTGAGCCTTTGTGCAGCTATTTTAAGTAATAAAAAATAATATAGATTAAGGGCTCCCATACAACAATGATACGGAACCCTTCATGCACGAGTCCAACTCGCACTTGGGCAATTATTGTGTAATTTACAAGTCTAATTTGTAGAATATACTAATTGTGTAAATTTCAAATCCAAAATGGCTGCCATCACTACATTTTGAGTCTGTGGTATTTTTAATTCGTAACATTTATTTTGTAAATTATTTAACGTTGACATTAGGTACGGTATCACACCTTGAATTCATACAGCAAGTCACGCCAGCCGTGTTTCGGTTGGCTCGCCGGCGTTTGTAATTGGTGATTGATTGCCCTACTGTCAATATCAGAGATGCTTGAACGTCGATCAACGTGGGAGGGTATATTATTTTGTCGTTATTCGTGTATTTAATTGGCTTTTATTAATTTGAAAATGGCCGGGCCGGGATCAATAAAAAAATATAAATATCATTTAAGAATATGACATACTAGCTGACCCGGCAAACGTTGATTGGCCGTATGAAAAAAAAAATGGTTGCCTGTAAAGTCGGTTTTCCGGGCGAAGGTTTTACGTGACAACGTCTGCCGCGTGCTGCGCGCGCGGCAGACCGATCATAGTTGAGTGGGAGAGAGACGCAAGGCATTCGGCGGGCCTCTCTCTCGTTCGGTGACTCATCGTAACGTTACCGGGCGTTACACTTTTTCATAAGTGACTCCCAGCCGCAACCTAATTTAAGACGTTGTCACGTCAAAACTTTTGCATGAAAACTGACAAAATTATCGTTGTAGACATACTTAACATGTAATATCATCATCATCAGTCATAATTCAGGTTTTTTATATTTTGGTCAATTTGCTATATTTTATTTAGGTACTTTTCAAAATTATAGCCTATATTATTCTGATGTATGATGCATTGTGAACTTTGATTAAAATCTATTCGGTATGTAGTTTTTGTGTTAAAGAGTAACAAACATCCATACAAACTTATGCATTTATAATATTAGTAGAAAATAGGATTAGTAGGATAAAAATTATGCACTAGTCGTATAATGTGAACAAGCAAGTTGCAAAACTCCTAATAAAGTCTGTAATTTACCTGTTACATAAACCTGCTTCACTTCATCGTCGCAAAATAAAGGGATATAGTATATCCGAGGAGGTTGGGATCAGCTAGGGGAATAATTTTGGGCGAAATCACGTGTCCCTTCCCACATGTTAGTTTCATCCCGAACATGATTTACACTTGTGTTTGGATACTACTATTTTAATACGTCAATGGCCGTAGGTCTGTTAATAAGTCGTAGACAGATTGGTTTCTCTGTCTACGATATAAGTTAACTGTCAGTTGACAGTGACAGGGGAGTCGGTTCCCGCCTAAAGCAAAGCTGTGAAAGACATAATAAACAAGTGATTATTAAACAAGTGCTTTTAATTACACAAATAAACACAGTCTGCCTTTAGTGAAATACGAGTTTATAAGCGGCTTAATACTTTTAATATGTGTATTGACTAGTGAACTACTTAATTAAATTGACTTTTATTTTTTCTTTGATTTTGACATAATGTATAAATCAAAATAAAATTCATTGACATTTTTGTACATAGTGATTTTGTTTTGACACATTTGCACGGCCGCTATTCGTTAAAATGTAGATAAATATAACACTCATAGTTAGCGCCTAAAAATTATTTATAGGTCTTTATGCAAAATATATTGATTTTGATGGCAACTGCTAAAAATATGTACCTATAAACTTTCAGTTTATTTTCACAATGTATTGAACCCACACACAATTCACAGTGTAAAAACTATTATGTTCCGTAAAAACTATTATAGGTAACAGTTTTCAAAGTTCGAGTAAGCACACTCTATCGTTTACCTCAGACTACAGGTAGTCTGAGTCGTTTACCTACCATCAAGTAAATTGCCATTTAGTAAATAAATATATACTTAAATACAAACTAGGACTGTTTTTTTTTCACATCGATGCTTTTGCCTCGAAGATAAATTTGATGAGTACATCAGATCAATTTCCGCCCTAACCATATCGTAAACGTAAACATCAAATTTATTGGTCCATTTTCTGGACTTGAACGTTTCTCGACGAACTCGGCAAAATTCTCCTGGAGCGATATATTTCAATCGGCAATACTCGGGATTTGATCGGCAATTCTCGGAAATATTGCAGGATTTTGGAAATTTTATAACCGTACTTCATCCATAGCTCGATTTGATGAGATAGGTATTAAGTTTCGGACGGAAAGTGTTCAGAGAAAGACAGAACCTTATTGGCCATAAATAGTATACGTTAAAGGCATGTCACTCTACATTCATTACTTAAAAAGACTAGTTAGAATAATGAAACTTGTAAATTTAATTAAGTACTTAAATAAATATTCTAAACTATTGAATACTTCTCACAATAGCAATTTTTTTATATCTATTACATTTAAAATACCTATACTACTTTTTATACATGAATAACTCACAAAACAAGCTCCATATTCATATGTATATCTATTCGCTTATATTATAAAAGGGATTACTTTCACAAGAACTCTTTATTTTCTGTTTGAATATATTACTAAATTAATATTTTTGTATAAAATCTGTTTCTATTCTTTAGGTCTATTTTCTGGTAGAACTTTACCTTATATTCCTAATTTCCTACGTAAACAATATGTTTTTTTTCTTGACTCCGGTCATGTACAAAAAAAAATTAGCACAGCTTTTAAAATCGCAAACCTGGAACAAACAATTTCACATAAGTAATGCACATCGACCACTCATCTCATCATAGTGTTGAATATGGCCACGTAACGAAATTCCACTACTTCACTGACAGTAAACATTTTAATCACCACAACAGTTTATGACAACGCAATTAGCGCAACTTCAAATCTAATTATCGCCATGTTTATCCAGATTCATTCGGCAGATTTATTGGTCCGTTTACAATGAGCGAGTCGCCGAGCCAGCGGCTGGGGCGAGTACTGCCCCATAAAATGGTTGGATACTTGGCGCGAGTCTGTAACGGCTATGTTGTAACGATCATGATAGTTTGCTGTAACATTTGAATGGATGCACATTATTTCACAAGAGAGGAGTCAATGTATGCTTAACAGTGTTCTATTGCCAGCTTTTGAAAATGACGGAGAATTTACTCGTATTATTTTGGCATAATTGTAACTTACTGGTTAGAATGAAAGAAATGAGCATAAAACTGGCATTCCTAAATAAACACTCTAATGAAGCTACTCGTATTATTGGTATATCCTAATCTGACTCAGTCACTTGTTTATGAAAAATCTCGCGCTTGATCATAACTCACTTGATGTTATTTTACATTGCGGTCTAAGATGAAGCGCGCTTGCCTAGAAAAAACCGGTTCACTCTCGCCTTTAAGACAGTAAGGTTGTAGTTTAGTGGGCACAGAGATTCCGGCAAGGAGTTTCACTCGTTCCTAAAACCCAGCTGACAGCCCCTTGACAGCTGACAGTTATACTCGTACATAGACATAATTTCTTCCTCTATGCAGCCCAACGACATTTATAATACCTTGGACCGGCCTAGGCGAACACCAAGTTTAAGCATGTACTTTTTACAAAAAGTGAGAGACGTCTCACACTTGGCACATCAGTCTGTGTTCGACCGCGAAAGATGCAACACGTTCATTGACACTGCGACGCGATCCATAAATATTTAAAAAAAGCCTTCTTGTGCTTTCCCTAACTGTAAAAGTAGTAGAAAAATACATCATAAAGCTTCAGGCATCACATTTCACGCACAAATACTGATATAAGCACAATTTATCATCATTTATTTTGATAATAAGTATTTTTTTACAATAAAACATTTGTAATTCCACCATTTCAGAAAAATAGTAAAAAATGAGATAGATTTATACGATTGCTGTTAGTGCGACAAGGAAAGCATGAATTGTAATTTTTAGCATAGAATGGAACATTGGTACGTTAGAGTTCGATTGTATGCGGCAATCCGGCCATAAAATTAGCCGGATTGTATTTTGTAATTATGGGCGCAGGTGTAAATATATATATTCATAGTAAATCTAAGTTGTATAATAAAGAGCGGGGTGTTGATTTGTTTTTATTACCATAACAACATGGGTATCAAATGAAAGCTATTAAAATGGCTAGTTCAGACATATTTATTTATTTATTCACCTTTGTGAATTAACATGAGGAATGGGTCAAAAATGTGCGGGCATCTAGACAAGATGCAGATTGGACCGCAAATAAATAAAGTTGTGTGTGTTATAAATGATGATTTTGATAAGTTTATATTTCTGTGTCATTAAAAGTGTTGATATAGCAATATTATAATACTTAAAAAAGTTGTTTTTATTCAGTTTCTGTATTTTCCCTGCATCCGGCAAAAAGATAACTGTTTAGGCAAATTTTTGCCGGACGTTTATCCCTATTCTTCGATGCCAATGGGCATGCCAAACGTCAATTGATAAACATTTGTATTGTTTCTTTTTCTCTTGCGACTTCTTGTATTGCCTATCTCGTTTTAACATCATGCTAAGATGTTTACTTTAAGCTTCGGAACATTTAAATCTAACAGATGTCGACTTATATTTTTGGATGGTAAAGTACTGAGATGACCGGTCCATTTAGGTATTATAAATGTCGTTGATGCAGCCCACATTAACCGCCTCTGTAGGCAGCTTTCCAAATACAAAAGCCTCGCGACTCAATAGGCGGTTACTGTTTGACTGGTGATCGGAACTATCATAATAACTGGCCCAGTGTAAACTAACTGGCACATTGCGTACACAGCAATAGGCTAACGGTGGATTTAATTATTCATTCAATTTGGCAAGATAATAGGTTCGCCCACAATGGGTGGCCAAACGAGGCTTTTATTTCCATTGTTTGTTGGGGTGAAGCGTTCGGATGTTTTCACATTTAGGCCTGGTCGGTAGAGGTTTGGCTTTTCACGCTTTCGATATAAATCTTGGATTTGAAAATAATATAAATCCAATTATACCTTCGTTTACAGATTACCCATTGAAATATTGATAATAAGTTAGGAAAATGTTAAAACACTAATAAGAATAAAAGATAACAAGATCACAATATGATAGGACTTAAAAGATATGTAGAGCCGTAACTGGCGGCCTTATCGCTAAAATAGATTTCTTAGGCACCAATCCTAATTATCTGATAGGGTTAGATATAAGAGCGTTATGTTTTCAATAATTAGTGTTTCCTTTCTTTCAAGATACTAATGTTTCTATTAAAAAATCTTAACTTCTAAAAAAGATAATTATGTTTGTAATGACTGACATATTTATATAAGGAAAGTTTTTTTTTATGAGAGAAGAAATTAGCTTCTAATACACAGTTTCGAACTAGTTTGAAAGCCTTTGGATTCCTGATAATTAGTTATTTACTGTGTCAAATAAAGATATTTTGTACTAGCTGACCCGGCAAACGTTGTTTTGCCTTAAAAATATATAGTAGAAGATTCTCAGACCTACTGAATACGCATAAGAAATTTGGTAAAAATCGGTCAAGCCGTTTCGGAGGAGTACGGTAACTAACATTGTGTCATGGAAATTTTATAATTCTTTATTGGACACATAAATAAAAAAGGCACAGTAAAAGACAATTAACTTAAAATTAGTGTACCACAATTGGCGGCCTTATCGCTTAAAGCGATCTCTTCCAGGCAACCTTTGGATGGAAAGGAATTTATAAACGACTAAAGAAGGACGTAGTGTACAATAAAGAATAATAAAAACATACATATAATATTAATAATCTTATCTTAATTTATATAAATCTCGTGTCACAATGTTTGTCCTCAATGGACTCCTAAACCACTTAACCGATTATAATAAAATTCGCACACCATGTGCAGTTCGATCCAACTTGAGAGATAGGATAGTATAAATCTCAAATTATAGTCGCAATTTTAATTTATTGCTAATATAATTTGTTATAATTAACTGTAAGTAACCTATCTATATAGTAATTGAATTATCAATGAAGTAATTCGTAAAATGAAGTATCTTTTTGTACGTGTAACTCCTAACCAAAAAGAAACCTGGCAATCTGGCGTCTGCCCGCGTTCGGGTCGCGCACTCAGCTATGAGCCACTTCTTCCCCACCGCACCTACCCCGCTCCCCCCACTCCCCGTTCACCTGGCGCCGCTGCCGGTATTTATCACCGAAACGGTATTTATCGCCGAAATTGCTATGACTCTGCATTTTAAATCTGTGATATCTTCGAAAATATTTATTTAATTTACATGCTGTAAAAAGCCATATTGATCTTTATTAAATGCACAATGTATTTAAGATACTTAATTGGATAAGGATTAATACTGTATTGCTTAAAATCGCTTCGTAAATAAGCCATTATTTCTCGTACAATGTAAAGGATAAAAAATGGTTATTGTGGGTTATTTCTAAGAGATAAACATATACCATCACGGACTTTTTTGTAGACCTTTTTAAGTTGTACAATACTGTAGTAAATTGTTTTGATCTATCTTGTAGGATTCAGTCAGCGTTTGCAATTTAAGCGCAAAAAATGTGTTTTTTTTTACGACCTCACATTAAAAACCTCAAAAATTGTAGCCTATGTGTTATTCTGATGTATAAGCTATAGCCTATGTGTTATTCTGATGTATAAGCTATATTGTGGTAATGTTTCATTCAAATCCATTCAGTAGTTTTTACGTGAAAGAGTAACAAACATCCATACATCCATACATCCATACTTACAAACTTTCGCCTTTATAATAGTAGTAGGATAGGATTTTATAAGACCTAATTTTCTAATCAACAGTCCCTTCTTTAATCACTTCTTTGGAGAGGCTGTAATAATGTCCTAAAAACTAGTATAGGTAATTGGAAAACAAACCGCAAAACTATCTCTACCTATGAAATTGCATGAAAACAAATTGTCCATCACTGACGAGTAAACAAAAGTGACCAGCCAATCACACTATCCATTTTCTGTTCCATGTAAAACAGGAGCGCTATTATTGTCCGGTTCTCTCCCGGATAATTCAATTTCTGGATGTAGGTCGAGGATTGATAAATTATCGTATAACAACAGCTGCTGCGTAGTACAGTAGCCCTAGTCTGAAAAAAAGCCATTCGCAATTGATGTCAGTGATAGTAAAAATGATCCATTCTTAGTCTCAACTGATACAAACATTACCATTCACAATGGCGGTCTGAGGTCTGATTTCTTATATTACTTTTTCTTTAACTATGGAAAATAGAATAGTTGAACGATTTTGAGCAGAAATATGACTTTGAGAAGAAATATATATATATAGCACATTACTTTGTTCTTAAGAATTGTTCTATTCTGTCTTAACTGATACAAATATACCGTTCACAATCAATGGCGGTCAGAGGTTATATATGACATATCATAAATGTCCATAGAGTACTATGAACATTTATATTTAACAAATACTAACCACTCTTGGAATACGTTACAAGATTTATTTATTATTTACTAGCGTCCCGTCCCGGCTTCGCACGGTCTCTAAAATAATCTAAGTTGCAAATAGAAACAAGTTATAGCCTATGCTACTCGGAGATGTAGCTTCCCTACGGCGAAAGAATTGTTTAAATCGGTTCAGTAGTTACTGAGCCTATTCGCGTCAAACAAACAATCAAACTTTTCCTCTTTATAATATTGGTATAGTTTCTGATTTCTGACATGAATAACAAATAATAATATTTAGTAATATTATTTATCTACAGAATACAGACATTTATTGATAAATAAATATTTACAAGTCAAAATAATATTAAAATATAATTATTTACCACATGCGGTACTCTTATCGTTATAAAATTATCTAATAGAATAATAGGATTTGCCTACTAAAAATAGTTTTTACTACTTATTTATTAGAGCTGAGTTGGCACTTTTTCTAGTTTTAACTACCACTGACCCACCATTATTGTAAGGCCATGAATAAACGTATTTTCTTTATCTAATCTTTTTTCTATTATAAATTATTTGACAGACAGAATATTTATAATGATGTTGTCGCGTTGTTCAGTATAGATTTTTTTATCTAAGGCCATTGATAGTAGAAGTTGATATTAATTTTAGTGCCATCAATTGCCATTTTTTACCTGACTTCGTAGACTGGTCTGTCTGACATTGTAATAACACGGATAATGAAAAAATCCAACGGCAGATTTTTCAAATAACCAAAGTTATTATCGTCTTAGCAGTTGAACTGAGAAAAAAAGAACATCGCAAAAAAATAACCTCAAAAGTCCAAAGTTAGTGAAATTATACGCTGATAGCATTAGGGAAGCAGTTTTTAGAAAGAATTAGGCATTAATTTGAACTCGAGTGCTAAAATAAAACGCAAAAACCCGTGTTATCCGAGCTGCGGTCTGTAAATCACTTACAGATGTCTGTTGGAAAAATGGTCTGGCAGACCGATTTAGATTTGTAAATAGGTTTGACGGTGAAGGATTCAGTCATTTGGGTTTGTACTAGTCTTTGCCTAACAGAGACTAAAGTTTATTTTATTGCCTTTTTAAAGCTGGATTAAATAGGTATATATAAAATTCAGATTCAATAGTCTTTATTACCAACACAGTTATTAATAATAATATAATAATGAATATTTCAAACATATTGTTTTACACTTTTTTCCTTAACGCTGACGTATTATGTATTAATTCGTTGTGTATTTAGATTATAATGCGTAGTGGTATAGCATTTTCAAGTTCTTGTCTTGTTAGCTTTTTAACTTTTTACAGGAAAGCATTTTACCAGCAGGGTGCGTAACCACACGAGTGGAGCGTGCCTAGTCTGTAATAACTGGCTCTCAAGGAAGTTGCTGGAACTATGGAATAGATTTTACTACCTCGGGGCCTCTAATGTGGCTTAACGACTGATATTACTAATACCAACTGCCGGGACCAACAATTTAACGTGACATCGAATCCACGGATGTAAATGTCACTTTGTAAATGACAGTCTTGTCATTTAGTTGTATGGTCACCCACCCAAAGACCCAGAACACCTTATGGTACACTTACACGCTTGCCAAGCCTTGCAAACAGTCCCAAGCCTCCACAAATCTCGTTTGGCGTTTGAAAGGCGTTTATACGCTTGTGAATACGTCAGTCTGCAATATACATCCAAGCAAACGCCCTTTGATCTGCGTAAAAAAACCGACACTCGACTGGATCGGAAGCAAACAGGCACAAGCCCACGCAAGCCAATTCAAACGCTCTTTTTATTGCTTGCGATTGTTGATCCTTGCCAAGGCTTGGCAAGCGTGTAAATGTACCATTAGTTAAAGGCACTACTGGTTAACCTGATAGTCACATAATGAATGTAATAGAGTGATAATGTAATGTAATAAATATAATAAAATGGTAATGTAATGTATAATAATAATAATAATTAAAAATTAATTTTGTTAAAATAAGCAAATTAAAGCATGTCACAAATATTTGAAATTGTAGTCCTATTAACTGATGTACGACATTCTAATTTAGTCATTGGAAGGAACTAACCTCCATGACACGGGCGCTCAGTCCAGTTTGAGGGTTAGGGAAATTAAATGATGTACATACATTTCATGAATAAAAACATTTTGAATTTTTTTTTGAACATTTATACTTCGATGTGAGTAGAAGATAACGACTGTGTCGCCTTAACAGGTACTTACTGGCTACTTAAACGTAGAAGATAAAATAAAAGATCAGAACTTCTTATCTTCTCCCCTTATAAATTCTCAGGTTTTGCTAAAGTTTGCAATACCTATTTCCTTTTGTTCTCGGTCTGGGCGAAAGTAAAATCTTCATTTTAAAAGTTTAATTTCCGAGTTTGAAAACTTCCGAGCTTAACCGACTTTCCTATGACTTCTCTCGAGAAAAGTTGTTTTAGCTTCAGTGTTTTTGTATTTTTACAGCTCTGAAGTTGACTTGTAAATTTTACTGCAGGTTTGGTACAGTAATTAGAGCTACGTAAACAGGCTATCTTGAGTTTTTTAGGCAAAGGGGTAAGAAGAGGATGCAATATCCAAAAAGATACTTGGCTACAACGAGGCGCAGCCAGGTACATGGGATTTTTACCAACTACTTTTTTTTAATCAAATTATTAAAGCTACGTCCATGGGTTGTAGCATTCTTATATAGGTACATATATAATTTAAAACCGTTTATTCAATATCAGTTTAATAAAAACATAAGAATGAAAAAAACATTACTTTCTAAAACTTAACCTAAAAAAGACCAGGGGTAGAGAAAATGGTGCCCAAAAAGCTAGTAAATAGGTTAAAATATATACTAAATATCCCTACACAATTAATATCTGTGGAAGATATTCAATATTCATAAAGAAGATATTTTCCTTCAGAAACTATTCAGAAACATTACTAATTCGCAGATATTCTAAGAATTTCATTATGGAATAGCAAGGTACTGATAAAGTAATAAAAGTAAGGACTTACAAACGTAGGAAGATCTTCGTTCATTTTTAGGATTCCGTACTCGAACTGTACAAACGGAACCCTGCTAACTCAAACTCTGTCTCTCTGTCTGTCATCAAGTTGTCTTTCATGAAACGTGATATTATTAACTATATTTTTTTTATTATAATATATTACATTATACTAGTAGTATATTGGTAGGTATACCAATATAATCGATATTGTTATACTACTTTGGCATGTATAAATAAAATCTTTGTCATATGAAAATAATATCTAAATAATTGACATGACAGAGTATGTAAAAGCGTAATCTGTTGCTACTTTAACAATTCTTAAGACCAGAATAAAATAGACTTTTATGATAGGGCTACCTTACAACAAACGTTATTTTTGAAATTTTCCATTATATAATAGCACGGAACCCTTCGGCGCGACTGCACTCGCACTTAGCCGGTTATTAATAAGTTATTGAAGACGCGTATTGAATTCCGCAAACTGTATTAAAAATTGTAGGACGCTTAATTCCAAAGAAATATTAACTGAGGAGATTTTTAAATATTAGAGATTGATCTTATCATAATATAATCTTCCTTAATTAGGTTAAGAAGGGAAGGTACCTACTCTGTATCTCTCGACAAAGGCTTGTAGTCCGGTCATTTTAGACATAAAAATAGTGTATTTATTCAAATATGCCTGACGAAAGGCTACCACAAGGAATAAAGTGTCAAAATTCCCCATCAGTCCCATGTAAGTTAAGGACTTATTCGGGGCCCAAGGTCAAAATTTTAGATTTTTGGGATTTTTCTGGAAAACGGTAAGTTTTTTTCGAAAAAGTACCTCAAAGCAAAGTTATTGCCAGGAGTGAGGTCCAGACGCAAACTAACCCACATCTTAGTATTATCTCTTTATGTCTTTATTCCAATTAATGGTGGAATAATTCCAAAAAAATACATTAATTGATTTGATTTAATCTTTGTAGATTAAATCAAACCAATTAATGTATTTTTTTGGTAGAGCATAAGCTCTAAAAATAACCTACACTTTCTTAACTGAATGAAAACGTGGTAAATACGGATAAAACGCGTAAATACCGGAAAATTCTTAGCCAGTCTCTAATTCACTCTATTTCCCCAATACACGAGCATTTATCTCCACACCCACGTCAAAATTACTGGCAAAATGTTATTTCTTTCTGTAATAGCTTGGGAACGTAGAAATGCGGCTGTCGCACGGCCAGGGTTGCCACGTAACTTTGGTGTTATCAATAAATGATTTGTATTTGTACTTGCCACGATATCCGCGGAGTTTAACTGGTTACATGTTTAGTTAAATTCTAGTAGTTTAGATAGGTGTGAGTGATGCAGTGCGTGTGTAGCTGAGCGAGAAATTACTGTCTTTTTGTTACCATTTTTTTTTTTAAATATTTGGACACATTTCACACACGGCTAGTTAACCTCATACTGAACCATTTCTAGCTCGTATTATGGTTGCTAACACAACTGATATACTACATAAATAAATGTTGTTATATAGATACATATTTAACACTCAGACCGACAGCCAACACATTTAGTTCAGCACAAAGATGTTGGCCGCGCCAGGAATCGAACCCGGATCCATCTGATTGGCAGTCTGGCATGGTAACCATTACGCCAACCAGGTCGTCAATTTCTTACCAATTTCTTAAAACTAATTTCGTAACTATGGCGCGAATGAAATTTGTATTGAATTAACATAATATGATATTCAATCAATTTTGTTCTGGAAATGGTTCACTATCTACTATTAATATTAGCCTATAAATCAATCCGGGAAGAACCACAGCGCAGTGAGGAGAGGTCACCGCCCCCGGTGACCTGCCTAAGCCATAAGTATAAACCATAAACCCCCCGGTTTTAGTTTGTACAAGTCACACATAATCAGGTGCCCCTTTAATATATTAAAAAATCTGCTAAAATAGTGCACTTCTTGAGCAATCTTTTAATTTTGCTGTGACAGCAACACAACAAATATTTTTATCCAAAATCCACCAATGCGCCATCCCAATCAGGTAACTACATAATATGATGTATAGAACTGGTATCCCTCAAAGGTATCCAGCTATATGGCGCTTATTTCCGCATCCGTCGACAATTTATCATAGCTTTGGGTTGTACATTTACTGGGTGGTACATTTTCGGATCCGTTTAAGGTCTTGTAAGGATCCGAATAAATATATCGATATATTGGTGTCCGGAGTCAGACAAATCTAGTTCTTGTCATATATTTCAACCTTTTTGTCCAGATTAAATTATTCTGTCTTTGTCATATATTTCAACCTTTTTCTTCAGAAGTGCTACCCATTTTAAATATATTTTCTAATATGCTAAATTTATTATGAAATTAATTTAATTCTATTATCACGTCGTTGAAGGTCGATATAGGCTCAGATCTTCTACTAAATCTGTCTAAAAAATTAAAATAATATACTCGTATATATACTGCACTGCGCTCCAAAACACGCATCATGATGCGTTGGTAGACGTTGGTCAAAAGGCAGCCGAACTGAAGTGGAATTGGGCTGGGCCACTGACCTATATTTCTACTACTAGTAGAAATAGAGGTCTGTGGGCTGGGCACATCAGCCGGATGCCGGAGGACCTGTGGGCTAAACGCACCACCCAGTGGGTACCACAGAGCGTCCGACGTCGCGGCAGGCCCAGACGGAGATGGCGGGACGAACTGGATAAACACTGCAAAAACTGGCAAGAAATAGCAATAGATCGTGATAAATGGAAAAAGGGTAGAGAGGCCTTTGCTCTTCAATGGGACAAAACAGGCTCATAATAATAATTATTATTATTATTTACTGGGATAGGACAATAATTTTACTGGGATATGACAATAATCACAGATAAAACAATACACTTCAACCGTCCAGATATTACACTGCACGACAAGATAAATAATACTGTATATACCATACCTAACACCCACAACTTGATAACCACTCATACAGAAAAAATTGCTAAATACACTGACCTTGCAATAGAGTTAAAGACCCAGTGGAGAGTAGATGCAGTTAGAACTAAACCTATCATATTATCATCTACAGGCGTCATCCCGTATACACTGCACACATCCCTCAAAACACTTGACATGCACTCCCATACATTTGCGCAGCTTCAGAAGGCAGTGATTTTAAACACATGCCAAATCGTACGCAAATTCCTGTCACAAAACCAAACTTAAGTTACTTAGATACCATCTAAGTAACTTAAGTTTGGCTTAATGGCTCGCGGATTTTGGTTAAACCTCGTCATAGGTACGAGAGAATCAACGACATAAATTTTAAATAACAATAATAATAATATGGTAATGAGTATGTGGTATATATGGTATAACTGGTAGAGGTAATATGGTTAATATCACGTGTGCAGGGCGATGCGGCGCGGGCAGTCCATGCGAGCAGCTGTGCAGCGAGCTTCACGACGGCACCTTCGAGTGCGGCTGCGGCCCAGGGTTCCTGCTGCACGTCAACGGCTACGGCTGCCTAGGTAACACCATCTTACATCTTACTAGCACCTCGAGTTCCTACACGTGTTTATCCGGGATAGAAGTATATATGTTAACTAGCTGACCCGGCAAACGTTGTTTTGCCTCACTTAGGGGTATGAAAAATCCCCCTAAGTGAGGCAAATCCTAAACACGATTTCGTAAAAATCGTGCTTAGGAACTTTAACGATTCTTAACACTGCATGAAAGCTAATAAAACTGAAAAAACCGTAGTCTATTATTGACGCAGGTTTTTATAGTTATTATTTTTTCAAAATATGTCATTTTCTCTCTTAGTGCCATAAAGCTGGCATAAACTAATGACTCTTGGAGCTGCTTAAAACCGGGACATGCGGTCTAGCGGTGATGTTTAACTAGGCTCCAGGATATGGTTATTAAATCCTGCCTCCATGCTATTTATATTAATACTAGCTGACCCGGCAAACGTTGTTTTGTCTCACTTAGGGGTATGAAAAATAGATAGTGTAGCTTATATGACACGTTCGTAGATTTACCATAGCAGCGCCATCTATTGATTACTTACTCAACCCAGTCGAAAGGTATCGACCGACATCTGTTAGAATCATTTGGAGTAATAACAGACAATAATTAGCAATAAACTAAAATTGCGACTATAATTTGAGATTTAAACTATCCTATCTCTCAAGTTGGATCGAACTGCACATGGTGTGCGAATTTTATTATAATATTTTAAGTGGTTTAGGAGTCCATTGAGGACAAACATTGTGACACGAGATTTATATACATTAAGATAAGAAGATTAAACTATTTAAACAAGGTTTAAACTATATCCATACCATAGAATAATAAATGTAATAATAGTCGCTTAACCTCTTGTTGAAAATCTTACTACGCGTATTGAATTGTACACGTAGCGCCATCTATTCAGTTTTTTCATGAAACGACTTCACTTCACAGGCAATCTACTATCGTTATATCACTATGCGACTGCAGCGCGTGTCGGAATTTGGCGTCAGTTAGGCTGCACGCTCGATTTGCAGCGCTACGAAAGTGCTACGAACTAGGAACAGCTACCCAAAACGACAAAAAGTCAAATTAAAATAAATTTATTGAGAATCTGGGTATACATAACTGACTTTAGGCCAATTTAGATACTTTACGGCATTTAATATGTATAACATGATCTTAAAATTAACATAAAATATTTAGTTATCGTTTAATACTCGTATAATGGAAAAAACCTTTAAAGACTCGATTTCAACGAAAATAAATTAACATGGACGCTGTAGTTAAAATGGGAAAAACATTTATATTACCTGTTTCTCAACAGTATTATCTACAATATCAATATTGTCTATTAAAAACTATCATCTAATCCTGCCATCGAATGCATTTTCCACTGAACCAATGAAGCGTTGAGTATAAATTAACACGCTTTTCGGTTCAGTGGACGTGCGGTTTGAACAATATCACAAGCTTTGATGTTCCAAATGGATACATAGACTAGTATAGATTAGATATGTTGCAAACAATATGATTAAATTTGTTTATTACTCCGTTATTTTAGAGATCCGCGATACTATCTACGTTAATACCGGATAATAAGCCTACTTGTTCTTCTTATTCGTATGAGCTAAGTTGCCAAGCTTTGGTGTCAAGACTTTTCGCCAGAAGGCGTCTGACTTGGCTTAACGACTGCTTGTACTAAGACTAACAGCCGAGACCTACAATTGAATGTGTCATACGACACACGAGCCTACTTGTTAATTCAGGGTATAGCGCCTGTAGCTCGGCTAGCTAAGGTGATCTGACGCGATCATCGAAGCTAAACAACGGTCGATGCGGATTGTGTTTGGATGGGTGACCATGCACAATACTTTCTTTTTTCAAGTGAAATTTTCATCTGGGCGCTACCGTGGGTCGGATGACACGTTAAAGCTTAGGTCCCGGCTGTTAGTTTTTGTACAATCACTAGTTAAGGCGAGTCAATTAAAATTAACATGTCACATATTAACATGTTAAAAAATAAACAAATAACCCGCCCCTCCTCGCCACCGGTGCAAAGGTGCCCATCACGCTCGCAGCATTTCCGCGCTGAATAGCTATGGCCAACCTCTGCACCAAGAACGACCCGGAGCGGAGGTCACCGGTGGTTTTATTTAGCCTAAGATCTAACTCGTGGACAAAGCTCTTCGCCTCACTGCTCCAACTACCCAGAGTCTCCACAGCCAGAACATAAAATTAGTCCAATTTAATAAAAAAACGATAACCTGTATTATCTATTCATGGCCTCAGCTCGTCTCTCTTAAGCCGTTTGCACTTTACTTAGTCAAAGCACAATATAACCAATATTAGGTACCGACCGCAGCATTGTGGAAACCAGCGATGTAGGATAATCAAGCAGATACCTATTTATTCTTTGAGCTATACTGGGTATCTAGAAAAGCATAATATGTTTTTCAAGAAATAAAAATATCTTGCCAGATTTTAGTAATTATAATCTAGACATTTTAAAAAATGTCAATCTAAAGATTAAATCTAACAGGTTCAATCTTTAGATTGAACCTGTTAGATTGAATCTAATTCTAAATCTGTTAGATTAAAGCAATCTTTAGATTGAACCTGTTTTTATAAGATAAACGCCAGTCACAAAAAGTTAAAATATTAGTACTACCCATAACATATTGACTTTTATAATTTTTTATAAATAAGACCGTCAGACTTTTACTCAGAATAGGTCAGCGCTTGACCACAATTCACCTGATGGTAAGTGATATTGAGGTCTACGGTGGATCGCGCTTACCTAGAAGGAACCAGTTCACTCTCGCCTTGAAAATCGATAGAATGTACTCATTGGGGAACAGGAAATTTGCCAAGGAATTCCAAAGTTTGGCGGTATTTCCAAGATTTTTTTCCAAGTTAAATTGTTTATATAAAACCAAACAATATCTAATCTGAAAACCAGTGCCAGTGAAAAGAGTACCAAAAATGCCAGCCGAGTTGCCTCTTTGTTATATAGCAACGCTAATACGCTGTGCAAAGTAGAGGCCAGCATTTTGGTCACGAGTGGCGTAAAAAATATATATTAAGAAGTATATCAAATCTAAAAAAAAACAGTGTCAGTGGGAAGTATACCTAAAATGCCATCCGAGTTGCCTCTTTGTATAGCAACGCTAATACGCAGTGCAAAGTAGAGGCCAGAATTTTAGTCACGAATGGCGTAAAAAAAAATACTAAAATATTACATTAATCTATTCTCAACTAAGTAGAGTTTAACCCGATTACCCGGTACAGTTGTAAAAGTTAGTGAACATCCAAGTTGAGGTTCTCCCTCTAACCCCGTTATTGTTCGTGGTCTGTTTTCTAAGGCTCATCTTCAAAGTAGATTTCTAAATTAGATTGGCTTACGAAACTTTAAAATTAAACCTTTTGGGAGATATACCTACATTTGTGTTTAGGGTACCGTGCCTACAAGGTAATGACGGGACCAATTACTAAGCCTCCGCTGTCTGTCTGTATCTCATAAGCCGTGATAGCTAAATAGGTGATATTTTCATAGTTTATGTCGTATTTCCGTTGCGCCTATAACAATTAATACTAAATGTAAATAATAAGGGTGTAATAACCTAATAACTAAAGCTTAAACAATTTTTCACTCGATCTATTACAATGATCGAGTGAAAAATTGTTTGAACTTTAGTAAAATAAATTATAACTTTAAAATAAAATAAGTATTTAAGAGAAGAAACGTGCTTTTATGCCATTTTTTTACATATTGGTATGGAACCCTTCATGCGTGAGCCTAACTCGCACTTGGCCATTTTTTTATATAATACTATAGCCACTACGTCAACATATTTCGCTGACATGACATTTCTAGTTTGTCTAGAGTCAATAAATAGACTTAGTTCTTGATGTCTTCTTATGTAGAAATTTGAAATTCATTCAATATCATACTTAATCGTGTTCTTAACACAATAAGTGTTCAAAAGCAGGCTACCTTTTCAGGAACTATTGATAAAAATAATACAATAAATTAGATACCATAGAAGATGTTAATAGGTTGTTAAGTTTAGTGCAAGCTATGTTCTAAATTCAATTTTAAATATGTATTAACTAAATCTGCTTAATAATACAGAACTTTTCTATTCACAGAACTAAATTCAACAAAAACCACAGAAGCGACGCTTGACTCCGGAGAGGACGTTCTCTATCAAAAAGACGTTTCATTCTCCGCTGAGCTTGAAATCGCGCCGTCCAATAGAGTTAGACCCACGTTACTTACTAAGAAACATATCAAGGACAGGTCAGAGCGCCTGGTCAGTCCGCAGCCAGTGTCTGTAGACGATGATAACTATACGTTGACAGGAGAGAGGAGCAAAGAAGTAGATGGCTTGAGAAGTTTGCTCGAAGACGGCATTAGTAAGACGGATCTGAATATCATTGCGGATGAGAAAGATATGCAGGATGTTGGGAAGGTGACGACGCTGGGTCCTAGTTTAGAGCAGAAGGTAAGCTTTGTTTAATTTGTTGATTTGTTTTCTTTTTATTATTAGTAAAGTAAAAGTAAAGTAAAGTAAAAAAGCCTTTATTCAATTGCTACATTTTATAAAAAAAAACATATTGCAAAAGTTGCCGCTTGGGCATAGGCCTCCCCCGTTTTTTTCCAACTCTCTCTCTCCCTCGCCTGTCTCGTCCATGTTGGTCCGCATATCTTAAGGAATAGGTCCCTCCATCTTTTCCTTTGTCTTCCAGGATTTCTTTTGCAATCTAGAGGAACCCACTCCGTCACACGTTTTGTCCATTTTTGATTGTCCATCCTGCAGACATGTCCCGCCCATTTAAATTTAAGGGTTCTTGTCCTTTCAGCTATGTCTGGTACCTTTGTTCGGTTTCACGGCGTTGCGTTACTTATTACTCGTTTTATTATTACTATATGTTAAATATCATCATCATTACCCACATCATGCCATCGGCTTTGATCCTGTGCCAACCTAGTCCAGGTTCGATCTACTACAGATAATGTTTTCGACCTATCTTGCCGCTGGACGTCCCATGAAGTTTTTCTTTACCTACAACTTCATGGGACGTCCTAATATATTATACACTAGCTGACCCGGCAAACGTTGTTTTGCCTCACGTAGGGGTACAGCGCCATCTATTGATTACTTACTCAACTCAGTCGGAAGGTATCGACATCTGTTAGAATCATTTGGAGTTAACAGATAATTGTGACTATCAAATAATAACAGACAATTATTAGCAATAAATTGAAATTGCGACTATAATTTGAGATTTAAACTATCCTATCTCTCAAGTTGGATCGAACTGCACATGGTGTGCGAATTTTATTATAATCGGTTAAGTGGTTTAGGAGTCCATTGAGGAAAAACATTGTGACACAAGATTTATATATATTAAGATAAGATAATCAACCTTTGTTATATAGAGGCATGCCAATTCTAATTTGAAAAGACTGAGGGGGCGTTGAGACCTTCACTGATATCCTAACTACATTGCTTTTCAAGATTCAAGATTTATCATAAAAATGAAAACTTTAAGTTAAGCATTTCGAGTGTTTAAAGCCTTCTAATTACTCAGGAAGTTATTCTCATTCTGCTTCTAGGTGCCAGGAGCAACAGCGTCTCCCGCACGGACCACCGCGGTAGAACCTTGCAGCTGCAGCAGCTGTGGAACCAGATGCCCTTGCCCCAGCTTGTGCAGAACAGGTAAGGTAGACCGCATACAAAAAAAAATATTAAAAATTATAATTGATTTTATTAATTTAAATTCCCGACTCAATATTTTGTGTAAACGGTCAATTTGCTATCAAATAGGCAACTCGGCTGGCATTTTAGGTACTATTCATACTGGCACTAGGTTTTTGGATTAGAAATAGTTTTACATGAATTATGTTATATTGTTTTTATAGAATAAATGTGTAATAAAATAGGTAATAAAATAAATTTAGCGTAGTAAATGTACATATTCTACTAACAAGTCATTATACTAGTTTGGTTTTCATCAAACATCTCCGATGACCACACCTTTCAAACAAAATAAAAACTGAGACAAATATACAGACACACACACACACATAGACACGACATACTTACATATAATACCTCGTTATTTTTTCTTCAAGGGTTTAAGAGCAAAATCTTAATTTAACATTTTTTTTCACTAAGAATATAGTAAACAGGTAAAAAATATTGAAAAAACAGCTGATTTCAAAATTTGGCCCTTGGGTTAGGCTCAAAGGATATCTGACATAATAATGATCTATTTGACTAATTAGGGAAGTGAGCCGCAGACTACCTTTCTCCATTTCACTTTCACATTTTAATGTGAAGAAGTAAAAACCATGCATACTGACGCAGGCAAATAATAAAATGCTTTAAATACCTAGCTTCAGTCAGCAAAAAGAGTAAATATAGAACCGTGTTATCTTTCAATGAAAATTACTAAGCTTTCTGCGAAAGTGAAAGGGAATCCTACTCCCACGTTTATGCGTAAATTTAGTTCTTACCCATAAAAAAAAGAAAGCAAGGCAAGTAGTTTCCTTCGACAGAGATCAAAGGATTTATACATCTAAAATGCATACGACATCGATCAACATAGCTCGGGACACGAACATCACCGAAAATCCTCGAACGATCCCAAATACGGAGCAATTCGATGGAGAAAGAAGTCGAAGGAACTCAAAAGCCCCTGCCGACGTCTGAATAAGTCTACCTAAGTACTCCACTCCCCGTTGCCAACCAATTTCGAGCGCGCACTTGTAGCACCGCGTCAAATGCAGCGACAACTGCTTTACTGCACTCAACTTAGAGCACAAAATTGGTTACGCTAGAAGCACCACTTAAGTTTGCAACCCTTTTAGCAACAATTCGAATTTCATTCTGCGTTTTGTCGAAGTTTTCGAACGGAGATAAAATTGTTACGGCGAATTTGGATTGTAGCATCAGATAAGCGAGCGGCCATGTTGAATTATTCCCGCGCAAAGTAACGGCAATTTCCAAGATGGCGCCGATGTAAAGTTTTTGTTTGTGTTAATTAATTATGGATATTAAAGGCAAATGTTTATTCCTTTGAGACCGCTTCTACGAATTTTTGTTTTGATTAATTAATCTTAGATGTAATTATACTACAAGTATCTAGCTTGTATCAAATGAAAAACCATTTTGTTGATAATAAATTATAATTAAGAACTGATTGTCTTGTTAAATTCAGGTTCGATCATTCAATCATTACTGAGAAACGTGTTTTGATATTAATTGAAGCTATAACAAGATTCAATTTCGATTCTAAACGAATAAATATATTTTTTTCTAATAGCTGTTACCTAATTTTTTTGCCAAGTAAAGATACCTACTGTATTTAATTATACTTACCCGAGACTTAATCAGTTAATTACAAGGGTATTCTCATTATTCTCCCACTGACACGTTACCTGTCGGACCCAAAACATTCACTTATTTAAACTCTCAAACAAAAGTTAGCAAAATTGATTTAGCAGTAACCGCAGTTTCGGGTTCCACGTTAAATAAACGGAAGTGAGCCGGCCGCCATTATACTCGCGCCGACTGGGCCACTTCCGGTAGGGTTAGGTTCTAATGAAAGCGAGTCAGACAGAGAGCAGAGAAAAAGAGATAGAAAATATAGAGTGAAGCGATTGTTACAGATATTTTTTTACTAACTTTCAATAGTAGGTAAAATATTTAGGTAGTAATAGTATATTGCTTTACTTTTAGGTAAATACCTAGATAGAAAACATTTGTGTGTAAAGTGTTTGATTTTTGTTGTAAATTGCAAATTTTGACCTTTTCAAGTGCCCAGATTACGAATATATTCATGAAAGTTCTCAATGTTCTCGTATTTATATTATTTTTGCATATCTTATACTTAAACAATTATTTTTTGGTTTGTAAAAATTAAATTTAACTTAGTCTGAGCGCGGATCTTTTCGGTGACAGTTGTTCGTCCCCGAAGATGACGCTCGTAATGCGTCGAAACCCGTTGGACGTATATCCAAATTTTTTTGTAAGTTAAGCCGTTTGTTCGTGCAAATACATAATTTGCCTGAAAAATTTACACAATTTATAAGAAAAAAAATTATTCAAGTAGTCAGTCAAGTAATTTTTTTTCAAATTTACGATACAATAATCATAAAAAGCTCACTAAATACATTCTACATTATTTATAAATACAAATTAGTTATTACATGTCAACAATAATAAAATTAAGACCCCTCGCCATTTGCCTTACGATAATAGCTTACAAAGTACAGTCTGAGCATTTCTTACAAAATAATTGATAGTTTCATGAATTATTTGCATCAATAGACCCAAAAGCACTGTCGTATCTAATACAACATAAACACTGTAGACCAGTGTAATCATTGTAAGACTCGCTAACACTACGGCAACACCTTTAGGGTCGGAGTAAAGTTGTTCTGTCGGATACAACCTGTTCGTTGGGTTGTGAGTTGCACTCCTAACATGTTCTCAACATGAATGAAATGTACATGTTGTTGCTTTGAAGCTTGTCAGTGGAAGAATATTCGAAAATTCAGTGTATTATGCTCTGGATTCAGTCGAAGCTATAAAAGCTTACCAGTTTGTAGGCGTGATTACATATCTGACCTCTACACGAAATGAATTAAAGACCTCGTTTGAGAAACAAAAGAGATTTTCTTCTAAATTCGAAATAAACTCAATTTTCGAATATTCTTCAGTGGAATAATATTCGAAAATTCAGTTTATTATGCTCTGGATTCAGTCGAGGCGATAAAAGTTTACCAGTTTGTAGGCGTGATTCCATGTCTGACCTCTATACGAATGTTTTAGAGACCTTATTTGAGTAACCAAAGAAGTTTTTATCTAAATTCGAATTTTAAAATTTCCAGTTAATTCTGGCTAGCTACGACAAAATTTTCATTCGACGTTTTTCCGTCGACGACCGTCCACGAAATAAAAATTGATTGAAAATGTCAACGAATAGACGAAAAATTTTTATTTACGCCTTGATTTTGATTCTGATTGCGAGCACCGTTTCTGTTGTCACTACAATCCATTCAGTAAGTTCCTTTTGATTTGTTGTCCAGGTGTACTAGGGTACCTATACTTGATTCTTGATTACTGTTAGATATTGGATATTTTAATGCTATGTTAGCATCACAATGATGAATTTGTTTCCGATGATAGTATTTTCGATAGGTATTTTCAATATTATTATTTGTAAATCTCTTAAGGCATATAGAAAATAAACATATAGAAAAAGTAGCTTAAAAGCCGTCTAAAGAACCACTCTAAGAATATTTATACTTATTTTGGTACCAATCACACTAATTAATATGAAAAAAATATATATTTTTACCAGTTTTATTTCTAATTCATATTCATATTTATATATATATTCTTTATTTTTTACCGTTCACGATTTATAACGAAAAAACTGTAAATTCAAGATTTCAAGTATTTTTGTTTATCGATATTTTTATCAGCTTGTAAACTAATTTCACCACTCCGCTCCTTCGGCAAATTTAACAACACACACTGTTCATTTTATCCCGATATTGTATGACTTTCTGGCGTTCTCCTATTGTCATGTTAAATTAGTTGTCCGCTAATTTATGCGCCGAAACATAAATTCAAGGTCACATTGCCCCATTCGTCTCCAGGCAGTGCCGTAAATTCAGAGGTCCTCCGAGCCCTTAGGAACACGACAAAACCCTTTCTCTCTGTACAAATTGCGCGAATATGTTAGGATTGTAGGGTTCGCATTAATCATGCTTGCTAACCGTAAACTTGCGTACAATTTGCGCGAGTTTGCGGTGCTGGTCCGTTGTGAAGGAATAGCACCGGTTTTATGACTCGCTTATTTCGCTCACGCACGTTTCATCTCGCGATATATTTTATATGGTTGCAGTCGAGAGATAAAAAGCGAGTGTGATGAATTAAATTTTGAAGGAAGATAGGTATAGATGTATCTAGAACAAATTTGTTTTCGTTGTTTTTTTTTTGCTTTCGAGCGTTGTGAATAGTATACTCCAATTAAGCAGTTATTTACTTTTTGATTTAACAATTAAATTTCAATTTCAAAATTTCTTTATTAATTCAATACGTATTAGCTTAAACAACAATGCCAGTGTACATTATATCCTAGCTGCTATTAACATAAATATTACAAACATTTTCAAACACAAGGCTTATTTAAAACTTACAAGAATGAAATTAAGGATTTACTACATGCTTCTTAAAGAAAAATACTAATATAATACAATAATAATTTGCAATATGTTCGCTTTGAAAGTAGCTGAACATTAAAGACGAATATTGATTTAAAAAATGAATTTACAATATTAATTTTGTCATATTACTAAATATAATATTGATACGAATATGTATGTATTACATTTACAGTGCTTACGTACATTATTTATATGTGTAATCATAACTTATTACTAATATAATACAAATAAAATGTAAATTTATTATAAATTACTTAATACTAAATAAATAACCCGCTCCAATTAAGTCATCGCTTCAAAACGAGAAAACTCATGCATGGTGGTAGGGCAACTTTTAGAGCTCGCCTGACTAGCAACCACTCTTAAGTTGAAAAATCTGTCGTCGAGCATTTAAAGGTGTGGTCCAGCAACCTCCTTAAGAATCAGTTATTCAAGACTATACATGCTCCTCCTAAGGTCAGAGTATTGTTGTGTCTTGTAGTTACGACTGACGCCCTGCAAGTCAATTGCCTACAATATAATGTGTGTTTTTTTCTTTTTGTATTTCTTATGTATGTAGACGTTTTAAAGTAATATATTGTGTTCTTGCATCTTCATCATTATTATTATGACGGATCTGTATCTTTTTCTTTGTGTTCACCTATTCCCAGTATATGTATGTAGATATAAATTTGACTTACTTACATATTAAAAATATTATGTTTTAGCAAAAGGCTTTGAATTCAAATAATACGGCCTAAAATAGATTTACTAGATAAAATTTTGTAAAATTATAAAATTAAATTATTATGGCATAAAATAATTATAAATATAATGTTCCCGATTTTTATTGATCCTATCCTATTTAACACAATTTCTATATTTCACGCCATATTTCTATTGCTTTTTAGGAACCGAGCGTTCTAATGAGCAAGGACCTCTAACTGTAAACTAACTTTTAAACTATGCGAAGCTATGTGCCGAGAATGTTGGGTATTGTTGTAAAGAGCGGCTCAAATATGATGGCATAATGATTGTATTGTTTATTTGTTCCTGTTAACAATGTAAATAAGCTGAATCCTGGCTTGTTTGAAATTCATAAGGACTAGTTTAATATTTTATTAATCCATGTTTGTACATACACATTATAAGAGGCGACTGACCGACTTAGATACTGACTAAAACTACTATACTTAGGAACTTAATGTTTTTTACACAGGTTCCTTTCATGATTTAAGTGAGCCCTAAGAAAAGGTTTTTAGAACCTCCAAGTTGAATTCAGTAAAACTAAAAAAAGCCGTAAAATTCGTAAAGTAAGATAAACAAACTAAATAACTTGTGAAATACGTGTAGAATTTTCTCATTTCTGGACTAAGATTACAAATTAGTATATAAGATACATATTACATATTAATATTGATAAAGCCTGTGCGAAGTCGGAACGGGCTTCTAGTATTTAATATTCTATTTCCACTTACATTACAAAATCTTATGTTTGTGAGGTTTTTTTCCATAAATAAGAAGAATAAGTAATGTGAGAGGTCAGCAACAAGTTCGTCATTGAGAAAGGTAATTTTTGTATCAGTTGAGACATTCATTGTCAGTGGCATCAATTGTGAATTGCTCCTTATCAGACTCGGGCTGCTGGTCTAATGATTTTCTTAGAAAAACACAAAAGTTCATTAAAAAAATAAAGGTTTATTGTGTAAAATCTGTGAGCAATATTTTATTTACTTCAATCATCACATATAGTCCTCTGTCACAGAAGAAGAAAGATTTTTTTTATGTCACATTTCACACACAGGGTTAACCCCATACTGAACCATTTCTAGTTTGTATTGTGGTTGCTATCACAACTGATATACTACATATACATACATATTTTATAAGGATACATATTTAACACCCCGACTGACAGCCAATAAATTTAGTTCAGCACAAAGATGTTGGCCGTGCCGGGAATCGAACCCGGAATCTTCTGATTGGCAGTCCGGCATGGTAACCATAACGCCAACGAGGTTGTCGAATACAGTCCTCTATCGAAGTATAAACCATTATAGCATTACACGGTTCATATAACAATTCAACAATTGATTTTCAACCTTGTTTCTTTGTAATAAAGCTGCATATGTATAAATGCGTTCGTGGAAAATCGACCTCGAATTTTTCGATTAACTTCCCTTTGGTTCGGCCTCACTAGGGTTGCCTTGATTCGGAGTTGGACGGAAGTAATCAAAAGACGTCTTCCGGCCATAGGAGCGGCTGTAACTGGCCAGGTTTAATCGTGTTTTGACTGTGCTTCAATATTTTCATGGGAAGGTTTTATCTATCTCTATGTTATACTAGCTGAGCCTCCCAGTGCTACCGGGATAAAAAGTAAAATTTGCAGCAAATATCATCTACATCGGTTCAGCCTTGACATTATAAACAAACACACAAACTTTATGTATAACTTGTATAATATTAATAGGATAATTGAATCTACGAGTAGATAGGTATTGAATTACTTGCGTAGTGATTTTCATAAGTTTAGTTTATATTTTTCAGAGTCCAATTAGATATTTGACCAGCAGGTCAAATAACCACATGTGTTAATGACAGTCTAATCAAAGGTGGATCATGCCTTTTTTTTTTTTTTTTTTTTTTTTTACGTTAGGAAATGCATTTACGCATCCCCACCACACCCGGGGAGATGGGTGGGGTATGTCGGGCTCGATGTCAAAAGGACATCCCTACCGACTAAAACCTCACGATGACCTCCTCACCGGAAAGGGCGGGATGAGGTTCCGCTTCTCGCATTAACCCACCACCCCGCCCACCTCGGCTAGCCTGCGAGGCTCCTTCTCTGGGGATGAGTCCCCTTGCAGTGCACATGGTGCACCGCAACCACCTCGGGGACCATAAGTGCAATGGACGCCGGAAAACCCCGGTCCGACGTCCCAGGTCCCCCGTGACGGGTCAGGTCTGTGGCCCCGTCACCTGCCACTACGGCCGCAGAGAATAGGGTAAGTGGTATTTTGTGGTACCACTCCCTTCTCCCTGCGGCCCCACCGCGTCCGCCATCAACGGTGGCGACCCCGTCGAGGCCGCGGCAGGTAGGAAGAGCGGCGCATCGTAATACCGACACTTCTCTCCTGCCGCGGCCCCACACCTTCGGCTGCGGTGGGTGTCTCCAAAACCACACCGCAGCCCTCCTCAGTTGCGAAACCCCCCCGGAACGAGGTCCCGCAACCTACTGGTGCCACTCCATCTAGAACTTGCATGGGGGAGGACAAGTCTAGGGAGCGGCCCGCCTCAGGGACCCTCTTCGCTTCACCGTGGGTGACCAGGCCACGGTTACTGAGCCCCCCCGCCTCGACAATGCGGGGCCCCACGGGGGGGAAGGTGGATCATGCCTAGTCTGGTTTTATATCACATGCTAAGTTTACACTATGACATGTTTTAGAAATTATGACATATTGTGATGTTTCCATAAATATGCGCTTTCGTGTTTCATATTAAGTAATTAATATAATTAAGTATTTAATGCAAACAATAGTTTGGCAAGTCTTTTGAATGGCAAGAAAACTAAAAAAAAACATTTTATTGGTCGAGCGAGCGAAGCGAGCGAAGTTTCTGCACAACTCGCCAATTTTATTATGGCTGTATATAAATATTTGTTATTATTATTATTCAACTAGACAAAACTTGGTACAAGCTTTTTTTATCTTTGGCGATTTACTGTAATATACTGTAATAACGCTTTATTGTATAGAAATCAGCAATCCTCTCTAGTATTATGATCCCTGATAGATAGCAAACATTCCGAGTAACAAACTACGAGTATTTTTCTCGATTCCCGTTTTCCATCCCTAACGCGTCCGTAATCGACATCGGTAAAAGAATGCACGCGCCCTGAATTACATTACCCCATCGTGCCTGCTTTGTAATCTGTGACAGAGGGTGCTTGAGCTACGGCCCTGCAGCCCCTCTGGAGAGGTCGACTTATTTCTCTTCTTTCGGGCAACCCACTTGAACAAGTTGGTTTGCAAAAGACAATAAAACTTGCTTGAGGCGATAAATCACTAAGCTCAGTAGGGGATGCGGCCGCCTTACGTTTTGGAGGTCGTGAGCTCAATCCCCGCCAATAAGCTCGAGCATTCATTGAAAGGAAACGTCGCGAGGAAATCATGTCATGGTGGTTGGACATTTCTGGTGCTCGCCTGGCAAGCAACCACCTTGGCCAACTACAAAAAACTGTCACCAAGCACTTTAGGACCACAATATCCGTAGCCTGGTCATAATCCAGCTTGACCATCGTAGTGGATTATGGCTTATATCTCTCGAGAGAAGGCCCCGAGTCCCAGCAATGGGAACGTATAGTGGGTTGCTTATGATACGCTTATGCTATTCATTTGTCAAACTAGATGTCGTGAGTGAAGATATTAAGCACATTGACTTTATTCTGGAGGTATTAAAGTAGAAATTGGCGTAACAGCGTTATGGTTTGAGTATTTCAGTTATAGTCTTTGCATTCATTTTTTATCACTTTGTAATAAGTTCAGGCCGTTTTTGAGTGATATAAATAAATTGATGTTATTTTCCTAGGGCATGACCCACCACCAGTGGGTGCACGGGGAATTTTCAATTCCCAGTCCACCCACTACAGTTGAAGTCCTGACGTACGGTCCTTTTTTTCAGTTATCCGTGGCAAAAAAACAATCTGCTCACACCCGGTTTAATTTGAGTGGAAATGACGTAATATTCCCAATGTAAAACCAACGAGTCGCACTTTACGCACGTAATTAAGTCACGTAATGGGTACTTGAGAGACGCAGTCGGCTGGATTCAAACTCGCGATCTGTGACATGTTTACACGTTTACATGAGAAGTTGAAACGCTTCGCTCAACGCGTCGAGTGTAGGCGTGCCGGTGTCACGGGACAGGGACGGCGGCAAGTCTAACAGAACAGGGGCACATAGAACAGGGGTAAAAAGATATTGCGGTTAAAAGCATTTTGCCTTCATTTTTGTAGTTGGAATTGAGAAATAACAATTCCTTGCTTAACTCCCTGTTTCAATAGACTGTGTCTAAAGTGAGTTTCAAGGAGATAGTGAACCAGTTTTTTTGGAATCCACTGTTATATTACTTTCTATTTGGCTGAACTGTGAAAAAACAAATAATAATAATAGGCTGGTTAGCCCCATACTAAACCATATCTAGTTTGTATTATAGTCGCTAACACAACTGATACACTACATATACATACATACATAAATACTTTATTTAACACCCAGACTGACAGCCAACAAATTTAGTTACTCACAAAGATGTTGGCAGTGCCGGGAATCGAACTCAAGGCCCTCTGGTTGACAGTTCGGCATGGTAACTATTACGCCAATGGGATTGACAACTATGGTCATGTTCAGTTTCAGTTCAGTTTCAGTTTATTTAGTGTTCTAGCTTATTTAGTGTTCAATTTGTATTCAATATGTGTATTTAGAAATACATTTCCGATGCTTTCGCATAAGAAAAGGACACGAAAAAGAGACAGCTGAATCTATTACAAATATCTCTTTGATGGCCAGACTTTCAACTAATTTAATTTCGTGTAAAAAAATAAATATATTTGTGTTGTCAAAACCACATTATTTTACAACTTATTTATGATCAATTGACTGCAATCATTACTTTTATATTATACCTAGCCCTTAGTTACAGTCTTTGCGTACGTCCCTGCCCTGTCATAATTAAGGGTTTCATCTTACCGCCTTTCTGAAATTACTCAATTCCTTCCAACGCCCTTTGCACTGTTCCCTACAAAATGAGGTACATTAATATTTGGTCGTTCTTTGTTTGAAGTATAATTTGGTTTGTTTTCACCAATTTTCTCAATGTTAAGAGATGTTTGTGGAATTCCAGAAGTATATGAGAATTGCGTGTATAATATACGAGTAAATATTACATCAAACGCTTCTAAGTGTTAAGACGACTCGATTTTCGCTCGAGCAAAGTTTACTCAATCCAGAACCTTCTCAAATTCGTATTAATCTAGACTTTGTAAGTTATATCTTTAAAGTTTGAATTGCGTCATTGATTTAAAAGTGTTAAGCCTATATTTAATTGGTATAAAATATAGTAGGCTTAACACCATGTGGTCGGAAATAAACACGTAAAGATCTTTTCTTTCATATACAGTTATTAAGAAGCTTTTTGCTCAGGTAAAATCATTACAAGAATACTGTTTGTGTACATTGCTACATTCACCAAACTACACTAAGCCCGTGAGAAAAAAAAAATTAGATAGATATTTAAATACTTAAATCGATACATTTTTAACACCCAGACCGACAGCTGACAAATTTTGTTCATTACAAAAAATGCCTTGCCGGGAATCCTCGTGAGATCCTCTCGTTGGTAGTCCAACATTGTAACAACGCCAACGAGGACGTCTAATGACGAATGATGATGAATGAGAAAACTTTAAATTATGTTAAAATGTGTTACATCTGTATAGTGTAGCATGAATGTCTTCCCCCCAGGCTCGAAGGTGACAACTCCTCGGTTCTCGGGCTCGTCGTGGCTAGCCCTGCGCGCGCTGCGCGGCGCGTACAAGCGAGTGCGCGCGCGGCTGCGCGTGCGGCCCGAGCGCGCGCGCGGCGTGCTGCTGCTCACCGGCGAGCACGACGACCTCTCGGGGGACTACCTGGCGCTGCTGCTGCGGAATGGACACGTCGAACTTAGGTGAGGAATATCACTTATTCGCTTTAGGACAGATTCGCTTTACGGCAGAAATTGAACAGGTAAGTACACTAAAATTGTGCCTAAGTAAAGTAAAGAAAGGTATAATATTCGGCAAACATCTTGAGCAATGACCTTGAGTGCGCAGTAGACGATTTTAAGGTATCATTGGTGGTAGGAGAGGTGCGCGGGGGCATTCTGTCGGCACGCGGCCCCGCGATTGGCCGATCAGTTTGCCGCTGTCCCCCGCGCCGAACATACGTCCCGCTAGTATCTGTACTGGCATCGATTACACTTGCGTGCAGTTTGAATAGCCTATTTCGAGTTAAGAAGTTTTGTTGTTAAAGTTTTATATTAATTTATATTATTGTTACTTTGTTTTTTGTTATATTGTGTTTATACCTATACCATAAAACTTTTCTGACTATGCCGCGAAAACATAACACAGTTCTGAAGAGACAAGCTAGAAAAATGGTGTATGATGTGTATTGCTTCCTTAAACAGGAATCTACAAAACAAATGGAAACTATAAAAAAGACTGCAGTAGCAACTAAAACGTCTGTTAGTACCGTAAAACGAATAGTAAAAGAAAGCAAAGACAACAAATTGTTTAATAATTTCATGTTGTAAAATTAATATTTTTGCATATAAATTTTGTTTTTACGAATAATGTTTCACAATATTTTTTTTTATGTTTCTATTGGTATCAACAATGACCAATAAAATATGTCCGGAAGTGTACATGCGCGGACTTACCCCCTCTACGTCGACTTTTGCTCAAGTTATTTGCCGGCCACTATACAGGTTGAAATAAGGTAATAGTGAATAATGTATAATGTGAAATTGACGAGAACGTACTGTATATTTTTATTAAACCTGTAAGTTGTTATAATTAGGATACGTTATGACGAATAAATGATATTCTATTCTATTCTATTCAAACATGACAGGTATGGACGTTCGTTAAATCTGTATAAAACGAAATTCACGGAAACGTTTTAGCAGATTTGATCCTTGCATTTCTGTTGCCCTGGTACTTTCTTTTCAATTTATGTTATGTATAGTTGACTCGACTGGGAAACGAACCCGGGACCTCTGAATAGTTACTAACTAGAATAGTAACTAACTGGGGGACATTGTTTTTATGAGTCGATCCATCGGTCCGGAGCGGAACAAGCAGATTTCAAATAAAAGATATTTTGCATTACTCATACTCTGAAAGTAGGAGCGGGATGAAAGTAATACATTTCATCCCTAGGAAGAATCGCTTTCAACTGACAGCAGTCAAATCATTTAATAGTACATTGTTACCCTAGGGATAAAAGTAACGGTTTAGACCCGAGACGGGGTTCAAGGGCCATAGTTCGAGGGACTAAATAAGTCTTTAACTCGAGGTAAACACTGTGCTTTTCATTACGAATACAAGAAAAGTAAAAAACAAATTAGTAAGTTTATTTTCTTACTTTCTCAGCGCGCCATTTCATAAAATTGACATACGATTGCAGGTACCTTTGTTTTGATTTGGATGGTAAAAGGATTTCCACTACCGCTTTAGCCTCTTCTCTTATAATATCATGCGTTAAGTTCATATCAATATCAGATGAACTCATTTTATAGGTACATATCTCTGCTATACGTATTAACAATAGTCTTCAAATCGAAGAAATAAATGAAGATCGGATTGGCCATTTTGTTTGTTTTTTTCTGGGGCTGGCCAACTATTCAGCCCTTAATAAGCACTGGCAAGGAATTCAAGTTAAACCAACTAAAGCCAATTGATTTCGACGCCAGAGAGTTTGTCGTTAAATCGGGTGACGTTACATGGAGTTTACACTGTATATATAATGTACAGTCACTCAGGTTTTACTGGTTTATTATATATATATTGACTAATACGCTCGTATATAGAATTAGTATGCGGATGCAATCTAGCGGCTTACAACGCAGCTTATTAAGCCGGCTAGAGAAGCTGACTCGGAATTAATCCTTGCATACTAATTAAGGCTAGCGAACGGAACATGGAGGGATTTAGGGGTATTTGTATTTATATTTATAGCACTAACTAAACTAAGCATTGGTTAGACATTAGTCATAAGCATAAGCAGCCCACTATACGTTCCCACTGCTGGGACTCGAGGCCTTCTCTCACGAGGAGAGAGATATAAACTATGATCCACCTCGCTGGCCAAGTGCGGGTTGGCGGATGACACACGTCGTCGGATATTAAGGTCTTCAAACATGCCGGTTTTCTCACGATGTTCTCCTTCACCGTAAAGCGAGTGCAAATTTACACATAAGAAATCATAGAAATCATAGAAGTCATAGAAATCATAGAAATAATATAAAACATAGAAATCATAGAAAATCATAGAAATCATAAATTCGGTTTAGTCGTTTGAGCGTGAAGAAGTAACAAACATAAACACGCACACAAACTTTTGCATCTATAATTAGTAAAGATAATTGATAATGACCCCGCGTCTTTGCGATAACGGTATTAGCACGCCACATGGAGATGGCATTATAATGATAAATTGAACCAAGGGACAGATGGGAATCTGGCTAATGAATACGGAATGGTAATTAGGGAGGGACATTCCGTCTTGGATGCTTTCTGTAAGATAGGTTACTTGTGAATCCTACCCTTAACTGACCAAAAATACCTTCAGAGATATGTACCTTTAACGAATGAATCTCAACAAACAAATCTTGTTTTACTATCTAAATTAAAATATTAATTTGATTCTACATACTCTTAAACAGCCAAATGTAAGTTCCCACTCCTAGGACTTGGTGCCTTCTCTCATGAGGATAGGCACATAATCCAGCACGCTGGCCAAGTGCAGGTTGAGTGACACACGTCTTCGGATATTGCAGTCCTCAAACGTGTCGGTTTCCTTACAATGTTTTCCTTCACCGTAAAGCGAGTGCAAATCTACACATAACTTGAAAACAAAAATGGTGTAGGGCCAGGTATGAAATGGATTTAAAGAGATTTTAGTAATAGGGGATCCCCCCTAAAATTGTTTGTATGAGGCACCCATTATGAAAAATTAAGTAGGACAAAGTACCACCTCATATGAGGTGTACCTCATGTGAAGTATTTTGTTTATAAAAACAGGCGAAAGAAGAATGAAAGCAAGAAAGAAAGGGAGAATGAGAGCAAGAAAACAAGAAAGAAAGAAAGAGTATTATCATAAAAGTATTCATAAATTAATTCATAATTAAATATGAACCCTAGACAAGCATGCTGGCTAAATGAGTCGAATTCAAATTTAAAAGTAATATAAAGTAAAGTAATATAATAGAACAATTCATTCGTTTGTATCGGATATTTATAGCTTCATGTAAGAGTAACTTAATACTAACTGAAGCTTTATAATTTCATATAATAATTATAGATAATAAATAATAATTAATTTCTCTATTAAGAATTTACCTTAAGCACGTCGTAAAGATTTGTGACTCAGTCTAATAACAGATTATTTTATTATTACTATTAGGTACCTACGATATTGTTGGCCAAGTTGACGGAAAAAGAGCACGAGGTCGCTCTCCTACCCGCTGGTCAGACCTCGTAAAGACGCTCACTGGCCTACCTATTGCCGAAGCTTGTAAGACCGCCGAGGACAGGAAACAGTGGAAGACCATCGTTAACCGAGTGATCGACACTCCGTATTAAACACGACCTTCAGTAATGAAGCTACGACTAAGAAGAAGTGACGATATTGTAGTTTAGTCACTGGCAGGAACTAACTCCATGACACGCGTGTAATCTTCCATTTTTTAAATAAAACATTTTGAATTTCGAATGATCACTAATATCCATGTATGTGGTCCCAGGTTTGACTGCGGCAGCGGCGCGGGAGTGCTGCGCTCGCCGGAGCCGGTGCGGCTCGGCCACTGGAACACCATCGCCGTGTACAGGCACCGGTGGGACGCCTGGCTGCGACTCAACAACGGCAAGCGGGTGCGGGGCCGCTCTAAGGTCAGCCTCTCTTCTTTGTTGTTGGTTTCCTAATATATATTATTTACTAAAGTTTATTGTTTATCCGCAGCCACTCTCCACACTAAGGCAATACACCTGCCATAAATGTGACCGCATCTGCGGCTCTCGCATCGGCTTGTTCAGCCACGAGCGCAGATGCAATAACCATCCGGACGCTACATGAAATCATCTTTCGTAGAGGAAGTGGGCCAATGATGATGATGATTGATTAATATATCTTATATCTTCATACTAGAGGTTGCCCGCGGCTCCGCCCGCGTGTAGGTCGCTTTTCGCGTAACCTGTGGAAAAATTATATTGTATCCTATTCTCGTGCCAATTTTATATAAACATTACATTGCTACGATATCAAAATGAGACGCATCTGTTTTTTCGCATTCGATTCCTGAGATCTAGTTAACCTCTGTTTTTAGCTACTTTGGTGATGATGCGACAGATTAGATCGCTTTCTCCAAGCCATTATTTTAAATAATTAGAATACGTGCACCATACAACTTTCAACTCTTGTTTTGTTGTAATTTTAGCCTCATCTGATATTTTTAACCATACTGAGGTAACATACACATAGACTGAGTTACAAACATTTTATGATATTCGCATAAATGTCACTTACAATAATACCTTAGTTATTTTGTTCATAAAATAAATTCTTTCTTAGCTCCCCCAATAACAAGAAGATAGTCTGCTATTCTCCTTTAGCGACTGCACCTGTGATAAATAAAGCTTTATCTTAGAACACAAAAAGGCTATAAAACGAAAAATACACCACTTTTATCCATTGTACAGAGAACATGAGGATTTCTCGACGAAATATATCGTAGGTACTAAAATAACTTCACTAGAGAACACAAAAGGCCGTCGTATCTGGTCAAAAGGTCAACCTTGTCCGTAGTTGTTTAAAACTTTTTGCTCCAAAGCAACAGAAGGCTACAAAAGGCTTAAAAATATGTGGATCTCTATAGTTTATAGAGCAGGATATATATGTATTTCTGATATATGCAATATTTTTTTTTAGACTAGGACTCATTTCACACACGGCTGGTTAACCCTATACTGAACCATTTTTAGTTCGTGTTATGGTAGCTAACACAACTGATATACTACATATTATATATATTTTATATAGATACACATTTAACACCCAGACCCACAACCAACAAATTTAGTTAAGCACAAAGATGTCGGCCGGGTCGGTAATCGAACCCGGAACCTTCTGGTTAGCAGTCCGGCATGGTAACCGTTGCGCCAACGAGGTCGTTGAGGTCAAATATATTATATGTCTGCAATAAACGCAAAAAAGAAGAAAAATAAGAGTAATTTATTTACTTAACGTAATGTATATTTTGCATGGTGGTAGTATTTTCTAGTTCTCGCCTGGCTAGCAACTATCCTTTAGTTGCAAAGTCTGTTGCTAGGCATCAATCAACACAATATTCTAGCAGTCTTTTTGAGAGCCAGCTTAGTTATTCCAGACAAGCCTTGCTCCACCTGGGGCCAAAGTGTCGCTTGGTCACGCGCTCTATTGGTCAAATGCTTAGATACGAGTACAAAAAATTTAAAACATTTAATTGCATTTAGTTTTGAATTTGATAGTCTATGTAAATAGCATATATGTATACTACATTAGTTACGCCCGTCGGTTTTTCCCGCGTTCATCCGGGATAAAATTAACTTGTGTTTAAATCTAAGATCTAAACTATCTCCATACTATTTTCCATCGAATTCGGCTCAGCCGTTTGATCGTGAAGAATTGACAAACACATAAAATTTCGCATTTATTTATTTATTGAATTTAATTTATACGGTACACAATCTAATTACATTAATTAAATATTATAATATTAGTATGTTGAACACTTATGGTATCATTGTAACTTCTGTTCCAGAAATTAAATGACTAATTACCGAAACTACGACTTTTTGTCTATCAAAAGTTTGGTAAAGATAATTAAACTTTACAGTTAGGGTCTGTTATTAACATTGGATTTTGCGGAACCTGTTTCTTTGTCCTATCTCTGTGTTGATAATTTTATTTTTCTCAAAGTAAGTACAGTAAAATATGTATATCACATATATTTGATATTATCCATACGTTCAGAAGTTAATTTACATTTGTCATAACATATTATATGAGAAAAGCTTAATCATATTCTCGCGTTAAAATAGACCCAGAGAAACAAATTATTTATACATTAATAATAACTCTACAGGGTTCTGGTAAGTACAAACCCTTATAATTGAAACTACACTGTATTTTAATTCAGGGAGACAATTACATGTTTTTTGACAGGATTTGGAATGTAGCATTCCAAATGTCACAAAATCCATTCATTTTGTAATGTCTCATGTTTTTATGGAAAAAACTAAACTGTTTTATTGAGGCAAACCTCACAGTTTTTATACGCTTCGGTGAATTTTCTTTCGCGAATTTCTAAGTCTAAGAACATCTTTGTCATCGAAATTTGTCTGTCTGTTTTTATATAGTCAGTAAAACAGATAAATAGTGTTTATTCGAGTAATAACAAATAATTTAATTTTCATTTGTTTACTTGCGAAATAACTTTATTTTTTGGTAGAAAGGCCAAATAGTGATTCATTTAAAAAAATGATGTATACTGACTATTATAAAGCAAGCAGGTTTTCTACGGGAGACTGATGCGAGAGGTGAATGTATGTATTAATAGTTATTATGCAAGTATTAAGTGGCCAGAAAATATTTCCTAATTTATATAAATAAAACCTATTTCCTGATTAGTATAATAAACAAATGACGTAAGCATTGAAAAGTCGGCCTTCAATATACTTAAGCTATTCCAAGAATTGAAATTACAAGAATGTTTATGCAGTGGTATGACAGATCTTAACTCCTATTGCCTATATATGAAAAGATCATTAATCACCCCAAGTCTCTCCTGTCTATATCATTATTATTATGACAGCCCTGCCAAGCCCCGCGTGGAATGCTGAGCGCCGCACGCAGTCCTAGCATTCTAACCGCATAGCTTCGCAGTCGCACCATTATATTATAAAGCTTATTAGGTTTTTACGGAAACCTAAAGGTAAAAACGGAACCCTGTTACTAAGCCTCCGCTGTATATCTGTCTGTCTCCAGGCTGTATCGCAGAAACGCTTATAGCTAGAAAGCTGAAACTTTCACGAGATATGTACACTTTTCCGTGCCTCTATAACAACAAATACTAAAAATAAAAAATGTAATTATAGAGGGGGGTCCCCATACAAAAAACGTGTTTTAGGCAATATCTTATATATAAAATTTCCGTGTCACAGTGTTTGTTACTGTACTCCTCCGAAACGGCTAGACCGATTTTTTCCAAATTATATATGCGTATTCAGAAGGTCTGAGAATCGGCTACTGTATATTTAGATTTTATTTTTTTAGTAAGGTAAAAAAACGTTTGCCGGGTCAGCTAGTATCAATATAAATATATAACATTTTTATGTGTCTAAGCAGTAGCATTAGCAGTTGTGTTAGCAACCATAATACGAACTAGTAACGGTTCAGTATGGGGTTAACCAGCCGTGTGTGAAAAATAATATAATTGCGAATGGCTTTTTTTAGACAAGCTACTCATATGATTTTGGTGCTTCTCAGCATATTCAAGACTGACATTCTTCAATCGTGACACCTATTCCTGAATACGATCTTCGCTAAACTGCTCTTCTCACCGATCAATGCCCCCGCAATCGATTTCCGATCCTCGGAAACGTCACTAGAACTCTAAAGTACAAATTGCGAACTCGGGTGAAAAAGTTGTGCTTTACAACATATCCCTGCGAGGGGTTTGCTAAAGTTTTATCAATTTCGAACGTTCCCCTTTGCGCTTATACTTTGAACTGCTTTATGTACCTCTACATAAAGTTTGATGTTGGAAGTTTGCAACCAGTATTGATTTGGATATTTCTATTTTTTTCTTATCCCCGATTCAGATTCAGATATTTTATTAATCATAGTATCCGGTTGACCGTGTTTTGCTCGGTATTTTTTTTTATATCACATTGTCTAAAAATGATTCCTAGCTAGATCGATTTATCGCCCCCGAAACCCCCTATATACTAAATTTCATGAAAATCGTTGGAGCCGATTCCAAGATTCCAATTATGTATATTTATATATACAAGATTTGCTCATTTAAAGATACAATATAAGCTAAGATAATAACATTAATTAATTATGGTACGTCATTGTTGCGCCTTTAGCTCGGCCATCTAAAGTGATCTGACGTGATCATCGAAGCGAAGCAACAGTCGATGCGGACGGTGTTTGGATTGGTGACCAGGGACAAGTTTGTCGTTATTAAAGTGGCATTTTTATCTGGGCGCTACCGTGGCAGATTGTTAGTCTTAGTAAAAGTAGTCGTTAAGCCAAGTCAGAGGCCATCGGGCGGTTTAAATACTCTCGACACCAGAGCTTGGCCACTCAGCTCATACGAAGAAGAAGATCCCCGACGCCAAAAGGACGGGGTTTTTATTATAAGAGGTAAATATGTGTGTGTCTATGTCTATGGCATCATACTTCCCAAACGGATAACCGATTAAATAAAAGTTATTGTTACTTTGTTTGAAAGGAGTTTAGTTAAGTAAAAGTTTAGTCGAGGGTGTGTTAACTGTTTGATGAAAAGAAATGAAAGATGGCGCCCGCAACAAAATGGCAGATGCCACTAACTTTTTTGCAACTGTTTCGATATGGGTATTGAATGAAAGGGCTTGACTAGTAGAACACATACGTTATGATAACTTTTAATTCCAAGATGGCCGTCACCACAAAATGGCGGATGACGTATTTTACCAACTGCCTCGATATAGGTCTACTACTTCAATAGGGGCATGCTGTGGTAAACCGTGTTTATATCTGATATAAAATAGTTATTAATACTAACTAGCTGCACCCCGCGGTTTTATCCGCGTTAACTCGGGATAAAAGTAGCCTTTGTGTTAATCCAAGGTTTAACCTATCTTCATAGTAAATATCATCAAAATCGGTCCTGCTGTTGGAGCGTGAAAGAGTAACCTATTTTGTTTTTTTTTGCGTATCCCACCGGAACCTCATTTGTTTTTGTGATAAAAGTAGCTTGTACATATTATGTGAATCCAAGGTATTATAATAGGTTAAGCACATACACATAAACTTTTGCATTTATTATATTAGTAGGAAGTAGAATTAAGCAGAATCAGCCCATATTAAATAGGTAAATCGAGATACTTTACTATTTTATATCCAACTTAGCACTTTCAAGGGAATAAATACCCTTGCAGATAAAAGATAGAGGAACTTTATCAATTTCCCAGTTTGTTACGTGTCTTGAAACAAACGTTAGAAATAAATACTCGACAAAAAGGAGATGGAGCAACACATAATACACATGTACTCTCCTGGGGGCATTTCTTTAACTTTGATACTTGATATCAAAGTTGCGGACACGTTTGTGATACTTATTGATACCTAAAAGAAAACAACTGAATATGAAATGTCAGTATACTTTGAATATCTTGAAATATGAATGTTTTGCCTCATTAAACGATTATTATTATTATTATTATTATAACCAGGTGGTACTCTACCTTTTTGTAGATGCCGACGTAGCCAATCCTATGCGAATATATGAATATGGAGCTTGGAGAATCGTTATTCATGTGTAAACAGTAGTATTTTAAATTTAATAGACATGAAAAACAAGTGCTAATGTGTGTAGTATTTAATGGGGTAGAATATTTATTTAATGAAATTTGTAAGTTTATTTAATTTAATTTTATCTAACTAATGTCTTTAAGTATTAAGTAATTATTGTAGTATGACTTGCCTTTAACGTATGTTAAATAGGGCTAATAAAGTTCTGTATTACGACAAAGTTACAATCTATGTTTTGCTTTCGGAAAAGTCTTTAATTACTAAACTTTAAAGTTGGCATAGCATTATTTTTTTATTCGAGCTAGTTCTACGTGCAAATTCTAATATTCAAATACTGATTTAATATTGATTTATCCGTTCAAGTGCTTTGATGCCACATATAGATAGTCTCGTTAAACTTATAGCACTTTGTTATTTTTTCCCCGGGGGTTAAAAAGTAGGTAAAGCGCAAATAATAAATAATTTCGGAGTGACGCTGCAAATTCTGTCCTAATACTCTTTCTCTCGCATAAAAAACGTTAATTTATCATAAACATCTAATCTTACAGCATTAATAAAAAACCAGTGTCACCTTCGGAGCCGAAGTACGAGTCACTCTGATAAATAACCACCTCACCTCTCACCAGCCGTACGTGGTCATTAATCTGCGAAATAAATTACCGCCGGGCTTAGAACAAGAACCCCTATAGACAGATCACTCATCACTTGAAAGAAAAAAAACTCACGATCAAAAGATACTTTTTTTTTGAATTGGGGGAAATCTTCAACAAGACACCTGGCCACAACGGGGCCCAACCAGGTTATGTGGGACCCCCCGGTGACCTGCCTCTGTACTTAACGTAAGATTCCGGGTTCTTTAGTTTAGGATATTGTAGACCACAAACACGTCGGTTTCCTCGTGATGTTTTCCTTCACCGTAAAGCGAGTGCAAAGTCATAACACATAACAAGAAAAACAAGTCATTGGTGTAGGGCTGGGATCGAACCAAAAGCCGTTTGATTGAAAAGCAGATGTTTTTTCACCGAGCCTCACTCGCTTACTAAGCGAATAGTAAGCTTATAAACGTATTTGTATTTGTTATACAACATGACATGGGCTTGAATTGTTGATATTGAAACTATTTTTGATTGATTTCAAAAAAGGGGAGGGCTCCGTTATTCATTCGCCAATGTTGAAAATTATTCTTTGATTGGAAAGGATATACTTTCAGATTAGTTTTACTACATTTCAATCGAAATATTTTTTTGAAGTAATTTTTTTCCAATGTTCACTTGTTTACTAGATGCAATTACTAATGCCACTGATAACATATCAAAAACCGAAACAGTATTTAAAAACTGCATTACCCGTCAATAGCATCTATAGTCCAGCCGTGGAAGGTGCGAGTGGCCCTTAGAGGGAGCCTCATTAAGAGCAAGGGTTGTATTGAAATTAACACCGCGGGAGGTAGTATTCTGTGAAGCAAAGGGTGGGCGTTTGAGAGTGAAAGATTTTTTCGCTTTGACGGAAATGGAGTTTTAACGATTTTGGCAAAAAAGTAATTATATAATAACGAGTTCCATGAAGATTTTTTTTCTCATTTTTAAAGTTCGAGTTAGACTTTTTTTGGATTAACGTCATTTATCTTTTATTAACTGATGAAAATACGTTAATTTGTGTTTTTAATTAAAAAAATGTTATGACATTCAAAGGTCTGTTTGTTCTGTATTTAAATGGTATGTTTTTAATAACATATGAAAAAACAAACTTAAAAAGCGAACATTGATCAATATTATATGAGCAAGTTTCATAGGAAGATATGTATTGTATATCTTCGTATATAACTTGCTCCTTGTCTGACGTTTTGAAGTATATACATACGTCAGTAAACAAGAAACAACAGACGTTAATAAAAAAAAACATAACATTGTATGTATTTGATACGTATAAATAAATAAAAATAAAGTCTTTGTTGCAAACACACATTAAACCCATAGTTACAAATAAGATAAAATAAAATAACCAACAAACTTAAACTTTAAAGCTATTTTCGGTTATATCTGAAGCATAACAATTACGCAAATATAATTATTATCTTACTACACAAACTCTATCATTAGTTTTTTCTCGACTCCTACAAGGCAATAACATTTCCCAAGAAGCTTCCGCTAAAGCCTCCTTCCAAATTACCTCAACTTGAAGTGTAATGTTGCTGAAGAATCGCCGGAATTCCCCCTTAATTTGCGCCTTGACGACTTTGAACCCGAGTCGACCTACTTACAATAGTAGATAGGGTAACATATAGGTATTTATAGACTGGCACATCTTATAATATATATAAATCTTGTGTCACAATGTTTGTCCTTAATGGACTCCTAAACCACTTAACCGATCGGTCCAACTTGAGAGATAGGATAGTTTAAATCTCAAATTATAGTCGCAATTTTAATTTATTGCTAATTATTGTCTATTATTATTTGACAGTCACAATTATCTGTTAACTCCAAATGATTCGAACAGATGTCGACACCTTTCGACTGGGTTGAGTAAGTAATCAATAGATGGCGCTGTACCCCTAAGTGAGGCAAAACAACGTTTGCCGGGTCAGCTAGTACATCTATATTTTTACGGCAACTTCATTAAAGCAGCTCATATAATTTACAAAAGAAAACCCTTTAAAAATACTTACTAAGGTTTTCTTTTCATAAATAATCAGATATGTAACATATAAGTACTTAGAGCATATATATTTTTACGGTAATTTCATTAAAGCACCTCATATAATTTACTAAAGAAATGCCCTTAAAAATACTTACTTAGGTTTTATTTTTATTATCATTATCAACCTTTAGAGACTGTTTTTTTTTTCACATTATGGTTAATCCAAGTTGCAAAGATAAACAAAATATAGCATCATCAGGGATAACGTAGATTCTCAACGGTGGATTCATTTTTCAAATCGGTCTAATAGTTTCGGAGCGTATCCGCGTCAAACAAACAATCAAACTTTTTTTTACTGGTAATGGGCTTGCGCTTGATCGCAATTCACTTCATGGTAAGCGATATTGCTATCTAAGGTGGAGCGCGCTTGCCCAGAAGAAACCGGTTCACTCTTGCCTTGAAAACCGCTAGATTATAGTTATCGGGGAACAGGGAATTTGGCAAAGAATTCCACACTTTGGCGATACGCACAATGAAGGTGGAGGCAAACCGCTTAGTACGCGACTTAGGCACTTCCACAGTATAACGATACCACCTTGGTGTTTCCCTACTCATCCGATGGTGGAATGGGGCGGGGGGATCAAATCATGCAATCCCGTTGCTACTTTTCCTCTTTATAATGGTGGCGATTCAGCGGCACACACGACTAAACTAAATTTAAAGAAGCCCCTTCTCTTTTCATCTAAGGTGGCCTGAAAGAGACGACACGTTCTGCAGCATAGTCAAACTAAAATCACGTCAAATGTAGAAAATATAGGCGACTTTAGACCGCACTCACTTGTATCACCTCTAAAACTGCCTGCACATTCTATATTTGACGTGATTTTAGTTGTTTTGTCTGTGGTTCAGAACGTGCCGTCTTTTTCTGGCCACAAGATGAAAAGAGACGGGGCCTTCTTTAAATTTAGTTTAGTTGTGTGTGCCGCTGAATCGCCAACAATATCGGTATTGAGGTATAGATATCAGTTGTGTTAGCAACCATCCAACAAACTAGTGCAAATGGTTTAGTATGGGGCTAACTAGCCGTGTGTGAAATGTGTCCTTATATTTTATTTTTATTTCCAGGGTCTGTTCTCCCGCATGACGTTCCGTGAGCCAGTGTGGGTGGGCGGCGCTGGTAACACCACTGGCCTGCAGAGCAAGCTTGGCCTCTCTGACGGACTGCTCGGCTGCGTCGACTTCCTCAGGATCAACGGGGACACCTACCACCTGGTCAACGATGCTGTTGCTACTATGGAGATTGGTAAGTTTGATTACCTATTATTAAGCTTGAGCTGGTATTGCGCTGTGCGGTCCTGCATCCCTGCTCCCGTCGCGAGATGGGACACCGTGAGGTTGTAGTCGGTAGTGACGGCCCCTCTAGCCCTCGAGACGAGAAGTACAATTTGATGGTCTTGAAATCTAGAGTAAATAGGTTTCTTCTAGGCAAGCGTGATACATTTTAGACCACAGTCAAGCTTAACATCAGGCAAGCTGCGGTCAAACGTAAGCTTATTTATCATTTAAAAAAAAATATAAAAAATAATTTTAATATAAACATTAAAATTAACAAATTCCACACTTCATTTTGGCAGTAAGTAAATTAAAATATTTATTTTTGTTATATATGAACAAAACAATCTAGTCCCGTCCCGGTTAATTGTCAAATAAAAATACGAGGAATAAAAAAGCCAATGGTGTTTTTTTTCCCCTTACGTTATTTTAGTTCTTAACCCACGACCTCGCGTCACGTCATCGTCACAATAAAAACATTAAAAAATCAATGTCCTTTCGCTTGCAACCTAATGACTACGAGCTAGAAGAAGCCAACTTTCGAGTTGAACCGAGTTATAAAATTGTAAGCGCGATACTTTAAGCTAATAGGGGCTGAGTGTCATTAAATGCAATATTCATAGTGTAGTATCACGCTTTGCTGAAGGATCGATAAAAACGTCTGGCGTTACGTACCTACGGCCTTTGACTTACTGTGACGGTCGTGGCCCTTTGGATCCAAAGCTAAAGTAGGTTTTTAGAACTTTGCCTTTGAAATGTCGGTCTGTTAGTTATTCTTAGAAGTACGTAAGAAGTCTTTGTATATCATTTTCTGAAACTTATGGGAGGGTATAATCGTGACTAAATTGCTAACTCTACGTGTAGGCATTGACGACCTCGTTGGCATAATGGTTACCATGCCGGACTGCTAATCAGAAGGATCCAGGTTCGATTACCCACGGCCAACATCTTTGTGCTGAACTAAATTTGTTGGCTATCGGTCTGGGTGTAAAATGTGATAAATATGTATCTATATAAAATATGTATGTATGTAAGTGTAGTATATCGGTTGTGTTAGCAACCATAATACGAACTAGAAATGGTTCAGTATGGGGTTAACCAGCCGTGTGTGAAATGTGTAAAAAAATATTGTTTATCGTGGTAATGCTGCAAACATGATGGGCTCATTGCTTACTGATAATGAGCTATAGTTTTTTTTGTTTGAAAGGTGTGTTAGTGGAGTGTTAGTAGCTATGTTTGATTAAAATTTATTGTAAGTACCGCCACAAGAAAGCGAAATACCCTTTTACAACTGTCTCTATATAGGCATCAAATAAAAGGATTAATGGAATACATAGGATTAGTATATTTTGAACATTTTAAATCCAACATGATCACCAGTACATAATGTTTTCAGTCACTCATTTCTATAGTTATGTATCAGCATATTAACCATTGAAGCGGTAAGTTAGACTTAAATTTTATTTTGTAATACAGAAAAATAAACTCGATATATAAATTTAACATATTACGGTAAACGGCACGTAAGCACCGAGAACACAATTATTAGAAAATAAATCGTCGTAATTCCGTTCTCACTTATTACAACCTAAAGTCCTGATTACGATCACATTATTTACACGAAATTAACCCTTATAATAAGTAAGTAAGGTCCAAAATACTAATTAACCCTGATAAGGTCACTCCATTGGCTAGGAACCAAACTCATTCGCACCCTCACAAATCAAGAAATCACCATCTGTTCCGCGCCAAGTGTGGCCCAATCTAACCGAATGTTGGAAGGAAAACCCTCAAAGATAGTGTGTGTTATTAATTTGTTTGCCACTAGATGGCAATAGTAGTAAAAATATAGGGTTAGTTTACGTACACTTAAGAAAAACCATAGTTAAATATATATAAATCTCGTGTCACGTTTGTCCTCAATGGACTCCTAAACCACTTAACCGATTATAATAAAATTTGCACGATGTGCAGTTTGATCTAACTTGAGAGATAGGATAGTTTAAAACTCAAATTATAGTCGCAATTTTAATTTATTGCTAATTATTGTCTGTTATTATTTGACAGTCACAATTATCACAACAGATGTCGATACCTTTCGACTGGGTTGAGTAAGTAATCAATAGATAGCGCTGCTATGGTAAATCTACGAACGTGTCATAAGCTACACTATCTATTTTTCATACCCCTAAGTGAAGCAAAACAACGTTTGCCGGGTCAGCTAGTAGTTAAATATAGCCTTTCTTCACGTTTACCGACACTGCCCTGTAAAACTAATAAAAATGCAAACACGTAGCTCGCAAGTGCTACGCGGCGTAGCCACTGCCCGTAGCTGCTTCATTTATTTGTAGCAAAGCTACGAAAATTCTCCATACACTTGCAAGAATACTGTGGAAATTGTACGGAAACTTATTTGTATGAGTTTTCCGTACACTTGGTTATGTTATTTTTTAACAAAACACGGTTAGTACTACATTAAGTCGTCTTCCTTGTTAAGGCAAATAAAAAGGGAAAAATGTTGATTTTACAGTTTTTTTGCTATAAATCGTGAACGGAAAATAATATCGAAAATATAGCTTTAAGGCCGTCTAAATTACCACTCTAACAATATTTATACTTATTTTGGTACCTTCAGACTTAGCAAGATGAAAAAAAACTGGTTCTAAAAACCTTAGTTAAGATTTTGTAACCAGTTTTATTTCTAATTCTAATATTGATAAGTCGGGTTGGTACCAAGTTAAGAAGTATAAATATTAATTGAGTTGTTGTCTAGATTGTCTTCAAGCAATTTTTTCATATATTTTTTTTACCATTTAATATTTATAATGAAAAAAATATGTAAATACTAGCTTTTTATCATCATGTCATCCATTTAAAATAACAAGTCTGAATTCCACTAAACTTCTACCAACAATTTATTATTGAAATCAAATAAATCTTCATGATGAATGAGAACGTTTCATAACCCCTAATTTAAATTCGATCGCCGAAAATAATCCACGAAACGATCATTTATTTTCAACTAGGCATAATTGCGTTGTAAAATTTAATTTTCAATCTGTCTCATTGATTTATCTGTCGCTCGTTTTTTCAGCATCGACTTTGGAGTGTTTAATTTTGTTTGTTTGTTTAATTAGTCGATACAAAAAGAACTGGCGACCTCGTTGGCGTAAAGGTTACCATGCCGGACTGCCAACCAGATCCCGATCCCTGGTTCGATCCCGGCCCTACCCCAATGACTTGTTTTTCAAGTTACAGAAAGAAAGAAAAAAAAATATTTATATTGACAAATTAATACACAAGACAAAATATAATAATTAAAATAAGTCACATAATAAAATTAAATTAGTCACAACACAGCCTCAACTCAGCATAATGCTGGTTGCTGGAGAGCAACCAACGCTGGTCTTCCGTTGAGGCTGGCTGTTACGTCACGCACGATACGTATGTAGTACACGCATTCACATATAAGTATAAAGAAATAAAACCATTATGTGTGTATTAACCAAGTTATGTGTGGATTTGCACTCGCTTTACGGTGAAGGAAAACATCGTGAGGAAACCGGTATGTTTGAGGACCACAATATCTGAAAACATGTGTCATCCGCCAACCCGCACTTGGCTAGGGTGGTAGATTATGGCCTATGTCTCATTCCTCAAGATAGAAGCCTTCGAGTCCCAGCAGTGGGAACGTATAGTGGGGTGCTTATGCTTTATGCCATTGCTTGAAATTGTATTGTATATTGTATTGAACATTTTCAACAACTACTTGTTTTTTGCACCTTTCGCACAAAAAGCTAAATTAAAAACGGTTCATCTCTTCGGGAGCTATCATTGCAACACATATGTAAATAGACACGTCAATCTTTGAACTGTCGTATTTTGTCGAGTGTTAAAAACAAATGAAATCCAATTAAAACCCTTCCGAAGGTAATGTACTTAAAATGAACGATGAGTTTTCCGATGTGAAGTTTTATTTCCAATCTGACAAAATGATTTATTTTACCTATTTCAATTTAAAATGTTTTTCATTTAACAAGCTTCCAACATTTATTCATGTACGTACCAGTTTACAAATAAACGTACGAGTTACAAATTACAAATATTTTTTATTATGTATTTCAGCATTTATGCTTTTTATGACCCCCGATGCAAAAACGACGGGGTGTAATAAATTTGACGTATCAGTGTGTGTGTGTGTGTGTGTAATTTGACGTATCAGTGTGTGTGTGTGTGTAATTTGACGTATCAGTGTGTGTGTGTGTAATTTGACGTATCAGTGTGTGTGTGTGTGTGTGTGTTATTTGTCAACTTTTTTTGCGAAAGGTATGTTAATCGGAAGATAAATTAGGAAGTTAACTAAGGTTATAATTATTTGATGAGAAAAATACTCTGTATGGCCGCCGCAACAAAATGGCGGATGACATATTTTTTCAAAACTCCTTCAATATGAGTATCAAATGAAATTACTAGAAAAATGTGACGTTTCGGAGGTATTCGAAGTTTCTAATTTACACACTTTAGTGTTGTTGACTTTTTCATCCAAGCGCTGCTGAAGGTCGGATGACTCGTTAAATTTTAGGTCCACAGTGTTAGTCAGAGTACTAGTAGTCGTTTACCCAAGTTCAGTGAAGCGTATCTAAACCCGTCGCATTATCAAATCTATTCACAAATTCAGTTCGGGCTTTGTTTGTCCGCATTTTCTTGTTTACCGTTGATCAAAAGGTCTCTCCTTTTAAGTGAATCAGTATCCTGTCATCCAATCGATCAAATTAGCCGGCTGCGGCTCGATTTGCGGAATATTATTCTATTTTAGTATTCTTTGTGGAGATTTTGCGAGACGTAATATTTGACGACGTTTTGTTGACTGAGATTGATCGGCGAGGACGGATAGAATTGATTGTTATTGAGATAGCCCGGATAACTATTTGCTCGCCAGGTTAACTCCAATAAATGATTACCTTGGAGATTGTTGCTGAAAAACTATTGAAGCTTTTTAGTGCGAGGATAAGTAGTTTCTGCCCAATTCGTCACAGTCGTTAGGGGCTAATAAAGATCACACAAACCTTTATCTTTCTATCCTATATACCTAGAGGTATATTCAGAATTCACACCACAAAGTTTTCATAATTCTCTAGTACACTGCCAGTCAACTGAATGAGCAAAACGACCATGCTGCGGACTTACAGCCATTGTGTACAATTTAACGTCTCATTATAATATATCGTATACTACTCGTATAACGTCGATCCCCGGTAGTGCCCAGGTGAAAATGCCGCTTTTTAACCCTTAAATGGTCGATTTTTGATTCACATTTAAAAATAATATATTTGTGTAATAGACATGTATATCTACACAAAATTAGTAAAAAAATCTAGACATTAATTTACTATACTTTTTTTTGCAATAATGTGAGTGTTGTTTGTAAACTACATTGCGCAAAATTAAAAAAAATATATTTGAAGGTAAATTAAATGTGTGATTTTTAGTATGTTGTTTAAAAACAACATTGTCCATTTAAGCGTTAAAAGAATAGTGAATGGTCACCCCTCCAAAAACTGGCCGTACTCTGACAAAATAATGTTCACGTCACTTATATAAATACAAAAACTGCACGAACACAAAATAACTAAAACAAGCTCTCTTCTCTGTTCTGGAGGTCCCCACAATGGCGGCATTACTCTTCTGGATATATGAATAAATGACATTTATATACTGAGATATTGCAATATTAGTCTGTTATCTACCTACCTCTCTCCTATATATGTACGAGTATGGGATCCTGCCTCGTCAGTCCGGAGCTAGTCGATGTCCGGATCGGATTTGGGACGTCCCATTTGACTCGACAAACAGAATCTAACGCCATGTTTGTCCCGGCAACGTGGTGTGATGGCTGCATGGATTACTACACATAGATTATACAATAAGTCTAGGTTTTTGTTGCAAAGCTACAATTATGTTTTTATTTCGTATTTACTCACGGATAACAGAACACAAATTAATGTATGTATGTAAAAGTTATGTCATATATACATATAAAAACAACGTTAATGGTTGTACCAAACGGGCAAAGCTGAAATACAACAGCCAAAATGCTTTGTTGTTGCAAACCAAATTTCGAAGAGGATTTTGGATTTCAACAAGTTTCATAGTATTCTTATTGCATATTTTATAGATCGATTAGCTGACACGGCAAAAGTTGCTTTGCCTTATTAAAACCCTGTACAAAAAATTTACATAGCAGTCGTTATGACATTTCGCTGACTGACAGTTATGTAAAATCTCAAGCTACATTACAATTAATAATGTAATATGTCATCATTATCAACCAACATTTATTACGTTATTTATATTTTTTTTGAACAATTCAAATACTTTATACATAGCTTTCTTTTTTAAATTCTTTTTTAAATTCTAAAATTCTAAAGCTAAAAAATTTTAAAGCTAAACATCTTGAGAGTGGCTGTAATGCACCCAGAAAATAATTTAGTTTTTTTTTATTTATATGGGTTTTCGCTTGATCTGAATTCACCTGAAGCTAAGTAATATTATGATTTAAAGTAGAGCGCGCTTAACTGGAATAAACTGGTGAACTTGCTTTGAAAACCGCCTGATTATAGTTTTTAGGCAACAGCGAGCTTGGCAAAGAATTCCACACTTTCACGGTTCGCATTATGGAGGTGGAGTCAAACCACTTAGTACGCGCTTTTGGCACCTCCACGGTATTAAGTTTTACCATTAGGATTCGGTATTGATAAGATACTCAATATTCGTGGTTCTATATGTAGGGAGGTAATCCGTGACTGGTCTGATGGAGGCACGATCAAATTGTTGTCACTTGAATAGAGCATCGTACGGACCTACGATATACGTGTGTGTAGTTAGGTAGCTATATCAGTCGAAGGGGCTCAAACATATGTAGAGGTTTAGTTAGTTACAAGACAGAATGTAGCGCGAATTTAGTCGATAACATGCATTTTTATAGAAATGCTATGCTATTTGTGTTTATTATTTGATTTATGAATTAGACAGAATTCTTAAATATCGATTTGGAACGTGTTAAAAAACTGATTGATTTTTTTTTTAATAATAAATATTTTTCCGTTGTTATCTCGTTCACCTGATCTGCTGAGCATAGGTCTCTCGTCATGTACGCCATCTAAAATATCATATCATAAATCTATTGAGCAAATTTTACGTAATCGTGTTTCGAAACTCTAGCGAACATTAGTTAACACTGAATTAAAGATTTATTATCTTTATTACACTGATAAAATTGTAGCTGTATCATATCTTAGGTACGGAAAACATTTTTGATCGCCGTATGGGAAGAAATTTTCATAAAATAAAACGATTGAGCTAATTTTACGTGATCTTGTTTCGAACGAATCATAGGATAATAAGTCTAAAAAAAATATCCCTATATTGCCATAATATTATTTGTGGGATGAAATCGCTGGGCAAAGATAGTAGTTTATCTTAAAATGAAAGAAAAACAGAGAGTTATTTACAAAAACTGATGGATTGAAAATAATACCGTAGTATCTCTAAAACATTTTACTGAATCGTACTTCCTTATAAGTGTCCCACGACGTCGCTTATCGAAAAATATGAAATCGAGTATATTAACTTAATAGGAAAATTATAATCAAGCCAATTCGAGATATTCGATGAATTCCTATTATTCGATTTGCGTCATTCGATTCGTGTCATTCGATTTATTCGAGTAGGCAATAAAGGGCGAAACTGAATTTCGCGACAGTAAAGTGCTTTGCATAACGTCTCTTGACTTGTTTTGTTGCGTCCTTTTTAATTCTTTATAATGTCACTTTATATTACGTTGTTTTCTGATACTTTCAAAGTATCTATTTTGTGTCTAATAAAAATCAAATCTTCGCGTCCGGGGTTAAAAACAAAATGTACCATACATAAATGCAAAACAAATGAGAGTTGTAATATACCACACCAGATACCAGTAATATATTTTACCTCGTGTCGGAAATACAAAAACGTACCTACATTCAGAACAATACGCGCCCAAACCGGATAGAAACGACAACTCTGGCCGTCGCTATATCTCAGTGTAAAGCGAGGATAGCTCGATGATGGTAGGGACACAGTAAAATATTCCGCCGAAAGGGAATATTTGAAGCGACGTCTCTCAGGGGCCAAATCGTACAGCTCTCAACGCGACAAAGGTTCGCTTTATGCTTCATGTGTACTCAAATCTTGACTTTGTAAACATAATTAAATGAGAAGAAAATATCTTCTCCTTCTGTAGATTTCCTTAGCCTATCTAAGAAGAGTTACAAGTGGATGAATCTATAATATTTAAAATTAAGGTACCTCCACCCTTTTGAATGGACTTCACAATGGTCTTTTTAAATATGTAGTAAAGACGTACTTGCATTTAAATGTTGTACTTTATTGATATTTGCACAACTGTGTAACTAACATACTCCCAATTTGGGGTTTTAGTCCCGGAGCAGTGAGTAAGTAAGTAAATAACACATACTATAAGTAGTCTTAAAATCTTTCAATAGATATTGATCTCCTGAATAAACCTTCATAAATTATTATTGACTAAAAGTTTCAAAACTATTCCTCGTCTTCTAGTTGATTGATACCACAATCGTTTGTACTAAACAACATATTTATAGATATTTATCTAATTATAGTAAAACCATAGTTTCTACTGTGAAAAGTAATTTACTAGGCTAATAAATAAAGAATTACAAGTACCTAGTTATTATAATTGAAAAAGATTTTTCTAAGTACTTTAAAAGTTCGTACTTCTACATTGCAAATAATTTATCTTACGTATTTATGCATTGCGGTTCATTATTAATTTAACTCGTCTAATGTATTTTTAATTAAAAATAACGCTAACGAGCTATGTAACGTAATATTGAAGCCCCTTTTAAAAGTAGATAAATAATGTAAAATAATTTTCCATGAGCCGTAAACCTTCATTATATTTCCAATCCTTCACAAAAGCCCATTATATCCTCGCTCGTGTCAAAGATCAACTGTCACTCGTCGCTTGATTCAACCCCCATTACTTCAACGCCAGTACACACGAAAACAAAATTACAAAATTCCCTAACACATGTTGGTACATCGCAATGATTATATCCCGCTTGATGGTCGATGTATGCAATGTCTCATATTAGCGCTGTTCGCCTCTGCGGTCGCGGGAGGGGGTGCTAGCAAAGGACAGAGCTATAATGTGTCTATGCGGTAGAGCAAGACGAAAGTTGAGACTTACGAAAAATAGTTCAACGTGTTTTTTTTAATTTGCGGTGGTGTTTTAATTTGCGCGTTGAACGTCTTAATTTCTATAATTCCTGATTAAAAAATACTGAAAAAAATAACTTACCTGTAGAAATGAATTCAAGTTTTCAGACGAATTTATTTTATTTATAGCCGGACGGAAGACGAAATGAACTAAAAAGAGGTCAACGGGGTGTTGGTATTTTAATTCGCGCGTGTGCGTCTTAATTTATATAATTTCTTTTTAAGTAAATTACTGATTACTGAAATATTATAATACCCGTAGAAAGAAGATGAAGATTCAAGTTTTCAGACGAATTAATTTTATTTATTTAGACATAAAATAAGTGCATAGCGCATTGCGCGGAAAGAGTTAGTGTTGGATCTCTTATTTGTTTCGGAAGAGGGGTAAATGCTATGCGCCATCAACTGGTATATTATCATTGGTTGTCTGTACAATTTCGTCATTCTCTGTTTGTGGAATCGGCGTAAATTCCCTATTCCTTATTCCTTTGTTTCGTTTGTTACTATGTAGGTAAGCTAGGAACAGATTGGGATTTTCACCCCTTTTATCGAGGGACGGTATGAAAAATACTGGGGAATGTTGTAACAAGTTGATGTCCGGGATAAAATATGATTTATCGCTTTTAATTAAAACTAACTGCGCCTTGTTGTTTTCCGCGTAAATCTAGGATAAAGAGTTACATAATGTGTTAAGGCCGTATAGAGCTAAATAGTATATTTTGTTAAGTATTTTAACCCTATAATGGAAGATTTTTGATTCACGTTTTAAAAAATATATTTGTGTAATAGTATGTGCATGTATTACTGTCTAGAAAAAATTAGTAAAAAAATCTAGACATTAATTTACTATACATTTTTTGCAATAATGTGAGTGTTGTTTATAAATGACATTGAGCAAAATAAAAAAAAAAATTGAAGGTCAAGCTTATTTGTGATTTTTAGTATGTTGTCTAAAAACAACATTGTCCATTTAAGGGTTAACATGCTGCGATTTTTTCAGATTTTAACTTCAGTGTTGAGAAATAAGAGTACCAAAACACGATCCGTTCGATGGTTTTATTTTATGAACAGCGTGGTCCTGATAGTTAAAGGTAGTTAACACAACTTACTTTTTTGTAAGCAATCATATTCGTTAGGCGTGTGCCCAACTTACGTTACGTGGGTCCTAGGATCGTTATCTGCCAATGAGTTCAAATTTTCGGTGAAGAAAACGTCATAGCATGGTGGTAGAGCATTTTCTAGTGCTTGCCTGGCTAGCAAACACCCTTCTTGAGGGTCAGATATTTCGAGCTAGTATTACTTTAACAAAAACTCTATATATGATTATAAAGATTTGTTATTTTCTCTGGCAAACGATGTACATTAATATTTTTGTTTAACGTTCCTGTTTCTGTACTTTAGCTAGTCTATTTGCTAGTAGAACTTAACCTATCTTCCTACTTAAACAATATGGAATAGCATCTTTTATACGTATTGTTGCCCCAAAGCACCTATATCATAGCTTGCCATCGGGCGTCGCAAGGTTATTAGTTGCAGTACGTGAGGAGAATATTCTAGAACCTCTAGAACCAGCCGCCATTACTGTTGCAAGCTTTTGAATTTGAATCTTGAGAAATGGAAATTACGTGTGCGGTGACAAAGTAAACTATTTCAGTTGCAATCTTGAAAATTTAAATGGGTTGAGCGATATTGAACCTGTTTAGGATAGTTGTTTTTTATTTAAAAATAGTCTTATTAAAGTTTAAAAATGTTGTGCTTCCGAAAGAAATGATTAAATTAAAACAAATCTAGAATCTACAATAAAGCTTACTAGAATAAAGCTTACAATTTCAATATTGTTAATTTTTTATTGTATATGAATTTATTTCGTGAAAAATACTTTATACTGCCGCGCGATAAGGCACTTCGCTTAGATATACAAAAAATAAATAAACAAAAAGCAGTTATGATTAAAAAAACGAGGTTTCTTAACATTCCATAAATTTCCTATTACGTTATGTTATAAGTTGATAAATAAATACTAGGGCACATTTCACACACGGTTGTATTCCCTATACATAATCATTTTTGGTTTGTATTATGGTTACTAACACAACTGATATACTACATAGACTCGTACATACATACATACTTTATATAGATACATATTGCGCTGAACTAGGTACAATAGCGCATTGTTTTTGTTTTTCCTTATTTTATTTGTCTGAAAATATGGTAAAGTTTTTAATTTAAGTAGAAAGTAGTAGCCTACTAGTAGCCTAGTCATACATAGGCAACGTTTTTAAAGGTCGACGTCTGGCCTAGCTTTTAATTTGCCACGCAACCGCCTATTCAAGTCACGTTGAAACAAAAACTAAATTAGTTCATGACTCAACATTGTTTCAGATACCTTAGTCGTAATCGAACTTTGAAGTCGACCGAGCGAGTGAAGCGAGCGAATATTGCCTGCCTTATCTAGCCAATTTCGCTTTCATCTTTTTTCTTACTGGAACACTTTTCATACACGGCTGGTTAGCCCCATACTTAACCATTTCTAGTTTGTATTATAGTTGCTAACATAACCGATATACTACATATACATATGTAGGTACATAAATACCTTATGTCGATACATATTTAACACCCAGACCGACAGTCAACAAATTTAGTTCATTACAAGGATGTTGGCCGTGCCGGTAATCGAACCTTTTCACGTAGCTCGAACTTTTATTGCCCTTCAAAATTATATATAGGAATAATAATAGGATAGAGTGGGTTGAACTTATCATTAGTAGACTACGCAAATTTTTTGAAATCTAAAAGTCGAACGTTTTGAAAAGTGCACTCATACCGGAAAAACGCGCATCTAACTGATTGATTATTATGTCGAGTACACAATTGAAAATAGTTACACAAAAAAAATATTTTCAAAGCGTAGGTCCGGGACCTCGGGGGAGGCCTTTGCCCACTAGGCAAAGTACGATAGCTACGCCACTAGACACCTTAAGTTGTAAGGCCTGCGGGTGGCATGAAAACTCTTGACACCAGAGCTTGGCCACTTAGATCATAATAGAAGAAGAAGAATGCTTATAACGAACTACAGGGACATATTTGAGTCTAAAACTCCTCTCTATCTACGTCATTGGTATAATAAAGCCACGACAATATTAATTCCAACAAAATCGAGTTAAACTTTGACTTGTTGGAAGTTCGAATGAGGTCTAGTTACATAGTTTCCTCTTTCATAAGTATGATTGGGATTGGGTCTGACTACGGATAACAGAAAGATCTGACCTTTCCTTTGCAGATTATATAACTTCAAACGCTATTTTTAAACACTTCAATGTTTTTAAACCCCGACACAGAAATTACGAGGTTCTTCTTATACTTCGTGTGAGCTAAGTAGCCTCTGGTGTCAAGAGTTTTCAAGCCGCCGGAAAATGAATTTCGTAAGAACGTAACATTTACTTTAAAATTGCATTGTGTGATATATACTGAATGAAAAATGAAAATGAAAAATATTTATTTACTAGACTTACATGAGAAAGTAATAAGTAATAAGTGTAGTCTAGTAATAAGTGTACTGTCTTCAAGGCGAGAGTGAATCGGTTTCTTCTAGGCAAGCGCGCTCCACCCTAGATCGCAACACCACTTAATATCAGGTGAGTTTCGATCAGGCGCTTGCCTATCAAACATAAAAAAAGTATTACTAGATTACATACTCTCTTGGGACTACTTAACTAGGCAAGGCCTGAATCTAAGTAGTCCAATTCAACCAGTTTGCAATTTAAAATAAACTTAACCTCTAACAAGACCGTATAACAAATAAAACATAATACAAATAAAACAATGAATACGATAACGTTACAAACTAAGACTTATATAATAAATGTAGTCTTAAAGGTATGGTAAATAAATGCAAAAATGTATTATTAATTTTATAAATATTCTGATTATTGTTATATTATATTTTGAAAATGTGTTAGTGTGTGTCTTACCTGTTTGATGAAAATCTGTTCTAGATGGCCGCGAATACAAAATGGCAGACGACATACTAGTATTTTTCTCAGCTTCCTCGTTGTGGGTGTTAAATAAAAGAACTTAACAAGTATAATACAATAGACTATGATAAATTTGAAAACCAACATGGCTGCCGCCACTAAATGACAAGGGTTTTCTAAATTTATTCATGTACATAACATAGTAACATAACACAAGTCGATTCAGATGAAAAAAATGGTAAGCATCACGCTGGTCCATTTTATTATAACAAGATCAATATTATTTACAAAAATGCAAACCAGTATATCGTAAAATTACGTTATCCGAGAACACTGACTTACGAGTATGTAAGTTTAAATTATTATTGTAGTTCTTAGATAGAAGATTGTAGTCTTTAGATTAGTAAATGTAATGATTTGACATTACAAGTATTTTTGAGAATAAAGAACCCAGAATATTAAAAATAAATTTTTAGTTTTAACTTATTTGAAACAAAATTATCGCTTGTTTTTCACAGTGAAACGTTCGTTTGAACGAAGACCGATCTAAGTGACGTACAACTTAAAAGATTAAGTAGCGGAGTGACAAATGGGTTTTCTTTCCCATTCGCTACGAGAAAACTTTACTGGAACATTACAAGCATACGTGTATAAAGTGTCTTTACCTGCGCTTATAATCAAATACGCTTAACAATTCATTCGAATAATAATTTGTATTTTGCATTATAATATGATTTCATAAAATGTTTAGTAATTTAAGAATCTATTCTATTTTGAATAACATATTAGATGAATAAAACAATTACACGCAATATCTACTTATATGCAGCCCACTATAATTACGTCCAGTGCTGGGACTTGGGGCCTTCTCTCACTAGGTGAGAGCTATAGGCCATAACCCACCACGCTGGCCAAGCGGTTGGTGGATGACACACGTCTTCGGATATTGCAATCCTCAAACGTGTCGGTTTCCTCGCGACGTTTTCCTTCACCATAAAGCGAGTGCTTTTGAGAAAACTCAAAACTTTGAAAACAATTACGTAATAAAAACAATTGACAATATTGAATTCATAAACTCTACAAAATTCTATATAATAACATTTCCATTTAAAACAAAAAAAAACTTTGAAACATTAATTAATTTTTCATCATCCTCTGACGACTCTTTTCTAGGAAGATTAAACTGTATTGGACAGGAATAAATCTTGGTATTACGAAGATTAGTTACTGATTTTAATTAAAGTTACTTTGATTTAAATGTTAATTAATATGTTCAATTTTAATTTTCTTTTTTCTAGTTTCAAGTTTATTTTTGTTTCGTTTTGTTTGTGAAACTGCAATAGCTCTGTTATTTCCTAATCGAAGTATAGCAATTAAATATGTTTGCTGCTAGGAAAGTCAAATGTATAAAAATAGAGGCGTGCACCAGCGGGAGCGCTGGAACCCAGCTGTACAGGACCTCAACAGGTCAACCTTAGTGCAGGGCTCGGCTCGTCGGCGCCAATTGTGGCACACTAATTTTAAGTTAATTGTATTTTACTGTGTCTTTTATTTATGTGTCAAATAAAGAATCTATTTGTAATAAATAAATTTTAAAAAAATGAAACTGTATCAGAACTTTTTACTGTGTCTTTTATTATTCTGTGTCTTTTATTGTTTATTTTACTGTGTCTTTTATTTATGTGTAAAATAAAGAATCTATTTGTAATAAATAAATTAAAAAAAAAATGAAACTGTATCAGAACTATCACTGTATCAAAACTTTTGTAAGGCATAATATTTGAATAGAGTTAGTAAGACCGGCTATCACTTACGTTTATTTTGACTATATTACCGCGACGTGATCGAAAACATCCGATATCTATATATATAAGATAATCTATATATATAAGATCTATATATATAAGATAATATATATATTATCTTATATATAATCTATATATATAAGATAATATATAAGAAAACATCCGATATCTATATATATATATAAACATCCGATATATTTAACGATAAATCGAGAAATTAATCAAATTATGGTAATAAAATACGCCACAAGAACAAAAACATTGGCACAATATCTCTCCAGCCAGTTCGATTATACGTACTATCACCCAATACATCTCGACAGAATAATGAAATTCCAGCGACGTCGTGAATACGTAATGATTTGTCACGTACTATATTCGCAGGGACGTATTTGTTCCAGGGGCCAATTGGTCCCAATAGTCAGGGTCTCTTTCTCTGACTGTTGGTACGAGAAGAGAGAGAGAGGGAGGGAGAGAAAGTAAACAAATATCACCAAGCAATTTGTTTTTACAGTTAGCTACTACTTAGTTAGTTGGCTTTTGCGAAACAGGGTTCTCCTAGTGCGGAAGCCACAAGAAAAAAGTTTTAGCGTAAATTAATAAGATACGATAACGACGGATTTTTGTAAAACTAACTGTGAATGTACATGTGTTTAAGATAAATAAAAAAAACTATTAAACTATTTTTAAAGTTGACAGGTCTACATTCGATCACGGCTTGTCTGTTTTTAAATCTACACTGTAGTCAAAGATGTGGCACGCGTTATTTTACTCTACATTTGAAGACCCCGGATGATAACCCTCAGAAAATTGAGTCTCAGGTAGAGAGTTCCAAAGCTTCGCTGTCCTCACAATAAAGATTGACGCAAAACGTTTTGTACGAAAGTTTGGAACTATAAAAACTCTTCCTCTCTTCTCGTAGATTACTTTCTGCTGTTTGAGGATGCTATATATTGCTTAGGGTTGCTCATATCAAACAATTAGCTTTTTTGCTAAGCCGTTAATTTTCAGTTATGAAAACTTGATGCATAATCTTTATTGATTTAAAAAACAGCAATAAATGTATAGAATGACATTGTCATTGTAGACAAAAACGCTAACTGCACCTCGTGTAACGCATACTGCTTGCAAAGCCCGGGAATCTCGCCAGCTATCTTGGTACTTTGCCACACGGTCACTAACTGTACTTAGGTTGTTTCTTTTATTATTAATTTCCTTTTTAAGTTATATTTTTTTGTAAATAAATGACAATTCTTTGAGTATTAACCTTCTAAAATGATAAACAAGTTAAAGTGAAATATTAATAAGATCACAAGCCAAAAACTAATTTTATTATATGTCAAATAATTGTGATACGTCAAATTTATAATTGAATAACTTACTTCTCGTCCTTTTAACCTTCCCATTAAACCAATCGACACATATTTTACGAGTTTTATTAATAAAATTTAAATCCAGTAACAACCTTGTAAAATAATACATAACCAGAACAATTTTTGGTCCTTCGAGCCGGATCTATTATTAAGTCCTGAAATGCACCTCTGTATTCCGTAATGGGGATTTCATGCGTACAACGTTATGCGATGCCTATTCTTTTTGGATGAACGGAAAGAATGGCAACGTTTTTGTATATATGTAGAAAGAGAGTGCCTATATAGGAGCCGAATGTTCATTTCCATCTTTTATATTTTATTACTGGAAATGTGACAGGTTATTATTTTTAATGGCGCCAAAATATGTGTGACGACGATGTACAAAATATTTTCGTGCATTAACTTGCCAGTAAAAGTATGACAACAATATCTATTTTATAACCAAATTAACGTTGTTAATGACAATAAAATTGTATTATATTTCAGCATATAGTTTTGTACATTTCATCAAACTCCACCAGTCGTCTAGCATTTGAATTGGGTTGTTTATAAGTATATATACATCTGTATACATATTCGGCCTATTAATTAAGTCCCTTCAGATTTTATCCACTCTATATTTTTAACTATTATACTGCCTGCCTAATTCTTCCAAAACAAGTACATAGGTTCAAACCAAACTAGGGTTATATTATGTATTCTGTGTCTGGAACACCAAACTAAAATTACAGCGGCAACGACATAAATTGGTCGGTTCTAGGCGACACTCCATTTCACAAGGACAGTTACCAATTATAGTAAAATACATAATAGTAGGAGTATTGCCAGAAGTAGGAACCTAGCTATTAGGGTTTTTAGGAACCCAGCTATTTTGTTTGGTATCGTGTCCAATATTATTTCTGAGAAGGGTAAATGGTTTGAGTCCATGTTATTAGCTGTTCTCACTTTACTGACGATTTGTATTATCTGGTTTGTACACGAAATCTTTGCAATGTATTTGTTGGTGTCTGACTTTTTTTTTACACTATACAGCTAGGATTATGACAGGTAAGAGTTGGCGACACTCTGGCCTAAGGGAGAGCATGCCTAGTTTAGAAATACTGGATCTCAAGGAGTCTGCCGGAACATACCGTTAGGTGCTTGGCGACAGATTATCCAACTTGACTGTTTCCACACGATGTTTTCTTTGCTTTGAGCTCATTGGCTGGGATCGAACCCACAAGCCCAATTGAGTTAACATCGCTTTAAACTAGTAAACATAATGTTTAAATTCTATTGACAGCTGTTTTTTATTTGACTAACTCTCGATGCTGGATGACCTCGTTGGCTTAATGGTTATCATACCGGACAGCCAACCAGAAAGTCTCGTGGGGAAATAACGAACGTACTCACTAACACACACACACAATCACTAACTTCAGCATGTACAAGAATTGTAAAATACGTAGATACATATTTAAAGATTGCTATTCGTTTGTCAACAGGTGAATGCGCTCCTACCCTGGCACCATGGAAACCAGCGAACGAGGTGACCACCATAGAAGCCATATCCCATCCTGAAGAAAAACATGCAATTTACGACATAAACGACATTGTCCATTTTGAGGACAACGACCTCGTCATGAGAGACTCGAATGTCAAATTCCACGATCACAACAAACTTGACAATGACATAGATCCGTTCAAAGCTTTTGACATGAAGAAAATACAAGTGAACGCGTCGAGTAGGAAGTCTTCATCGATGATTGATGAAGGAAATGACATGAAAAGCGATGATATGAAGCAGATGAAAGCGGATAAAGATGAATGTTCATGCCAGCATGGTGGTGGATGTGTGAACCATGTTTGTTTGTGTCCGCTCGGGTATGCTGGGGAGAAGTGTGAAATCACATTGGATTTAAAGGTACGGCTCTATACAAATGCAAATACAAGAAATATTTACTGACGTAAAGGTAGGTACACAAGAATAATAACGAAGCTCCTGGTATTGTGGTAGACGATAGACTCTGTTACGAGTCAATACAGAAAATGGTTTAAGTCCTCAAACTTGTATAACTAAATTAATGTAAGTCGAAACGAACTTTCAAACCTTTTTTTTAATGACGCATATACTTATGTCCTACATACAATACTTTACACTAGCAGCTTGTAGCTCGGCTAGCTAAGATGATGTAACGCGATCATCGAAACTAAGCAACGGTCGATGCGGATGGTGTTTGGATGGGTGACCATATAAACTAACCAAATAAAATGTCGTTTTCAAGTGGCATTTTCATCTGGGCGCGTGGGTCGAATGATAATTTAAATTGTAAGTCCTAGCTGTTATGTTTAGTACAAGCAGTCGTTAAGCCAAGTCACAGACCTTCGGGCGGCTTGAAAACTCTCGACACCAGAGCTTGGTCACTTAAGTCATACGAAGAAGAAAAAGACTAGCAGCCCGCTTCGGCTTCGCACTGACTATAATATAAGGGCTTCTATTACACTATTGGTTTTTAGTAAGACTTTTTAATATTTTTGGAAACAATTTATAGCCTGTTACCCTGAGATAATGTAAAAGATCTTTTCAAATCGGTCCAGTAGTTCAGTAGCATATTCGCGTAAAAAACAAACTTTTCCTTTTTACAATAATAGGATAGACTAGTTTATATATTCATAAAGAAAGAACTCGCGGTTTTAGCAGACGTTTTTCCACCAAGCCATACTCTCTTTTAATACTACAGGTATTATTACAGAAAGTAAATCAATTCTACATTCTGAGGTCTTTTATTATAAATAAATATTCGTATTTCTACTGACGTAAACGTTTTTTGTGTATCAAATGACGTAGAAGTCGATACCAAATGTTCCATTTAAAACTTTTCTTTCAATTTCAGGTGCCGCGTTTCAATGGCTCCTCGTATCTTCGTCTGCCAGGACTTGGGAATTCCGCAGTGGCGTGGCTCGATATACAGGTAAGGTGGGCTTGAAATACTATCGAATGCACACTACATAAATATGTGAAAGGAAACTAAATGTTTACCGATTTTTCCTTTTTCTAACAACTCTATTATCATACGTTCTTCCGGCAAGTACTCGTACTATGCTTTCAGGACAAACACAATAATAATAAACACCTATTCAAACCTGGTCTTATAGTTCTTGGAATGGTTTAGACCTTGCTAACAAATTTTCTTGGAGCATCGTTTGTAATTACCACAACTTTATTATTTCATATCTCAATAATGACATTACCGACGTCAGTTATATTCACAAAATCTTTCAATATTATGCTGTTTAATCGCTCAATCAAATATAATTTAAGTCGATCAAATATACTTTAATAAGGATGACACATATTTGCCCCTATTTATGGGGAAACCATACATACTCCATCCAAAAAGCTCTGTTGTCTAAAATATTCTATTGAGTAGGTAAGTAGTATACCTGTATTCCAAGTTGCTTCGAGATTGGTAAAAAATAACGGCCTCTACGTGAGAACCAACATACAAACATACGAACAGACGTACGCAATATTTGCCATTTAATGCAGAGATTTCGCTTAATCAGCTCGTTTGGCCAATAATATGTAGGTACATAATTCCAAAACTACTTATGGTAATGTACACACCATCATGCACTAATGTCGTAATGTGCCCATACATAACGCGTTCTTCGCGTTAGTATCCTAAAGTTACAAAAAATATAAGCTTCTCTCGACGTAAAATACGAGTTTCTTAAGTAACAACAAAATGTAAAAAAGGAATATCGAATGCGGAACATTTTGCAAATTCGAATTTTCGCTCCGCGCCCCCGAACAAAAAAAAACTTGCTGTCAAAACGTAACAGTTCATTGCAAAAAAAAAAGAAAATTCCGGCCAGTGTTGATTCCCCAAATGAAGTTATAACAGACCGTCATAATTTTTAAACAAACTTGGTCGGGGGAGCATTTTAAAAGCTCTCCCGGTACTAAATTGGCTCCCGGGAAAAATATAAGTTGAAGCAATGATTACTATTACAGATTCTACAATGGTGATTCATTTCTAAGAAGTATTTTTTAAACAGTCACCACATATTTTAAGAGTTTGTAAATAAAAATGTATATATAACGTAATAAAAACAAAAGAATATTTACTGACATAAACACGAAAGGGACATGTTTATTATGAACCATTACTACTAAACTAGCTATCAAACTGTGGCCTCTCTCATAGAATATCTCTATATATACAGTCTGTACGCTTCTTCCATACATCTCTGTCATTCGTCATCTCTGTATTCACACCCATACCGGTCATTTCGTCATTAACAGAATACATCCATACTTTCTTAGGCCGCCCTTATCCTATCTGTCCGTCCACTTTGATCGCAAAAAAATATCGTTGTTTTTTCTGAGGCAGCTTACGAATACAGCAAAAATATTTTTTTAGTTTCTCTCAAATTATGTATCTATACTCGTATAAAGTAATCTACGAATTTGAGGTAATATGGGTTGACAGTTTGCGGCGTAAATTAATATGGACTAGCCACTTAAGTAACGGATAGGTGGCTTCTTTTAAAAAGTTGCTCGAGAAGAAACACACTTTATAACTTTCATTAAACTTTCCACTTTCATGCTTTTATATAAAGAGGCAAGGCTTGCATAAAAGTTTTGTTTTAAAGTAAATAATATTTATTTACGTTCATAATATTATTTTTTCTGTAATAAAGTAAAGGATTTTTAGAAAATTGTATTTTCGATACTCAAAAATAGTGTCTACGGCAAGCTCTAAGGTTTAATTTTTTAATAATCTTTAAAAAAAATACAAATTTATTATCAAGTTTAATATATATCATATCAAGACATCATATCATAATATATAACATATTTATTATTATCAAGTTTAATAAAAATATATTATTTAATTGAAATTTACAAATTTATTATCAAGTTTTTCATACTTTTTTGCCGGTTTACTTCAATTATATCAACATATTTTTCACTTGTTTTACGAACTGGCTAATGAATTATATTGTAAAAAAAAGGTAAATTTTGTATGACTTTTATTTTAAATTTGTGTGACATTTGTTTGATTTCTTTTCTTTTTTAAACTATTATTTTTGTGCTTGTAATACTAGGACTTGAGTCTTAAGAAAGTAGTCGAAATGGTATTTGAATTTGAATATAAAATCTACATTCCTAAAACATAAGCTAAAAATAAATGTTTACAATTTCACTCTTTGTAAACTAATGACCTAAATCTCTTTCAAACCTTAGATCTCTTTCAAATCTTCACAACCAAATGAACTTATCTAAAACGTTTTCCTGGGTGACACTCAATTTACACAGACTCAAGGTAAATACGCTTTTGGGTCGTCGTTCTTTAGAACTTCACAGTATTTATGTTGTCTACTTATTTTTACTTTACCGTGTGTTCGGAAGATCAATAGTTAATTCGGAAACTTGTTATATATAATCGTATATATTTGTAAATTGTACCACGCGTTAATAATGACGCCACGTCCCAAGTCGCATAGTATTTGAACAGCGTTGTAGTTTTTTCAATACATCTTTTGATGATTCTCGTTTCTTTACGATCTTACTAAAGTAACGTATCTCAGCCTTCATAATATGCATGTATCCTAGTTGTGTTTACCCCATTTCACCCCCTTTGGGGTGCCAAAAATCCGTTCTTAGTACGCGTCTACATACTAAAACAAATATACCCTCCAAATTTCATACCTCTAGGTCCAGCCGTTTGGGTTCTGCGTTGCCTAAAATTGAATGAATGAGTGAATGAGTCAGGACAAAGAGTCTTATAGTAGATAGATAGATTAACTCTTTATTGGGCAAATTAAAGGTACAAGTCAAAATAAAAAGTAACAACACAGAAGTATGCCACAAACGGCGGCCTTATCGCTAACAGCGATCTCTTCCAGGCAACCTATTGTATAATAGATAAAGTAGATAATGTATGTTACATATGTCAAATATAATATACTCCCGACCTTTCCAATTCAATTCGTAGACTATTCATCAAAATTAAACCAAAACTTCTGTTTGTGTTCTTTCTACCATCTACGATGTTTGAAGCAGGGCTGGAATAAGGATTTGAGATAAAGTTAAAAAAATCTAAGTCTCATGGGGCCCCAACGCTCCTAAGGCTTTTAAAGATATCCAAGCGGCTGGTGGACAGAACCAATGACCTAAGAGCTTACCTCGGCCAACGTTTAAATTTGGCGACCCATCGAGGTAATGCCGCCAGCATATTAGGCACCTTACCTGCGGACACAGACTTAAGTATAGTTTATTATTGGTAATTTATATTTTTAAATATTACTAGATTATTAATCCTTCATGAGTAAATTATTAAAATAAATTTGCCATTTGACACCAAAACAATATGACGTCATTGTTGTACCTTGTTTACTCGTAGGTGTCCATCGTAGTATTAATTATACCAAATTGATTTTATTTAAATAAAAACAAACAAGAATTTATGAAAACCTGATGTTCTAAACTTATATTTTTATTTTTTGCGCTCCTTCACTGGTTATTAATGCCGTAAATTACCAAAATTGTCCAGTCATCATACCTATTACGCCCTCTTACCTCGTCTTAGTCCGCCCCTGGTCCCAAGTAGAAACTAGCGGCAACAAACTTTTAATTAGAGTTTCCATTGGCCTCGATACTTGATACTGGTTTTTAATAAAGAGGTTTTAATGTTGCTTCTAATTTACGAGAATTTCTTCCAGAAGATATCGCTCGGTAGAGATGTTTTCTTTGTAAAGTTATTGCCTTGTTCCACTTTTAAAAAACAAATATTTTAAGTTCTTATGTTTCAGGAAGAAATGCCTTGATTTTAATTAATGTTACTGTCTTTCTCATTTGTATCTTTCGATCTTCTTTCGTTTTGTAAAATATTTGTTTATTTAGAACAAATATATATGTTTATATCTAGCTCATACATGTATATCCATATACTTATCGACACTCTGGACTAAGATGGAGCATGGCTAGTGTGGAATGACTGGCTTTCAAGGAGGTTGAAGAAACACAATATTAATTATTTTGTCACACACGGTTGGTTAACCCCATACTGAACCATTTCTAGTTCGTATTATGGTTGTTAACACAACTGATACACTACATATTATACATACATACATATTTTATATAGATACATATTTAACACCCAGACCGACAGCCAACAAATTTAGTTCAGCACAAAGATGTTGTCCGTGCCGGGAATCGAACCCGGAACCTACTGATTGGCAGTGCTTAGCTACATTTATTTTTACTTGTGGATGGTTGATAGTCAGGCCAGCACTAGAAAATACTCTACCAACATGCTATGGTTTCTTAATAATATTGAACTATTGGGTTATCAATAAATTACTTTGACTTTGACTTAGAGATTACCTTCACCGAAAGCTCGATTTCATTGGTGGGGATTGAATCCACGACCTATGTGACGCATAGCGGCCCGTCTAAGCTGTCTTTGCTCTTATAATGTTTGCCAAGATGGCTAGAGATATTAATACGATTGTGATATTCACATTCTCCATTTATATTGTTATAACTTCATACTTTTTTTTTTGTAATTGTTTATATAAACTTTTTCTTTTTTTTTCCTTTTTTTTCATAATTTTGTGACATAAATTATGTACTGAAAACCTAATTAAGTTCTATACTTTAAGTTCTATACCTACGCTTGGGAGAAGACATCGGCTTCCGTCATACAGTTCTGAACTAGTTCGGAAGCCTTTGGATTTCTTTATATATTTGTAACATTTACTTTGTCAAATAAATAAATTTTGTATTTTTTGTATTTTGTTTGTTATGTTTCCAGATAACCCTGAAGCCGACGAGTGGAGACGGGCTGGTGCTGTATAACTCTGAACACGCGAGTGGGGATGGAGACTTCTTCTCCTTACATCTGCGGGACTACTATATGGAGTTTGCTTTCGATCTGGGCTCGGGGATAGCGCTGGTTAGGTAAGAAGTGTTTTCAAGGTTGCGTATCTGAAAGGCGAAAACGTAACCCTTTATTATATTTATTTTTATCCTTGATAGGATAGTGTTTGACTACAGCTAGCCTGATGTTAAGCTGCGCTGCAGTCTACGTTGTGGCACGCTTACCTAGTAGATACCTATTAACTCTACTTTTGAAGGCCCCCGGATGATACCTCTCAGGAAACAGAGACTCAGGTAGCGAGTTTCAAAGCTTCGCAGTCCTAACAATAAAGGTCGACGCAAAGCGTTTTGTACGAAAGTTTGGACCTTTTACTCTGTATCGGTGTCTCTTCACTGACTGTCTGCTCGTTCTGTAGAAGAACGGAGATGGTGGAATTAAATTATGAAGCTCCATAGCACCCTATTACTAAGCCTCCGCTGTCTGCCTGTTTATCTGTCTCCAGACAGAGACCGCAACTGCAAGGTCCCGTACCTTAAGGTAAAAACGGGACCCTATTACTAAGCCTCCGCTGTTTGTCTGTCTGTCTGTCACCAACCAGCCTGTATTTAAGAAACCATAATAGCTAGAAAGCCGACACTTTCACAGATTATGTACTCGTATTTCCGTTGCCGATATAACAATACTAAAAAATAGTAATGAAACATTAAGGGCGCTATTGTACAGAGCTCAACCGTGAATATATTTGAGCCAAGCGCCTAACGTGCAGCAGTGGATTTGTCACAAAATAAATTCATATAAAATCAACAATTAACAATATTGATATTGTAAGCTTTACCGATTCTAGACAAAAAGTAACATTTGTTGAAATATCTTAATAACATTCAAGAGCACAACATTTATAAATAAGTATTTTAAAACGACCATTTTCATAAAAATTAAATTATCGAGCGAAATTAACGTAATCGTATTTTAGAGCTCTAACGGTTCTCAATACTGAATTAAAGATGATAAAACTGAAAAAACCGTAGTAGGATTATCATTTACGAAGGATTTAATAATAATAATAAGATTTTCAATGATTTTTTATTGATCATAAACTAAGGTATTGATATTTGACACCAAATATAGAGAGAGACAGTTTAAGTACAGTAGTAAATGTTTACCACTGTACTTTAAATGTATGAGGAATTTTATAGGATTTTTCAAAATATGCCGTTTTGTTCTCATAGCGCCTTAAGGCTAAGCATATTTGAACAATGTGTAACTGTTATATTCCAGATCAGCGTTTCCGTTGTCCGCGGAGCGCTGGCACAAGGTGTGTGCGACGCGCGCTGGCCGCACTGCCTCGCTGCGGGTGGAGGAGCGCTCACACAAGTACGACTTGTACGAGGTTAGTTAGCCGCCTTATTCGTTCCTATAACGACAGTCTTGTGTGTGGTCACCTATCCACAAAGACTGATAGCGTTGCTAAGCAACGGTCTATGCGGACAGTCTGTAAGTCTAAGTCAGTCAGTGAGTCTACAGTCTAAGTGTGTCTTTAAATCATTTTATGAAAATGTGACAAAAATATTTCTTGTCGACCTCGTTGATCTAATAGTTACCACACCGGACTGCCCCGGGTCGATTTCCGGAACGGCCTACGTCTTTGTGATGAACTAAAAAAATTAAAAATAATAAGGGTGTTAAATATGATAAATAAAGTGTTTATGTATGTGTATGTAGTATATCAGTAGTGTAAGCAATAATTAAACAAACTAGAAATGAATAATGTTTGTATAACCGGCTATCACTTACGTTTATTTTGTCGGAATGAGCCCGACATGTTTCAGCACAATCAGTGTGCCATTCTCAAGGGCAGGAACACAGCCAACGTACGTCCGCGGTGACGGCTGCGCCTGAACTTTTTGATTTACTCCACCGGCTATAACAAACATTATTCAAATGTGCCTTACGAAAGTTTTAATACAGTGAAACTAGAAATGGTTTACTATGGGGCTAACCAGTCGTGTGTGAAATGTGTCCTAACATTTCCCACGAAATTCTTTTGAAAAAACTCTTTGAAATAGGAATCAGAGGAAAGCCTTTGCGTTGGCTTACTTCTTACCTAAGTAACAGAAAGCAATACGTACAAATAGATTATCATCATCATAACAAACAAATCATTGAATCAATCCAATCTGACACCACAACTACCAACTGGTCAATTCCCCAAGGGAGCGTTTTGGGATGCGTCCTCTTCCTCATATACATAAACAATTTACCTAACATAATAGACTCTGTTAGTATTCTCTTTGCAGATGACATATCCCTCATATTCAAAATTGATCATAATCACATTAATCTTGATCACATAACAAACACATTCGACAACGTTAAAAATTGGCTTGAAAGACACAATCTTGAAATTAATACTAACAAAACAAAATTAGTATAGTTTCACCCACACCAAAGAAAAAAATTAAACCTTAACACACTCACCAAAAATCTAAATGTAGAAGAAATAGAAGAATGTGACCTTTTAGGTATGAAACTTGACAAACACTTAACCTGGAAAAGCCATATAGAAAAAATAAAAACCAAACTAAATCAGTTCACCTACGCACTAGCAACTTTAAAAATACAAAGTAACTTAGAAACAGCCAAAACAGCTTATTATGCATACGCTCATTCGTGGTTGCAGTATGGTATAGTACTATGGGGAAATAGTTGTGAAGCAGAACAATTATTTATATTGCAAAAAAAGTGTCTTCGAATACTTGTCAACATAAAAACACGTAGTCATTGCCGGCCTCACTTTATATCCCAAAAAATACTAACGTTACCTTCCATGTATATTTTAGAATCTGCAACATTTGTACGCAAACATCCACATTTTTTTGAAACAGATCCAAATCCACGGCGACAATATAAATTGAAACTACCTGAACCTAGACTAGAAATTTACAGAAATGGGCCAATATACATGTCAATCAGAATCTATAATCATATTCCTGACTCAATAAAAAAAGAAACCAAGTTTAACATCTTTTACAATAAACTTCAACAGATACTTATCAAAAAATGTTATTACGAACTCAAAGACTTCTTTGATGATAAATTAGTATGAATAAATGTATTTTATATTTTGTCTATGAATATTCACAATGTGTACTTTAATATGCAAGAATATATCAACAATAAATTAATTATTGTTTCAAAATAATAGAGCTGTGATAATAAATAAAATATGTTATACTGTGTAGTAATAATATTTTAGTCATAAGTAGTTTTGTATATAATTATAGTATTGTATAATTATTAATAGTCACTAATATTGTAAAGACACTGTCTAGTTTGCCTTGGAGGAAAGCTAGCCAGTGCCTCTTGCTACGCCCTATTACAACAGGGTACATGTAACATAGCCTTATGTCATACATGTGTTGCAAGTTAATAAATAAACTATAAACTATAAACATTTATTTATTTATTTGTGTGATTATAGGAAAACCGTATCACCCGCTGGGTGAGATCCCAAGGCACGTCCAGGAAGCTCCGTCTGAAGCAGCCTTTACTCCTGGGGGGCGCGCCGCATCCCCTGCCGCAGCGGCTGGCTCTTACCGCTACCTTCAGCGGATGTGTGGGACAGGTACCATCTTTAGAAGAACTTCTTCTTTATCTTTTTACCGAATTTCTTTATTACCGAAATTCTCTCTACTGAATTATGTAAAATATCCTCATGTAAGTAGCTTTATGTTTGACATAGACTATTAATTATTGCACGCTGGTAGGCAGAATAAGGTGCACTTTTTCTTTGACTGAATACCTGTCTGTACCTCTATACCACTAATATTCGCAATAAATTGATTTGAATTTTGAATTTACCTTTTTTCATTAGGTGAGGTCGGCACAACCTGTTTTTTTTGCTTCCACACCTCGATCAAAATTGTACTAGATATAAGGTGATATCTCTAAAAACGGCAAGGAAAATAAGACCACAAGTAAGCGCGTGGTCTTATTTGAGTTTGAGGAATTTAAGTGATTCCAATGTCTAACCCATCTTCGTAGTAAATTTCATCAAAATTGGTACAGCCGTTGGAGTGTGAAAGAGTAACGGTAGATATTGAAGTTACTTGCGTATCCCACGGGAACCACAATTGTTTCGGAATAAAAACTAGCCTATGTAACTACTAACGACCTCGTTGGCGTAAAGGTTACCATGCCGGACTGCCATCCAGAATGTTCCGGATTCGATTCCCGGCCCGGTCAACATCTTTGTGCTTAACTAAATTTGTGGCTGTGGGTCTGGGTGTTAAATATGTATCTATATAAAATATGTATGTATATATGTATATGTAGTATATCAGTTGTGTTAGCAACCATAACACGAACTAGAAATGGTTCAGTATGGGGTTAACCAGCCGTGTGTGAAATGTGTAAAAAAAAATTATAAGCTAACTTTTTTATTTTCTGTTTCAGCTGATCATAAATGATGCAGAACTGTCGGTGGTATCGTCTGCTCTAGGCGGCCTGAATGTAGACAACTGCGAGGAACCTCCAGACAATAACTGCACGTGAGTTAAACATAAATAAGATAAGAAAGAAACATTTATTTTGAGCCACGAACTACCAGTTGCTCCGCTCTGCCAGCATTTTCTGAGTTGCAAATGTCTTTGGGCCTATATGTAAAAAAAACTGTGTTAACTTCATTTTAATTAGAATTTTTAGTCAAGGTTTCTGTTTGCCCCAATTAAAAAAGATTTTCTTTCTTAACTTCTTGTTGTTACAATAACTAACTACAGTTATTGTAACAATGAATTAACGGAGGTCTACGGAGGCCCAATATAGAAGCTCAATAAAACCTCTACCTAATTCCATTTTCGTTGCGTACGTAAAACTTCGATGTGTGATAAAAAACAATTGACAAATCATTTCCGGCCAATTGTTTTTTTCTTATTACTAAGAAGGTGGCAACGTTTAAAGAACATTCGAAATTCAAATAGTTCTGATTGGCTAGAAATTCAAAACATTTACTACGAAACAAATGAATATTCTTTCTTTTTACAGCGATGCATCCCTCTGCAAAGAAATACCGGTCTACTCTCAAAACGGATCGGAAAACGAGACCCATCACGCAATAGTGCCCAAAAAAGGCTTCAAACTAAAATATCACAAGATTAAACCCAAAAAGCACATATCTCACACACATATAGACCGAAAAAAGAAGAAGTACATGGTTAGCAAAAAGAGATATTCAGACAATGAGGTCCTGACGGAGAGGCCTTACGACGGACAGACATACATGCAGATCAAGTATTTGAGTGAGAGTGAAATAAACTGGGGAGATACAAACACGTATCCGAGTTTTTCAGGCAAGGACAGCTTTATACATATCGACGATGAAGAGACTATGAAACGGTAAGGAATTTTGAATCTAGTTTCCTATTAATTTGCATAAGGTACTATAATGGAAGCAAAACGGCATATTATTTTGAAAAGTCGTATAAATTTACCTACTAATAAAAGTAAAATTTATTTCAATTTTTTTTTAATACACACAACAAAAATATTACACCTAAAAAAAAAACAAAAAACTAGGGATCGAATTTTGCGTAATTGTGTTTTGGATCACAAATTAATCTTAGCAATGAAACTGAAAACACAGCCTATTCACTTAAACATGAGTCTATGTAATTTTTCTAAATTAAGGTATTAAATAAATTAAGATGTTGGCACAAGGTTTCGATGGGGGCTAATTTACGGAGCAACAGATAATAGTAGAGCAAATAAGTTGAAGTAAAACAAAAGTTGTGGGGGTGAGTGAGAAAATGTCTGCTTTTCAAACGGTTCGATCCAATGACATGTTTTTCAAGTTACGAAATTCGATTTGCACTCGCTTTACGGTGAAGAAAAGCATGTTTGAGGACCACAATATCCGAAAATATGTGTCATCCACCAACCCGCTCTCAGCCAGCATGCGGGTGTGTCTCAGTCGTGGATTATAGCCTATATCTCTCTCCTCATGGGAAAAGGCCCCAGTAGTGGGAACGTATGGGTATTGGGCTGGTTATTATAATAATAATAACTACTTTATTTAATGTTTTAATAATAATAACGTGATTTTAGTTGTTTTGTCTGTGGTTCAGAACGTGCTGTCTCTTTCTGGCCACCTAAGATGAAAAGAGACGGGGCTCCTTTAAATTTAGTCTTTTTTTTATCCTTGATAGGTTAGCGTTTGACTACAGCTAGCCTGATGTTAAGCTGCACTGCAGTCTACGCTGTGGCACGCTTACCTAGAAGATACCTATTAACTCTACTTTTGAAGGCCCCCGGATGATACCTCTCAGGAAACAGAGACTCAGGTAGTGAGTTCCAAAGCTTCGCAGTCCTAACAATAAAGGTCGACGCAAAGCGTTTTGTACGAAAGTCGTATGTGCCGCTGAATCGCCACCAATGACGAGGTGTAATAACATAAGTGTATATGGGAATTCAAATGCATAAATAATATATTTTAGGAAAATAAATATATAATAAATAATAAATACAAAATAATAAGTTGTTGTCTCCGTGTTCCAGTCTCCGGCGCTACACCCTGGACATCAACGTGCGGTTCCGCAGCGAGTCCGGCAGCGCGCTGCTGGTGTGGAGCGGCCGCCCGCCCAGAGACTTCCTCGCGCTCGCCATTGAGAACTCCGTGCTCGTGCTCCGGTAAACAACAACTCCATTTTCTTTGGCTACGACCTCGTTGGTGTAATGGTTACTATGCCGGACTGCCAACCAGAGGATCCCCCGATTCCCGACACGGCCAACATCTTTGTGATGGACTAAGCTTGCTGCCTGTCGGTCTAAGTGTTACATATATCGATATAAAGTATTTATGTATATATTAGTTGTGTTAGCAACCATAATACAAACTAGAAATGGTTTTATTATGGGGCTACCCAGCCGTGTATGAAATGTGTTAGATTTTTTTATTTTAAATTTTGTTTTACTCCAAATAGAGCTTTTTTTACCCTTGATAGGTTTGCCCCAACCAAGGTTTTTTTGTTTGACTACAGTTTGCCTGATGTAAAGCTACGCTGTAGTCTACAATGTGGCACGTTTGTCTAAAGATACATATTGACTCTAATTCTGAAGAGCCCCGGATGATACCTCTCAGGAAACAGAGACTCAGGTAGAGAGTTCAAAAGCTTCGCTGTCCTCTCAATAATGGATGACGAAAAGTTTATTCGGCAAAAAAGTGATATTTAAAAAAAACTGCTGCCGACCACCTAACCGAGTGTCCCGGAAACCTCCTTGAGAGCCAGTGATTCCAGACGAGTTATGCTCCACCTAACAAATTTGACCAGCAGGGCGCGTAACCACACGCTCAGGCTTAAGATGGAGCATGCCTAGGAATAACTGGCGCGAAGTTTATTTAATTTTATCTAACTAATGTTTTAAAGTACTAAGTAATTATTGTAGTATGACTTGCCTTTAACGTATGTTATTTAGAGCTAATAAAGTTCTGTATTTCAAGGCGCACACTGTCACTTGTGAGTGACTGGTAGTCAGACGAGCATCGTCTACTGCTCGTGAGATGTAGAGAGTTTTCAAATGTTACCAGGTGAGCATTTGAAAACTCTCTACATCCATGCTCAGGTGTCGTATAGTAGTATAGTTTTCAAACCGCCCGAAGGCTTATTTTATTTCTCTTTCGCAGGATTTGTTGACTTTGATTTGTAAAAATATGTTTTGCTACTCAATCTCTGTATTCTGTAATGTTTTCGTTTCAGATACGACCTGGGGAGCGGGGAGGTGGTGATCATAGCCAACCACACGAGAGTGGACGACGGGTTGTGGCACAGAGCGCGAGCTACAAGGTACAACTTACTTACAGTACAGTAGAACCTCGATTAACTAATTAACTTGACGACCTCGTTGCCGTAATGGTTACCATGCCGGACTGCCAATCGGAAGGTTACGGGCTCGATTCCCGGCACGGCCAACATCTTTGTGCTGAACTAAATTTGCTGGCTGTGAGTCTGGGTCTTAAATATGTATACATATGAAATATGTTATCCGTTCTGTTAGCAACCATAATCGTTCTGTTAGCAACCATAATCCAAACTAGAAACGGTTCAGTATGGGGTTAACTAGCCGTGTGTGAAATGTGTTCTAATTTTTTTTTTGTTTTTTTGTTAGGCATCCGGATAATCGTAAATCCGGATAGTCAAAAGTATGGAGAAAATTGTTTTTTTTTCGAAGAGTAGCCGGTGCGGGCTGGGAGATACCATAGTTCCACCCGACACGTTCATGTTTGCAAAATTACTACTGGACAATTGGTCTGTAGTCCGGATAATCGCGATTCCGTATAACTGAGGGCCGGATAACCGAGTTTCTACTGTCCTAAGCATAATCAGCCCTCTATGGAGCAACGACGGTCTGCCTCCATTTAGCAAAGGGATATCCCTTAGAACCAATAGCAGTCTAGACATTATATTATTCCACTTGCTGTCGCATAGCTTTACCCTTCTTTTGAAGTAATCAAAGCTATGATAAGGGCATAATCTTCATCTTTTTCGTTTAAATTTTTTTTTATAAATCCTAAACGGTAAAAACTATGAAAAAATAGCTTAAAGACCGTCTAAAAACATATATGCTTAATTTGGTATTAATCTGACTTATGTATTAGAAATAAACTTGTTTAGAAAAATCTAAAACTTTGTTTTTCGTACCAATTTTTTTTTTCATAATGCTAAGTTTGATTTGTACCAAAATAAATATAATTTTTTTTCTTCCGAGTTGTTCCAATTTACTCTTGCCTTAAGTGATTCATCGCTCGTTCCGCACAATACGCTACGCACTTGTTTTATGTCTAAAGTCTAAGTCTAAAAAAAACGTCAAAGTGTATTATTATCTTTTTCCATTGTAGTATCAATGTAAGAGGTGCTATAGAGATTAATTTTTTACGAAAAATGCGCGTTTCATCTTGTCAGTGTAATAATTGAAACAGGCGTTTGTAATTTATTTTTAATAACAAGTTTTACTAGGATCAGCCCCGTCCACACACGTATCCGTCTATAGGGGAAGGAAGAAGAATTTTAGATTTTCATCTAACTCTCCACAGAGATTGAAACTTATAACTTAGAAACTTATCGTTCTATTTGTTTTACTTATTAATTGTTAAGATATCGATAGTTATATCGTCATTAGGTTTTCGGAGGTCATGAGCCCGATTCCGGTCTCAATTTTGACATCAGACCAAAATAGTGTCAAAAAGCGTGATGTTTTTTTTTACTCATTTTTTTTATCTCGTGTTTTCCAGGAATAGACAAGCGGGAGTGCTGGAAGTGGACGGGCTGGGTTCCGTAGGCAAGATATCGCCCGGGAAACATAAACAGCTCAACACAGAGAATGGACTTTATATCGGTAAGAATTATATATTTCGTTTATAAAATCGTTTTATTTCGAAAGTGCTTTTTAAATGACTTATATTTATAGTTCCGCTTAAAACAGCCAACATTTTCACTCAAATAACCGTAAAAACGCATAACTGACTTTTTTGAATTTTGACGGTGTGGTAAGTTCAGTGCAAAGACGCCAAAGTTTATATATACACATAGACACCAGAGAGGAAATCACACATTTGATATATTCATATTCAATTTAATAGGAAAAAGCTAAAAATCTGTTAAAAAAAATTTGCTTCTCCTGTGAAAATAGCATGTTTTGTCATGCATTTAAGGAGCGATAAGTAAGTAAAGTAAAACAAAAACAAATAACGCAATATATATAACAAATTTTAACGTTCGAACACTATTAACGGAAAACAAACTAACAGAACTAATACAAGGAATGGAAAAAATCAAATGGGATATTTTAGGAATGTGCGAAGTAAGAAAAAAGAGAGATATCATTATCTGAATATAGGAATTTCATACAACTACAAAGCCACGCAACAAAAATATATGTACTTATTTACTTATATTCTGTCCTTTACTTCTACGCGAATTATAGTATATTAAAAAAAAACACTAAAATGATAAAAAAGTGTGTACATTTTAATTTAACAAAACTAATTAAATATTCAATACTAGGTGCATCCCTATTAATCCAGGGTAAAAAGAAGTATATGTGCTAATCCAGGGTCTTAACAATGTCTATAACAAATTTCATATTTAGGGGAATTTTGTCGTCTCTTAAGATATTTGAGCGGGATGAAGTTACAAATATTCTCACTCACTAACAGACAACCTTCCATATTTATAATATTAGTTGGATCTATAGCCTACCTAAAATGTGTTACAAACTTAACAATACAAGAATCCTTTACTGTACACCAAAATCAAACAAAAACAATAAGTAAAAAAAAGTGGCAAAAAGGCTGCTTCGATCTTCAACGTACGGCACTGGATAGCTATTGCCACCTAATTACGTATTATTTTTTGTTTCTTTACTTTTTTGACTTTGTATTTTTTATTTGTTTTATGGATCTATGTTATCTGTAATAAAAACGTTTTAAATACTTTGCAATTTCTCGAAATTGAAATTTATTATTATTATACGTATTCATTTATTTCTCTAACTTAGTTATGTATAAATAATTATTATTAATATTAATTACATACTAAATATTTATTGCTAACTTTATATTAACATTTTCAGGTGGCCTACCGTCAATAGAGATGAACACTGGAGGCAAGTACTCGGCCGGTCTAGTGGGGTGCGTCTCGCAGATCTCACTGAGTGGAGACTACGATATACCTCTATCTCTCTCTAAGTTACCACACACTATCACCAACAACGTTGGGAGATGTACACCATAACGAAATACAATGAATTATTTTTTCCAATAAATACATGATTATTTCCAATAAATACATTATTATTTCCAATAAATACATTATTCTTTCCAATAAATACATTATTCGTTCTAATAAAAAAATTGCTGAAAAAAAAATAACAAATTTTTACCCGCAACTCTATGTCAACTTAACATTTATCGTTTTTTTAAATAAACTTAAAAAATGTTGTGTATTAAAACACTGTTCTTAATATCTAAGCGAAAAATTGGTTTTGCAATGACACCCAATGTTTTGAGTGAGTTTATCGTGCAATAATGAAACCTTTTGGTTTTGAGACTCCGATCCTACATATCAGTGTAAAATAATATGAAATACGGAGGCAATAAATGAAAATACGAATATTGAAATCTACAAAAATGTTATTTGCGTTTATCATTTAATTATTTAAATAAAATGTAACATATTCTTACGTAAAAAGTCAACCTTCAGAACCTTTACTTGATTAGACTTTTTTATCGAATTCAGATTTATTTGGGTCAGACTTTTTACGTAAAAAAAGGTTTCGAATAAATATTTTATAAAGAATACTCTAGTCAATTTAGTATAAGCTGAACTGAGAACTATATCTTCTTTTATTTTGAGTGGTTTATGTACTCATTTCCATTACACGAATGGAATAACTTTTCAAAGTGCTTTACTATCTAGTAGATATGAAAAAAAAACCTATTTGTAATGTTAATAAATTAAATTGTAGGCGTTACAAGTGACACTTTAAGAGAGTTCCATTGAGTTTTTACAAAAAATATGATAGAACATTTATTGCAAAACTGTTTATTGTAATAAAATGTTTATTAATAATCGCGTTCATTTATTTAAAATAATATGGAACTCTCTTCTTAAATCGTGTGTCACGCACCTATTATTTGATTTCCTTCTAAAATTTATTTCACTAGCTAATCACAATTTGTTAAAATGTGAGTGTATTTTATAAATAGATCAATAAAATTAAGAATACATAGCGTTTTGTATATCGGTACCTTTTCATTAAAAAGAAAAATTCACATTGAATAGACGTGGTATTGTTACAGAGATTTGCAAAAACAGAAAATATTTGAGTAGAAGTAATTATTTGAATATTTAACTTAAAAAATCAGAGAGCAAGACGTCTATTCACTGTGTTTGAAACACATAAAAGTATAAAAGTAGTTGTATGATAGAGTTTTTAATACTGAGCTTTTTTACAATTTAAGTGTTAAGCATAAATTAGCTTATCTTTGTTCCCAATTTACACTTGCTTTGCTACTGATTCCCAAATTAGCACCGACCTAGTCAAATAATTAGTCATAGAAAACGTGGCGACAAAAACACCATAAAGATAAATAGAATCAATTATTTATTGACACAACTCTATTACATAATAAATAATGTATAAATTATAAATCAACAAATTTCCTGACATTTTATACTATACAAAAGTTTGAAAAACAGTGTAACATTAATTTATTAACAATACTTGGAAATGTTCATTAAAATCAAAAATGTACTATGCCTAAATTGATTTTATTTTATTATCATGGTGTTTTTGCGCTACATATTTTATATTGTAGATTATTGATTAGATGCGCTTTGTGTGTATAAATGTTGTGCTTTTCAATTGTTTTAATGTATGCACAATAACGATTTAATTTTTCTTTGATGTTGAATAATTTACTAACATCAAAAAATTGGAATGAGCCAGGAATTATTTTTTTTTTTATTTATTAATAATAAATATTTAAGTAAAACAAGTATTTGTATTAAATATCTATATCTAAAATAAGTATAAGTAAATAAATAAAATTTATTCAAAACCCTTAGAGAAAACAGCAATGTTATACCAATTGAAAAGTGCAAATTAATAAATTACACCTAATGTCCCTAGAATCCTAAGCTGAGAATTTATTTAATATAATATTTTTGTCAATTATTAATTATACCTACCTTACCTATCCACAGGGTTTGTTGTCATTTCCCCAAGTAAGCATTATTATTACCTGACATTGTATTATTAAGTCCAATAAATTTGTATTATTATTTATCAGTTATAGCTTACCTTACGCAACAAACGCCTGACAATTTTAAGCATAGACTAAGCTTTATGGAGCCCAAAATATTTAACGCATAATCAAAGTTACTGCCATATTTATCGTAGTTTATTATAAACTTGATAATTATCAGTAGATAGTAAAAAATGTACCTATCTTACATATTTTACTGGTAACCTGTATTTAACTGACCAGACATGTAGAATTAAATAATAAGTAATTAAAATAGAACAGAACACCAACTGCTAGGAAATTGAAATTGGTAATTAATGTATGAATTAATATCATCAATATTAAAATTGTGACTACTTATCCTATAACATTGCACCATAGACAATATTTTGTCTATGATTGTACATTTCTAAATGATGACTCCCGAAAAAGCGAGCAGTTTTCTTTGCAATTTTTGCTATTTCATTATTATGATAATTATTTTTACGTGCTATCGTAAAATTTTGAAAATGTTTTTTAATTTTTATATTTTGTTTTTATTTTTTACCGACTTCAATAAAGGAGGTTATGGTTTTGTATTCTCGGATAAGCGACGTAGTATCTACTTGTGACATACTAACTGATAGCTTCGACTAGAAATAGTTTTGTATGTGACACATGCCCGATGTATTATATGCCGTTATTTGTACAAAATTATATCAATAAAATTATAATTAAAAAACTATATGTGTTTGTATTGTATTGTATTGAAAACTCTTACGATAGTATATGTTTGAGCCATTACTTAATATTAGATTTAGTATTTCCTTCAAGATACGTAGATTACATAATGTAACAGAGTTGTACTTAAACAGCGCTGTTCAAATGCTATGCGACTTAAGCTGAAATTAGATATGCTTCTTCTTCTTCGTATGATAGCTCATATGATAGTGGCCAAGACCTGGTGTCGAGGGTTTTCAAGCCGCCCGAAGGCCTCTGACTTGTCTTGCTTAGTATTATATATTGTAAAGATATAAAATATATTTTAGCGCATCTGTTTGCGAATTGCATCAAAAGTGCCTAGTGACGTCATGGACCAGGTCGCATAGCATTGAGGCAGGCTGTAGGTACGTAACGTTACAAAATTTTCATGTCATATCTACACAGATAAGAGTTGACAAATTTACAATTTACATTAGTACTTAAGGAACCCAACCTTTAGCCGAACCACTCCATAAGAATTAATTAATTAAACAATTCATTTGAGAATTATATACACTAGACTTCCCAAATAAATTCACCGAAAGGCCTGGTAAATTTGGTAAATACCGATTTGAAATGATTTAGCTCGGTTTTACCCAACACCTGTGTGAATGCCCTGACATGCCGTGAGTCATCATTCGTTCCGTTCATTCATTCGCGACCACAACAATACAATTACAACCTGTTTCGTAGTAAGCCTACCAGCCAGTTGCGTCTCGCGTTCACACGCCGCTAACGTGTTAAGAAGTTCCCGCTTGAATTTCAAACTTCGAACACCATTTTAAAAAGTTTATAAAAACTTATTTTCGTATTCTGCTCTGTGACATTTGGATGGAAAACTTTTTGGTGATTTGTCAAATTTACAAAGTGTGTGGCCAGTGTTTGTGAGAGTTGGAAATTCTTGAAACAAATTAGTTATTTTGGCCGCGTCTGTTAAGAAACGGTAAAGGAATCCAACCTTGTCGGGAATACTTTGAATAGTAAGTATCGAAAGTAAGAGTTAGCTTGTATGTTTGTGTTACCGAAGAATGTTGATGAAAGAAACTATAGATTTATAACTATATTTACTAAAAATAGGTGGTATGCCGTTACTTAACGTGGTAGGCAGAAATTACTGACATAATCTTTAACGTGATCTTAGCTAAATATGGTGTAGTGTAGGTAAAAAATCATGTCTGTAAAAAAACATTTACAACTTGTTGACCTCTCGCTTGTTTTTTTTTTAATAATTACCAAATGAGAGCTAGGAAGACGAAATGAACTTTCAATTTTTTTCTTTATTGAATCGATTTAGAGGTCTTTTATTTTTAATTTCATACCAATGTATCAATTTGACGACCTCGTTGGCGTAATGGTTACCATGCCGGACTGCCAATCAGAAGGTTTTGATTTCGATTCCCGGCACGGCCAACATCTTTGTGCTGGACTAAATTTGTTGGAGGTTGGTCTGGGTGTTGAATTATTCTATTATGGTGTTTTTCATTTTACACTTTATTTAGTTAAGTAGTCTTAAATAATTTACAGAAAAAAGATTAAAATACTCTGGGTATAAAAAATGTATGTATAAGTATGTATGTATATGTAGTACATTAGTTGTGTTAGCAACCATAATTACAAACTAGAAAAGGCTTAGTATGGGGCTACCCAGTCGTGTTAAAAAATGCGTAGTATTTTAGTAAGTATATTTAAGTTTTGTAAACTGGTATTTTTTTTATTTTTGCCTCGGCCTTGCAGTAAGTAAATCATACATATTTTTGTTTTCAAGCCAAATATTTTTTTATTACATTTGTAATTGATAGACCGGTATAATACTCGTTGACCGTGACCAGCTAAATAGACGATTGCATAAATACCCATGTTTTGATAAAATAAATTATTTATCAATCTAGTCATTTCGTAATAATCCGATAATTATATCTAACGCTTACAAATGAGGACGCAATTTACTTAACTATTTAGTTAAACTAGTATATAAATAAATTAATATGAAGACACATTTCACACACGGCTGAAATACTACATATACATACATAAATACTTTATATAGATACAGTCATATTTAACACCTAGACCGGCAGCTAACAAATTTAGATCAGCACAAAGACGTTGTCCGTGTCGGGAATCAAACCCGGAACCTTCCGATTGGCAGATAATAAGTATAAAGCTATAGTTTTTTTCTTCGTATGAGCTAAGTTGCTAAGATCTGGTGTCGAGTTTTTCAAGCCGCCCGAAGGCCTCTTGGCTTATCTTCACGGCTGCTTGTACTAAGACTAACAGCCGTGACATACAATTTAACGTGTTATCCGACCCACGGTAGCGTCCACATAAAAATGCCACTTGAAAAACGACAGTCTTGTGTATGGTCACCCATCCCGATACGGTCCGCATCGACCGTTGCTCAGTTTCAAAGATCGTGTCAGATCACCTTAGCTAGCCGAGCTACAGACGCTATATCCTTATAATATAAAATTTCCATGTCACAATGTTAGTTACCGTACTCCTCCGAAACGGCTGACCGATTTTACCAAAATTTATTTGCGTATTCAGCAAGTCTGAGAATCGGCTACTATCTATTTTCCATACCCCTAAGTGAGGCAATACAACGTTTGCCGGGTCAGCTTGTAATACAATTATATATTATTAAAACTATCCGAAAGCTATAATAATATTACTAATTACCATACTCTGATTGAAGTACATACATGTGATTACAGTAAGTTATCTACAAATTTGTAAGAGCCACTTTACAATATACATAAGTAGATGTCTGTTAAGATATAGAACACCTTTTGTTTCTTGATTATTATGTTTACTAATTCAGATTTCTTTAGTGATATAAATATATTATACGTAAGAATTATTATTCTGCTTTTCATTTCACGGAAAACAATTAAACCTTAGTCAATATTTCTTCCTGATTATTTTATTATGTCAGATTAGCATATTATACACAAACATGCACTTATTTACTTAAGATAATGTTTATAATTAGTAATAATATTAAGCAAATATATTAAACATGTTGTACTAAGAAGCTTTATTCAAATCGATTAGATTAATTTGAGTAGTAATAAAATTTTACAATTGCAAATCAAAATTACATAGATATATTATCGCATATGAAAAGAATTCAGTATATTATTTTTTTTGTTATAAATTATTAATATATTTCATTCAATTAATAATTATTTATTTACTTCAAATTAATTTTGCAGTTGTATATATATTTGACGACCTCGTTGGCGTAAAGGTTACCATGCCGGAATCCCAATCGGTAGGTTCCGGGTTCGATTCCCGGCCCGGCCAACATCTTTGTGCTTAACTAAATTTGTTGGCTGTGGGTCTGGGTGTTAAATATGTATCTATATAAAATATGTATGTACTATATGTAGTATATCAGTTGTGTTAGCTACCATAACACGAACTAGAAATGGTTCAGTATGGGGTTAACCAGCCGTGTGTGAAATGTGTCCAAAAAAAAAATAGAGATAGGTAACATAAGCAGCTCTAAATATCTTTAAGTTTTGAGAGTTCATGAATATACTGATTAACATGAATCACTTTGATATAATTGTTAACCCAGTGAACAATACTCAATAGCGTTAGACTCTTTTAGACTATCATTACCACCTGACAAAACAGTCGAATAGAGTTAGTCATCCGACGCAGTCTGGGTGTAAAAACTGTATAATTTGACATTACTTTGACAAAACGCGCGGGAACCGTGAAGGCCGCCTTTGTCACGCCGTTTGACAACAATTCTGTCTGTCAATGACATAATAAACTGCTGACATTTTCCTTCCAAGACGGCTGAAAATCTTAAATATTTGACTATTTAGATACCTGAATTGGTACGAGTATAATTAATTTTACAAGACTAGGTGCGCCTCACGTTCGTACCCGCGTTAATCCGGGATAAAAAGTAGCCTATGTGTTAATCCATAAATTTCATCAAAATCAGTTCAACCAAGCGTGTTTCCTAGTCTCTGAGCATTAACTATTAAGACCAAACTGTCAGTTTGTTGCAAAATTTTTATAATATATTTGTGATAACAAATTCAGCACAATTTACGATCGGAAGATCAAATAACTATATCGCGTTAATTCGGGATTAAAAGTAGTCTACATATGTGTCAATCCATAAATTTTATCAAAATCAGTTCAACAAAGCGAGAAGAACTAACAAACATAAACACACACTTACGATACATACACATACAGATCCGCCTTTTTAATATCAGTAGGATAAGCTAGCATTAAAAGTACTTCTTACCTTCTTATAATATGATTGATAGTCCTAAGCGTCTAATTCTATGGTCCTTAGTATCAAAAGATTTATTCTTAGATGCGCATACGCAGCAATAACTGTATCAAATCATTACTTAATACTTAAAAATACTGGTTAGATTAAATTAAATAAACCTAAAAATTTCATTCATTAAATACTACACACAATAGCAGTTGTTTTTCATTTTAATTTAAAATACTACTTTTTACACGTGAATAACGATTCTGCAAGCTCCATATTCATATATTCGCTTAAATTATAATAGGAATTACTTTCACAAAAACTCTTTATTTTCTATTTAAACATACTATTATTAAAATTTGTTATTTTCTCTGGCAACTTGTTGTACATTAATATGTTTGTATAACATCCCTGTTTCTGTACTTTAGCTAGTCTATTTTCTGGTAGAACCTTACCTATCTTGATTAATGCTGTACAGTATAATATTGCCAAAGTATAAACAATTTAAGCAAGGTAATAACAAACGCAATCCAATGGCGATAAATAATTAATTTTCGTACAAGTCAAGGCTCACAAAATGTATTCTACTTTCCCTGCAGCCGTGTATTACGAATTTATAATGAAGATTAATTGTTGTAATGTAAGTTGAAGAATGTATTCATCGTAACCGGTTTCTCGGAGTTTGATAAGATACTGGGAATAATTAGTGTGAGTTGGAGTTACTAACAACTATAAACAGGTTTTAAAACAATGGCTTCGTTATTAAATTTATTTATACCAAAGAAGTTAAGGCTGTTGTTAGTAATAGTATAATATGATATTCGTTTAACGTAAATAACAAAACTTCGTCGTAATACGAACGTAAGGTAAGTCTTCTATACCATGAAAGTATGTTACCAAATAAAAAAAAAATGCTAATTGTCACATAAATACGGTGTGTTTTGAAAGTGTTGTTTAAAAAATTACATGCCTCTGTGGCTTTCGTATTTTAAAGCTATGGGTTCTAAGAAAGTCAGCTTATTAAAATATTTTTAACTTCAAAAGAGGGTCTTCATAAATTTATAGGTTTTGAATAAAACATTAAATTTCTCTAAAGTTAGCTGACATAATGGGTTACGAAAATACGTCAAAAACTGAGAACAGCTACAAAACTGAAGAAACACGATTTATGAAACTTCTTACATAGATAGATAAACACTTAAAAATATAATGACAAAAATAAAATAAACATATAAAAGAACGTAGGTTTTTTTTTAATTAGTTTTTCCTAGTCTTTAAGGACTAACTGTTAAGACCAAGCTGTCAGTTTGTTGCAAAACTTTTATCTAGTATATTTGTAATAACAAATTCAGCCCAATTTACGTTTGGAAGATCAAATATCTTTAATCCTATGGAGAGGAAAAACTTATAATTGAAATATAATTATTTCATAGTTAAATAAAATTGTCTTGATCTCAATCCATCATTGCTTACCAAGTTATTTCAGAAGAACAATGGGATAATTATGCCTTTACCAATTATTGTGTGAATAGAGAAGATTATTTACGTACTTATTCATGAGTATTTATGAGTAGCATTGACATAAATGGCTATGTCTTGTGTTTTAATTTAGTTTTAGACTTAGTTAAGATCAATTTAGTTTTAGACTTAGTCTAGATCATACATTAAAGTTTTTTTACAAGTCATAGCGCATTAGAACATATCTTGCCTGGTGTTAAGCTACGCTGTGGTAAAAGATGTTAGGCGCATACCTAGAAAACACATTTAAACACTAGATATAAAGACTCCCCGATGGTACGTCTCAGGAAACAAATAATGGGAAGGAGAATTCCAAAGTTTAGTATGTTTCTTTATATTTTGTTTGCCTGATATTTTTTGTTTGCTTGAGTTTTGGTACAGTACTTAGGTACAAAATGCCTTTAGCGAAGACACTTGGCTTCTTATATAATATTTATTAAAAAAATAAGTACACATTTATGACATTTCTTTAACCCTTAAATGGTCAATTTTAGTTTCACGTTTTAAAAAAATATATTTGTTTAATAGATATTGTATTACTGTCTAGGAAAAAATTGTAAAAAAATCTAGACATTAATTTACTATACTTTTTTTGCAATAATGTGAGTGTTGTTTATAAATACATTGCGTAAAACAAAAAAAAAAAATAAAGGTCAATTTTATGTGTGATTTTTAGTATGTTGTTTAAAAACGACATTGTCCATTTAAGAGTTAAATTCAATAACTGATGGACACCAGAACTAGTGACGTAATTGTTGACCCAATCATTTATAGAATTAGTTTTTAATATATGTTGTACCTTTGTTTAGCTTGACCAAAACTCACCTGATATATGTAGCATAAATAATATCTCAATAGGTGGTCCTTTACACCTGTGGCGTGGTACTAGCTGACCCAGCAAAAGTTGTTTTGCCTCACTTAGGGGTATGAAAAATAGATAGTAGCCGATTCTCAGACCTACTGAATACGCATATAAAATTTGGTAAAAATCGATCAAGCCGTTTCGGAGGAGTACGGTAACTAACATTGTGACATGGAAATTTTATATATTAGATAAATAGATAATACCTTTTTTAATATTACACTACATCTTCAAAATTAACTACGTAGTCGTATTACTCTAACGCCGACTCCAAACACCTTTGACAAGTGTCTATGTGAAAATTCCCCGTTATATCATGTCAGAATAATAACAAACGGTGCAATGAGTGATATAGGTATGTAAGGAACCACGGAAGTTAGTTGGTAGCAGCATTGTTCGTGAGCTTTGTTTAACTCCCACCGTTGTAAGTGGGGATAAAAGGAAAAACATGTAGACAACAAATTAAATTGTTTTTTATTTGGTAGGCTTTTTGAGTTGCCCTTGGTTTTGGTGGTTTTATTTTGTTACTAACGTAGGCAACAAAGTAAAACCAATTAAAGCGCACAATTAAATTTTATCGGAAAATAGGATATGACTAGGTTATTTAAGACATTCAAGCTAGACATTTGACTCAGTTTCCAAATGTCTTTATTATTCGTTGAAAAAGTAAAATTAAATAGGCTAGTGTACGAGTACTTACGATAATATTAACCTAGCAATTTAAACAATGTTTTAAAGAAATGAAACTTAGACATTTGACTAGAAGGTCGTGTAACCACACGCTTCAGTCCGGTAGCCTAAAATTCCATACGTACATATGTATATATACATGTATGTGTTATGTACTCGTATTATGAATACTATAATATGGCATGTGTACCACATGGATCATACTTGAATTTGTGTTTCTGTTATTTTCAAGTGTTGTAATAACTCCTAGAATTCATTTGATTTGTACTGTTATAGTTGTAAGAAAACTATAAGTTAAGCATTTAAGGACTACTTTCATAAAAAAATAAAATATAAAAAAAAAATATATATGAATGCTTATGCATATATATATGGGTATATATATGTACACCAGTTTCTTTCAGCTAAATTGTAAATTGCTTATGATCAATAAAGATATCTTGAATTCGAAAAAATGCTAATTCTCTTAATGATAATATCTAATAGAAAGGCTTGTGATTCTGTGTTGTTTAGATTTAGTACATTAATTTCTAGATGTAGAAATAAAACTTAGTACTAATATACTTATAGTGCAGTAAGAGTACTATATTAGTGCACTTGATTTAAGCAGCGTCTTTCTGAAATACTAGCAAATCGTCCCGGCTTTCTACGGACTATTAATAAATCTAAGTTGCAATGAGAAACAAACTAAATCTACTCGTATGTTACTCAGGGATAATGTAGCTTCCCAATGGTGAAATAATTTTTCAAATCGTGGACCTATTTGCAAAAGTAGTTTCAGAGCCTATTTGCGTCAAACAAACAAACATAAGATGAAACTTTTATCTTTATATATTGGTATATAGAAAATGGAAAATTTGCCAAATGAAAATTAAGTACACAAACATGCTGTTAATGCCATAAAGGGACACATATGGCTACTAAAAGATATGTATTTAACATGATTCTCAGTCTTACATTCTTCCAGCTAAAAAAAATTTTGTCCGTAAATTTTTTGATGGTAATCACAGTCGAAATAAAGATAAATATCAAGCGTTGACCCGACAGAGCAAACATTAAAACGAGCGCTGATTTCCGCGGAGATTGTGGAAACTAACGTTGGCTTCACACGATGTGTTTACTTTTAGAACGGCAGTATTTTTTACCTTTATAATAAAAAGCGGTCATTCACCGCTCATCCCTTTCTTTGGTAATTATTTATTTTAGATCCAATTGACGGCCTCTTTGGCATAATGGTTACCATGCCGGACTGCTAATCAAAAGGTTCCGGGTTCGATTCCGGGCACGGCCAACATCTTTGTGCTTTACCAAATTTGTTGGCTGTCAGTCTGGGTGTTAAATATGTATGTATGTATATGTAGTATATCAGTTGTGTTAGCAACCATAATACCAACTAGAAATGGTTCAGTATGGGGTTAACCAACCGTGTGTGAAATGTGTCCTAATATTTATTTATTTATTTCATACTTTAAAAGTGAGTACCTAAATTATTTCCGGGTAAAACGATGTTCAAACTTATTGCTATTTTGTGATCGAGTTGTTTTGAAGGTTGTAAAACAAAAATTATTTTGATGGTTTTTATATGAAAATGATTTTTATCTAATATATAAAATTTCCATGTCACAATATTAGTTACCGTACTCCTCCGAAACGCTTGACCGATTTTTACCAAAATTTATATGCGTATTCAGTAGGTCTGAGAATCGGCTACTATCTATTTTTACATAGCCTTAAGTGATAAGGCAAAACAACATAAGTCCCATTAGTGTTTTTTAAGGAATCTACACATTCATAAAACAAAATCATTTTGACCGTTTTTTATGTTCAAAAATAAATATGAAAGTTTTAGTTTAACAAACACGCTTACCTACAGTCAAAGCAGTACCTGTACGGTCGGTAAATTAGTATATTTGCACACAGTCATACTCCGCACGCGTGCAGAGAAAGTAGGCGTATTACGAGACTGTGAGATACTTGCAGTAGGTACACGCTTACTATACATACAGGGTATATTGGGATATTGCGACTCTAAAGCATTCTGCACAATATAACATTATTTTACAACCTAAAAGTCTATTTTTATTTAGAGTATTATGAATAATAATATGTGCTGGGGATTTAATAAATAGTATAATATAGGTATTTAATATAGCAATTGGTTTAATTTAAGTACTCAATTAAAATCTTCTAATATATAAAATTTCCATATCACAATGTTAGTTACCGTACTCCTCCGAAACAGCTTGATCGATTTCAACCAAATTTTATATGCATATTCAGTAGAGAATCGGTTCTATTCTATTCTGAGAATCGGTTACTATTTATTTTCCATACCCCTAAGTGATAAGGGTTGTTTGCCTTTGTAATTGTTTTTAATTCATTGACGTTTTTTTTATGATTAAATTAAATGCAACAATAAAAAAATGCATTAATTTCAAATAGACCTGTACAGCGTGTTGCGCTGTCGATCGTTGTAATTGTTTGTAAACTGTGATACATTCGCAAGTGATTGGTTAGGTTTCTATTAACTTCTTCAAAATGGTGTAGAAATCTATGAAAAAAACGTATGATTTTAAAGGGTATCCAAATGTTACTTTAAGATCATCCTTGCTGAGCGAAGAAAAATGAATAAAGGAACTAATAGAATTGCATAAATTATCCAGAGGGCTTGCTATTAAATTATTTACCACTGATTTTAAAATACTAAGGATTGGAGTTTTTAAATGCCTTTCTTAGGTTTAGTTTTTCGTGTTGTATAGGATAAGTGGCCAAGCTATGGTGTCGAGAGTTTTCAAGTCACCCGAAAGCCACTGACTTGGCTTAAGGATTGTTAATACTAAGACAAACAGCCGGAACCTACTAACGTTACATCCGATCCACGGAAACGCATAGATGAAAATTCCACTTTCTAAAAGGCAGACTTCTTAACGTATGCATGGTCACCCATCCAAAGATTGTCCGCGTGGACTGTTGCTTGACCTTAATGATCGAGTCAGATCACCTTAGTTAACCGAGTTACAGACACCTGTGGTAACTATAAATGACAGGGTGACGCAAAATTAGCAAGACTTGAAAGTAAACTGTATCACTCACATTCACTTGATCAAGGTTAACTCTCAGGTATTTTAGTCCGGATTTCCGCATATGTAACTGAATTAAAGTTAAATAAAGCAACGAACGGAGCCCATAAGATAAATTAATGTTTCCTATAGATTGAGATTTGAAAGATAGGAAAGTAACACACCTTTGTGATTTTACTGTCGCAAAAAAATTGTGGGAAAGTACTACTGTAGTATGAAGAGTATTGCTGACGCTGAATTAACTGAACATTATAATTTAAGAGCTAATATTACTGGTACTAACTGTATTAGCGACTTAGGACAACCGGCCGGTATTCAAGCTAGGCTGCACGTTCGATTTGCAGCGTCATCTAGGTTTCATCAGCAAACTTCCGCGTGACGCTTTATTGTGTGGGAATCAGCAATCATCTCTAGTATTCTGATTCCTGTAATTAGTATGAGTTACATAAGGGCAACAAGCAAAGTTTAGTAATGCACCGAGTTTTGAGATTCCATTAAGCGAGTGTGGCTCGGTGGTAATAACGTCTGCATTTCAATCAGACGGCCCCTGGTTCGATCCCGACCCTACACCAATGACTTGTTTTTCAAGTTATGAGTGGATTTGCACTCGCTTTACGGTGAAGGAAAACATTGCCGTTGAGGGAACCGGCATATTTGAGGACCACAATATCCGAAGACGTGTGTCATCCGCCAACCAGCACTTGGCCTGTGTGGTGGATTATGGCCTATATATCTCTCTCCTCGTGAGTGAAGGCCCCGAGTCCCAGCAGTGGGAATGTATAGTGGGTTGCTTATTAATTCCTTATCCCAGGCAACGTTCTGATTACCTTCAGGCAACTAAAACGTGTCACTGTAAAAATTTAATAATTAAAAAACATGATATCGTAATTTTTAATGAAGTAACCTTCTTAGTACAGGTTTCGTACCTTTACAAAATATCCAAGATAATGTAACATTTACTTGCTAAGCGGCTTAATAAACATGTCACGATAACGCTTTACCTAACTTCGCAACAGTTATGTTGTTTTGTAACTGTAAAGCTTCGTAGGCACAGGGGCTCCCGTTTAGGGAAGCGATTGCGACCGCGTTCCTCAATAAGATCCCTCGGGATAACATTTTAAGTAATTTTCGTATGTATATAAATAAAAATAAAAATAAATATAAATATATTAGGACACATTTCACACACGGCTGGTTAACCCCATACTGAACCATTTCTAGTTCGTATAATGGTTGCTAACACAACTGAAGTACTACATATACATGACATACCTATTTTATATATATACACATATTAACACCCAGACCCACAGCCAACAAATTTAGTTAAGCACAAAGATGTTGGCCGGGCCGGGAATCGAACCCGGAACCTTCCGATTGGCAGTCTGGCATGGTAACCCTTACGCCAACGAGGTCGTCATATACACGCATACTCGTATTTATATGAAAAAAAGGCAAGATTATAAAATATTATTTTTTATAAAAAAACTAAGCTCGGACGCTATTACTGCCTGCAGCAGAGATCTCTGTAGTTTTCAAGCTTTAATCATGGAAGGAAGGCTGATTTTCCAATGGAGCAGGATAAGTAACTAATTACGTAGTGTTTGGTAAGGAAGTTATTAAATTTACAAACACAAATGTAAACATAAAAGTATATTAAAAGTAGCAGAAAAACAGCACCATACAGCCCAGCTATCATTACATTTACTTGCGACAAGAAGACCTTCGCATAATTTCAAACACACTTAAATGAAATTAAGCTATTTATTACAATAAACTATCGTAATTATTACTATGTAACTTAACTCTGTATCTAAGGTAGTACGCGCGTAAATTTACGTAATCTTTTAGAGATGGCATTGAAGTGTTTAGCCAAGTCACTTTGTTTGTACGACCTTTAGTTTGGATGACTCAAACTTACCGTGGGAGCTTCTGGTTATTAAAAACAATAATAATTACTATTTTAGTGTTCGTAATGATAATTCGTCTTTGTGTAGGTTCGTCGGGATTGAAATGGAATTGAGGGGTTTCTTCTAGACTTCTTGAATGGTTGGTTTTAAAGTCAGATAACATGTTTCTTAACTTACGTAACTATGAAATATTAAAATATTAATTTTTAATGCATATAACAGAAAAAAGATTAAAATAATATGTACAAACTTAGATAAAAAGAAAAGATCAAGAAAAATGCTAACACTCCACCATTTAAATTAAGGTAAGCTCACCATCCAAGCTACCACTGCTTGTCAGAGTTCCTAAAATGCTGGCAGCATTACCCCCTCGAATAGTCAGTCTTTGTAAAAAATAACTGCCAGCTATTGGATTTCCAGAAGCGAGGACCAACCGTAACTATGATAATAACAATTTGAGTAATATTGCATTGATTGGAAAATATTTTTAAAAGAAGCCGTTGAATTTATATTATGTAAAATGGTTCACAATATTGATACAATATATATATGTAGTGTGACGCGTGTTTATTTCTAGTTTTTTCGCGAACTCATACACCGACTAGATTGCGAGATAATAATATGAAAATAATAAATTAATGTTTAGGTATCCATTATCACTATAAGCTGTTATTGAAATATATATAAATAGTGGGAAATCAAACTACTAAACTATTAGAAAATGCGGAGAGTACCAGGTAAACATGTTAAATAGAGAGCTACGGTAGGACAGGTAGACCGGCTCATAAAACTTAAAGTGACGGACTTCAGACATGCCCACTCGTGCTAAACCAGTTCTCAGACGAAAACTGGCCAGAGGTTTTCCCCATACGAATAACAGTAGGTAGGTTTACGACCATACAAGCCTTTCCGCGCGGTCACCATTCAAGAATTCTGATGTTATTGATGATAACCTATTGACTCAGGCGTTACTTTGCGTAAATCCATTGAAGATAAGAAAAGTTGCAATAGTTAATGTAATTCCGTTGTGATGTGAAACCAAATGGGGGGGGCGCGACCAACCAACCAGCGCTGGGGTACCTGGTACCCTCAGCATTATGCTGAATTTGCTCCTTTTGTGCACATAGGCTTATTTTATAATATTAAGAAATTGCATATATTTGTTTTTGTGTGCACAATAAATAATTTTCTTTCTTTCTTTCTTTCTTTCAAATTAAGATAAGCAAAGGACCTCAAAATTTTAAAGAAAAATGGTTTGTTCCTCCGACCGACCACCACACTCCATTCAACTCACACCAGTATGCCTAATCTACCTTCCTACATACAACGAAGTTTTTCTTTCTTCGGCTGAAATCCTACCTCGCCGGACTGGGGTGAAGCAAACAACCTAACGTAGCTGTTTCACTCCACATGTCTGGACTCCTCACACGCCGGAACAACCTGAAACATATTATTTTAATATTAACGTTGCTTATTTCGATTTGGTAACTCTTACTCAACACGTGTTTCGCCTTACCACAGGCATCTTGCGGAGGTGTTGACTCTTCGAACGACGGATCGAAAGATCTTTCGTAAGATTAATTTATTTATTCATAGATCTATTACATGTGCCTATGCGAAGCTTAACACCAGGTGACCTGTGGTCAAACGCTTACCTATATATAAAAAAAATACAATCATCCATAAATCACAAATTATTTCCTTTCTTTAATTATCTTCTATTATTTTTACAGCTTATTTAGACTAAAAATACTAATTAAAACACACATTATAATACTAATAGTATTGATCAAATTTAAATAGAGCATAACATGTCAAGGTATCATAGATACAGTGTAGGTAGAGTGCATCGAACTGCATAATCGATTAATTTTAAAACCATTACAGTTGTGTCCCTTAGCAACCCGTACAGTGACGTCAATACAGGTATAATACGTTTTAAAAACATTTTATAAAAGAAAAATAAAAGCGACGGATTGGTATTACTAGGATTTAGACAAATACCTAAACTTTGAATGAGATTAGGTTATGCCTAAAGAGAATTGTACATTTCAACTAAAACTACTATTTTCATTTCTTAGGTAATCTTTGTCTGCAATAATCTCCTGACATAAAAATAAAATCCAAAAATGATTGATGTACTCTTCTAACACACTAAATTATGCTTGTTTTATTTTTAATAAATAGGCGCTTTATCGCAACTCATCAGATGTTAATTGATGTTGCAATCTAGGAAGGAACGCGATTGACTTGAAGAAACCGATTTACTCTCATCTACAAATAGGTAATAAGTAATAAAAAACCGATAATTCAATAATTTATATTGATTTACCAATCGGTTAACGAAGCCTGAATGAATAAGAAAATAATCAATCAACGTACATTTTAAATAACCATGTGGTCACTCAACCCCTACTCTCCCCCCTAGGTCGCTCCACATCGATTCCTTTGAACCCTATTAACAACCTGTCACCTACATTTCACACGCCACCACTTGGCCCTTAATCGCCCTACTTTTACCTGTACAATTAATTATTCGACTCCTTAAAGGCCCTTTTGAGTTTCCACCCTCTTGCCCTAGATTGATATCTAATTCTTTATGCATATTAATAAACTTGAGAGAATGTGGTTCGTCGGGCGAATGTTGAACTGTATCACTAAGTCGAATCCAGCCCTCCACCAATGACTTGTTTTTAAAAATATTTGTAGAATTTGCAATCTCTCATAAAACGTCTGCTTTTCAATTTGACTGCTCCTGGTTCGATCCCTACACCAATGGCTTTTTTATTTTATGTATCGGCTAATAAAATGAAAAAAAGTATTTAAACTTTTCTAGGATCAACAGACAGATCAAATGCTGAAAGCAAAATAGTTAGAATTAATAAAATTTACGCTCTTACTATTTAACTACCAGATCTTCCCGGCTTCGCATGGGATATAAAATAATCTTAGTTACGAAGAGAAACAAAATATAGTATATTTTACTCAGATAATGTAGCTATCCAACGGTGAAAGAATTTTTAAATCGGTCCAGTAGTTTTGGAACCTATTTGCGACAAAATCAAACTTTTCCACTTTATAATATTGGTATAGATTTAAGAATGTCTTTTTCTCTTTATCATCTTCTTATATATAAAATTGTCATGTCACAATGTTACCATACTCCTCCGAAACGGCTTGACCGAATTTTACCAAATTATTATTTTTCATACCCCCAAGTAATCAAAACATCGTTTGCCGGGTCAGCTAGTATTGTTATAGATTATATGTTATAGCTTTAGTTAAAGTTTTTAAGACCCATTTTTTGGTAATTGATATTTTCATGTTTTTAAACGTATTATGTTTCATGTTTTGTATACGTAAAGTATTTATTTTTTCCAAAACCTCAAGAATACGCCACCGCTAAGTTATTCATCAAGCAACCAATTGACACGGTTAAAGCATTCTTAGGCAAGTTGCGTGTTCAAGTTTACTTAGTTACCTAAGTAAGCAATATTGTATAAAAAGTGGTCATTTGACTGGGTTAAAACGCGGTCAGAATTAACTAGTTATATTGTTGTTGGTTTCACTTGGATTTAAAGTTTGGCCTCTTTGGCGTAATGGTTACCACTGGCAACCAATAGGGTCCCGGGTTTTGATTCCCGGCTCGGCCAACATCGGATCGACCGTAATTTATTTTTCCTTTCATTTTGATCATATTCCCTTCCTTTTCTAATGGGTTTTATCCTACTGTTTTTTTTTTCTTAATTATTTACCATTTTTATAAGCTTCGGCCCTGGTATGGGCCTTACCAGCCATGAGTGAAATGTACCTTAATATATTTATCTACTATTATTAAGAGATCTAGTTTACAACGCGATGACATTGGCAGTACGTCGCAAGGCTAACCACATCTGACCTCTAGCGTTTCGTTCCTCCTAAACGATTTGTAAAATGATTTCTTTATGCTAAGTGTAAAGTCAAAACGTAACACGGTCGGTTAGATAGAAGTTTGCAAGTTCCGGAGTCAATGGTTCCGGTATTTAGTCAGTTAATTGTACATATAACTAATATATAATTAAATGTTAGTATAAATTAATTAACTGTAGATTATAATACGATTTAATTGTAATGTTTTAGTAAATGACAAAAATAGACAATCAATAAAAACTGAAAAAACCGAACCGTGAAAATAATTGATAACGCTCAACAATGTTAAAATAAATCTTCTTCTTCTCCGTATGAGCTAAGTGGCTAAGGTCTAGTCTCGAGAGATTTCAAGCCGCCCGCAGGCCATTATTGGCTTATATTGAGGTAATAATTATATAAACATCATAATATACGTTGAATTACATATTTCTCATCTTACACATTTCTAAATTTAAGCATGTCGACATAAGTATGAGTATAAGGTTAAATGTATAAGATGCAGAAGTAAAATACTTTATTGAAACTAGCGTTTAACATCCTGGATTAACGTGGTCCACCACGTTATGATAGCAAAGTGTAAAGTAGATTGTGTAAGAAATGCATACACCACACTTGGGGGAGCTGCTCCTCAGAGATACAAGTTCGCTTAGTTCTGAGGAGCACGCTCATTTTCTTTCAGGACATAAATATAAGGATACTTTGTAAATATTATAGAATAATTTAATCTGCTATGTATGTATATCCTATTGGTTCAAAATAAATGATTATTATTATATATTATTATGAAAAGTAGTCTATGTGCTAGGTGCGCCAACCCGTTTTAATTCGGGATAAAAAATTGCTTATGTGTTAGTCTAAGGCCACTCTATATCCACACTATTCCATAGAAATCGGTTGAGATTCGGTCTCTCACAAGCTTTCACATTTATAATCTTAGTTCGATGGAATAGCGTTTACTTTTTCTATTACTTTTTTTTTATTGGCACGTTTTGGCGGGTGGCTTAATTTTTGTTTTGTTACTTATTATTATTTTTTTAGTTAACTAAATTTTTCGTTTTTTCTATGCTTTGTAAATATTATTCTTAAGTCCTGTAAAATACATACATCAAAAATTAAATAGCTAAGTAGTAATTTATAGTATGTAATAAATAGTTCTATTAATTACAATAACATTTAGATCCTACAACCATATAAGCTTGGAAAATCGTGTCATTGTAAAATAATCACGAAATTCCCAAAACGATAATGACACTATTTTATTTGGAGGCCAAACAAAGATTTTATTACCCGCATACTTTTGAAACCAAATTAAAAATTCAGAAACGAATTTGACCTTCCTTCCATAAGTATTAGGTATGTACTACCGAAGCAAAGTCAATGTGAACTTCCTACCTTAGCACATACGTAATGCAAAATGTTTTATGATCACGGAAACGCCTTAGTTACTCGATTGCAACAAACAAGAAAAATAAACTAACAATTCAGAAAACTCTCGACTAAACATTTTAAATTAGAATTATATCATAGTTTTTGTATTTTCCTAATCAAGCCAAGGCTTGATTATTTGTTATAACCATATTAAAGCAGTTTTGAATAAATATGCTTAACGCTATTTTAGATCCATCCAATATGGCTAAGAGCTCAGAATACAGAAAGAACAGAGGACTCTCGACTTAAATGCTTTTCAAACAAAAAAAAATATCAAAATTGGATCATCCGATTAGGAGCTTCGATGCTTAAGACTCACACACACATAAATCAAACTAATAAAACTAAGTAGTTTTTGCGCCTTATAACAATTACGTTCTTCCGTCTTTACTTCCTTCGACAATGGTTGTGCGATAAGATACTCAAATGAAGAGTTTTAAATTTTGTGTTAAAAAAATAATAGCATTAAAAACAAATATAACTCGCGTTATTAAAAAATTCATTTGAAAGTTCTCCTGTCTAGCTCACCCTCATTTTACTATGTAAGCTAGAGGACATGAACTTTCAAAGGTTTTCTTTTTTACTCAAACTAGAAGTCATTTCTATAACGAATAACAAAAAACTCAGGTAACCTATGTTTTGCAGTTCACAAGGTCCGTTCAGACAGAGACAGAATTAACAAAAGGCTTGCAAGAAAGAGACAAAGTAGATCAAGTCATGCGTGGAAGGTCAGCCGAGTGAAGGGTCCGACTCTGTCTCATGGTGTTGAGTTCATGGAATTCCTTAGCAAAAACATAATATAGGTGATACTTCGATGCGTTGATAATTATTAGCCCAATAATATTATAAAGGCAAATGTTTGTATGTAAGTGTTGTGTGTATGTTTGTTTACACATACAAGATAGTATGGAGCGACGACGGTCTGCCTCCATCTAGCAAAGGGACCCCCCGGACAGATGTTGTGTCCGGAGACGTCCGACGGTCATGCATTGTAGTTTGGACCAGTCGTACGCGCGTTGAAAATACCGTTTGCGCGATTCAGGATAAGCGCTCTGATTGGTAGCGGGCGATGAAGTGTGACAGAGACGCCACAAAAGTTTTAAGCTGAATGGACACATAGGTTACTTTTTATCCCGGACTAACGCGGGCAACACTGCGGGGCGTAGTTGTAAATAATTAGTATATAGTGTCTGCGAATAAAGTTCCAGCAGCCATCTTGAGAGCCAGATATTCCAGACTAGTCATGCTCAACTTTACTTAGCTTAAAAGATATTGCTTTAAAAACTTACTTATCATATTTATACCTATGCTTATCTAAAGCGTACTGTATTATTATTTGCACTACCTATATTATAATTTGTATAAATAATGCGTGTAAAGGAGTATGTTGAACATATTATCAGATATCATATTTCATTGTACCATTAGTGCACAATAAACAATTTTCTTCCTTTTTATTTATTTCTGTCTAAACAAAAATGCGAAAAATTCCTTCATGTCAAGGTATATTTTGTTATCACAGTCGGTATAAAAGTGATTTAGTGTGTACGAATATGTGTTATAAAACTCATTATTATTGCAGGAACGTATGAACAATGAAATGACTAAACGAAATGAATTACGAGTATTCTTTGTCATTTTTCATGACGACACGTTAAAAAGGAAGACCTACGGATGTAGTGCCACTGATAGGGAATAATGACAAAAAATAATAGTACATAGTTTAAAAAAAACTAAAAAACACGCTTTTCTGGCCGTTTTGAGTGGGTCAAAATCACGCCCAAAGAAGTCGGTTACAAACAAACATACAAACAAAAATACATTTTTTTAAATAATTTTATCAAATTAGTGTATTGTCATCGGTCCTCAATAAATCTACAAAGTTTCAACGAAATCTGGCCGTTTAAAGTGGGTCAAAATCGCGCCCAAAGAAGTCGGTTACAAACAAACAAACATACAAACATACCGGTGAAGCTAATATAAAGCGTGTAAAAAATCTAAATACCTACTTGACGAGTGTCTAATATTTTTTTTTCATAGATAAGATAAAATATTTTTATTGCATAAAACTGTTTTACTTACTTATGCTTACGAAGTACAAGTTATTATTCTGTGCTTATGCGGACAGTCTTTAAATGGGTAACATTGCACAAGACTGTGTTTTAAAAAATGGCATTTTCTTCTGGCGCTACCGTGGGTACATTAAACGAGTTTTTTTTTTACAGATCACACAAGATGTTGCCGAGGAAAAGAATACCATGCTTCCTGGTCACAATATTATTGCTAATCAAATCGTCTGAACAGTATGGATCTGGCGCGCCATCTACCGTAAGTATAATGCAACTACAATGAAGTCTTAATCGCCAGTACCTACTCATAGTTATTTCTTTTTTTAGGGTCCTGTACCTAAAAAGTAATAATTGACCAAGTGCGAGTTGGACTCAGCATGAAGGGTTCCGTATCCCCCTTAGTTGTGTTAGCAACCGTAATACGAACTAGAAATGGTTCAGTATGGGGTTAACCAGCCGTGTGTGAAATATGTCTTAATATTTATTTAAAAATCAAAATATTAAGGGGGATATTTTTTGATGATTCTTTTTTATTTGTTTCCAGGCGTGTCAGGACCAGCTGCCGCGTCACGAGTCCATCCAGCCGCAGTCCACTGTGCCGCCGTACTTCATCCTGACGTCATCAGCTCAGGTCCGGCAAGGAGACACGCTCAACGTGACCGTGGGAAGCCCAGCCGGGGCTCCCGTGCCCATCGGGGGGTTCATCCTGCAGGCCAGGCAGATACAGGTACTAAGCGTTATCTAAAACTGCATAGCAAAGCAGCGTACTATACGTTACTGCTGGGATTCTGGGCCGTCTTTTTTTTATTGATGAATAAATAGGCTTACGTTTGACCTCAGCTAGCCTGATGTTAAGCTTGTCTGTGGTCTAAGATGTGTCACGCTTGCCTAGAAGGAACCTATTTACTCTAGATTTGAAGACCCCCCAAATTGTACTTCTCGGGAAAAAGAGAATCAGGAAGAGAGTTCCAAAGCTTCGCAGTTCTCACATTGAGAATAGTGTTTATTTATATTAAATGAAAATATGTTTGTCGCCTCTGCAAGTTGAATTTTTATTTATTTTACCTTACACAAAATTTATAAGAATAAACCTCAAACTCATGTCGAATCCAAATCCGCCTAAGTTGAAAACTCTATAACTCAAATTTTTTGGCGTCTCCCTTGATGTTCGACTTATAGAGGTTCTACTGTATATATAGTTGTGTTAGCAACCATAATACGAACTAGAAATGGTTCAGTATGGGGTTAATCAGCCGTGTGTGTGAAAAAAACTTAACAAAAATTTATATGCTCGTACTGTTCTCAATAAAGATGTTTTTTTTTTAAATTTCAGAATCCAGAAATCATCGTGGGCAAGTTTGTGAACGCTCCGTTTTCGATGAGCCGCCTCACTACTTGCAAGAACGAGAACGACACCGCAACACACACGACACCCGAGGACAAGCCCGCGCTTACCTTCCAGTGGCTAGCTCCTACCGACTTCCTAGGAGGGATCGAGTTTAGGTAACCATCACTTACATACAAATGCAACTAATCTAAATGAGTTAGGTCCCAACTAAGCCCAACAGAAAAGTATCCTAAATAGCATAAGCATAAGCACTATACGTTCCCACTGCTGGGACTTGGAGCCTTCTCTCACTAGGAGAGAGATATAGGCCATAATCCACCACGCTGGCCAAGTGCGGGTTGGCGGATGACACACGTCTTCGGATATTGTGGTCCTCAAACATGCCGGTTTCCTCACGATGTTTTCCTTCACGGTAAAGCGAGTGCAAATCCACACATAACTTGAAAAACAAGTCATTGGTGTAAAGCCGGGATCGAACCGTCTGATTGAAAAGCAGAGGTTATTACCACCGAGCCACACTCGCTTTATAAGCCAAACACTATACATATTTAAAAAAAAAAGCACAAAGAATTGTTACAAAGACTTAGTAAAATACATTTACTTAGTGTCAATATGTATCTAAAGAAAATTTACCCGTTTTTTCTAGAGCGACAGTGGCGCAGGGCTACGCAACCTTCTGGTCGGGGGTCGAGTCCCCTCTCGTAGAGGTGGTGACTCCCGACACGCCGCTCTCATCGACTGCGCCCGCTACACCTGGTACCACCACCACTCAAACACCACCAGTTATTATGGAGACCAAGGTAACAGCAATTTGACGTCACTATCTAAAACCAATAGTAAAGCCTTTTCAGATACGTTTAAAGCTCTGGCACCTGGTCAAGACAATGATAAAATAACAATAACATTTACATTATCTACTTGTCGTGTGTATAATTATTTTGGTAGTAGTTATTCTGTGTCCTTAATTTTAGAAAGAAAGAAAGAAGAAGAAGAAAATAAATTTATTGTGCACAAAACAAAAAAAAACATACAATAAATGATGCGAGTAGATAATTATAACTAATAACTAAAATTATACTTTTATGTATTTAGGTTTAATTTAACCTTTTTTTCTTTGTTTATCACGTAAGTTAATTTGATTCTTCTACTCTTATAATTTTTTTTTAAGTACATCTCTCTTCTTCTTTTCTCACTTTTCCATACAAAGGTTGCCTGGAAGAAATCGCTATAGGCGATAAGGCCGTCTATTGTGCAACATTTTGTATTTTTTTGTAAATTTATTATTACTATGTGTGGTTTGCAATAAAAAGTTTTTGTATTGTATATACAAAAACACTTATAGTAAAGTATGCACTTTTTTACGTTAGGATATATATCACACACGGCTGGCTAGCCCCATACTAAATCATTAATACTTTGTATCATTGTTTGTATTATGGTTGAATGGAGCGGAGCGCTGGTCTGCCTCCATCTAGTAAAGGGATATCCCCCCGGACAGATGTTGTGTCCGGAGACGGCCGTCCGACGGTCATGCATTGTACTAGGACCAGACGTACGCGCGTTGAAAATACCGTTTGCGCGATTCGGGATAAGCGCTCTGATCGGTAGCGGGCTATGAGTGCGACGCCTGATGCATCATGGATGCATGTGAATCTTGTCTAGTCTGCAATAAATGAATCTCAAGGAGGCTGCCAGAATACATTGTTATGTACTTGGCGACAGATTTTTCAACTTGTGGTAAATAGCCAGATGCTATGGTTTCCTCACGATGACATCACCTTAATATTGAAATATTTATACGTTTCCAGCCCAAACTTCCCGCAGCGCCATTAGACGTCATCTACCAGGGTTGTGCCGACAACAAGCTATGTTTCGGCGCGCCCCAGGGTTGCGTGGACAGGGGAGACTGCAAGGCGGTGGTCGCCGTATTTGTGGCCGGAGATGTCTACACGTTCGAGATACAAGGCACTGGCAACCCTAAATATGTTGCCGCTGGACTCAGGTTAGTTAATACGAGTGTAATAAATAAAAAAAAACATTTATTGTGAAATTACAAATTTAAACTTACTAAAAACTATTTTAATACATACAATATTTAAATTAAAAAAGACCCTCCAAAGACTTAAATTTTCCTCTATTTCTAGCTACTCTCGTACATGTAGTTCCTGCTATCCTCATTCTGTCATTCACAATTCAGTTCACAATATATTTAAGTTGCCCTCCTCTTCTTCTAACGCCATCTCTAGCTATTTTATTACACGCTTTATTTTAGCTTCACCTGTATGTTTGTTTGTTTGTAACCGTCATTTTTGGGCGCGATTTTGACCCACTTTAAACGGCCAGATTTCGTTCAAACTTTGTAGATTTATTGAGGACCGATGACAATACACTAATTTGATAAAATTACGGTTATCTATAAAGAGCGTGTTTTTTAGTTTTTTAAACTATTCATTATATAAGGTCTGGTGTCCACACAGTCTACCTAAGTATATCAGGTTTCAACCGACATTATTAAAAAAAAAAACATTCTTAATGTTATAAAGAGCTATTATTATGTCTATTACAGTATGGACAACAAAATGGGAGACGACAGCGCAATGGAGTGCGTCCGTAACGACAACGGCCGAGTCAGCCTCTTCAGTTCCTGGACTTATCCCAAAGCGGAGCCTTACGTCAGCCGGTCTGACTCTCCCCAGGAGATAGTCCAGATGTTGGAGTCTTCCACCATCGACGGGAAGCTGTACTGCAAGTTCAGGAGAGATGTGGTGTCCACTGTTAAAGGGGTGACCTTCGATCTGGCCAGCAACAAGTATAACTTGATGGTGCTCGCTGGAGAGAGTATGAAAGGTACGGAATGACTAATAACTGGATTATAAATGGATTAATGAACCAGATTTGTATCAAGTCAATGTCTTACGTAATTTTAGTTGTGTTTTGTTGCGTTAGTTTTTGGTTTTGTACTAAAGTTGACATATTCAAGTTGGTTACAAATTTTACAATTTTTTTATTTTTTTTTTTATTTAATCTTGAGGAGATTCAATAAATTATTGGAATTCAAGAGATTTGGAGATACTTCCCTTTTAATATTTCAGAAAAAAGTTAATGGCACTTTTAAAAATAACAAAAATAAAAAAACAAACGGCAAGTACGAAGCTATAAGTAGAGAAAAAAGCAGTGTTTAAAACATGTCATTATCAACTCCTATACGTAAGAAAGTTACAAGAAAATTAATACTTATTTTTGTATTTACAACCCCGCAGACGCAAACCGAGTAGGGTTCCACAACCTTGTGTACGAGTCTACCGGGGAACCTCTAGCGTTATCCAGCGTGGGAGCAGCCGCGGGGTCTTCCAAGTTACTGGTCAAGCTGCATGGAAGCTTCATGTTGGCTGCGTGGCTGGGAGCTGCCTCACTCGGCATATTACTAGCTAGGTGAGTTCAAGGATCAGAATACTAGAGATTTGCTGATTCCCATACATGAAAAAGTGTGGCGCGGAAGTTTGCCATAGTTACTGATGAAACCTAGATGGCGCTGCAAATTGAGCGTGCACCCAAACTCCGCAACGCACTGTAGTCGCATAGTGATATAAATCATAGTGATTGCGTGATCCGAGTGCAGTAGTTTCAAGAAAATACTAATAGATTGCGCTACGTGTATCGAATGATAGACTTAGTACGATTCTTAACGAGAAAGAGGTTGAGCTATTACATTTATTAATCTTATATTAATACATTTAACTACAATACATTTTTATGCTATACTATCTGACGCAATAGAAGGTACTTGTGCCAGCTACCTAAGGTTGTGCTCTGTAGGTTCAAGTAGCTCATTTGGCTTGGGTAGTGTGATAATGCACAAGACGCTTCTAGCGGGATGTAGAATTATTGGCCGACTTACGAATTAGAATAGAATTCATACGTATAGGTATTTACTGTGAAGGGAATATTTAACAGCAACTGCCTACTACTGGAACAAAGAGGAACTGAGCAAATCTCAGACTACACCGTGCTTTGAAAATGATTTTATGCCTTAATTACTTGTTGCAGGTACTTCAGACAGACTTGGGTCGGCAGCCAACTTGGGGGCAAGGACATCTGGTTTGCTGTAAGTACCTAACAATTATTATAAGCCTTCAAAACAGAACAATATTATATTTTATATACATACTAGCTGACCCGGCTAACGTTTTTTTGCCTTTATTATTTCTAGTCTAATATATAAAATTTCCATGTCACAATGTTAGTTACCATACTCCTCAGAAAAGGCTTAACCGATTTTTAAGCGGGATGAATAATGATTAAATTATGTGAATAATGATTAAATTATTTACACATATGTAAAAATGTAAGTAAGTGTGACCGTTTTGTTTCGTGTAAATAAATTATGTACCTACTAAAATGGCCATAAAAATAGGGGTTGGTGATAAAAAAGTAAAAATTTTAGGTTGTATGTAGTTATGGTTGTATTATTCGCAATAGGCGGCTGACGCCGACGTTTTACTGTCACATTATAAAAAAATATAAACAAAAAAAATCGTCTAAAAATTAAAAAGAATATTTAAGGGTGAACAACCATTATCACTTAGGGGTATGCAAAAAAAATAGTAGCCGATTCTCAAACCTACTAAATACGCATATAAAATTTGGTAAAAATCGGTCAAGCCATTTCGGAGTACAGTAACTAACATTGTGACATGGAAATTTTATATATAAGATGTAAGCACTTGACTTTAAATAAAACGTTGATTTATGAACTTTACTAATTAATCTCATCATTCTACCAAAAAAGTAAGAGTAAAGAGTTGAAAGTAAGGTATAAATAATAGTAGTTTAAAAAAACTAAAAAACACGCTTATCTGGCCGTTTTAAGCGGGTCAAAATCGCGCCCAAAGAAGTCGGTTACAAACAAACATACAAACATACAGGTGAAGCTAATATAAAGCGTGTAAAAAGCACCTTCCTAACTAAATCTCTTTGATATTTCCAGTGGCATCGAATCCTCATGGTGTCGACGTGGTTACTAACCGTGGCCGGGTTCATAGTGATCCTGGTGGAGGTGGGCGGCTGGTCTACGACCGGAGACAACCCTCACGCCATCACCGGCCTGGTCACTGTCATACTGTGCTTCATACAGCCTATCGGTGAGTTGGTACATTTTAAGGTATAATACATTTAATACTAGCTGACCCGGCAAACGTTGTTTTGCCTCACTTAGGGGTATGAAAAATAGATAGTGTAGCTTATATGACACGTTCGTAGATTTACCATAGCAGCGCCATCTATTGATTCTTACTCAACCCAGTCGAAAGGTATCGACATCTGTTAGAATCATTGGAGTTAACAGATAATTGTGACTGTCAAATAATAACAGACAATAATTAGCAATAAATTAAAATTGCGACTATAATTTGAGATTTAAACTATCCTATCTCTCAAGTTGGATCGAACTGCACATGGTGTGCGAATTTTATTATAATCGGTTAAGTGGTTTAGGAGTCCATTGAGGACAATCATTGTGACACGAGATTTATATATATTAAGATAAACATTTTAGAAATACGTTTTTTTTTCACACACTGCTGGTTAACCCCATTCAACCATTTCTAGTTCGTATTATGGTTGCTAACACAACTGATATACTACATATACATACATAAATATTTTATATAGATACATATTTAACACCCAGACCGTCAGCCCTCAAATTTAGTTCAGCACAAATATGTTGGCCGTGCCGGGAATCGGACCTGGAACCTTCTGATTGGCAGTCCAGCATGGTAACCATTACGCAAACGAGGTTGTCATATATATACGAGGTCGTCGTATATGTACATAATACTATCCATTTGAAAGAAAGAATGAAAAAGCACTTATTGTGGATGTGAAAAGTAGATAGTGTAGCTTATATGACACGTTCGTAGATTTACCATAGCAGCGCCATCTATTGATTCTTACTCAACCCAGTCGAAAGGTATCGACATCTGTTAGAATCATTTGGAGTTAACAGATAATTGTGACTGTCAAATAATAACAGAAAATAATTAGCAATAAATTAAAATTGCGACTATAATTTGAGATTTAAACTATCCTATCTCTCAAGTTGGATCGAACTGCACATGGTGTGCGAATTTTATTATAATCGGTTAAGTGGTTTAGGAGTCCATTGAGGACAATCATTGTGACACGAGATTTATATATATTAAGATAAACATTTTAGAAATACGTTTTTTTTTCACACACTGCTGGTTAACCCCATTCAACCATTTCTAGTTCGTATTATGGTTGCTAACACAACTGATATACTACATATACATACATAAATATTTTATATAGATACATATTTAACACCCAGACCGTCAGCCCTCAAATTTAGTTCAGCACAAATATGTTGGCCGTGCCGGGAATCGGACCTGGAACCTTCTGATTGGCAGTCCAGCATGGTAACCATTACGCAAACGAGGTTGTCATATATATACGAGGTCGTCGTATATGTACATAATACTATCCATTTGAAAGAAAGAATGAAAAAGCACTTATTGTGCACAAAAAACACATTTTATGATACATAATGATCATTAATAGTGGGTGCACAAAAGCATTTGACCAGCATGTCACGTAACCAAACGTATCAGCCACACTCTGGCCGAAAGTGAAGCATTTAGTTGGAACTAGAATTACCGGCTCTCAAGGGCTACCGAAACACGTCGTTAGGTGTCGTAAGAGGTGACTAAAAGTGGCATCAGACTCGAGGGTGTTCGGAGATGGGGTTCCGACACCCGCTCCATCGAGTCCGGGGTGAACGACGACGTCGCGTGACCGTCGCCGTCGCGTCGTTGACGGAAACAATCCGGGAAGGGCCACAGCGCAGTGCAAGGAGGTCTCCGGAGTGTTTCCCGGAAGAACCCGGAGACCCTAAGCACAGAGGCAGGTCACCGGGGGGTTTTAGTGGGTACATATCCCACATAACCTGGCAGCGCCCCATCGTAGCCAGGCATCTTGTTGAAGATTTACCCCTCGTCAACAAAAAAAGGTGCCTGGCGACAGATTTTCAACTTGATTGCAGTTGCTAGCCAGGCGAACATTAAATGATTTTCTACCGATATATCGATCCCAACTCTACCCCCTTAAAAACCCTAGAGTAGGATAGAGAGTATGCTGCATATTACCAGGATTCAGAATACTACGATGTTCGAGGCAAACACGAGTTTCTCCAAAATCTAAACGGAATAAATTTCCCTCTTTCAGGTGCATACTTCAGGCCGCACCCCGGCACTAAGAAGAGGCCCATCTTCAACTGGGTGCACTGGCTCTTCGGCAACGGAGCCCATATTCTTGGAAGTAAGCATTCTACTTGATGTTGACCATGTCTATAGTAATAATAAGTATAATGAAATTCGAACTAAACGTAGCACGCAAAATAAACCGGATTTCAAAAATTCCAACAAAACTAAGGAAATTTGTCTACCTTGGGCTTGCACAAGGAGGTTTAGTAACTATACATATATAATTTATGAACCTTGAAGGCCCAGGGAAGACAAATTTCTCTTCATATTTTCTCCGGGCGCCAGTAAAGGAAGTTCTCAAGAGGAGAGAACTAGTTGTTTACCCCGAGTTTTGGCCTAAATTCTAGCGCTATATGTATGGAGGTAAAAGGAGCTCCCAAATAAACAAACCTAGTGATTTTTTATTATACGTTTTGTACCAAATGTACGTTATGTCTTGAAAGTATAAAGTAGACTAGCTGAGTCCCACGGGTTTACTCACTCTAATCAAAGGAAAAAAAAATAGATAGATAGATAAAATCTTTATTTCCCACTAATTACATTAAATTATAGATAGAAGAAACTTATAACTAGTGCCGATAATGGCGGCCTTATCGCTAAAAGCGATCTCTTCCAGGCAACCAGAGGAAGGACAGTGATATAAAAACGAGAGAGGGGAGTACAAAAAGCATAAAAAAAACTACATACTATATATTACATACTAGAGGTTGCCCGCGGCTCCGCCCGCGTGTAGGTCGCTTTTCGGGTAACCTGTGGAAAAATTCTATTGTATCCTATTCCCGTGCCAATTTTATATTAACTTTCCTCATTCATCCCGAGATCTAGTTAACCTCTGTTTTTAGCTACTTTGGTGATGATGCGACAGATTAGATCGTTTTCTCCAAGCCATTATATTAATTTAAGTATGTAATTAGAATACGTGAACCATACCACTAAGTGAACCACTAACTTAAATTCTAATTCAGAAGTATTTAATTTCAAATACACAAAACCCTTTGAACTTTAAACCCCAATGGCATACCTTAATGCACTCCTGGCAAATATTTTTACAAATTTATTTTAACAATCATATAAACTACAACCATAACAACTTTCAAGACTTTAACTTGATAAATAAATAATTTCCAAACAAACTTTCACCCACCCCCCGCCCTCTACAAACCCTAAGTTCACCCCTGGCAAAAAAAAACTTGATACCATTATTTTGAATTTTACATAAACTATACATATTCCAAATTTCATTGCTAGCAGTTCAAAAACATAGAAATTTCATACAAACTGTTTTACCCCCTTTCACACCCTTAAAGGAAGAATTTCTAAAAATCTATTCTTAGTACACGTTTAAGTACTAAAATATATACACATTCCAAATTTTACACCTCTAAGTTCAAAAACTCAAAACTTTTATTTTTAACTTTAAACCCCCATGGCTTCCCCCTTAATGCACCCCTGCCAAAAGTTTTTATAATTTTAATTCAACCATTTAATAAACTATTACCATAGCAGTTTTCAAGACTTTAACTTGATAAATAAAGATTTTTCCATACAAACTTTCACCCCCCATTACAAACCCTTAGTTCACCCCTGGCAAAAAAAAACTTGATACCATTTTTTTTATTTTACTTAAGCTATACATATTCCAAATTTCATTGCTATAAGTTCAAAAACAAAGAAGTTTCATACAAACTGTTTTACCCCCTTTCACCCCCTTAGGGGTGGAATTTCCAAAAATCCGTTCTTAGTACGCGTCTACATACTAAAACAAATACACCCTCCAAATTTCATAACCCTAGGACCAGCCGTTTGGGCTCTGCGTTGTCTATAGATGAGTCAGGACAAAGATTCTTATAGTATAGATACCTACTAATATACAACTACATAAAATATACTAAAATATACTAAAAAAATAGCCTGAATGTTAATCCGAAGTATAAGCTACCTCCATACCAAATTTTATTCGGCCGGTTTAGTCATTTCAGTGTCAAGGAGTAGTCAAAACACAGAAACTTTCGTCTTTAAAATTTAAGTGGGATGGTATGGATAGGGCCTGAAATAAATTTTTATCTATTTGTTCCAGTTGTGACAATATTCCTAGCGGTGTACCTGCAGAAGGCCGAGCTGCCGATGTGGAGTGTGTATATTCTGGCAGCTTTCGTGGCCTTCCACGTCGTCATGCATCTAGTGCTCTCTGTGAGTATCCGGAAACATTTTAATCAGGCGTTTAAGTTATTCGCAAAACCTGTCCTATTTGTGAAGTATATTGCATGGTGGTAGGGCATTTTCTAAATCTCGCTTGGCTAGCCACCACTTTCAAGTTGAAAAATCTGTCATAAAAAAAAGGATAAAATTTATAGTAAGTTCTTAGTCTCAACAGATACAAAAATACCATTTTCAATGGCGGTCAGAGATCTGGCCTTACTGGTATGTAGTCTGACTTCTTACAATATGTAAGTACCACAGACCAGTAAGGTCAGACCTGTGACTTGACACTGAGAATGGTAGTTTTGAAATACAGAAATACAGAACTTTATTAGCCCTAAATAACATACGTTAAAGGCAAGTTTGTATAAGTTGATACCAAGAATGGAAGTAATTCTTACTATAAATGGCACCAATTGCGAATGGCTTTTTTCAGACTCGGCCAACAGTTTAAGGAGAATGTAATGACAGAGAACAGAAACCTTTTGGCAGGAAGCACCACTGACCAGAGCCTAGCTTTTCAATAGTAAGAAAGAATATTAAAATATCGTTAAAACTTTTTGTTTGCTCTACAGCTGACAGTATGCGTGTCCGAGGGTCGCATCAGCAACGGTCGCGTCAACTCCTTCCCCATGAAGGATATGATGGGACACCCGCGACAAACTACTCAGGTGGACAGGAGTACAGACGCACCGGTATGGAAAAACCTAAACAGTACTTATAACTAATCCTCCTCAGTCGTATTCCTTATTACTGAGGCTCGTAAGCAGAATTTCTCCATTAATTATGGGAGTCGTGTACGCCCAGATCCTTCCACATTTGTATATACATCTCTTAATTTGGTCCATAACCCCGGTCCAATGGATCGTTATGGCGTTTTCAGAGCTATAGAAGCATTTCTCTAATCTGGGCGTTTCCGTGAGTCATGACATGATGACACCTTAAATTGTAGGTTCCGGCTGTTAGTCAAGCAGTCGTTAAGCCAAGTCAGAGGCCTTCGGGCGGCCTGAAAACGCTCGGCACCAAACCACTTAGCTCGCTAGCTAGAATAAGATTCTAGATTTAACTATATCAATAACTCTTTCTGTTTCAGTTCTCTGGCTTCAGAAAGCTGCTACTCGGCGTGTACGGCCCTATCATCCTACTGTTCACCATCGCTATGATATGCCTCGTCGCGCTTGCCCCCATCGGACAAGCTTACAACAGTATTATGGGGGCTTGAGAATAGGGACGATTGATGGATTTAGGGTAGTTTCAGACTGGATGGCTCCACCAAGGATGCTTACTTGGAATTCTGAAGTTTATTTTACTCAGTTTGCTGATTAAAGAATACATTTGACAGTTATGAATAAAATATAATTTGTAATATTTTGGAACAGTAATAAAATACATTATCCGCTGTTAGTGTTACAGCGGCCAACTGAACCAATTTTTATAGAACATAGCTATAGCACCTTGTCATTTGTGCACTTATCAATGCATATAAAAGAGTAACTGAATTTAAAGTCTCTCATACTTTCGAAATTGAAAATTTCATTCTTAATTAGAAAGGCTTTTAACTAAAGATGTTTCTGTAAAGAGTTATTTTGAAATCTTTCAACTAAGCCACAATTGTCTATCAAAATGACAAAGGCACTAATGGACTATACATTTTTAAAACAATTTTTAGTTTGAAAACTTGGCATGAAGTGTATTTGATTAGTTATATTGACACTATTAAAGTATAATTCTAGATGGTGATTCTGGATAATCCAAGGTACTTAAATATGATTTAGTTGTGGAAATAATCCGTCCTTAATTGTAATAGGTATTTAACATTTTAAAATTAAATAATGTTTAGCTATGGACACCTAGACATAACTAGGACGCTAAGATTAAATAATTTCACATTTCACCATAAATCACATTTGAAAAGCTATGATCAAAGTTGTCTAGTTTTAAAATATCTAGTTTGTAGATTGTAAGTTAATTTCTGAACTAATAATCACAAAATAATTGAAAATACATACTTGTTGAGTTTAATTTTAAGAATTTGTATTAAGTTTATCAAAATAATGTACCTAAAAACTAAGATCTGATGTAAATATAGTTATTTATGAGAAATAAAAGTTAACATACTGAAAATTTGTTTATTATAATTTTCTTAGGATCACAGTCTTTCCTTACAATTACAACTTTATACTTAATAGTTAAGTTTTTCACGCAAGTTTTATCAAGACATAATTCACATATCTTCTTTAGGTATTTGTGAGTCTTCAACAGTTCTTGTACCAGGCACATACACTTTGAATGAAAACTCTGTCCGTGGGAAAGATCCTGGGTTAATCATTTGACAATCTAAATAACTTTTGGCGTAAGGTTGAAAATGGTCCGCCACCACTATCAAATCTGGTACTGGATACAAGCTTAGAGCATCAGAATGTTTCCAATACACAGGTTGAACCCCTAAAACTAGAGGTGATAGAGTACATTGACTAAGCAGAGTCTTCATCAGGTGATCAGGTATGTCCCCTTGTTCTGGAAAATGTATGGAGTTCCTACACATTTTCATTACCAAATCTTGACGTAAGACAACAATCTCTTGAGTGCAGTATTGTATCCTGCAAGGATTAGTGGTAAAAATTACCGAGTCACCCAATTTGTCACAGATTTCTTTTGTGACAGATTTGGGGATTGCTGGACGAGGCAATATGTTTGCAGCTGCAGGATCTCCTCTACCAGGTACAAAAATAAACTTTGTATTGTCCTTCAATGTTTTGAATTGATTGATTATCTCACCCAAGTTAGTTAAAGCTATTCTCAGCTGAGAGCTGTGTTCGTGGCCGTAAGGATTTGACAAGAATTCTCCAATAAAAACAATGGCTATCGGTGGATAGTCGTTATAACCAGTAAACAAAGTTTTCAGCTTGGAGATAACTTTCAAATTATCAAACCAACAGTCTGACAGAAATATTATCAACCCTTCTTTGTCTTCCTTTTCAATCTTTAGTAGACTTTTCGAATTCTTGAGCAGTGTCTTAGACTTCCCTCCAAAAGTGTTCAAATTACCAAAATAAGGCATTGATGTATTTCTATTCTCAGCAGGAGGCAGCACAAGTCCAGTTACATGCAATAATTTATCCTCATAATGTCCCTCTACTAAGACAAAGCTGTTTTCAGTAAACAGACCCGAGTGAAACCTTGCTTCTGATATATCTAGCTGAATACTGCCAGTAGGATCTTCTAAGTAGTATTTCCCTTCAGTAAGTTGTGTCAGTAAGCCTAGTGCTATAACCTCATCTATCCTACTCGAAGAACTCAGCAAAACTTCTAGAGTGCGGAGTTTGAATCTCGTTTCCCCTTCTGATAGCGGCAAAGCTTCCTGGGCAAAAAGTTTGTTCCTCGTCGTCCTCTGCCATATAACATTGTACCTATCTATTAAGAACTGCGCCTTCCATTTAGGATCAGGGTATAGAGTGTTGTTTGTACTTACTTCTTTGACAAATCTCTTCCTTTCGCTGTCGTAGCAAAGTTTAGGGACGGTAAACGCGTCGATGACATTGAGCACAGTTTCCGACTCTTCAAGACCGTGTGAGGAGATTTCCTTGTAGGCCGTCTCTAAATGCTGCTTTTCCAGCACAGGCTGCGATAAACATTGGTGAAGCAAATGTGTAGTAAGCTTGTCGATAGTGGTCTGTCGTTGCTCGGAAGATAGCGACGATATTTGCTCAGCTACGAAAGTGCTCGCTTCTCTGCGAATAGTGAAACCACTGAGCTTGAACGCGTTGTTAACTTCAGCACGTATTATTTGTAAATCTCCCATTTTTTATGAATAAATCTAACAATATTTCAAATTTTGTTTTTAAATACAATACGCGGTATAAACATCTAATGAAATGACAGTAACATTTTTTTAAATAATTGACATTGACAGTAAAATTAACAAATATTACAGCTCTTTTACTTTTTACGTACCTACCTATGTGCCATTTAGACCTACAAAAATATTGGCCGTGCGAGACGAGCTCGCGCATGGAGGATTACTGGCCGAGTCTTAATAAAAGCCATTCGGAATGGATGAAGAGCTATTTTTTTAGTAATAATGACCTCCACTCTTATTCTCAACTGTAACAAAAATATCATTCTCTTTGGCGAGTCAGAGGTCGGACTTTGCTGGTCTATGATACATATTCAGACCTATGACCAGTAAGGTCAGACCACTAACTCGCCATTAAGAAGTGACTTAAAATCATTCTTATTATAACAAGCTGCACCGCACGGTGTTCCCCGCGTTAAAGTAGCCTATGTGTAAATCCAAGGTATAGTCTATCATCATAGTGAATCTCATTAAAATCGGTCCAGCCGGTGGCGCGTGAAGAAGTTACAAACATACACACACAAAAACTATCGCATTTATCATACGAGGGTGAATCAAAAAGTTCTTAGAAGTGCATATATATGAAACCTTTTTGGATCAAGTTCGATATTCAAATTAAAGAGTGTCTATCACACTATATTTATGCAGACTGTCACTTGTTTTTGTCAGTTCGTTCGCATGTAATATTTTTTTTTGTGCAACGAGTTGCTAAAAAGTTAAAATTATGGATAAAAGTGAGTTACGTGCGGTGATAAAATATCTCAGTTTGAAAAAAATGTCTACGAAGGAAATTTTTTTGGACATTCAGCAGACATTAGGGGGTGATGCTGTACCCTATTCTACGGTTGCGTACTGGATGGCTGAATTTAAAAGAGGTAGATCAAGCTGTAAAGATGACCCGCGTTCTGGGCGGCCTTCAACCTCCGCTCAGAATACAGAAAGTACCAGAAGCCGCGTTCATCTCATGAAGTTTTAGGTAAAAATGGAGACCACACTTAGAACAAAATCTTGAGGCAAATACCTACTTATCTCTTTCTCGCTCTCTGTGGGCCGACCTCTCTTTCTAGTGTGGACTAAAGTATTGCTATCTTCATATTTCAATCTCCTATAAAAAAAAATTGATTAGTCACCACACTAGTCTAACCAGTAGTAAATCACTGACAAATAATTTAGCTATAAAAAATATTGAAACTGTGATTAGTTCAATTGAAAATTCCAAAATTGTATATCACGTGTGCATATCTGGGTTGGCAAATCAACGAATTATAATCCCATTTCTTAAGGACTTGGTTATGTGGCAACATTGGCCCTATGTGCCAAAATATAACGGGCAATATGGCGGTTGTTTACTTTTCGGTTTATAGCTTCGTTTGAGATTTTTCGCGTTATACATAGCTATAATTCAAAAAAATGGTGCAAAGTTGTGTTGTGAGTGGTTGCGGCAGTACGTGGTGTCCAAATGGCGATATAAAGTTTCACGCGTAAGTGTTTAAATCCTGCTTTATAACATTGAATCATTGTAAACATATTTCTTTGTATTTTCACTTAGTTGCCTCGCAAATCGATTAACCAGTGTTTTCAAAATAATTGTAAAAGATAACTATGTCAAGATCAAATACATTTACATTGAATTTCATTGATTTTCTCCAATTTAATTTATTTTGTTTATATGAAGAAGTACTGCTGTAGTGTGACCATATTGTGGATATATGTGGGACTTTCCATAGGACCTTAACAGTTAACTAATAATCATCGTATTATTCAGATACTGGGTTTCGTTCAGTTACTGGGTTTCGCTACTTTCGCAGTTACTGGCATTCGCTACATGCAATTCAGCTGCATCTGGTTAGACTGGAAGCAGACCCCAAAATAGTTGGGTAAAGATTAGGCGGATTGATTGAAATATTATAAATATTTATTTATATTTTTATTTAATTTTTATTCTTCACTATTCTGATATGTTAATAAATTAAGACCATAATTATGTTATATTCCAGAATTCCTCAAAATGAATCTCGAAGAAAATTGTGGCTCTACATTGTACCATAGAAACTGAAGTTCTATGAAAGCGCAAGGATTTGCAGTTTGCAGTTTCAAGAAACGGATTATGATTTAACAACAAGACGCTTGAAATCAACAGCAGTTCCAACTATATTATTAAATCAACAAACAGTATCTCCAGTCATGGTAAATATTTCACATAATTTAATTACCCATTTAACATATTTTTATCTATTTTACTATAAGAAATAATAGTAGTTCAAATATAATTATGACAAAAGGCAACATTTTGTAAAATACATCATATTATAATTTTCAGACATCAAGTACATTACATGAAGAGTCTATGGTGCAAACAGCTGCTCTGGCTATACCAAGCACTAGTTCTACTGTTTATAAAAGTAATGCTCCTTATAAGGAAATAAGAGTTAATCGTGCTGTCTGCAATGTTGACGACCATATCAGTAAAAGCAGTGTCGGGAAATTCTTGGAAATATAAGCAATCGTTACAAGTTAACTGTAAGTTTTCCTTTCCTTTATTTAGAAATAACGATAGTAATAAAAATAATTTTCCAATCCGACATTATCTGTCACATGTGAAAAGTTTTTTGCTGACCCAATTCTTCAGGAAATAGAACATTACGCTGTGACTCTTAGGAGTGGAGAAATTCTGTGCTCTATCCTCCATCTATTGATTACTTACTCAACCCAGTCGAAAGGTATCGACATCTGTTAGAATTATTTGGAGTTAACAGATAATTGTGACTGTCAAATAATAAAAGACAATAATTAGCAATAAATTAAAATTGTGACTATAATTTGAGAATTTAACTATCCTATCTCTCAAGTTGGATCGAACTGCACATGGTGTGCGAATTTTATTATAATCGGTTATGTGGTTTAGGAGTCCATTGAGGACAAACATTGTGACACGAGATATATATATATTAAGATATATTTAAATAAAACAATCAACTGAATTCAAGACATGTATTTCTGGTTTCACAAAATTTTCTTGATTTTTTAGGTCAGCAGCAGTGAAGACCACGCTACTGTGATTATTTGTAGGGGCGTACAAGCGAAAATAAAATCGAATAAAGAAAAAATACTTCAGAGAAAAACTAAAATCCTCAAGCAGAAAGTGACGCGACAAACTCAAAAAATTCAGGATATGTCGTCCTTAATAGCAACTATTAAAAAATATACGAGTCAATCAGAGATTGAAAATATTATCCGAGGGCGATTTGCTGATATCTGTAAGGAGTTCAAAAAACAGAAAAATCCACATGGTATTCGTTATAGTGAAAAAGTGAAAGCTTTCGCTTTAACTTTGAATTTCTATTCTGCGAAGGCTTATGAATTTTTAAGAAAACATACGTCTTTGGCTCATGTAAAAACGATATGAAGATATTTGTCTCTATTCAACTGTAATGTCGGTTTCTTATCTGAACTCGAATATTTAAAGAACAAGTAAAATTGTAAGAAAAAATGCATTTAAAAAATTTTGCTTTAATTTTTGATGGAATGGCACTAAAATAAACCTGGCCTATGATCAAAAATTGGATAAAGTTATTGGTTATGTGGATTTAGGACCAATTTCTGTAAGTGATTCAGAAAAATTAGCTTCTGAAGTCTTCGTATTTCAGATAGTTTCTCATATTTTATTTATTGCAAATAACTTGCCTGGAGAGCTGCTATCCGAATTAATAAAAACAGCAATAATTCTGTTTGATGAAATTGGTATCACCGTGAGATCTCTGACTTGTGATGGCGCATCATCCAATATAAAAGCTTATCAATATTTAGGTTGTTCACTAGATCAAAACATTTTGAGACCGTTCTTTCAACATACTAGCAGGAAGAGCAAAATTTACTGTCTGCTGGACGCTGCACATATGCTAAAACTTGCTAGAAATGTGTTGGGCGATTTTGAAATAAAGTCAAATACCGGCGATATATCGTTTGAATGTATACGAAAACTACCCGTAATCATCCGATTACGGACTGCATTAAATGTAATGATATGCATGAAACTAAGATAGTAAAACAATTAGCTCATTTTTTTTTGAATGTGTATACGTGCTCACTTAAAGAGCTACAAAGAAAATGTTTTTAGTGATTTACGTGGTAAGAGACAGAAATTACACAGAACAATCATATTTAGTCATGTCTAATAAATATAAAAATTATAATATACGATTTTAAATAGAAAAGGCTTTTTGTTTTTTTCATATAATTATATTGTTGTTCCTATTATATTCCCGTATAATACATATACGTAATATTAAAAATAGCACACAAGATAAAAACACTTTAACACGTTCCTTACCATTCCTGCTCCTTAACACTGGTGGCGATTCAGCGGCACACGCGACAAAACTAAATTTAAAGTAGCTCTGTCTCTTTTCGTCATATATGTCATATATCATTATCACCAAAAAGAGATGGTAGGAACTAAACCATAGACAAAACATCTAAAATCACGTCAAACACGTCCGATTTAGAGCTGATATAATTGGATGCGCTCTAAAATCGCTTATATTTTTCACATTTGACGTGATTTTAGTTGTTTTGTGTGTGGTTCAGGACGTGCCGTCTCTTTCTGGCCACCTAAGATGAAAAGAGACGGGGCTTCTTTAAATTTAGTTTAGTCGTGTGTGCCGCTGAATCGCCACCACTGACTAACTCAGAAATTTGCAAAAAAAATAGCTCAATGTGTTTCATTATGGAACAAAATTAACGATGATTTCTTTTTCGCTATTTCTGGGTTGGTCCCTTAGTACCAGTTGTTGTTATATGATTTGTACAATGGTATCTATTTCTCGCGCCCGCACAGATCTCAGTCATTCATTTCGCATTGCTGCGAGAACTAAACCTACATCTAGGTCATGATCTATTTCCGCATGAAATTCTGTCCATGTCGACCCAGCGCTTTCTGCGTGATTAGATTAATGACAAACAGCCAAATTTACTAACCTATTATATAATTTTAGGGCTCGGTCTTAGTATTAATGAGATATAGATAATTATATAAATATTATTATAGACCACTATATGGACGGCAACAATTATAACTGTCCTGGGAAAAAATAAATAAAGGTTACCCTACTAGACAGAGAGGGCCTTCCCACAGAGAGCGAGATGGCGATACATAATTTTTGCTTCAAGTAGGTATTGGAAGTGTGGCCTCCATCTTTACCTACAACTTCATGGTTCATCTGTATTTGCGAGCTACACGCTGTGTCCAAAAATCAAAACAATGCCCCCCGCCCGCGTCACTTCCCACCCGCGTAATGTTCTAGCTCAGGCATTATGTGCCCGTTTTTAGGGTAAAATTTGGGAGTCCAGGAGGTGAGATACAAATAGAATAAAAATTGTCCTAATCTTTATTATAATTATGTACCTACCTAATTGTCTCAAGAAATTGATAGATTTATTGAATTTAATAAAACGCTTTAGAAAAAAATAACTCTTTAGAAAAAAATACATTTAATTTCCTTTTTGCTTAGTAAGCTTTTTATAATATTGTCTCTTAGAATTTGAACTTAGTAACAAAAATTTAAATTTAGATAAATGATGAAATCTTATGTCTAGGTATTTTTCATAGATACTAACATACTATTTAATAGGACTATTTGGTTATGTACACACAGGCTGCTCTGATGTTTTATACTTTCTTTTTTCAAGTCGGTTATTTTATATTAAATTAATTATTAATATTCTACAATGAATAAAAGCCCTCAAGAGGTAATAAAAAGAAGGGTAAATCAAAACTCTTATACTGGCAACACTAACAAGATGGATGCCTCATTATCTATGACAATTGAAAACATAGAAATTTATTCAAAGTAGATACCTAAATACGATACTTACACGTGAAATGTGATCCCATCCTGTTTCTTTTATAGACCCGCTGCATTTTATAGGTAGGAACGACATAAGACGGCATAATTTAATTAAATTGGTACAGCGTCGTACGTCCCGACGGTCACAGAGTGACTGATCGGTCGCGCGTCAAACTACTCCATTTTGGAGTAGTTTTAGTAGCCTCAGTTTTAGGCGCGCTCACGGTTTCTGGTTCTTTCTGTATTCTGAGAACCTCCGTTACAGAAGAAAATGTCAAAAAGGTTGAGAATCTGGTTTTGGAAGACAGAAAAATGACTATAAAACATATAGCTGAGATCCTAAAGATATCTTTTGGTAGCGTTCAATCAATTTTAATTGATTCGCTGGGGTTCAAAAAAGTGTCTGCAAGATGGGTGCCACGAATGTTAACCGACGAAAACAAAAAGCGACGTTTGGAAATTTCCAAGCGTAATCTCGAAATGTTCCAGCGTGATTCGGATAATTTTTGCCGTCGTCTTGTCACCATGGATGAAACGTGGGTCCACCATTTTGATCCTGAAACTAAAAGACAATGCATGTCTTGGAAACGACCATCCTCTCCATCCATTAAGAAATTTCGAGTTGCTCCTACCGCTGGCAAAGTTATGGCCTCTGTGTTCTGGGATATTGAAGGAATCCTTTTTATTGATTACATGCCAAAAGGCCAGACGATTACTGGACCCTATTATGCAAATTTAATCCCGAAAGTGCGTGAAGCGATTAAAGAAAAACGTCGTGGAAAACTGTCGTTGGGCGTGTTGTTTCTTCAAGATAACGCTCCTGCTCATCGATCGGAAGTTGCGCTCAAGGCAATCCGCTGTGCTGGCTTCAATCTCCTTGACCACCCACCATATTCTCCGGACTTAGCCCCAAGTGATTTTCACTTATTTCCAAAATTAAAAGAGGAAATTCGTGGAACAAAATTTCACGATAATGACGCAGTTATAGCTGCCGTAGAGGACTTTTTCGAGAGTCAAGAAAATATTTTTTTTTCACAAGGAATAAGGAAGTTAGAAACGCGTTATTCTAAATGCATTGCATTGGAGAGATTATGTAGACAAATAAAATATTATTATTTAAATCTTCGCATTTTTTAATATTGATTCCAAGAATTTTTTGATTCACCCTCGTATTAGTACGATGGCATCCATTGCGGATATTTTTGAAACTCGGCAGAGTGACTCGGTGGTGACAGACAGCGGAGGCTTAGTAATATTGCAATATATGTAGGTATATAGAAAAATACTACTCTAACGGCGAAATAGGACTTAGAATGTGGCAGTCTTAAGACTTTCCTACTACATTTTCAAGATGATCATTTTACAACTGGCTGATAGGAACAATCATATTCTCAACGCCTGACGCAAATAAGACGGGTTGTTACAAGTTTCACATGTCATCGTAGCCACCGAACGGATGAACCGATTTCGACAGAGTTGTTCTTTGTTTGAAAAGAATGTTAGATAGGAGTGCTCTTAGCTATGTTTGATAAAAATCAGCTATAATGTTCAGTATGATAAATTTCATAACCAATAGGCCGCCATCACGCCATGGTTTCAGGGGTATTACAATTTTTAAATTTATGCTTGTTTAATGCGAGACAGGCTTGCGGTTGGCCGCAAGGCTCTTAATGTAACGCGGTTGTGGTTTACGATTGAGCGCACTTGCCAAGAAACCAGTTCACTCTCTGTCCATAATATTGCTGTTTCAAAAATATCAAATACACTTTGTTGTTATTTCGATTTAGAGGATCAAAATATGTATTAGATTAGTACTATAAACTTAGATTTATTTTAAGTCCTCATAATTAAGTATATTATATTCTTAATTGTGCAACCCCTCTTTTTCTCGTCCTTTTCAACTCCTTTCCATCCAAAGGTTGCCTGGATGAGATCGCTGTTAGCGATAAGGGCGCCGTTTCTGGCATACACTTGTGTTGCTACATTTTATTTTGACTTGTACCTTTAATTTGCACAATAAAGAGTTTTTCTATCTTCTTCTTCTTCTTTTTCTTAACCTTATCCCACTTAGGTGGGGTCGGCACAGCAAATCTTCTTCTTCAATAAAGAGTTTTTCTATCTATCTACTATGTTTGGTATTATGAAATGAAAGAAGTTTCTTTTTTCTAGTCTGTATTAAAATAACTATAATAGATGTTTACTATACATGATACTGTACTATTTAAATATTTCCTACCTAAACATTAGTAGTAATTAAAACATTTCATAATGGCTCGGGTTAAAAAGATAACATGAAGAACAAGTAGAAAAAAAACATATCTACTATAGTGAATAACAAAGCAAATTGTTAGTTCATAACTTACATACAAAGGCTTCGTTAGCTAAAAATAAAATTAGCCTTGCTTTTTTTTATAATTTATAGGTTTGCATTAGACCACAGCTTGCCTGGTGTTAAACAATACTATGGTCTACAATGTTACACACATACATAGAAAATACCTATGTATATTAACTCTAGATTTGAAGAAACCCCAAAGTGGTACTTCTCAGCAAGAGAATTACAAAGTTTTGCGTTCCTCATATGGAAATCCAAATACAGTGTAAACTCTATATAACAACACTGAAGGGACTGTGCATTTTATGGTGTTATAGAGAGTAGTTGTTAAATGGAGAGAATGGATGTATTTAAGGCAAGGCAAGAACCATTTAAGGCAATTTTGCACACCGCATATGCGGTAGCCTACAAGGGACATTTTATATTATTTTGCATGTATTTATATTACCTGTGGCTATGCAAATAAATTATTTCATTTCATTTTAATTGATTTTGACGCTTTAGAGAGTTTGTCGTTAAATCTAGTGAAGTTATATGGAGTTTATACTGTATTTTCATATTTTCAATTATTTGACTCATGTTTGTACTGGCTCTTCTTTGACAGTCATAGTGCATTCAAACTTCACATTGGAATGATTTTTAAGGTGCGCTTTCAAATGTCCTTGCTGTACACTTCTATAATCACATAGTTTACATTGAAAAGGCTTTTCCCCTGTATGCTGTCTGAAATGCCGCTTTAAATCCCCTATTTGTATAGCTCGGTAATCACATTCCTTACACTGATAAGGTTTCTCTCCTGTATGTCTCATAATGTGAAGCTTCAATCTACTCGAACTATCTGTTCGGTAATCACACATGTCACATTTCAGACTTTTATCTCCGTAATGTTGTTTGAAATGTTCTCTGTACTTTACATAGTGCTCTGTTTTATATTCACATCTCATGCAAGTGTACATTTTTTGACCGGAGTGAGATTTCATATGGAGCTTTAAATGTCCTATTTGTATAGCTTTGTAGTCACATAGTTTGCACTGGTATGGTTTCTCGCCAGTGTGAGTCTTACGGTGCTGTTTGAGGTTACCAGATCTCACTGATCTATAATCACAAAATTCACATGCATATGGTTTTTCTCCCGCATGCCAACGAGAATGCTGCTTCAGATGACCAGCTTGGTTAGATCGGAACTCACACAATTTACATGCGTACGGCTTTTCGCCAGTGTGCGTTCTTATATGCCGTCGTAATGTATCTGGCTTATTTGAGGTGTAATCACATATATCACACTTGAATTTCTTGGGTCTTAATTTTGTCTTTTTTTTGGTACTGGTTTTTTTCTTGGAGGGTTTGTTGTCTGAAAGATATTCATTATCAGGTTCTGTAGCCTTTTCTGGTTCATCGTCTTCAGTAGTTTCTAATCTATTTATCTGATCAGATTCATAATCAGATTCTACCTCAACTTTAACTGTCAATATGGGGTTGCATATTGGGGGTTCCTCAGAACTGGGTGGTTTGTTGTCCTTATCTAGCTTTATATCACTCTGTTCTTGGTTATTTATGGCGCTCTCAGTCAAGCTAGCTGAAGGTTTGTTCTTCTGGGAAGATTTCTTTCCAGTGTGAGTCTTACGGTGTTGTTTAAGGTTACTTGGTCTCACTGATCTATAATCACAGAATTCACATGCATATGGTTTTTCTCCTGCATGCCAACGAGCATGCTGTTTAAGATGGCCAGTCTGGTTGGTTCGGAAGTCACACAAATCACAAGCGTATGGCTTTTCGCCCGTGTGCGTTCTTATATGCCGTCGTAATGTATCTGGCTTACTTGAAGTGTAATCACATATATCACACTTAAATTTCCTCTGTCTGAGGTTTGTAGCCTTTTTTTTAGGGCTGGATTTCTTCTTTTTTGCGGCGGGGTTGTTAACGGAAGAATGTTCAATGTGGGGCTCTATAGGGTTTTCTGGTACAATGTTTCCTGTAGTTTCTAGATTATATTCCTGATCTGATTCATAGTCTGATTTTACCTCTACTTTAACCTTCAATAACGAGCCATCGTACAAAGGAGATTCGTCGGAACTGTTGGTGTTTATCTCTTGCTTTATTTCACTTCGTACTTGGTAATTGGAGGAGCTCTTTGAAGAGCTAGTAGAGGGTTCGTTAGGTTCGTCCATGAAGCTGGTTTTTCTTGTTTTGTCGTAATTAAACTGTAGAAAGCTTGTTGGGTGGCGCAACTCTTCGACAATTATAATGTGTTACACACAGTGAAGTGGCCACAAAACTGATTGGAATCGCTTCTGGGCAAGACATCGATTCTCTTTCGCTACTCAAGTACTCCGTACCCTTAGCCTAGTTAGTTAATTAAAACGGAATTTAATACATATAAATTGATTAAAAGTATATATCTATTCATATACAAGTAGTTTAAATTGGAAAATAAATAATAATATGTAACAATTTAAGTTGAGAATTCACAAAACGTTGATTGCCTTGGACTGAACTGGACCGGGACAGTGTTGTCTTGTCACAAAGTATAGAACATTGGCGTGTTGATTTCCTGTATGACATCTTGATCTTGGTCAGTGTGACCATTCCAAAATGAAAGGAACTGCCACACTCGGCCTAAATACTTTAAAAAAATATTCGCATTCATTTAAACTAAATAAATACACTAGGAATATCATAAAATTACACAGATTGTAATTTCATAAAACTCTGTGTGTATATCTACTAAAAGTCAATAAATACTTGTTTCTTTCTTCTTCTATTAACGTGTAGCAAACATTGATCAAATTTATCATAGCTTCCTTGTAAGTAAGTAATATAAATATTGTATCACCTTCTTCATCAGGTACAGTTTTTTTTCAACGGACATTCATTGTTTATAATATGATGGTGGGGCTACATCTATTGATTCAAAGTCTATCTTACACATGAAAAAACTTTTTAAGATTCCTGACTTGATTCAAATGTGAAAATCGGTAGTCACATATTTCAATAATTTGGTCATCGATTTACAAAATATAAAAATTTTGACAAAAGTTCATGTTTTATTAAAAATTGCTTAAATAGCAAAAATCTGTCACACATGGATGGAACACTACAAACACAGGCTAAAAATTATGTTTATCTTTCAGCTTATTCGTCTTTTACTATTTATATTACCCATTTTTAATTTGGCCATTAAAAATAGATTATATCTTAGTCTATTTTTTTTTCGTTGTAAAAGCACTATCCAAGTTCAGTTATTTTAGGAACATCGAACAAAAAGCGAACTTAGTTCCACTATTTATTCCAAAACATTGTAACAAATCCAAAAGTTAGGATATTGTCATCTTATCAGCCGTGTCAGTGTCAAGTAGAGTCCTAGACGAAAAAGTAATACCTCATCCACACATCAGCCAACATGATGGGCACTGGCAAATAAGTTGGTTAAAAAGTATTGGACCGTATTATCTAGTAGGGGTTTGGATTAGTTTGGAATAGGACTACTCGGCTGTATTCTGAGTGATCCCTGCCTAAATATCAAAGATTTATGGTTGTTACAGGGTATTGACTGCCGCGCAGTGTTCACAAATATTTTTGCATGGCATTTGCTTCGAAATTCGAACTGGAATCTCAAAAACATGTTAGGTACTATATTATTTACAAAACTCTTAAACTCTCAAAATAATTGAAATCGATACTACTAAATAACATCTTTTTGTCTAATAACATCGAAGACAATTAGTGAAATTGGTTAAAGAGAGTACCAATACTTAAACGTAAGGACTGAAATAGTAAAATCTGATGATTCCGAGATGGATTTGTTATTAAAATTAAACAGAAAAAATTATAAATTTAAAGTTTAGAAAAGACGACAGACTATTATCTTATCATAATATTGAACAACTGATGGAGACGAAGAACATTAATTGCCTCACAAGCCGAACCGAATGCTTAGGCCAATCGTGTTGTGCCACCCGGTAGTTCTGTAGGTACGTTGCATGCATACTTGGCTCAGACGAAACATAATAAATTTTCGGGCATGCAGTTGGCATTCATTGATTTATAACGGTAAATAGATTTTAATTCCTAAAAATCTAATAGCAAAACGAAAACAATAACATCAATTATGGAAAATTTGGCCAACCGCCAACATGCTCACCAATCGCCAAATATCGCCAATGCAACTATGCCAAATACTCTGCCAATGCCGATGTGTAGGCACAGTACATTTTAACTTTGTAGGAAGGAGGCATTAAATCAATTAAGAACAAAAATCTCCTTAATAGTGTGTGGAACAATCAACAGAAAATAAAAGAATGAAAAATCGAGGATAGAACAAATAAAGCAAAATTAAAAAATCCATGCAGGGAATTTTGGGTGAACAGAGACACTGAGAAGCACATAGATACTATGTGTGCCAACTAAGAATAGGATCGCGCTTGCTTCAACTTCACACGATAACTGTCAAAAAAGAACTGCTAGCAAAGAAAGCGTAAAAAAGAAATTTAATATTTTTTTTTTTGGTTCATAGATATAAATTTAATTATTGTTTAATTATTCTTGATTTTATTACTGGATAATTTTTTGGCAAATTAACAACACCTAATATAAAAACACGTGACGAGACATTGGTTTTGGATAGTTTCGAGTTAAGTGCTGTAAGCAGTATAATAAACTATTTTTATTTGGTACAAAAAGAAGTAACAACAATGAAAAAGAAATTATATTTTTATAAATATGCTTTTACTTTCAAATCCTACTCATTTATAATTAATTTGCCGTAAAATGTATTAGAAATAGCAAAACAGCGTACATTAAACATTTAAACTGAATATAATTTGTTCATAAATTTTTTTGCACACCATACACTTTGGTTATGAAGTTTGCGCGTATGATTGAGCAAGATGGCGGCTTTGACAGTCCTATTCTTAGTTGGCACGCATAGTAGATAAAGATAGTTATCTCCGAGATCTATGAGGGAGTATTGAAAACCAATACATCGTATAATCACTTAAAAATAATAACTAGTTTGTATGCGCCATCAGATATTTCGATATCGTTTTCCTGCTTGTTTCAAGCAAACGTCTGCTGCGAAGCCGACAACCGTGAGTAATAATAATAAACCTAACTAAGTATACTACTAATATTAAAGTGTTTATGATTATCCTTCTAAATACCGGTTTGAATTTATCCGTTTATGTTATCGTCATACGTTAAGAGTGAGTAAGGCGGCGAAGAAGTTTTATGTTGAAGTTCTACACAGATTTGAAGAATACTTATATATTTTTGTGTTAAAGTAGCTGCACTGATTAACATCTTGTTGTGGGATTTTTATGTTAGAAAAAACAATGGTGTGATTCAAAACTTAATGTGCTTGTGAAGTTATGAGTCATAGCCCTTTCTATCTTGGTCTCATCCATTTTACATTCACTCTAAATTTCTACAATCTTTACTCAGTTTTTGTTATTGTACTTACTGAATAAATATTCTTTACTTCTGAATAACAATACTAAAATTGCTGTCTAATATATTTTGTGTGTTGAAGCTAGGTAATATTAGTTTAATATTATTAGCTATAAAAGATCAATTTTAATGAAACCATATCATATAGCATAAATAAATGTCATAAATCTAAAACCTTTGATTAAGGAAAATTCTATCAGATTCTTGGAAAACTAGGTACAATGTTGTTTTGCACGAAATGGATTATAATATACATCATCATAGCATGTAAAGTAAGAACATTTACTTTATTCTGTAAAGTAGGTTAGACTGAATTTGAACTTATGCATAATATTCCAAAAATTGATTTCAGGTAAATCTTTTTGCCATGGAGAAACTACGTCATTTTCAAAACTTTTCATGGTGAGTTTACCTTTATTTATGATAAACCCTTCAAACAGAATGCCCTATAGATGAATGAATGTGTCAATCAGGACAAATTTAATATATAAAATATCAATGTCACAATGTTAGTTACCATACTCTTCCGAAACGGCTTGACTGATTTTTACCAAATTTTATATGTGTATTCATTAGGTCTGAGAATCGGCTACTAATTATTTCTTAAGGCAAAACAATGTTTGCCAGGTCAGCTAGTATAGAAGATTTTGGATAAACTTTTGTAGATAGAATATTATTAAGAGAATAAGAGACTAAAATATTAAGATAAAAAATTAAGTGAAAAGCTAAGTTACAATAATTGTGGTTGTTGCTAATATTTCAATTGAGAAAAGCAGTCTAGATACAGGTCTTATGTCCTTCTAGTCTTATATATAACATTTCCATGTCACAATGTTATCTACCATACTCGTCCAAAACAGATTGACCAATTTTTACCAAATTTTATATGCATATTCAGTAGGTCTGAGAATCGGCTACTACCTATTTTTCATACCCCTAAGTGAGGCAAAACAATGTTTGCCGGGTCAGCTAGTAGGTATATAAATCCAAGACAAGAACTATTTATAAACAGGTTTGTTAAAAATGTAGTATTTTCCTTAAGTTATATTCAAATCTTCTGCTCAGACTCAACCTCTTACCTACATATATTAGTTGTTTTGAGACATTCCAAACTGACAGAAAATCCTATTATGGTGATAATTAGTGTTAAAAAACAGTAGTTATGTTGACAACCCTGTTGGTGTAATGGTTACTATGCCAGACTGCCAACCAGAGGGTTAGATTCCCGGCACAGATAACATATTTGTCATGAACTAAATTTGTTAGCTGTATGTCTGGGTAATCTATAAGTAATAATCAAAGAATTAATAATTATGTGCAAAGAGTGGAAGAAGTATATATTGTGTGGTACATTATTGGGATGCTGTGCCATACGCTAAGTTTATTTACGTCCTGTGCTCCAGGAATGTTTCAATATAAAGTATTTATGTATGTATATGTAGTATATCATATGTGTTAACAATCATAATAAGAACTATAAATAGTATTAGTTCAACATGGACCCAGCCATGTGCATATAAAAAAAAGATATCTTAAAAACTCTACTAATAAGGCCTATTTCTATTCCGCAATGCAAAAACGATTGCGGAATGCGGATTATAAGTTTGATGTGTCTGTGTGTGTGTGTTTCTGTCTGTGATATCAAAGCTCCTAAATGGATAAAAACATTTGAATTTTGTGTTTGTCAGGAGTGTTCTTTGCTACTGCTAAAAATGGCAGATTCCATAGTTTTCAGAACTCCCTCAAAATGGGTTTTAATAAATGAAATGGCTTGACTATTACATGCTCCACCATAGACCTCAATATCACTTACCATCAGGGGAATTGCGGTCAAGCGGTTACTTAGAAAAAAAACAAGATAGCCAATATCCTGTTATAATTTTTTTTTAATTATTATTTTGCCCTTGTCCTATTCCAGGTGTAAACCAGACTGGTGTCTCCCGAGCACAAGTAAAGAAACTGATGAACTTCTTAGGCAATGTGCTGACATACAGCCTTTAACTACTGAAAGCAATATAGAAGAACTAATCAAAAGGAGCAAGGCATTCCCCATCCCTTTTCCTATTGAGAGTGTAAGGTGAGATAGAAGATACAAACTAAACTTACTCAAAGTTACTGTTAAGCTAACTTGCTCTTAGGAAAGATCTTCCCAAGAACAAAGGCTTAACTGTTTGTTTGTTTGTCTGTCTGTTGTCTATCCATGTGTCACTAGACTGTATCTCATAAAATATTGATGTTGAAATGATAGATAGAAAATTTTCACATATGATGTTTTTCTGTTGCCGACATACCTAATATGTACACAAAACTAAAAATGGAGAGGGTCTCTCATATAAGCAATCATGTATTTTTTTTTGGCAATGACTCAAACTTGGCCAATTGTTTTATTTAATTCGCCTCTAAACATACTCTTTCAGACTGGACACCCTGAAGGACCGGAGACCAGTAGACCGGCTGCAGAGGAATGTAGCCTCCACATACCCTATTGTCCATGAGAGAGTGTTGCTGTTGATGACACACTTCCTTATTTATAAGAGGTATGGACTTAAAAAGTATTTTCCAAGCAATTACAGAATAATCTCACTAATCCAGCACTATTAAAAACCAGAGAATGCTCGATATTAGAGAAATAATCACACAAACTAGAAATGGTTCAGTATGAGGTAAACCAGCTGTGTGTGAAATGCGTCCTTATAAAAAAAAATATTATTAGTAGCCAGTTTCGTCACAGCGGTGCATAGTGAGAAGTTGCATGTAACTAGGAGATGTATGGAAACAGTAGTACAAGGAAGAAGAGCAAGAGATGGCCTGAAGAAGACAGATGGAGTGTGTAAATGAGGACATGAGGGAGAAAGGACTGAGTGTAGAGATGACAGCTGATAGAAGAGAGTGAAAGATTTGCTGTGCCAATCTAAGTGGAATAAGTCAAGGAAGAAGAGTTCCGTCACAATGCTGCGCAAAGATCTCTCTATTCTCTGGTCATACTGGTCTTACGCTTTCCCAGTCCAATTTTGACAAAAGAAGTCCAGTTCGTTCCGCCATCTGCTGACTTCAGACCCTCTCTGGTGTACGCAGCGTCGTGCGATGGCTCAGGGGTCGTCCGAAATCCGGCAGATGTTCATGATTCCTTATGATGTTCAGCCCAGTTGTACTTTAATGCAGGAGTTTTTTGAGCAGCAATTTGCGTTTTGGAGATGGGCAAAATCTTGTATTTTTTTAGTTTTGTTGCTGTAACTCATGAACAGTTCAGGTTATTGAAAAATAAAGGTAATCATTAAGACCTAGACACTCAAGTCAAATTTGATAGCAATGACTTAAGAATTAGAAAAAACTTGTTCAAAAAATGTAATATAAAATTATTCTAGTGCATTTAAATCTTGTTGGTCTGGTATAAATATTCGTAAAAGATTTTTACATTTGTTATTCTATATCTAACATTGCAGAGAGTTCGGCAGCAGTATAGAGAAGGCGTTCTACAAGGATATGACGGTGGCAGAGCTGATCGACAGACTGCTCACCAAGCGCGCTGTCTCCTTCGTAGGGCCACACGACTTGTACTTACTACTGGGAGGGGAAAGGGGGTATGTATTGACAATTCTTTAAGCGCACTGTCTATTGTTTAGTCAATGTCACTGTCAGAGTGACACTGACATATGGATAACAAAAAAAAACATATGGCAACTACCCTGAAGTTGTCGGTCACTAAGCACCTAACGATGTGTTCCGACATCCTCTTTGAGAGCCAGTTATTCCAGCCTAGGCGTGCTCTATAACTAATGTCGCAGTAGTACGCAGAGGACTGGTGGGCTATACTATTCGTCAATATGTGTGTTCTTTACACAGGATTTAAGATCAAAGTTAAAAGATATATTTTTGAAGTGATTTTTTTTTCACTTTTTTTACTAGTTTACAAGTAGTTCAGACAAAGAACTTAAAAAGAGATTCTTAAAAAATCTCCTTTACAACCATTACGCGCCCTAATGGCCAAATGCCTAGCTGAAAAAATAACTGTGTAAAAATACATTAAAAAAAATTGTGAGATTTTAAGAAAGTGTGAGTCGGGCACACGCATAAAGGGTAGCAAAAAATTCGAAATAACACGTTTATTGTATGGAGAACCCCCCCTTAATATTTAAATTTTATTACATTTTTTAGTATTTTGTTGTTACCGCGGCACGAGAAATACATAACTTGTGGAAGTTTCAGCTTTCTAGCTATCACAGTTTCTGATATACAGCCTGGAGATATACAGACAGACAGCGGAGGCTTAGTAATAGGGTCCCGTTTTTACCTTTTGGGTAGATAGATTATTGGGTAAATTAAAGGTACAACAAATAAAAAAGTATCAACACAAAAATATTTACAACGTGCCACAAACGGCGGCCTTATCACTATCATAAAAAAGTGTATAGCCCTTTTAATTCTGATATATATATTTTCCCAGCCAGAAAGAACAATGGGAGTCAGTGGGCACCGTGAGCCAGCGGGAGCCCCTGGTGCTCTCCAACTGCCTGAGCTACGACGAGATGAAGATATCCTCCATGGTGTTTGTCAGCTCCCATACCGAGTGCATCAACAACGGAGAGAGGTACTGCTAGCTAATGACACCGGCGCCATTTAATTATCCTAATATCACACTAACCATATACATGTAAATAAATATTGGGACACATTTCACACACGGCTGGTTAACCCCATACTGAACCATTTTTAGTTTGTGTTATGGTAGCTAACACAACTGATATACTACATATACATACATACATAGATATCATCATCATCAGCCTGTCTGCGTCCACTGCTGGACATAGGCCTCTTCCAAGGCACGCCACGCGACCCTATCCTGAGCATATCATCTACATACATATATAGATACATATTATATTATTTAACACCCAGACCCACAGCCAACAAATTTAGTTAAGCACAAAGATGTTGGCCGGGCCGGGAATCGAACCCGGAACCTTCTGATTGGCAGTTCGGCATGGTAACCTTTACGCCAACGAGGTCGTCATGTGGTTTATAATTTTGTTTTATCTTGTTATTTTATTCTTAATTTAGTGTATATTCCTGTAGTATTTTTTTATCAATTATATCTTATTAGTATCGTTGTTCTCTGTCATCTGATTAGTTTCAATTTCTTTATATAATTGCGTGTTCTCCTTCTTTGTGTATCGTGCGTGACGTCACAGCCAGCCTCAACGGAAGACCAGCGTCGGTTGCTCTCCAGCAACCAGCATTATGCTGAGTTGAGGCTGTGTTGTGACTAATTAAAGTTATGTGTACTATTTTAAATATTACACATGTCTTGTGTAGTCATATCATATTAATTTGTCATAATAAATAATTTTCTTTCTTTCTTTCTTTAGGTATAACAGCGGGGTGGTGAACGAAATGGATGTCGAGGACAATGCTGTTATTATAGGTAAGATGCTTCTAGATCCTGGGTCGACCCAGACAAAGGTAGCGCCTGTAGTACGGCTAACTAAAGTGATCTGACACAATCATCGAAGCTCAGCAACGGTCGATGTGGACGGTGTTTGGATGGGTGACCATGCACGGCATGAGATTTAGATTTTACAGGTTAGACCTTGGATTAACATATAGGCTACTTTTTATCCAGAATTAACGCAGGCCATACCGCGGTGCGTAGCTAGTATTAGTATAAATTGAAAAAGTTTCTTTGATACCCGTATTGAGAAAATTGTAAAAAATATGAGCTCCGCGATTTTCTGGTGGCCATATTGTACCGATTACTTTCGCCGTTCAAACAAAAACATGTAAATGAGTTCCTCCGTTATAGACATACACACACACACTACCATACACACACACACACACACACACACACAGATCTTCGAACCGTTCCTGCGTGGAGATGTTAATAACAGGCTTAATTGGATTGCAGAACAATTTCAGTTTTGTAAAAAACGATTTTGGCATGTAATGTTCATAATTACTATTACTACTATTAAACTTTAATATACTTTGTCTATGCTATTATTATACAATTGTTCCATTTTTTTCCAGGTGTAATAGGCCCTCGTTTCGAACGCATCTCCCGAATGGAATACGAAGACATCCTAATAACGGAAGCGCAGAACTGCGCCGAGCACGGCTACGGGGAGGAGGTTACCCCCACCACCTGTCTCAACGTGCTGAAAACTACGTACGTTAGGAACAACCAGTCGGCCAAGCACATGTGGAGACAGATGTGGGCGGAATTTTATCAGGTACCTGTGCTACTGCTTCATATTAGCTTAGTGACCAAGCTCTGGTGTCGAGAGTTTTCAAGCCGCCCGTAGGCTTCTGATTTGGCTTAGTAGTACTTCTTGAGAATCTACTTTTTTCTATACTTGTATTATAAGTTAGTGTGGTTATATGTATAATATTTATTCCTTTTGTAACGACTGGAGCAAAGCTGAGGTGAATTAAGTTTGTCGCGCGTGTGTGTGTATGTGTTTGCTTCTGATTTGAAGTAGGTTTTTTTTTGTTGATAGGATCACCCCCAACTAATAAGTTGGGGGTGATTAATTTGCACCTTCATAAATATCAACTTTTGATACCTCTATCTAAGGAATAATCTTTAACTTTTATTTCAGGTTCCAAGTTACACTTACGAAGAATTATCATCCTATGTAAACACAGAAGTTAAAAGCGACGAAAGAAGATATACAGATAGGTAAGTAACCATCGCTACCGATTTAGATATTTGTTAGTTACCGTACTCCTCCGAAACGGCTTGACTGATCTCCGGGTCTGAGAATCGGCTACTATATATTTTTCATACTCCTAAGTGAGGCAAAACAACGTTTGCCGAGTCAGCTAGTGTTAATATTATGTATTTTGTTTATAACGTCCAAAGTTAATCAGAGTCCGCTCTCAATAATCTCAATTCTAATCTACATAGTTCGTTCAATAGTTTGAAGCGATAATAGCTCAGACGGGCGTGCGGTCGCCTCACGTTCATAATATCGTGGGATCTATCCTCGCTAATGAGCTTGAGCTTACGGTGAAGGAAAACATCGTGAGAAAACAACTGCAGGGCATTTTCACGCCTGGCTAGCATTGAATCTGTCACCAAGCGGCTAACAGTGTGATCCGGTAGTCTGCTTAAGAGCCGGTTATTACAGACTAGGCATGATTCACCTTAGGCTGATCGAGTGTCGCTAGCTTCTGTGGTTACGCACCCTGAGGTCAGATGCATAGCTGTAAAAGAGTGGAAAAAAAGTTTGGAAACCTTAGGAGACGGTTCACGCTGCTTACCATTTTGAATACACATTATATTTGTTTGCATTTCTTTGTTCACTCTTCTCAAACTAAACCAAGCTAATTATTCATTCATCAGCCCAATACATTTTATTCATTCATTCATTCATTCTGATAAATAAATTTCATTCATTCATTCACTTTCTTGTTAACAGGTTCGTAGCAGTAGAAAAAATGTCTGCAATATTCGATAACGAAGCTTATTATAAACGGCTATGTATAATAGCTGAGAGCGTTTTGCTGGAGGCTCAACGCCGCGCGCAACATCAGGCGAGAGACGCCTTCCTTAACGTTATAGGGGCGGGTGAGTAGAGCAGAATAGCATAGAATTTCCAAACCTTTATTGTGAGGACAGCAAATCTTTGGAACTCTCTACCTGAGTCTCTGTTTCCTGAGAGGTATCATCTGAGGGTCTTCAAAAGTAGAGTTAATAGGTATCTTCTAGGTAAGCGTGTCACATCGTAGATTCCAGCGCAGCTTAACATCAGGCAAGCTGTAGTCAAATCTATCAAGGATAAAAAACTATAACCTCACTATCTTCAATGCGAGAGTGAATCGGTTTCTTCTAGGCAAGCGCGCTCCACCTTTGATCGCAACATCACTTCGCAACACACGATGAAGCGATAGCCTATCCATCTAAAAAACAAAATTAAGTATTATTATTATCATCATGGATTAAAAATAAAGTAACTAACAATCTACTCAAACTAACGAGAACAGACCTACGTTTGATGGTTGGTATCATCACCGGCCACTGCGATCTAAACTATCACCAGCACAAAATTGGAAATACAGATAGCCCCCTCTGCCGGGGATGTATGAGGGCGGACGAGACTGTGGAGCATGTGCTGTTGCACTGTGAATCCACAAACCAAACAAGAGAGAAAACCGGACTAGCAAGGGAATCTCAACAAAACACAACGCTACACTTGGACGCCCTCTGCTATAAAAAAAGTACCACGACATCTGACGCAATGACAGTGGAACAGGTATGCCAGCGACCCAAGACCGTGCTCCGCTACTTTAAGGAGCTCGGATGGCTTGGGTAGGCTGGTAGGGGGAAATGCACAATACGCCTCCTGCGGGTTGTCAGTGCAGGTCTGATCGCCCCCATCATAGAATAAGAACATTATCATCATGTTTGTGTTGTATTCCAGGTCTGGGCGTATGGAAAGCGTCGCCCCACCAGAACGACGTATACGTCCTGACGTTTATCGAGCGCACGCGCGCGTTGCTCAGACGCGACGCGCTCTCACACGTCACCGACGTCAACTTCTCTTACATTAGCGTCACGGACGGGATCAAAGGTGAATTTTGACCTTTTTTGTTCCTTAAGCATAAGCAGCCCACTAGACGTTGTCACTGCTGGGACTCGGGGCCTTCTCTCACGAGGAGAGAAATACAGGCCATAATCCACCAAGCTGGCCAAGTGCGGGTTGGCGGATGGCACACGTCTTTGGATTTTGTGGTCCTCAAACATGCCGGTTTCCTCACAATATTTTCCTTCACTGTAAAGCGAATGTAAATTCACACATAACTTGAAAAACAAGTCATTGGCGTGGGGATCGAACCAGGGGCCGTCTGGTTGAAAAGCAGACGTTATTCCCACCGAGCTGCACTCGCTTTTTTTGCTTCCAGTGTTCCTTACCATACATTTATTCATAATTGGAATAAGTTGCCTGAAGAAGTGGTCAGTGCTACATCAGTGAATAGCTTGAAAAACCGGCATGATAGCTGGTTGCCAAAAAACCTTGTGCTAACCTGTGATCAGTGTACCAGTGGACTTTAAACATTGACATTGAACAGTGGACATTATGTGAACTGATAAAAATTAAATTTCAACTCAGAGTGATAAAGGCACAGCATGCAATGCCGCTCGCCTATAAATAAAAAAAATAAATAAAAAGAGAACAGGAACACTGCACTGTCCATCTGTCTGTCACGTTTGTTTTTTAAACTATGTATGTCGACAGCTATTTTCTTTTGAAGTAGCTAGCGGCGCGCTGTTGTGTTAAATATAAGAATACGGATTAATCTGTGTTAATCCGGTCTTTCAATTTTTAACACTAACAACAGATTTTTTCCTCTTTTGAACTTGAAGCACAGTCTTTTGACAGGTATAAAATAATTTTTGATATAATCATAATGATTTGTTTATATTTTCAGCCTTCTTCACAAATTCATCTGACAGCAACAGTGAAAACGCTGAAATGAGGATATTTTTGGAGAGTAAACGACATCCTAAAGGTAATTTTCGTAATATTCAAAAATCAAAACCAACTAATACTAAAGAAATTAATCAAATACATATGACCACATATCTCCTTTAGCCCTAGTTAAAATTTTTTTTTTTTTCTAATGCACAAAATTACGTTATGGTTTCCGTTTTGATAAAGTTCTATCCATAGACAAACAATATAAGGCAATCTCATTGGTTCTCCTTAACATTTTAACCTATGTGATGAGTTGTTTACGTATTGACAGTAAAACTAAACGAAACATATATGTAGTTATGTGCATTAGGGAATACTTGTACTTGGGCTTCTTATGATAAGAGATATTTATTTATTATTTTACCACAAATAGACAGAACACACCATGACAGTACAAAACCAATGCGATGTTCCTGCTCAATGCTGATTTCATATTCAATAGATTTATTTACTTATTTAAATTAATTAAATTGTAATATGAATACATAGAGTAATTAGTCTGTAATAAGAAACTGAAATATACTAGGTTTTATAGGCAAAAAAAATCTTCTTTAATGCTATCTCGATGGTAAGCTTAAATTGCGTCTACGATGAAGCAATGTTAGTTATCCCTGTCATTCATAATGCGGACGAGAACATCTCGTTCGTTTAATTACTTTGAAAAAAAAAACGAAAATGTTTTGTATATTTTGTACGCATCCTCATGTACGTTGACATATAACGTGTCATAGTTACAAACACTAAAAAATAAAAACATATTTTTCTTACCCAACGTAATCTTAAAATCTTACTTCAGTAATTTACCGTTACTTTGGCTAATGAATATTCATTTATTCAACTAAATAGCTACAACAGTTTTTACACCAAAGCGCTAACTATTTTAGACTTAAAAACTAACCTCCTGAATGCACACACAATGCAAGTGACGGCACTACAGAAGACATCGAATATAAGTTTTCTTTTGACTTTAAAACATTTGAGGACGAAACAAAAGAGTAATGAGTAAGTTTGTATGTTCCAGGTGGAATAAACGTCCAAATACAGAAGCGCGAGCCGTCGGCAAAGCTGACGGGCGAGCACGAGGGCAAGCTACTAGTCATGACCTACCCGTGGGACGGAAACGCTCACCCCGGGAACGAGTTCTGGTAAACATTACCATTTTTTTTTTTCTTAACCTATACTGTCCCGCTGCTGGGCAAAGGTCAAACATTAACATAATCGCTCGTATGTTGAGTGACATTAGCCCATGTTATATCTGTTAAAAAAAGTCCAAGTTCCAAGTTTTAGTTTTACCCACACCGGCTCCCGGTATGTCAACAGTTGCGGCGAAAATGTGTTTATACCGGGAGCCGGTGTTTCAACATACAAGTGGATAAATAAAAATAGCCTTTTATTTCCCAGAATTAAATTACATGTCAGTTGCTAATTTAAAAAGTAATATATAAATTTTGACATATAATTTTCCACTCTCACTTCACTCGGGTCATTCAATCTTAGACTGTCATCATATCACTATGCAACTGTAGCGCGTTGCGGAATTAGGTGGCAGCTAGGCTGCACGCTCTATTTGCAGCGCTGTCTAAGCTTCATCGGTAATTTTTTATGGCAAAATCCCGCGCCACGTTTTATTGTATGTGAATCTGCAATCCTATCTAGTATTCTTATCTCTGGCACAAGAAATCCACTATATGTTCCTATACCGCTGGGACTCGGGGTCTTCTCTCGTCTTGAGACTTGAATCCACCAGGCTGGCTAAGTGTGGGCTGGCGGATGAAACACGCCTTCGGATTTTGCCGAGCTACAGGCGCTATATATTTGTTTATTATATTGTATAACCGTTTCTTCCATCCCTCAGGCTAGGCAGCCTCACGGGTTCAGGCGACCCGGCGGCCGCGTGTTCGACACAAGTGGCCGAGTTACACAACGCACACATCAACAACCACGTATCTGCTCGCAACGCGCAGGTGGTCACCACAACCAACGGCCTCGGGTTGCAACCGCTAGCTCAATACTGCGCTAGTGTCACGAAATAAAATATTTATGGTGGTTACTAATAAAACGCTGTGAGAAAGGTGGCTTTGACAGTATTCCGTTACATAAATAGGAAGAGTGACTAGCTGTGATTAATATTTGTGTAAATAATGGATCTAGTACTAATGCTAATTTATCATTTGTAAAATAAATTGAGTACTACAGCATCATAATAATATATATCACGATTAATAAAGTGGCTGAGTTACTCAACGCACTCATCAACAACCATGTATCTGGTCGCAACACGCAGGTGGTCGCCACAATCAACGGCCTCGGCTACTGTCACGGAATAAAATATTTATGGTGGTTACTAATAAAACACTGAGAAAAGGGGCTTTGACATCTAGTGATATATATTTTTGTAAGCACTGGATCGAGTACTAATGCTAATTTTTCATTTATACATTAAAATTTGTACTTCAGCTTCATAATAATATTATATATCACGCTGAATAAAGCGGCTGAGTTACACAATGCACACACCAGCAACCATGTATATGCTCGCAACGCGTAGGTGGTTGCCACAACCAACGGCCGCGGGTTGCAACCGCTAGCTCAATACTGCGCTACTGTCACGGAATAAAATATTTATGGTGGCTACTAATAATACGCTGTGAGAAAGGTGGCTTTGACAGCTGACTAAAATAGTGAAAAATGATTGATGGCTAGTGATTAATATTTTTTTAACAATGGATTTATCAAAACGCTCACATTAAATACATATACAAGGGTTTACAATTTCAGCATATGTATGTCAAAGCAATCATTAGTTCACATACCTATTATATTCGCTTAAGTAGATAAATTATTGTATACCGTTATATATCCGTGATATATATAGTTTTAGCACATATGAATTATCTATATTTAGATTATTGGTTTACATATATAATGGCTATATTTTTTATTTTATTTTAATTTTTCTTGGATAAAACAAATGTACACACTACATGTGGAAAATGGGGAAATAAGACCCAAAAATAAATGAAATGACAAGCATACTCTAAAGATTAATTATTAGTTTGGCTATTTTATATGTATTTACATACAATTGACATGAAATTGCATTTAAACTACCTACCTTTATTGGTATTATTATATATTTTGTAATTGATAAATGCTATTTTTTTTCTTTTTATTTAAAACGCAATAGTTTTGAAACATTACTATTTAATTTTTCATATTCAAATTTTTATTGTTCTGTAAACTTAAGGCTAAATATAAACACCATTACTAGACTAAAGGCAAAAATGAAAAAAATATTACTAGGGGTAGGTTGGTGTGCTGCTGAACCTTCCCTTCTTAGAACTAATTCAAACAGTATTTTTATAATGATGCCTACTTATGTAATAGCAGTACTGCATTAGAAATGTCTGTTATAGTAGTAATTATATAACAATTTTAGAATTATTCTAATTTATAAATAAGTCTGTTATTTGTAGATAAGTAGATATTATGTATTTTATTTTGATGTTCTATGTATGTATGACTAAGACAATATTTGACTGGAATCGTTGTGCCTATTTGATTTGATATTTATGGAATAAAAATATTTACTACAAGTGAAGTGTTTGTATTAACTAAATCACATATAATAAAATTGACCTATTTGTAAACCTACACTGATTGTAGGTTTAATATGTTTTTATTCTGTAGTTAATTGATAAATTATAACACTTTTAGTTTTCCTAGAACTATATAGATAATTATATCCTATCAATCCGTTCTTCCTGTAAACAGTTTATTCTTATTAATCTTGCATCATTATTGAGCTCTAGTAATATACAAGTTTCATCTGTAATCGAAATAATATCTTTATCGTTATCATTAGGTATTATCAGCTCAGCTGATAACTAGTTCTTTGAATTTGCACAGTTGGTAATGCCAATCAATTTTATTTATTTAATTCATAGTTTCCTTATTTGTACTAGTTAAAATATTCAGATTATACATAGTATGATTATAATATTTATTTTCAAAATTGCCGCCTATCGGCCATCTGCAATGTTACCAGTATTGGGAAGACCAAATAGAACAGTTTATCTTATGACTTCATTTTACTTGGTTTTGAGGAGTTCTTTGAGTTCCTCAAGCGGTGATAAATATTATGTATATACAGAATAAGAATATGTAAGAATAAGAATATATTTATTGTTCAACTGTGTTAGGTACAAGATCTTAAGTATAAATATACAGGTAAATAGTATCAACAGTCGTGTCCATTGCGAACATACAATAATAATGTATTGTTAGGTTTTACAAAAATATTTTAGTTACCTACCTTATCTGATACCTTCAAGCATGAAGAAAAAAATACGGTACACGTTTAATTTGTTTTTAATAGATGTTTCGATTAAAATACATTATATTATTGTGTAAATTGTGTGTTCCTTTTTCTGTTATGCGTGATATTTTTAATAGACTGGCAGCATCAACTGAATCATAAAGTTACGAAAACTTGAAAATAAAAGTACCTAGTGCCTACATATGAGGAAAAATCTGTTATAAATATGTAAAAGAAAGGCCTGAGTAGTAGAGATATAACGCCTTTTCTATGCACTGTGCATTCATTTTGTGAATACATAGTACAGCACCTTTCACGGTGAGAACGAAACTTGTGAAATTGTTGAGGATTGAAGTGCGGGAATTTAAAATTTATAAAGTTAATTTTCCAGAGTTAAATGTTGAACTACAAGTAATTAACGGTATAGGTTTATTTATTGAGAAGAAGAAGCATTAAAAATCCATTGACTAAGTAAATAAAGCTGACATACATTCAACAAAAATGGATAAGTTGAAAAGTCTGCAGAATCCTGCATGGTAAGAAATACTAACCGTGTTTTAAATATTGCTTTGATTTTTTTAACTTTAATAAGTCTATTAATTTATGACAACTATAATAATTATAATAATCGATTGCACAACTTGAAATAAGTATTCACCCTTTTACTAAGTAAGTACCTATATTAAAACATTGTGAAAGATATTGAAATTTGTGACCTCATATTTGTAGATTTTATTATTCTGAGATAAATACAAAACAATGATTAAGCCTTAATACCTAGATTTGTGATTAAGTGAATTATTTACAACTAACAAACAAATTGTAACAAATGAAACATAACAAAAGTAGGTATTGATAGTAAAATAATAAACCTGAGAAATAGTTACCAATAGAAATAGTTACAAATACTTTTGTTATGTTTAATTTGCTACAATTTGTTCTAAAAATGTTTGTTATAATTGTAAATAATTAACTTCATCACAAATCTAGGTATTAAGGTGTAATCATTGTTTTGCATTTACCTCAGAATCATAAAATCTACAAATATGAGGTTTATTTATTTAACATTGAGTGAGGCAGTAGCTTATTGGCATTATTATTAGCACAAGTACTATATTATAGTAGAATAGAGTTTCTATGACTTGTGTCAATAAAGAGTATATGGAGAGACGATGGTCTGCCTCCATTTAGCAAAGGGATATCCCCCCGGACAGATGTTGTGTCCGGAGATGGCCGTCCAACGGTCATGCATTGTAGCTTGAACCCGTCGTACGCGCGCTGTAAATACCATTTGCGCGATTCAGGACAAGCACTCTGATTGGTAGCGGGCGATGAAGTGCGACAGAGACGCCACAAGTATATAATATAACTCTATTCTCTTTCTCGACTCTCTAGGTGTAAACCTGACTGGTCATTACCAGCTCTGAGTAAAGAAGCCCGAGAGCTGCTACATCAATGTGCCGAGATGCACCCGCCTGATATAAAAGTGGATGTTGAAGAAATCATGCAGAAGAGTGAAGATTTCCCTATTGAATTTCCTATTGATAGTGTGAGGTAAGAATTAAATACTTCTGTACATTCTTATGTATAAGCACAAAAACAATTCTTTGTAGGCTTTACTTATGGTATTATGGTGCCAATGTCACACTTTACTGCCTGATACCAATCAGAATGCTCGGTTCTGAATGGCACAAGCAGTATTAACAACGCGCATTTGATGGGTCCTAGCAACAATGCATGACTGTTAGGTGACCTTCTTTGGTGTCCTAATGTTTATTTATTATTTATAGTATGTTATTGAGTAATCATAAATTGATAAAAATCATTAACTAAAACCTTAACTCAGTTGAAACATAAAGTGGATGACTGAGCAGTAAATATGTTTAACCAGGTTAACCAGATTTGTGGGCGGGGTGGTGGGTTAATGTGAGGTGTGCAACCTCACCTTACTGGTGAGGAGGCCATCGTGAGGTTTTAGTCAGTAGTGATGCCCTTCTGGCATCAAACCCACATACACCACCCACCACCCCGGGTGTGGTGGGCATGCATAAATGCATTTCCTCGCATAAAAAAAAAGTTAATCGGATTTCTCATTAATTGATTTATAATATCTTAAATATTAAAGTTAATAAACTGTGCCCCATGGTGTTAATCGTAAGCTGATTTAAAAGCAGACTTGTTATACCACCAAGCCACATTCGCTTTTTTTCACATTTGGGCATGACCTGCCCGTGGCGTTACTTTTAGTTAATTATCCAGTGTCCGGGGACTCTAAGCTACCTCTGTAGTAATATTTATTTCCCTTCAAATCAGCCATCAGTGTGACAGAGTAATCACTATCTATCTGTTAATCAGTGCACTAGTAAACTTTAGACATTGAACCGTGGCTATCATGTGAACTGTTAAAAAAAATATTTCAACTCAGTATGATATCGGCACATCAGCATCAGCTGCTTGCCTATAAATCAAATAAATAAATAATATCACTCAGAAATTTACTGAATACATTTATGACGGATTATTAATTTTCCAGGTTGAAAACTCTAATAAAAAAGTTCCCAGCAGATGTATTAAAGAGAAATATTACATCCACCTATCCCGTGGTGCATGAGAGGGTGCTGCGACTTATGGCCGAGTTCTTGGTTTATAAAAGGTAATCTGTAAGCATTAAGAGCATGGCAGAGTTGAATGCTCTAACTTCGGTGATATTTGTCACTGGATTTTGTTCATCTTGTCTTATATATAAAATTTCCGTGTCACAGTGTTTGTTACCGTACTCCTCCAAAACGGCTTGACCGATTTTTTCCAAATTTTATATGCGTATTCAGTAGGTCTGAGAATCGGCTACTGTATATTTAGAATATTTTTTTTTTTATTAAGGCAAAACAACGTTTGCCAGGTAAGCTAGTTTTATTGTAAATTTTAAATGGTGACTCATACATTTACAGCAATGAATGCTGTTCCTGTTTTTTGAAGCGATAACAGCTCAGTTAGGCGAGTGGCTGCCTCACGTCCCGAAGGTTTTGGATTCGATCCCCGCCAATGAGCTCGAGCTTTGGGTGAAGGATAACATCAAGAGGAAACCATAGAATGGTGGTTGGAAATAGAAGACAAAATTAAATATTTAGTGTACTTCTGCTGTGATAACACAAAATTTTTAATTTTGTCCTCTATTTACAATGGATTTCCGCAAAGTAACGCCTGAGTCAATAAGTTATTTAATGGTGGTTGGGTATTTTCTAGAGCTCGCCTGGCTAGTAACCACACCCTCAAATTGAAAATCTGTCGTCAAGCACCTAACAGTGTATTCTGGTAGCATTCATGAGAGCTAGTTATTTCAGCCTAGTCATGCTGCACCTTAGGCTAGAGCGTTAACTTATGTAGTTAGACACCCAGCTGGTCGAATGCCTAGCTGTCGAGAAATTAAAACAAAAATATACATAAGAATTGTAAGAATGGTAGGTAATTAATGTTATAAATAACCTACATAGGCCAGTGTTTAAATAAGATCCGCCTGGGTGTGAAAAAGTAACAAATGTTATTTAGAGATAAATTAACGATAATTATAAAGTATAGTTCGGCCCCTGGTTCGATCCCGGCCCTACACCAATGACTTGTTTTTCAAGTTATGTGTGGATTTACACTCGCTTTACGGTGAAGGAAAACATCGTGAGGAAACCGGCATGTTTGAGGACCACAATATCGGAAGACGTGTGTCATCCGCCAACCCGCACTTGGCCAGCGTGGTGGATTATGGCCTATATCTCTCTCCTCGTGAGAGAAGGCCCCGAGTCCCAGCAGTGGGAACGTATAGTGCGCTGCTTATATACTGCTATATATAGTGTAGTTAATTTATGTCAATAAAACTAATTCTTAAAACTAATCAAATGACCCGCCCCTGCTCGCTCCTGGTGTAAAGATGCCCATCACGCTCGTGCAATTCACGCTGCATTACCGCGCTGAATGAGGGCTGCCGTTTTTGTGCTCGCCATTTGGCGCCACTGGCGAGTGAGGTCCGATTTGAAGAGCTGATAAAGTTTGTTACCTATTATGTGTGGCGTCAAAACAAAGTTTACTTACAATTTTTGACGACCTCGTTGGCGTAAAGGTTACCATGCCGGTCTGCTAATCAGAAGGTTCCGGGTTCGATTCCCGGCCCGGTCAACATCTTTGTGCTTAACTAAATTTGTTGGCTGTGGGTCTGGGTGTTGAATATGTATTTATATATAATAGTCGATTTTATTGGAACTATGAAAGTGATGAAAGAAAGGAAATTATTATTCATTGACCTGTACCTCGTATTAGCCATAATAAGGATTTTTTTAACTAAATATTTTCTAAAGCCTCAGAATTAAACTTAATTGAAATAAATAAAACCGCGGAGCCCACCCATTAAAGTGACGAGTGACATTTCGGAGACCTCACGCTACACTAGCGCCTCTAGCGGCGATTTCACACGCTTTAGCCCTGATTGCTATGGCCAATCTTTGAACCGAAAATTAATAACTTCCATCAGGCCTGTGTCACTCCGCGTGTAGGTGTTAAAAACATACCTACGGGCGGCGGCCACTGCGCAAAGGGCCAATCTATGTGGCTCTTTCAATACCACAGAATAATAACTAGTACTACGTATAACCATGTACAACGTATTATGAACCGTAGCATAGTGAATTAAGGCCCATATTCCTTTGAAAAGAAATTGGTAGGTAACGAAATGATTACGAGCTCGACTGGACCGCGAGCTAAATTAAATCATATTGTTTATCAGATTGAGTTCATATTTCTTTGAAAACCATTGCGAAGTGAAGCTTCTGTACTAAGTACAAGTTATTATTCTGTGCTTCCATGTAACATGTGCAGGGAATACGGCAGCAGTATAGAGCGAGACCTGTATAAAGCTATGACGGTGCCAGAGCTGATAGATCGGATGCTTAAGAAACGTGCCATGACGTTCATGAGTCGATTCGACAAATATATGCTTATCACTAGAGAGAGAGGGTGAGTTGATGAAGTATTTTTATATTACCATCTAAAAGAGCTTAGCTCTGGTGTCAGAGATTTCAGATTACTGGCCGAGTGAGCGTCTTAGCATCTACTGTCTTGTTTTGCTTCTGTCTCTCTGTATATACTTCATTGTACGTACTGCCAAGATGTGGAACTCCTTGCCAAATGCCTTGTTTCCCGAAAACTATAATCTTGTGGTTTTCAAGGCACGCGTGAACCGGTTTCTTCTGGGTAAGCGCGTTCCACCTTAGATCACAATACCGCTTATCAGGTAAATTCTGATCAAGCGCAACCCATCATAGTATAAAAAAATCCTAATATATATAAATCTCGTGTCACAATGTTTGTCCTCAATGGACTCCTAAACAACTTAACCGATTATAATAAAATTCGCACACCATGTGCAGTTCGATCCAACTTGAGAGATAGGATAGTTTAAATCTCAAATTATAGTCGCAATTTTAATTTATTGCTAATTATTGTCTGTTATTATTTGTCTGTCACAATTATCTGTTAACTCCAAATGATTCTAACAGATGTCGATACCTTTCGACTGGGTTGAGTAAGTAATCAATAGATGGCGCTGTACCCCTAAGTGAGGCAAAACAACGTTTGCCGGGTCAGCTAGTATATTATATGTATTACTCTTATTTTCCATAGTTACAGAATAAGTAATATGTAATAAGTCAGACCTCTGACCGCCACTGAGAATGGTATTTTTGCATCAGTTGACACTAAGAATGCTGGTCATTGTTATTGTCAGTTGCATCAATTGCAAATTACCTTTTTCAAACTTGGCTAGCTGGTCAAATGCCTCTGTACGGAGTAAAAAATATGAAAGCTAACTAAAAAAAATCTCATTAAATTCCAGTAATAACGGTTGGGAAGAAATCGGTACATCGAAGCAGAAGCCGCCCCTGACTCTCAGTAACTGCCTCAGCTATGATGAGTTGAAACTATCAGCCATGGTGTATGTCAGTTCTCACACAGCCTGCATCAACGACGGTGCCAGGAAGAACAAGGGGGTGGAGAATGCAGAGGGGATCGAGGAACAGGCTGTTATAATTGGTTAGTCTATACCAATATTATAAAGAGGAAGTTTGATTGTTTGTTTGACGCGAATAGGCTTCGAAACTACTGGAGTCTGGACTGATTTGAAAAATTCTTTCACCGTTGGGAAGCTTCATTATCCCCGAGTAACATAGGCTATATTTTGTTTCTCTTTACAAATTGGATTATTTTATAGCCCGTACGAAGCCGGGACAGGCAGTAAATTATATACACGACAGGGCCTTTTTTTTAATTTGAAGTAGGTTCCTTCTAGGTGAGCGTGCTCCTCGTAGGTCGCAGCGTTGCTTAACATCAGTTGAGTTGTGTTCAAGCGTAAGCCTTTGCATAAAAAAGACAAAGTAAAAGAAAACAGAGACTAACGAGTAGACTGACAGACGTGACATTGACATTTGATGTTTTCTAAATGTTTATTGTGTTCTGTTAAATGTTCTGTGTCTGAAATAAATGTATTCTTTCTTTCTTTCTATTTTATACTTGCCTTAACAGGTGTGATCGGCCCCAGGTTCCAGCGGGAAGCGCGCATGGACAACGAAGATATTGTTATTACTGAGAAGCAGAACACCACAGACAATGGCTTCGGAAACGCGGACCCTTTGAACAATGCAAGGGCAAGTTGGAGAAAACTGTGGGCAGACTTCTATGAGGTCAGTTAATAGGTAAAATAATTAGCAAAAGTAAAATTGAAAGTGTCTCAAATAAAATGTATCTGGTAGACATTGTGGACTGTTTCGATAAAAAAATCTCAAAAATCCTTAGTAGACATAATATCGCATTCGATTGTTTGACTTTGTCTATCTTAAAGTAAAAATCACTGTGAGCGATAAGGTCACCGTTTGTGGCATGTTGTAAAAATTATGTGTTGTTACTTTTTATTTTCACCAATAATCATAATCTGCCCAATAAAGAGTACCTATCTATCTTTCTATTTAAAGCTACTAATAATAGTTATTATTAATTTTAGCGAAAACCTTACACCTATGACCTGACAACTTCCAAACTTTCACATCAACCGAGTTCGAATAAAAAGCTGAAGAAGGATGAGAAACTTTACACGGATAGTTTCGTTGCGGTCGGGAAAGATGGCGCTGTTTTTGACAACTGCACTTATCATAAACGGTTGAATATTATAAGTGATTGTAGCTTATTGGAGGCTGAGGCGAGGGGAGTGGAAACGGGGAAGAATGTGTTTCTTAATGTTATTGGTTGTGGTAAGTTCGTTTTGCTTATTTAGATTCAAAGCGTCTCAAATAGTTATAAGGTTGTTGTAATTTGTTTTAGCGCCATCTATTGACAAACATAGTTCAACATTAATTTAACGGGATAAGTTTTACTTTGTTTTAAAGAGTGAAAATAAAGCATATGTTAGGTTAATAAGTTATGTCTTAGATGTAATTATATGACTGGCACTTTTTTAAAGTATTTATGTTTTGCTTAAGTTTATATCATACGAGTTTAATTGCTAGAGCTAATTATTGCGACTAAGCAGTTATTTTATATAGCCTCTATAGCTTTGATAGATTGTGACTGTCAAATAATAACGGATAATAATTAGCAATAAATTAAAATTGCGACTATAATTTGAGATATAAACTATCCTATCTCTCAAGTTGGATCGAACTGCACATGGTGTGCGAATTTTATTATAATCGGTTAAGTGGTTTAGGAGTCCATTGTGGACAAACATTGTGAATCGAGTATTTATATATATTAAGATAAGTAGGTATAGATTTGCAATATTTTTATTTTATTTCGTCCGCAGGTCTAGGTGTATGGAAGATATCTCCGCATCAAAACGACGTATACGTGTTATCTTTCATCGAGCGTGTCCGTGCGTTGTTGAAGTGTGACGTCATCGCCCACGTCACTGATGTCAACTTCGCGTATATCAAGGCTTCGAAAAGCTTGAAATGTAAGTTACTTTCATAATTTAACGTAGTGGTATAAGCATTTTTTCGGACGCTAGGGGACACATACTATCCTGTATTTCTTCTTTTTTCATGTTCGTTTTATGTAATTTAAAATAATGTATATGTATGTGTCTTCTGTGTCTGAAATAAATGTGTTCTTTCTTTCTTTTATTTTCTAGTGCTCGCCTGGTTAGCTCCTATTTTTTTAAGGAAATGTGCCAGGTATTTACTATTTATACTATACTATTTTACTTAATAAAACTTTATTCTAACCTACTAAGTTAATAAATAGTATTAGTTTAACATACATTACTAATTACGTAACGTCTCTAAGAATGTGCTCATTACCACATTTCTCAGCTTATAGTATGGTTGTTAACACAACTGATATACTACATATACATACATAAGTACTTTATATCGATGCATATTTAACACCCAGACCGATAGTCAACAAATTTAGTTCATCACAAAGATGATGGCAGTGCCGGAAATCGAATCTGGAACCCTCTGGTTGGCAGTCCGGGCAACGAGGTCGGGTTTTAGAGCTTATATTAATGGGAGCGTTATAAAATTATCTATATTTTCCATATTTGACGTGATTTTAGTTGCTATGTCTATAGTTCAGATCTAATATCTAATGAATAGAAGAGACAGAGCTACTTTAGTTTAGTGGCGTGTACGCCAGAATCGCCAGTAATGACGATATTTTGTATTTCTTCAGCCTACTTCGGCACTAACGAAGACGGAGTATTGGAGGCGTTTATTCCAAGCAAAGGACATCCAAAAGGTAAGCGATGTCTCAAGTGCAATGGTAACAGCGAACTAGAATAAACGGAAGAGTAACTCCACACAGTTGCCGCTTAGAATTCGAATCCGTCTACGCACACAATTATACTGCTATCCCAACGAAACGCACACACTCGAAGTTCGCACGCGATTGGTCGCATCAAGGTCACGCCACCGATACTAGCCGCGCGGGTTTGCTGCAGTTTGCCCCGCCCACCGCGGTATTTTACGCGTGGACGGTGGAACCATTTTATCGGCCAAGTAACTACTATTTATTCTAGTTCGCTGAATGATAAACAAGAATAAATAAATAAACAAACTAAAATAATGACAACCTACTCTAATGGCGGCTATCGCATGGCGTGCCACGCCATACCCCGCCATGACCCGCCATGCCACGCCATGCCCCACCATGGAGGTTCGTTCGTGAGCCGCAGTGCGCTCTGGACTTTGACGGCGCTTTGCTTGCTAACTAAGTTCTCAAACAAGATGTACTCTTACCCGGAAACGTAGATACACAAGTAAGAGAATTCCTTAGTTTTTGCGTCAGGGGGTAAAAACTGGTACTATGCGTGCCAAATAAGAATAGGATCGCGCTTGCTTCAACTTCACAGGATAACTGTCAAAATAGTATTACCAGCAAAGAAAGCGCACAAAAGATTTTTTTTTTCGGTTCTTAGATATAAATTTAACATTTATTTTCTTCTTGCATAAATAAAATGAGATCGCGTTAACACTTACGTATGTAGTAAATAAGTTTTTAAAACAAAAAAAATAATAATAATAAAAGTCAAATAAAATTATATAAAATTACGTCCAATATAAATGTCACACACTAAAAACTAAAACTAATACTAATCAAATAACCTGCCCCTGATCGCCCCCGGTGCAAACGGTGTAAAGCAAAAGTTTAACTATCGTATTCATATAAAATAACTATTCTTTAATTTTATTACTGGATAATTTGATGAATTATGCGTGATTATATGAATTAATTAAGCGAAATTGAAATAAGCTATTCATAAGAACCGAAATAATATACGAGGGTGAATCAAAAAATTCTTGGAATCAATATTAAAAAATGCAAAGATTTAAATAATAATATTTTATATATTGGAGGGAGATGCCTCCAATGCAATGCATTTAGATACGCGTTTCTTACTTCCTTATTCCTTGTGAAAAAAAAATATTTTCTTGACTCTCGAAAAAGTCCTCTACGGCAGCTATAACCGCGTCAATATCGTGAAATTTTGTTCCACGAATTTCCTCTTTTAACTTTGGAAATAAGTGAAAATCACTTGGGGCTAAGTCCGGAGAATATGGTGGGTGGTCAAGGAGATTGAAGCCAGCACAGCGGATTGCGTTGAGCGCAACTTCCGATCGATGAGCAGGAGCGTTATCTTGAAGGAACAACACGCCCAACGACAGTTTTCCACGACGTTTTTCTTTAATCGCTTCACGCACTTTCGGGATTAAATTTGCATAATAGGGTCCAGTAATCGTCTGGCCTTTTGGCATGTAATCAATAAAAAGGATTCCTTCACTATCCCAGAACACAGAGGCCGTAACTTTGCCAGCGGTAGGAGCAACTCGAAATTTCTTAATGGATGGAGAGGATGGTCGTTTCCAAGACATGCTTTGTCTTTTAGTTTCAGGATCAAAATGGTGGACCCACGTTTCATCCATGGTGACAAGACGACGGCAAAAATTATCCGAATCACGCTGGAACATTTCGAGATTACGCTTGGAAATTTCCAAACGTCACTTTTTGTTTTCGTCGGTTAACATTCGTGGCACCCATCTTGCAGACACTTTTTTGAACCCCAGTGAATCAATTAAAATGGATTGAACGCTACCAAAAGATATCTTTAGGATCTCAGCTATATGTTTTATAGTCATTCTTCTGTCTTCCAAAACTAGATTCTCAACCTTTTTGACATTTTCTTCTGTAACGGAGGTTGAAGGCCGCCCAGAACGCGGGTCATCTTTACAGCTTGATCTACCTCTTTTAAATTCAGCCACCCAGTACGCAACCGTAGAATAGGGTACAGCATCACCCCCTAATGTCTGCTGAAAGTCCAAAAAAATTTCCTTCGTAGACATTTTTTTCATACTGAGATATTTTATCACCGCACGTAACTCACTTATATCCATAATTTTAACTTTTTAGCAACTCGTTGCACAAAAAAAAATATTACATGCGAACGAACTGACGAAAACAAGTGACAGTCTGCATAAATATAGTGTGATAGACACTCTTTAATTTTAATATCGAACTTGATCCAAAAAAGTTTCATATATATGCACTTCTAAGAACTTTTTGATTCACCCTCGTATGTACATATGTATATTTTTATAAATATGCTTTTTCTGTCAAGTTCTGCTCATTTATAACTAATTTGCCGTAAAATGTATAAGAAATAGCAAAACAGCATACATTAAACATACATGTTTAAAATCTAACTGAATATAATTTGTTATTTTTTTTTTTGCACACCATACACTTTGGTAATGATAACGTTTGCGCGTATTATTGGGCAAGATGGCGGTTTGACAATCCTATTCTTAGTTGGCTCGCATGGTATATTTATATTGTTTGCAGGAGGTGTACGTATATACCTAGAAGACCGCGAGCCGTCGTCCAAGTTATCAGACAGAGACGAGGGCAAGCTTCTAGTGATGCAGTATCCTTGGGACGGGAATGCGCACCCTGGAAACGAGTTCTGGTATTTTCTTTTTTTTAACAACTATCGTAGAATTAACCGTTTATTTTCTTTTTGACTGATCTAGTTTGACAGTTATAGTGTTGTGACTAAGTGATAGTGGACAACCCTTCATGCGCGAGTCCGATTTGCACATGGCCAATTTTATTTCAGTTTTATTAGCTTTGATTCAGAATTAAGAGCTCCAAAACACGAGTCATCGATTCACTGTCGAAGTTCCGAGGATTCGCACAAAGCGTTTTGCTTCGACATTTCGAGAACTGCGAAGCTTTGGAACTCACTTCCTGAGTTTATTTTTCCCGAGAAGTACGATTTGGGGGTCTTCAAGTCTAAAGTAAATAGGTTCCTTCTAGGCAAGCGTGTTACATCTTAGACCACAGTCAAGCTTAACAACAGGCAAGCTGCGGTCAAGCGTAAGACTATTCATCAATAAAAAAAACGATTATGTATAATTAGTTCGGCAGTTTTTTTTCATTGTCGTTTTAACATTAAATAAGTGTTTTGATTGTGAAAGTTATAAAGATATCAATTACAACGAATCTTACTTTTTTTGTAAGTAATGATATTATTTAGTATCGTCATTATAATTTAAATATTGTTAATTTTATTTGAATATATTTCGTGGTAAATCCTTTAAAATTATGTATTAAATAAGAATAAATTGTAAAATAATTAAAAAGGTAATTTAAGGGAGGTTCCCATACAACAATGGTACGGAACCCTTCATGCGCCAGCCTCACTCGCACTTAGCCATTTAAATAATAAATAAATAAATAAATCATTTATTGAGGCAAAACATACATTCACATATCAGGACATTCATCATTATGATTATTATAAGTATTTTTGTATGTACACAAAGTTTGTTACTTTATTTATTTATTAGATATTATTTTGTTTTACCGTCTCCCTCAGGATAGGCAAGCTGGGGTCGTCGGGAGATCCCGCCGCAGCGTGCTCCACGCAAGTGTCGGAGCTCCACAACGCTCACATCAACCCCGCGGTTTGCGGACTTCACACTAGAGTCATCAGCCAACACGGGGTACAGACGTTAACGGAATATTGCAAGGAATTACAGGATTGAGCGAAGCGAGGGCACAATCATAATCATAATCATCATTTATTGGTAAAAATGTTTTACAAGTCAATTCATACATACATTTTTATAAAATAATATAACAAAAATAATATAAATATACTTCTGTACATTTTTCAGTTAAATATGAGTATGTCATCAATCTAAAAAAATAAAACAATGTCAAAAAACTAGTTCTAATATCTTATATTGTAATTTTTACAAAGTCATTTATATCATAGAGAGTTTCTTCGATAAGCCAGCGTTTAAGTCGAGTTTTAAAGCTACCTAAACTCGTTGCCTCGGTCACATAAGCAGGTAACTTATTGTAAATGGTTGGGCCCATAATATGTGTAATCTTAGTAGATTTGTGCAGCGTCCTGCTCACGTCCCTGAGTCGGTCCCTGTACCGAGTGTTCCAGGTGTGGTCAGCGCCGCGGGTTGAGTACGAGTCTAGGTTCATCCTCACATATACCGCCACCTGGAAGATCACAAGCGACGGCAATGTGAGGATGCCCAATCTCTTAAAGTGTGGACGGGCGGAGTGATCGCGAGGGATCCTGGCGATCGCGCGGACTGCGCGTTTCTGCATACGGAATGCACGCTCCCAGTCCGCGGCGCGCCCCCACAGCTCCACGCCGTACTGCAGCACTGAGTGCACTGTCGCGAAATAGCAACAGCGCACCACATCCGGTGGAACAACTCTTGCCAAACGATTCAATGCGAAACATGCACCTCCAAGTTTGCCACACACTTTGTCAATGTGAGTCTCCCAACTCAATCCCCTATCCAGCTGGAAGCCCAGAAATGTGGTGGATGTAACCTGCTCTATCCTCACCTTGTCGACATACACTGCTAGGGGCCTAGGTGCCCGCCCTGACAAGTAGAAGTGTATGTAGTGTGTTTTGTCTAGGTTGAGCGCGAGGCCATTTATTTTGAACCAGGTGGCTAATTGCGAGGAAACCAGATTCAGCTTGCGTTCTAGTAAGTCCACTGAAGGTGCCGTGGTCACTGCAGCTACATCATCAGCGAACAAATAAATATCAGCTGCAGGCACCGCGTTCGGCAAGTCGTTGAGAAGCAGGGAGAACAAGATGTTCGACACTGAAGATCCCTGCGCCACACCCATCGTCGTCTCCAGCGGGTCCGACTTCACCGCGCCACCCTCACCTACAACTACCTGGCTTCTATTGTGCAGGAGATCTACTAGCAAGGCGTGTGACGTCCCGCCCACGCCGTAGTGACGCAATTTAGCGTCCATCACAGCATGGTCGGAAACATCAAACGCCTTCGACAGATCGCAGCAAAGAAGAGCTACGTGCTGCTTCGGTCTGCTGTCCCTTGCCGCCATCACCTTTCTAATAACTTCACGAGCGAGCGAAGTGGTAGACCTACCTTCGCGATACGCGTACTGGCGGTCTGAGAGCGCGTCCGACTCCGCGAGAAAATTAGTCAGGCGAGTACTGAGGCCGTTTTCAAAAATTTTTGCCACTGCAGGGATTATGGACACGGGCCTATAATTATCCATGGACTCCCTTTTACCCTTTCCTTTAAAAAGAGGAGAAATTTTTGCAGCTTTAAGTGACTTTGGACATAGACCGTCTTTAATACACTTATTAAACAAACAAGCCAATACAGGCGCAAGCGGAGCTGCAGCTAGCCTAATAATATTCATTGACAGCCCGTACACGTCCTTCGAAGTCTTTGGAGGAATTCGTGAGGTTATAATTCGGTAGACTTCTTCAGCAGTAAACCGCAGGAAGCGCAACGAGCGGTCCGCCGGCGCGCGAGCCGAGCTGAGCGCGGCGCTCACCCGCGTGACGTCAGCGCGCGGCGCGCCGCACGCAGCCGCCGCGCCGAGGAAGCGGGCGTTCATTGCGTTCACCGCGTCACTCTTACACGCGAACTGAGAACCGTCCGCCGCCTTTATAACCTGAGTGAAATCTACGTGTGGGCTATTGTACTTTCCTCTCTCATTATTTACAATAGACCACATCATTTTTGAGGAGCTGCAGGTGCTTCTCATTTTATTCGAATAATACTGCGACTTAGCGCTTCTTACTATTGTATTGTAATAATTGTTAATTTCATTAATAATGTCATTCAATTCAATTATGTCAGGAAATAAGTTACTAATTTTCAATATGTCAATAAGTAATAATTTATATTCTATAACATCAGGGGTCACCCAGGATGAGTCACGTTTTTTACAGTTTGTTTTCCTAAGAGGAAAGCAAACGTCAAATTTGTTATATAAAATATTTACAATCGCCGTAGCGATATCAGAAGAAGACCGATTACGAATAACCTCTCCCCAGTCGATGCTATCAATGGATAATTCAAAATTAATTTTATTATGAGTAGAAAAGGCACGCGCATAGCGCACAGGCTGCCGGGCAGCGCGCCTGGCGCGGCGCAGCTCGGCGCGCACGGCGAGGTGGTCGGTGATGGCGCCGGGGTGCACGGGCTCGGCGCGCACGCAGCCCGCCGCCAGGCTCGAGTACACGTGGTCCAGGCACGACGCCCTGCTCGCCGAGATCCGAGTCGGGAAATCCACGTGATTACACATATTACGGGCGCTCAACATATCCGCGAGGCGCTTCACATCCTTGTCGATGTGCAGCGTGTCCACGTTTAGGTCGCCTACTAGCACGAAGTCAACGCTCGACTCGACTAGCTTATCGAGGAAACTCTCTAACTCGTCAAGAAAACTACTCGTACTAACTAAATTTGTCCTATAAATACAAATAATTGTGATGTCATAATCTATCAAGTCAACGGCAGATACCTCTAGGTATTGCTCAATAGATAACGCAACTATATCTACATTTTCTACGCATCTCATATGATCGTGTACATAGATACAAGACCCGCCGTGTTGCACAGTCTGTCTACAATAGCTCGACGCTAACTTAAACCCGGCTATGTTTACACATTGTAGTTTATCCCGAGCTAACCAGTGCTCAGTTATCGCGAGAACGTTACATTTAAGTTCATTTTGTAACAACACTTCTATTGAATGGGTTTTACCGGGCACACTTATGCAACGAATATTAAGTTGACACACAACAATTTTATCGGCACTACTACATGACTTAAGGCTGCTAGACGCGTTTGGAGGATCGGTAGGCATTCTACTGTGATCGCTGAGTCCAGCGTGCGGGTCATTCCTGTGAGTGTGGGTGTGCGTGCGGCGGTGCGCGGGCGCAGGCGGCGAGAGGCTCGCAGCTACTGCGGCCCGCCGCCGGTCGAGGCTCTCGCTCGAAAAATCCAGTCGCTCACTCGCACACCGGGGGGCCACGAACTTGGCTCGCTGAACGGCTCGTGGACACTTTCCGGGACGCCTATTATAAATACGGCGTGCCAGTCTGCTTTTGTTTGTCGTTTTTCAACAAAATATTTTCCAAATTTATGTATCTTGTTTAAGTAGTTTATTATGTAGATAGTGTAGCTTATATGACACGTTCGTAGATTTACCATAGCAGCGCCATCTATTGATTACTTACTCAACCCAGCCGAAAGGTATCGACATCTGTTAGAATCATTTGGAGTTAACAGATAATTGTGACTGTCAAATAATAACAGACAATAATTAGCAATAAATTAAAATTGCGACTATTATTTGAGATTTAAACTATCCTATCTCTCAAGTTGGATCGAACTGCACATGGTGTGCGAATTTTATTATAATCGGTTAAGTGGTTTAGGAGTCCATTGAGGACAAACATTGTGAAACGAGATTTATATATCGTCGCCGTAGTTGGAAAATTAAATAACTAACAAAATCAAAATTGCGAGAAAAACGCGATTTACTGTTTTTTTGCAACAAAAATGATGTTAACTTTTTTTTGAAAAACTATTTTGCTGTCCAAATTTTAATATGTTAAAGATTGATAAAGCATCTAGTTATTCATTCAAAGAAATTTTATTTTGATTGATTCGTTTGTGAGAAAAGCTAAAAATAGCCACTATGTATTTCTCCCTCGCCCAAAATTTTAATATTTTATGTAATTATTTAGTTCTCCTTCGCCAATATCTTTCATTAATATATAAAAAGCCCATAATAAAAGCACTTATTTAATTTTCCTCCAACGGGAAAGTTTATAATTGATCTATTATTTATTTATTACTAAGGCTATCCAACCCAATTTTAAGTATTGATTTTTGATTACTAATTAAGTTTTGACAAATTCTTTAATTTTTTTATTATTAACAATATCTTACATATAACGTGAACATAAAAAAGAAAATATTCAAACATAAGATCACCCAAGTACTTCGCCCAAACGTGCCCATCAGACTCGCAGCATTTCCCCGCTGTATGGCAAGGGAACTTTGCTGTCTTTAGGTACTGCCCAGCCCCCGGGTCTCGCCCTTTCTCACGCAAACGACGCCCAATGTCTACGACAGATTTTTTGCCTCTTCTACCCACTGCCCCGCTATTTCGACAGCAAAAGGCACAAACTCATACGCCGATTCCAGGGCAGAATACTTCTGGTGATTACTGAGCGCAGCCGCCTCCACACCTTCACCAGCCACTCTTTGAGTAGCTGGAAGATGGCAAGATGCGAAGGTACTCACGCAAATGCTACTTTCGTGAGTACCTTGATTACCTAGCATGCCCAGATAAGACAGCATTCTTTCTGGCAAGGTATCAACTAAAGTCTATCCGCCCGTTTACCGTCGGAGCGCGATAGGCCGGGAGGTTCCAACACGCACAGAACTTCGGCTAGCACCAGAGCCCTCCTTAAAATTTCATTAATGGCATGATACCTAGGTCTGCGTCCTGCACACCGGGAACAACTAAGAGCATGTAAGCCATTCGCCTCTACTCTCACGCCACAGATGCAAACGTGGGGCTCACAAACCACACAACCGAGTCGGTATCCCGCAGCCAACCCTAAAAGAGTCGTCGTCCAGCATTGTGTCCAGATGAGGTGAAGGTAGGGCATGCAGCCAGGCTCCGGACTCCGGCTTAGCGGCATTGAGGCGAGCCAACTCGGTTCCTGAGACCCACACGCGCATGCGAGACAGGATGTGGGAGCTTGATAAATCATCTCAACACCTTTGTGAGTTGGGCTTCGTTGGCAACGCTGCACCAGGATGCATCGCTACCCAGACATCGTGCGCCTCTGATGTAAAAGGGATGGTGAACGAGTCCCCACATTCAGGCAGAATATGCCGAACCAACCCGGAGACACCATAAGCTGATGCCAGGAAAGCAATGGTACCGCACTCCTGTAATCACCTAACACCCAGACCTCTGAATTGGACAGGCAGATTAGCCTGGCACCATTGCTCCTCACTAAGACTGATATTGAGCCTATCCTCGATCACACGTTTCAAACTGCCATCAAATTGAAGGACCTCCTTCGGGAGCTTCCATGTTGGCGCCGTACGCATGACATAAGTCAAGTTGGGCATCCCGAAGCAGGCCCGCATGAGAACCATAGAGACGTGTGCCGGCAGGTGTTGGAACTGATCAGCCCGTGAGGTCAGAATCTGTTTTTTCTAGCTATCCCGCAAGCCCTGCTCAAAAATGGGCGAACTGAGATGGAAAAAGACATGCGAGATAGGATTTTTAGCCCAGGAATGAGAGACCTAAAACAGTATTGAAGTTTTTTAAATAAAACCATGAGTAATGTTATTAATAATGTATGTAGAATGTGAATGAAGTATGAAATGGAATGTAATGATGAACTATGGAATGAAATGATTCTGAAAAAGTAATTTGTAGTATTTTTAACCGACTTGAAAAAGAAGGAGGTTATATTATATTCGACTGCATATATTTGTGTATGTATGTTCACCCATTTCCCAGTCATTTGTGAACCGATTCTCAAAATTATTCTTTTAATTGAATGAGTATAGTCCTTAAATGGTCCCATTGGCACCAAGTTAAGATCTGATAATGGCTTCCCAGGGAAATCAAAGGAAACTATAAAAAGTTAGGTTAATTATAGGCCTGAACAGATTGACGCTCAAACGGCTGTACTGTCTAAATTTCATCAATAGATATTGATGAAATTTGGGATGAAGATAGGTTAGACTATGTGCTACATAGGCTACTTTATATTCAGAAAATAATTACTGTGCCCGTGGGATGCACCGGATAACACATCTCTTTTACTTCCTCTAGCTGTACTGATTTTCCTAAAACTTAATATGGAGGTAGGCTAGATCTTGAAGGTTACTTTTTATCTTAAAAGTAATTGATGTTCCAGTGGAATGCCCAAATAACTCAAAAACCTATTCTACTTCTTCCCGCTAGCTCCTCCTAGCAGCCCTTAGTCTGGCTAACAAAGGTAATCTGGCGCGAACATCGAGGCTAAGCAACGGTCTATGCGGCCAGTCTTTGGATGGGTGACAATACTGCACAATACTGTCATTTAAAAATGTGGTACTTTCATCTGTGTGCTACTGTAGATCACACAACAATTACATAATTGTATAACCATCACATTCCATGAGACACGAAAAATTACATAACTGCCTTTAATAACTTTTTTCGAGACCGTATTGGTCCAATAGAGAATAAATGTGTCGATGGAAAATTAAACAAAAGACTTTATGCACTTTATTCGCTCTTGAATTGACGCATGGGTGTAGTTAGCTAATTATTGCAGAGTTAGCTTCTTTTCCTTCGCTAAATTATTCTCTTATATTCGATATTTATTTTTCCAACTATAGTGTGTTGTAATGTTTATGTGTAGTTTATTTTGTGATTAATTAAGATATTACAATTTTAGTGAGACAGAAAGATGCCGCTTGAATTGGACTTTATGATAATGCAAAAAAGTCGATTTCACGAAATTGGTTAGTTATTTAATTTTCCAACTACGGCGACGATATATTAAGATAAGATAAGATGTGTAGAATTTACACTGTATTTGTATGTATTACTCGAATTTACATAGTTACAGAATAAGTAATATGTAAGAAGTCAGACCTCTGACCACCATTGAGAATGGTATTTTTGTATTAGTAGAGACTAAGAATGGTGGTCATTCTTATTATATGTATCTATATAAAATATGTATGTATGTATATGTAGTATATCAGCTGTGTTAGCAACCATAATTCGAACTAGAAATGGTTCAGTATGGGGTTAACCAGCCGTGTGTGAAATGTGTCCTAATATTTATATTTATATATATTATTATATTGTCAGTTGCATCAATTGCGAATGACATTTTTTCAAACTAGGGCAGCTGGTCAAGCTTCTGTACGGAGTAAAATATAATTATTAATAAAAAAAATCTAATTAAATTCCAGTAATAACGGTTGGGAAGAAATCGGTACATCGAAGCAGAAGCCGCCCCTGACTCTCAGTAACTGCCTCAGCTATGATGAGTTGAAACTATCAGCCATGGTGTATGTCAGTTCTCACACAGCCTGCATCAATGACGGAGCCAGGAAAAACAAAGGGGTGGAGAATGCAGAGGGGATCGAGGAACATGCCGTTATCATTGGTTAGTCTATATGTTCGCATCTTTGGGACGGATCGGCTTAATACCAGCTAGAGGCGTTGGAAATGATTGAGCGGCGAGCAAAGAGGCTCATTGGTAGCGATGCTCTTTGCAAGGCAAAATTTCAGAGGCTTGAGCATCGCCGCCTGGTGGCCAGCCTTTCAGTTTTTTATAGGTTACATTTCGGTGAGTGTGCGACGGAATTGCATGATTTAATTCCCCCCGCCCCATTCCACTATCAGACGAGCAGGGAAACACCAAAGAGGCATCGTTATACCGTGGAGGCTCCAAAGGCGCGTACTAAGCGGTTTGCCTCCATCTTCATTGTGCGAACCACGAAGGTGTGGAATTCTTTGCCAAGTTCCCTGTTCCCTGAGAGCTACAATCTGGCGGTTTCCAAAGCAAGAGTGAACCGGTTTTTTCTGGGTAAGCGCGCTCCACCTTAGATCATAATGTCGCTTGCCATCAGGTGAATTGTGATCAAGCGCAAGCCATTTTAAAGGTAAAAAAAAAACAATATTGTAAAGAAGAAAAGTTTGATTGTTTGACACAAATAGGCTCCGAAACTACTGGAACAATTTGAAAAATTCTTTCACCGTTGGGAATCTACATTATCCCCGAGTAACATAGGCTATATTTTGTTTCTCTTAACAATACAAAGATGTTGGCCGTGCCGGGAATCGAGCCCGGAATCTTCTGATTGGCAGTCCGGCATGGTAACCATTACGCCAATGAGGTTGTCGAGGATTTTTTCTAAATGTTTAATGTGCACTTGCCTCTAATGTTAATGAAAAAATCGCTGTTTTCTCTGAACTAACTAAGTCTTCAAGGCGAGAGTGAACCGGTTTCTTCTAGGCTAGCGCGGTTCATCCTAGATCGCAACATTACTGAACATCAGGTGATTTGTGGTCAAGCGCAAGCCTTTGCATAAAAAAGACAAACTAAAAGAAAACAGAGACCTGTTTTCTTTTAGACTGACAGACGTGACATTGACATTTGATGTTTTCTAAATGTTTATTTTATACTTGCCTTTACCGTGACAGGTGTGATCGGCCCCAGGTTCCAGCGGGAAGCGCGCATGGACAACGAAGATATTGTTATTACTGAGAAGCAGAACACCACAGACAATGGCTTCGGAAACGCGGACCCTTTGAACAATGCAAGGTCAAGTTGGAGAAAACTGTGGGCAGATTTCTATGAGGTTAGTTAATAGGTAAAATAAATAGTAAAAGTAAAATTTAAAGTGTCTCAAATAAAATGTATCTGGTGGACATTGTGGACTGTCTCAATAAAAAAAAAACACAAAAATCCTTAGTAGACATAATATCGCATTAGATTGTTTGACTTCGTCTATCTTAAAGTAAAGATCACTGTGAGCGATAAGGTCGCCGTTTGTGGCATGTTGTAAACATTTTGTGTTGTTACTTTTTATTTTCATTTGTACCTATAATCTGCCCAATAAAGAGTACCTATCTATCTTTCTATTCAATGCTACTAATAATAATAATTATAAATTTTAGCGAAAACCTTACACCTATGACCTGGCAACTTCCAAACTTTCACACCAACCGAGTTCGAATAAAAAGCTGAAGAAGGATGAGAAACTTTACACGGATAGTTTCGTTTCAGTCGGGAAAGATGGCGCTGTTTTTGACAACTGCACTTATCATAAACGGTTGAATATTATAACTGATTGTAGCTTATTGGAGGCTGAGGCGAGGGGAGTGGAAGCGGGAATGGATGTGTTTCTTAATGTTATTGGATGTGGTAAGTTTGATTTACTTATTTAGATTCAAAGCAGTTCAAAGAGTTATTTGCTTGTTATAATTTGTTTTAGCGCCATTTATTGACAAACATTATTGAAAGCGATAATTAAGGGGGAAAAGTCTTAATTTCTTTAAAGAGCAAAAATAAAGCATATGTTAGGTTAATAAGTTATGTCTTAGATAGTAATTATATGATTGTCACTTTTTTAAAGTATTTATGTTTTACTTAAGTTACTATTATACGAGTGTATTTGATAGAGCTAATTATTGCGACTAAGCCGTTATTTTATATAGCGTCTGTAGCTCAGCTAACTGTGGTAATCTGACACGATCATCGAGGTTAACTAACGGTTGATGCGGACAGTCTTTGGCTGCGTGACCATGTACAGGACTGTCATTTAAAAACAGTTACTTTCATCTGGGCGCTACCGTGGGTCGGACACGTAAGTCTTAGTACGAGCAGGCGTTAAGTCCTAGTCCTTGGGGCGGCTTGAAAACTCTCGACACCAGAGCTTGATCTACGAAGAAGAAGTTATTTTATACTAACTGCCCCGCGGTGCTACCCGCGTTAATCCAGGACAAAATAACTTAATCCGGGATCTAAGTCTATTCTTTACAGAAAATATCATCAAAATCAGTCCAGCTGTTGGAGCGTGAAGGAGTAACATAGATTTTGAAGTTATTTGAGTATCTCGCTGGCACCACAAAGGATTAAAAGTACCATATGTGTTAATCCAAGGTCTAACTTGACTTCACATCAACTTTCGTTAAAATTGGTTCAGCCGTTTAAGTGTGAAGAACTAACAAACATACACAGACATACAAACTTTAGCATTTATTATATTACAAGCTGACCCGACAAACGTTGTTTTCCCTCACTTGGGGTATGAAAAATAGATAGTGTAACTTATATGACACGTTCGTAGATTTACCATAGCAGCGCCATCTATTGATTACTTACTCAACCCAGCCGAAAGGTATCGACATCTGTTAGAATCATTTGGAGTTAACAGATAATTGTGACTGTCAAATAATAACAGAATTAAAGTTGCGACTATAATTTGAGATTTAAACTTTCCTATCTCTCAAGTTGGATCGAACTGGATATGGTGTGCGAATTTTATTATAATCGGTTAAGTGGTTTAGGAGTCCATTGAGGACAAACATTGTGACACGAGATTTATATATATTAAGATAAGTAGGTATAGATTTGCAATATTTTTATTTTATTTTGTCCGCAGGTCTAGGTGTATGGAAGATATCTCCGCATCAAAACGACGTATACGTGTTATCTTTCATCGAGCGTGTCCGTGCGTTGTTGAAGTGTGACGTCATCGCCCACGTCACTGATGTCAACTTCGCGTATATCAAGGCTTCGAAAAGCTTGAAATGTAAGTTACTTTCATAATTTTACGTAGTGGTATAAGCATTTTTTACGGACGCTGGGGGACACATACTATGCTGTCTTTCTTCTTTTTTTCATGTTCGTTTTATGTAATTTAAAATAATGTATATGTATGTATCTTCTGTGTCTGAAATAAATGTGTTCTTTCTTTCTTTCTTTCATTTTCTAGTGCTCGCCTGGTTAGCTCCTATTTTTTTTTAAGGAAATGTGCCAGGTATTTACTATTTATATTTGTATATACTATACTATACTATACTATTTTACTTAATAAAACTTTATTCTAGCCTACTAAGCTAATAAATAGTATTAGTTTAACATACATTACTAATTACGTAACGTCTCTAAGAATGTGCTCATTACCACATTTCTTAATGTCTCTAAACCCTACGGGTAAAAAGTAGAAGAATCCGGAACCTACTGTATAAGTTGTAAATAGTTTTTTACTTTTTATGACATTTTATAATACCACCTATGTATGTACCTAGTTTTATGGACAATAAATCATTCATTCATTCATACTATTAAGTCAAGTACACATTGTTTATGTGTATATTCAGCACCTTACATTTTGCTATCACTTAAGATTTAACACAACACTACACTAACTCGAATGGTTTAGTTCTCTTTAAAAGCTCCTTAAATTTTTTAATTATAAATCTGTCGCTAAGCACAACAGAGTAACGTCAATCTTGGATAATATAGGTAGTTTACTATTTGTTTATACACGGCTGGTTAGCCCCATACTAAACCATTTCTAGCTTATAGTATGGTTGCTAACACAACTGATATACTACATATACATTCAGTCTGACAGCCAACAAATTTAGTGTTGGCCGTGCCGGGAATCTAATCTGGCACCCTATGATTGGCAGTCCGGGCAACGAGGTCGGGTTTTAGAGCTTATATATATATATATATATAAATAGGAGCGTTCTAAAATTACCTACACTTTCCATATTTGACGTGATTTTAGTTGCTATGTTTATAGTTCAGATCGTGCTATCGCTTTCTAGTCTCTAATGATGAAAAGAGACAGGGCTACTTTAAATTTAGTTTAGTCGTATGTACGCCAGATTCGTCACTAATGAAGATATTTTGTATTTGTTCAGCTAACTTCGGCACTAACAAAGACGGAGTATTGGAGGCGTTTATTCCAAGCAAAGGACATCCAAAAGGTAAGCGATGTCTCAAGTGCAATGGTAACAGCGAAACGGAAGAGTAACTCCGCTTATAAATACAATTGCCGCTTAGAATTCGAATCCATCTACGCACACAATTATATTGCTATCCCAACGAAACGCACACACGCAAAGCTCGCACGCGATTACTTACCGGTACTAGCCGCGCGGGTAGCTGTTTGCCCCGCCCACCGCGGTATTTTACGCGTGGACGGTGGAACCAAGTTACAATTCTATTTATTCTAGTTCGCTGAATGGTAAACAAGAATAAATAAATAAAAAACAATAACAACCTACTCTATTGGCGGCTATCGTAGATGGTGTGCCACGCCATGCCTCGCCATGGCGGCGGCGGCGGCTCGGTCGTTAGCCGCAGTGCAAGTTCTCAAACAAGGTGTTCGCTTTCCAGGAAACGTAGATACACAAGTAGGATAATCCGACTCTTCATTGTGAGAACTTCGAAATTAAAAAAAGAGAAATCCTTAGTTTTTGCGTCAGGAGGTAAAAATTGGTATATACAAAGTTGTGTGTTTGCAGGAGGTGTACGTATATACCTAGAAGACCGCGAGCCGTCGTCCAAGTTATCAGACAGAGACGAAAACAAGCTTCTAGTGATGCAGTATCCTTGGGACGGGAACGCGCACCCTGGAAACGAGTTCTGGTATTTTCTATTTGACTGATCTAGTTTGACAGTTATAGTGTTGTGACCAAGTGATTATAGTGGACAACTCTTCATGCGCGAGCCCGAATCGCACATGGCCAATTTTATTTCAGTTTTGATTCAGAATTAAGAGTTCCAAAACACGAGACATCGATTCACTGTCGAAGTTCCGAGGATTCGCACAAAGCGTTTTGTTTCGAACTTCATTGTGAGAACTGCGAAGCTTTGGAACTCTCTTCCTGAGTCTCTTTTTCCCGAGAAGTACAATTTGGGGGTCTTCAAGTCTAGAGTAAATAGGTTCCTTCTAGGCAAGCGTGATACATCTTAGACCACAGTCAAGATTAACTTCAGGCAAGCTGCGGTCAAACGTAAGACTATTCATCAATAAAAAAAACGATTACGTATAATTAGTACGGCAGATTTTATTTAATTGTCGTTTTAAAATTTAAAAATGTTACAATTGTGAAAGTTATAAAGATATCAATTACAACGAATCTTACTTTTTTTTGTAAGTAATGATATTATTTAGTATCGTCAGAGCTTTTAATTTCAATATTGTTACTTTTATTTGAATTTATTTCGTGGTGAATACTTTAAAATTATGTATTAAATAAAACTAAATTGTAAAATAATTAAAAAGGTAATATTTAAGGGGGGCTCCCATAAAACAATGGTACGGAACCCTTCATCCGCGAGCCTCACTCGCACTTGGCCATTTAAATAATAATTAAATAAATAAATAGTTTATTGAGGCAAAACATACATTCACATATCAGGACATTCATCATTATGATTATTATAAGTATTTTTGTATGTACACAAAGTTTGTTATTTTATTTCTTTATTATTATTTTATTTTACTGTCTCCCTCAGGATAGGCAAGCTGGGGTCGTCGGGAGACCCCGCCGCAGCGTGCTCCACGCAAGTGTCGGAGCTCCACAACGCTCACATCAACCCCGCGGTTTGCGGACTTAACACTAGAGTCATCAGCCAACATGGGGTACAGACATTAACGGAATATTGCAAGGAATTACAGGAATGAGCGAAGCGAGGGCACAATATTGGAATACTTGTATAACTAGCGTCAATAAAGGAAATAAGCAATGGTGGCGATTCAGCGGCATACACGACTAACTAAAATTAAAGAAGCCCCGTCTCTTTTCATCTCAGGTGGCCAAAAAGAGACGGCACGTTCTGAACCACAGACAAAACAACTAAAATCACGTCAAATATGAAATGTGCAGGCAGTTTTTGAGGTGATACAAGTGAGTGCGTTCTAATATCGCATATATTTTCTACATTTGACGTGATTTTAGTTGTTTTGACGGTGCAGAACGTGCCGTCTCTTACTGGCCACCTAAGATGAAAAGAGACGGGGTTTCTTTAAATTTAGTTTAATCGTGTGTGCTGCTGAATCGCCACCAATAATAATAATATTTGATAGTTCGCTTGATCTTGCTCGAAGCAAACCCGGCGAACTCCGTTTCGCCACGAAGTTGAAATTTTCCCTGAATTTTGTTTGCTCCAAACATCACGGAGCCCGAGACCTTTCCAACGAAAGCTGTACCGTGGAAATAGGTTCGTGCGTTCTAGAGTTATAGCGTCAGGAAGGAAACGTGACTTATGTATATTATAGATGGGCTTGCGCTTGATTGCAATTCGCCTGATGGTAAGCGATATTGTGATCTAAAGTGGCTTCTTGCCTAGAAAAAACCAGCACGTTTGCCAACCTTTACGGACGTTTACGTACGCAAGCAAGAAGATACGATATGAAGATTTTTTTTTCAATGACTATATTTCCCGTAATCCCATATTTCCCGTTCGTGTATAATAATATTATCTATAACTTAATGTTATATTATTTTTTCGGTATTTTTTTAAAAGGTAAGATTTGTAGTTATTTATACTGTTAAGTTACCATTTTTCCTAGGTGATTTATTTAAAGCAACCAGAGTATTATATATTCTATGACATAAAGATGGAAGCAATTTATTTTGAACTGTTTTACTGTTTCTAAAATAAAATAACTTTATACAATGTTTAATATACGGCTTTCATTTGACTACCTCTAATTCTATTTAGCGACATTACGCTTAAGCTTTTGCCTAAAATTTTACTTTTACTCATTACAGTTAGGCATTTGTCCAACGCACCCTGCGTTAACAACACTAGCCTAAGGTGGAGCATGCCTTGTCTGGAATAACTGGTTTTCAAGAAGACTGCTGTAACACTGTTAGGTGCTTGGCGATAGATTTAAAAAGACATGTTATCTTTTCTGTGATTTGTTTTCTTCTTCATATCCTTTGATTAATCGTCCACCGTACTCGCATTTTAAGCGCATTGGATTTGCCTCAGCCGTAAAAAAGCACTTAATATTAAATAATAATCGCAATTAAATAAAATATAAAATAATAATTTTAGGCAAAATATAATAAAAACTTAATTTTATGCTAAAAATTAAGTATATGTAGGTACATACATTCAAACAAAATCATTGGTTATAGGATAACAAATTAACTATAGAAAAGCTCCTAAGTGTATAGGTACATAAGAAAAATAAATGTAAGCACAGACATTTAAACTTTTTCATTTGAGCTAAGTGTTTAAGTTCTGGTGTCGAGAGTTTTATGCCGCCCGAAGGCCAGACATGTAAACAAAATCATGGGTTAAAAGTTAACAAATTAAACTTAAAAAGCTTGTAATTGTTGCGTGGGGTTAAAAGTATCCCCGCATCTGTCCCCGTCGCGGGGTGAAACGATTCGGAAAGACATAAAGTGGCATTCTCTGAGACTGCGAGATTTATTTCCGACTATTAGCTCGCGTCTTTGACGCAATACAGCGATAAAGCAGTAACTCAAATGGGTATGTTAGGGTATGTTATTCAAAATTTCCCATTCTAAAAGATATAGACCATAGAATTATAACGCTTAAGTCTATGATATAGACTTTTATCAACCACTAGCAAAAAAAAAAACAATATAAAGTCCTCCTTATTATAATTATTAAATAGACTGAAGCAGAAAGTTAATTTATAGATTTGACACACAAAAAGTATTAGTAAACTGTAACTGTATTGCAGTTATTAGTAAACTGTTGGACTCATTCCAACTTTTAATAATATGTAAGTGTGACCGTTTTATGTATTTTGTGGGTACTTCATAATTTGCAGCCCGCCGCCATATTAGGAATAAACCAGTCTTAAAACGCTCGTTGTGTGTTTCTTACTCATGGTAGATAAAATAATCGATTAAATAAAGAATTAATTTTTGTGTTACTCTTCGTCCCTAACCTCGGATCTTTATCAAGCGTCATATCAAGAGTTGCAACACTCATCGGTCCTGTTCCGTCTCCTGCCGGGCCCTGGACCATAACTTGAGTTGGAGGTCTTTCTTCACCTGGTCTTCCCAGTGGTACTTAAGAACTCCGCTCTTGTAAGAGAGGTAAATAAAGATATGTAATGTAACTAAATTTGTTGGCTGTCGGTTTGGGTGTTAAATAATTATGTATCTATATTAAGTATTAATGCATGTATATGTAGTATATCAGATGTGTTAGCGACCATAACACAAACTAGAAATGGTTTAGTATGGGGCTAACCAGACGTGCGTCATACATGTCAAAGAAAAAAAATAACCTATGAACTATTTTGATTAACGTCCAAGTTGCGTTACTGTATTAGTGTAGCTGGTATTTTCCACTCTTTTGAGCCGGGGTTCGTTAATGGCGACCTATTATTTTATTTTCCGGCGTTCGGAAAATTGGTTTAATTTGATCGTTTGAAGAATGAATCATTTCTTCACGTTGTAGGTATTATATGCTTACTCTGCACAGATAAAATACGAGACACATTTTTTACGATTATTTAATATATTCTTTTATTTGTGGGAAAACTAAATACTACAAATTCAATAAATATTACTAAATGTTAAATCTAATCTAAAATTAATTAAACTAAAAGTATATCTAATCTAAAAAAACCCGTGCCAGTGGGAAGAGTACCTTAAATGCCAGCCGAGTTGCCTCTTTGTATAGCAACGCTAATTACATTTATTTGATTACATATACATTATCATATTATTACATTTATTCGTCACTACGCGTACTGATGCTTTTCGCGGTTTTACCTGCATTTATCCGGGATCAAAAGTAACATGTGTGTTAATCCAAATTATAAAAGAGGTATCTTCATACTAAGTTTCGTCCGAATCGGTCCAGTCGTTTGGGCGTGAAGGAGTAAAAAACATACATAGACAAACATTCGACTTTTTTTTTTTTTTTTATTACTGGGTTTGCGAATGGGTTGCAATAATCATTATCATCAGCCTTCCCTATACCTACAAGCAGGTTGTTCCTAATATTTGTTATACCTACTTACAAATAAGTAGATACTTATTGTAAATGCGAAAATTTGTGTATGTATGTTCTTCTTAATTCTCTTCACAATCAAGGACTTAATCGATTTGGGTAAAATATTAGTATAGTGGTAGCTTACACTTTCGATTAATACATAGTCTTCTTTATCCCGGATTAACGCGGATCGCAGGCACGGGGCGCAGTCAGCTAAACTTAAATACGAAAGTTTGTGAAAATGGATGAGTGAAAATGGTTAGTTAATTTGACGAGTATATGCGATAAAACTAGCCTTTAAACCGATTGGGATTTAGCATGGAGACTAGAGAGAGAATTCATGATTAACGCAAGTAAAATACCGTGGTCACTGTTAATCTGTATAAATGCCATGTGTAGGTATAAGAGCAGCGTACAAGATGAGAAGATGCTCAACAGTGGGCAATTACAGGCTGACAACTATGATAACGACTACGTGTGACGCCGTTAGCTCGGCTAAATAAGGTGATCTGACGCGATCAACGAAGTTAAGCAACGCTTAACCGTGGCTCGGGTGACACGTTAAATTGTAGGGCTGTTTATCTTAGCAAAGACAGTCATTAAGCTAAGTCCAAAGTCTTCGGGTGGCTTGAAAAATCTCGACCCCAGAGCTAAGTACCTGAGGTATGTACATACATAAGTAGAGTTTTACCCCTGATTACATTCTTTTGTGAAACACTCAGTCTCGCACAAATCGGTTTCAACTCGACATTAATGCTTCAATCCGACACAAATGGAACGTTTAAAACCTTATTCAGTCAAATCGATGTCTCAAAAGACTTATAAATTCAGGGAGGGGGCGTCTTCCGGCAATCCGACTACTTTCCGACCAGTATTGAGAAGTTTATTTTTTATTACAGAAGTACGAGTATTAGTTATGGAATTATTACAGGTTTGTTTCAATTATTCTACCCATAAAATAAATGCAAAAAATTGTGTAGTTAGTTGTTGCTTCTTCACGCTCAAACAGCTTAACCGATTTTGATGAAATTTGGTATAGAAATAGGTTAGACCTTGGAATAACTCATAGGCTACCTACTTTTATATCAAAAACATGACTGGTTTTTATTCCCTGAACTACTTTCGGGGCTTCGGTCAAACCAGGCGAGCATTAGAAAAATGCCCTACATCATATACAGAATATAATATTTTTGTCTATGTCTACATGCATAAAAAGTCACCCTTAAAACGTTTCGTGCTAGTCATCGGAAAGTCTGTATAATAATAATTATTACGTATAAGTATTATTATTGTGATAGTGCGATTTAATCTATGGGGGAGGCTTATGCCCAAGCGGCACCTTTTGCATGAACAAGTGTATAAAATAAAAACTATACTGCTATTGCATTACATTTAACCACTATAATAATCAGAGAACTAGAATAAACTCCGGAAGAGTAACTCCATACAATTGCCGCTTAGAATTTGAATCCATCCACGGACACAATTGTACTGCTATCCCAACGAAACTCACACACATAAAGCTCGCACGCGATTCATCGCATTAAAGTCACGCCACCGATACTAAGCGGCGCGTTATGCGTGGACAGTGGAATATTTTTTTCGGCCAAGTTACTATTCTATTTATTCTAGTTCGCTGATAATAATAGAATAAAGGCGTTTTTTATTTTTACTTAACGATTTAACCTAGCCGATAATCCGGCCATTTTACTCCTCCGGCCTTTCCGGTCAAACCAAACCCATCCCGTCCCTAACAGCAATCTGCGAGTGGTTTCGCATTACACTCGTATCGGCGACACTTGCGCGACAATACGCGACCTATAATGCTGCTATAACTCCATCAATATTGGCTAAGCCGGCGACACACTGGGGGTTGATAGGCGATACTAACTTTTAATGTTTTAGTAAAGCCGAAGTCAACTGAAGACAAGTGGGAGTCGGGCTCCCGTATACAGGGTCCCGTATCAATGTTTAAAAAATACAAAAAAAACATGTTTGTATTTGTTTGTCCTTACATTTCAATTTTATTTAAAGTTGATATTTTTTTTATAATTTATACATATGTAATTAAATATTCTATGAACATGTGGAGAGTCTAACAAATGTCTTTATTAAATTCGAGTAACATAGGTAATGTTTAAAATTGTGCAAAAAATTCCGTACCTTCAGCTACGGAATTCTTTGCCAAGCTTCCTGTTCCCCGAAAGCTACAATCTTTTTTTCAAATCGGGTTTTCAAAGCAAAAGTGAAACTGTTTTTTCTGGGTAAGCGCGTTCCACCTTAGATCATAATGTCACTTACCATAAGGTGAATTGTGATCAAGCGCAAGCCCATTAATTGAAAAAAATGGTTGCCTGTAAAGTCGGTTTTACGGGCGAAGATTTTACGTGACAACGTCTGTCACCGACGAGATCCGCGCACAGACTGCTAGTTTAATATAATATATAATATGCCTTACGATAACAGTTTACAAAGTACCTTTAACATTATTAAATATATTTAACATTATCGCATCTCTCAGTGCGCTACCAGCCCACACCATCGAAAACGGCGCAGCAATGGAAGCCATCAACCACTCTTTGCGTGTAATCGCTCGCCGAATGGATCCGGCGGAACACCTTAATGCGTGTGTGAGTGCCTTAACAAGTGCTTTAAAAGGGTTAAAAGGTAAAACTTGGGTTTGATATAGTACCTAGGTAACCTGACTGCTAGTAATATTATTTATTTTATTTATTTATTTAATACTAGCTGCGCCCCGCAGTGTTACCCGCGTTAATCCGAGATAAAAAGTAGCCTATGCGTTAATCCAAGGTCTAACCAATCTTCATAGTTAATCTCACCAAAATCGGTCCAGACGATTGAGCATGAACAAAGATTTTGAAGTTATTTGCATATCCCACGGCAACCAAAATAATAATTTTATTTTTAGTATTTGTTGTTATAGCGGCACGAGAAATACATATTTTGTGATTGTTTCAGCTTTCTAGCTATTATGGTTTCTGAGATACAGCCTGGAGACAGACAGACAGCGGAGCCTTAGTAATAGGGTCCCGTTTTTTACCTTTTAGGTACGGAACCCTAAAAAGGTCCAAGATCTAATCTAAATTTCATTAAAAACGGGTCAGCCGTTTGAACGTGAAGAAGTAACACACACACACACACACACAAACTTTCGCATTTATTATATTAGTAGGATACGGTCACTCAACAGTTTTTTTTTTACAAAATAATAAGAAACATGTATAACAGTGAAAAGCCACGTAAAGTTACGAATAGTAAAATGGAAAACAAAAACTATGATCCTGCACAAGAAAACACACAAAACTCACAAGAACATATTATTGCAATATTATTCAAAAATATTATACAAATAAAAACTTAGTGGAAGGTAAAATTAAATATTTAGTGTACTTCCGCTGTGATCACTAAATATTTAATAGTGTCTTATATTTACAATAGATTTCCGCAAAGTAACGTCTTAGTACCTACAAAGAGCCGTTAGTAAGATGCCTTCAAACTCTAACTTGGCTTGAAAATGTTTGACTCCAGAGCCTGGCTACTTGTCTCTTGCGAAGAAGAAGAAGACGTTGAATAACTGTCGCCAAGCACTTAATAGTGACTTCAGGTAGCCTCCTTGAGAACTAGTTATTCCAGACTAAGCAGGCACCACACGCTCTGCTGCATTTTAAATGTAATGCTGTATTGTATAAAACAGGTAAATAACTGTATTTCTTACGCATGTTTTGTGGAATGTGCTAAAGTATATTAAATGTTTTATTACGTCCATAGATAAAACATATTCATACCAGTTTTAGTACCTACCTAAAATTTTAAAAGTCCATTAAATTTGTTTTAATGAAAATGTCTTATTGTATGTATTATAGCATGGACGTTAGTTGACTCAAAATATATATTTTTTGTATTAAAAAAAAACAAACAAAGAATATAATATTTTGATTTTCCCTTGTGTCTTCTATTATTTTACGAAACCTTAAAAACTAAACTTACACAATTCATTCACATAAACCAAGCTTACCAATATGGGTGGGAACGCAAAAAAAGATCCCTTTACTTTTTCAATTTAAACTTCTCCATTATCGTTGAACTTTATTAATCTGTTAAGTCGTCATTATCCTCAAACTACCAGAAGTCCATCTCAATAACTAATCCTTACTTAAATAAGTACGAGCAAACATCCCTAAAGAAGTACTAAACCTCTGGCCATCTATTACCACCCTCTATCTTCCGCAATTCACAAACAATTATATTAATCACGACATATTTCCAAGACTTGTCCGACGGATTACAGACATCGTATCTGTTACAGCCCTGCAAATACCTCCACCAATCAGCGACAAGAGGCGGGGCTTGAGAAAGAGATAGAACAATATGAGTACCACAGAGATAGAGACAGACAGAAGTATGTTTTGTAATGAATAGTTAGGGTTGAACGGAAGCAAAAGTAAAGGTTTCGCCAGTTAAAGTTTGGGATTGGCGCGTAAGGGTCGCGGAATTTATGAGCTTTCGATAGTTCACGACTTGTTAGAGTTTTGATTTGTTTCATTTGTTTTTTGGTTGTTTAAAATAAAGTAAAATATTTTTGAATAAAGAGTCGGGACTGTTGATTGAAACGTGTATTTATTATAAAATTTGAAGTGGACTCAAATAAATAATTAAGTAAATTTAATAATTAATATATTTTTTATTTATTGCCAGTGTTGTGTTGTGAAGTGATTTTTGACAAAATGTCTGAAACTAGCAGAAGGGGCACGGCGTATACGATCGATAATATTTTAGGACATACAGACAGACAACATGGTATGATCATATTATTTAGATTAATTTTAATAAAACAATTAAAATAATACAAAATATACAAATATTTGCTTATATTATAGCGTAAAAAATATATGTAACTAAACAGTATATGCAAAACAAATTACTCTGTTTACATGTAAATCTTACAAAGTCTAATGACATTAAGTGGCGTGAGAGGTTTATGTCCAGCACGCAAATGGTTTGATGATATCATTAATTTCAATATAATTTATATACTGATATATAACATATTATATTAAAATTCAAAATAAAAATATTTGAATTCTCAAATATCTAATATAATTATTTGAATGTTAGATTTTTAATATGCATTTCTGAAGTTTTCACTTAATTTAGTTTTATGCTATTTTAATAAATATGAACACTCTACGTGTTTATAATTGCAAAAAATTAAGAAATCATTATTAATTTAGTCATTACATTTGGAATTCCAAATAATTAAAATCTTTTAGTAAATTAATATCTTCAAACATTGCGTAAGAAATTTAATTACTTGCATTATTTAAACGTAATAAAATAAACGTATCCAATATAATAGCCTGTCAATTAATAATTAGGCATCTAGTTACTTAATTTATAATAATTAATTATAGATTAATAAGATGTCGAAATTTTGAAATTGTAATTAATTTTCATGCATAAATTAACTTGATAATAGGTGTAAAATTATTAATTAAAATATTTTGACAAGTAGATAAGTAACCGGTTTATTTACTCAACATAAAGAATAGGAATATATATATATATATATCTACTATTGTCAAACTTTGTGCTTAAAATGAATGGAAATAGAGTTAAGTGTATTGTTACGAGTATTATTATAATTTATTACTTGTTTTACAAAAATATATTTTATGATGATATATGATATATATATTATGATATCGCCGTCCCCGGAGAATAAAATGATAACTGCAAAAACTCAACTTTTCAGGAGAGCCAAAAAACATGTTTTTGTTAATTTCTCAAAAAGTACTAGTCGGAGGCAGATGGTTCTTACCTTTATGTAAAGCTAATTTTTTATACATACATAATACTTCAATATAACACATATATAATATAACATAATAAAGATATTCAAAAAATAAGAAGTTAGTCAAAATTAATCATCAGTTGAGTTGTATAATGTCACTTATCATTTTATTCTCGGTACTTTTTAGTCAAAGTTTGATATTGTATCACTATCTTGTCATTTTATTCGGTAGTTTATTAGGGTACAATTGAAGATGATAACGCATTAATATCGTCTTATTCTCCTTATCATTGTCTAACTCTATGTTGTTTAAAAGCTATTTCAATAAAATTTTGTGTGGTGAGTATTCACAAATCCTAATGTTATATTAAATTTCGGCCATCATGCCTCAGAATCTGGTCATGCATTGACACAAAATATTGAAAAGGACACAGTTTTTACAAAACCAAAAAAAAACGGTAATTTCTATTGAGTATTATAAGTTAACACTAATGAGCTATTTTCTATAATAGTGAATAAAAATCAGACTTGAAATCACAAATCACTTTGTAAGCGTCTGGATTAATTTGTTATATTCCCTACTTTAAAAGCCTAATGAGATCATCATGCAAAGCCTTGCTATAAGAAGAAGCTCAGTGCATAACACTTGCAATTCGAGCACATGGCTTGGGATAGGGCTTGATATAACCTATTGACTCATACGTTACTTTGTGGAAATCCATTGTAAATGGAAGAAAATCTGAAATATTTGGTGTACTTCTGCTGTGATCTGAAAACAAATTTACACTGGCACTAATTGCCATTAGATCAGACGAGCAGCCATCACTGATCGTATAGACCGTTCTCTCAAATAGTCGGAAATCCACACACGGAAACCAGAGGGCAAACCGTAGGAGGAGCTGTCAAAAGCCTTAGAAATGTCGAGAGAAACCGCTGGAAATTTTCCGAATTTCTCGATGGTGAATTGCTCGATTGTGATGGCGAATTTCTTGATTTTCCAGATGTGAGTGGCAAACACTAGAAGGTCCCCAGTAGATCGGTTCCGGCAAAAGCCATATTGTCGATCACTGAGGAGGTCATTCGCTTCTAGGTATGCCAGGAGCCTGCGATTCAGAACACGTTCCATACTCTTACAGAGTACGGACGTTACTGATATGGGCCTGTAGTTAGCAGGGTCGGCAGCGAAGGACGGCAGAAGTTAGCTTCAACCGCTTTAGCTAGGGGCCAGAACGCTTTACTACCCGCCGGGTACGAAGTCAGTTTGGTCCCTATTCGGCCAATATGGTCAAAACGGGCCTTCTGTATAACCTTCTTGCAGGACTTGGCAGCCTTATTAAAAGCCCTCTTTTTATCACGAATATCAGATGCCTTACGCTGCCGAGTTTCAGCCCAGGCTTGGTACGCCAGATGTTTTTGTGCCTCAGCACGCCCACATTCAGGCCCAAACCATGGGCGAGCCTTACGTACCCGTGTGGCTCCTTGCCTCCAGCTGGTTGAAATCTAACGTACAGGGAAAGTTTCCTAGTCTCTCGTCCAGCATGGTTGGTGACTAGGTATGGATACAGCCATTCCTGGTGATGGCCATTAAAGTCCCCTTATAACACAAGCTGAGCCGACGGGCACTCCTGTTGAGCTTCATCCGCCCTCTCGCTGAGGTAGTCAATGAGCCTAGTTGTCTCCAAATCTTCGCTCTGCGACCGGTAGCCATAGGCAGAGAGAATTTTCTTCACGCCTGTGTCCACCAGTACCCATAGCACCGTGAAGCTGGAATCTCCAAATTTACGGAGACTTAGAAAACAGATGTCGTCGCCGGCGTATAAGCATACGCCCGCGCGTGGTTTGAAGTTGTGCTCCAGGGTGTACCCTGGGTAGGAAAGGTACGACACGTCGGACGGACATCTCATTTGAGTCTCCGCAAGAAACAATAGGTGAGCTCTGTATGTCTCAAGATGGTGGTGAACAGAAGCGAGATTTGAGTGCAACCCCCGTATATAGTATTAGTATACAGAAGTGCACTTTTAATGAGAGGGTGCGAAACCGCTGTGTAACCTTTTAATAATATTGTTTTTTTATCATGATATAATAGGTAAAATGCAGCAGTTGAACGAGGCATTCCATGAACTGACTCCTCATGAGTTATCTTTTCACGCTTTTAAGGTTTTATGCTTGTTTTGTCTAAAAATCCTGGCACTACATGAACCCCTTTCGGGTTGGTCTTTTATTCCTACCAGACTGTGATATTCATTGTTTTCTTCTCCTACTCTTAGATCCTGATAATTAGGTATCTTGCTCATATTATCAGTAACCGTTTGTTTCGACAATATACTATCGGAAGTATTATTGGATGTTACATCTAAACCAATGGTTTCATTAGATGGTGTTGTTTATTTTTTTTAATCAACATCGTATATTAATAGTACTATAATATGAGGACGACGACTGATTGTCATTATAGAATATTTTATTTTTGAAGACAGCTCTGTTTTATTGTCCTTGATTGCATGTATTATAAAGGTATGTGTAAATAAACAAAAACACTTCGAGAGAATCCCTGCCAATTTTGTAGCTGCCATTTCAAACTATTACCATAACTTCTAAGTGAAAACAGAGCATGACAATATGTTTTGCACCACGAATAGTTTTACTAACAGAACATTATACGAAGCGCACAGATTGTTTTGTACGAGAATAAAATGATAACTGCTATTATCATTATCCAATCGAATATTTTTTACGAGAATATAACTGCATGACTGTTTGTCATACTTATAAGTTTAAAAATATTTTGATAATATAACAATACAATTATATTCTTGTAACTTTAGGCATGGGTCTAATAATCGAATAACATTGTAATTTTTTATATTTCCGTAAATAACAGTATTAGAGTCACGAAAAAAATTCAGCAGATGTATCAGCACCCACAGATATCAAAAATGGAATAACACTAAAATGAAGATAATGGCAGTTATCATTTTATTCTCCGGGGACGGCGATATGTACAATGAAAAAAACCTCGATGAGGTTTAACCTCCATTGCAGTGTTCTCTGCGTACGTCTTATGTTTTCGAACACATGAAAATAAAGTTTAAATAATAATAAAAACCATTTATTCATATATTAAAGACATTTAAATTAAATAATTACGGAAGTCAGTCCCTCAAATTAAAAAAAATAAATAAATTAAAAAAAATCGTGATAATGTATTACCAAAGTTTTAAGAAACTGAATCAAAAGGATATAACCATTAATAGTAGAATACCAGTGATTAAATTTAATCACTGGAGAAAGCTACTACGTGTGTGTATCTTAGATTTCTTAAAATTAAAAGTTATGAATACTTAAATATGTAACGTATTATATAATAATGCAAATCTGCAGTAATTACTACATTCTAAATCAGAAGTAAACTAAATCTTACACATCTAAAGAGGGAATCAATTTAAATTAGTTTTAATTTAATCCTACTTAAATATGAGCGTCTTATCTATACTAATTACTTAGCCTTATTCCTTAAAATCGATTAGTTTGTGGTTAATGACATATCTAGTCTTTAAAATCTCCATCCTTCTTCCTAAAATTACATTCATGTAGCTGCTCTCCGCAGTACAGCCACCTTAATCCGGGATAAAAAGTAGACAGTATATTAATCCAAATCCGGCCACCTTACAAGTGGTTTATCCAAAGTTAAGTCGTTTTTGTGTGTGAGGAAGTATCAAACATACCTACACACAGTTCTTACGGTGCAACCTTCTTGAGAACCACTAATACCAGACTAGGCATGCTCCTCTGGCAGTCAGTCTCATTTTTTTTTATTACACGCTTTCTATTAGTTTCACCTTTTTGTATGTTTGTAACCGTCTTCTTTGGGCGCGATTTTGACCCACTTTAAACGGCCAGATTTCGTTCAAACTTTGTAGATTTATTGAGGACCGATGACAATACACTAATTTGATAAAATAACGGTTTTCTATAAAAAGCGTGTTTTTTAGTTTTTTTTTTACACTATTATTATTTACGATGAGGAAATCTTCATCGATCCCCGACTACGTTGGGGTGTAGCCGGGGTAAGTGAGATTTTTACTCACTAAAACCTCCTCGATGGCTATCCCTTGTGCTTTCAAAAAGAGGTTCTGGGATGTCATTTTGATTGCACCAGAACACTTTTAATTTTCCAAGATTTAAGTATATTAATTTGTGCATGTTGTGTTTGTCTTAACAAGTGAAGCAATTAACTGTATAACCACATCAAATTTAGAAAATAAGAACGTGTATTATTGTATTCGCTATTGACAAGCCTTATTCAATAAAATAAAAATAAAAATAAAACCTTCTACACTTGACCCCAAGTCAGGATACTAACAGGCCCTGGCTCATGTGGCTACGTAGTGTTAAAGAAACCAAAGAAAAGCCATATTTATTACATTAGAGTTTCACTTTGTTTTCTATTGCGGTGAGATAAAGTACCGAGAATATTGCCACGTTGAACAATAATGCTCTATGTTTTTCTAAAATAAGCCTACGTTAGGTAAGTCTCATTAGAAATTGTTTTGTTATGTGCTTCAGTGAATAAAAACGGTTTGATTTTGAATATTTTTCCCAATTTGCCTACCAAAGTAAAGCTAACAGCCTAACAAATACTGAGAGCCTAACTTTTATGCTCCAAACGAGCTCACGAGCTTTTGAAAGCAGATTTGAATGTTATGAAAAGCAAATGCCATTTGAACTAAGGACAATATTATTATTTCTACTCTGTGAGCTTTAAACAGGGACGTAGCTAAAACATAGTTTGGGACGTCGAAATTTTTGTTAGGGAGTGTTGGATGGTATATTAGAGTGGTTTTTTACTTACATATTTATTGGTCAGTAGGTGTTTAATATTATAAAGGTAGTAAATTAATACATGTTTTGTTAATTAAGTAGAAAAGTATAGAGAAATGTAATGAACATCTTAAAAATTGATAAGTCAGATGCTACATTACTAATCAAGTTTAGTTGCGGTTCAAAATATTTTCTTTAGATTAGATTTATTAATTTTATAATTAAGTTATCATCATTTGCCGTATAATATTTACGAAAGGTGTTTTGTGTATTGTCCGCATAGTTATAGCATCTGCACTCATGGCTGAATAAAAAAGAAAGAAAAATAACAGTAAGAACGCAAATTAATAAAATTATCAACCTCATAAATGGACCCATAAAATTACTTGAAAACTGGAATAGTTATAGTTTATTCATAACTTACACATAGTCACAAATCGTTTTTATATAGTAAATAATATGAACTATGAAAACATATGAGTTTACAATTATGTACACAATTATACTTTATCATTATTTTAAAAAATAAATTATATTATTAACTAAATTTTATACAACAATTTCTATGAATTATTCATATATTCTGCAATTGTATAATATTTGCATACAAGACGTGAATTTTCGGACCCCCTATAAACCTACCCTTATTGCAACCCTGCGTAGCCTTTGATTCTGGTAAATATCGATAAACGAGTGGAGAATCAAGTGCCAATTTGAAGGGATTACCGTCATATGGGAATTGTACTGGGAGGTACATCACATGCACAGACGTAACGAGTAGATGAGTAGATAGATAGAAAATTCTTTTTTAGGACACAACGTAAAAAAAAATAACGTAGAATAAAAAAGTGTGCCACAATTGGCGGTCTTATCGCTTAAAGCAATTTCTTTGTATAGAGAGGGGTTAATAAACAAGTGAAAATGGACGTAGTATGAATAAAGAAAATAATCAGTCACATTTAGTAAAACTTTATATACAACTCAATACATAATAAATGTATTTACAATCTATACCTATTACTCGTAGTACCAATTAATAATATTATAAGATACTAACAGTCAGTCCCGGCTTCGCATGGGCTATAAAATAATCCAAGTTGTAAAGAGAAACCAAATATAGCCTATGTTACTCAGGGATAGTATAGCTTCCCAACGGTAAAAGAATTTTTCAAATCGATCCAGTAGTTTCGGAGTTATGCGCGTCAAACAAACAATCACTTTTCCTCATTATAATATTGGTATACGGTACAGATACGTAAGCAGTGAATGATTGAATCATTAAAATAAAACCAAATTACTATAACAAAACTAAATTAATATAACCAAGTTAATGATCTAGGCAGTATGCCCAAAATAAACTCTTTCGCGTCCATTTTCCGTACTATCCGTTCTTTAAACTCTAAAGATCTACCTTATAGAATGTTCCGTGTAAGAATCTTATCAAGAGTTTGAGATATGTCAGAGATATATGTACATAATATGTAGGTAGCTATAAGCCCTTTTGTTAAAGAAATGTAATTAGAAGTTGCGCGCTAAGTAACAACAACAGTTACTAAGATAGTCACTTACAATGTTGTAACTTTTGATTAAGATAATTTGATAAAGAGACTCTTTGTGAGCAGCTGGCTTTTGATCGTAGGAACTTGTGCTTTTGTCTCTCTGCAAGAGATTAGTATAAGTATATTAGTATAAGCAGCCCACTATACGTTCCACTGCTAGGAATCGGGGCCTTCCCTCACTACGAGAGAGATATAGGCCATAATCCACCACGCTGACCAAGTGCGGGTTGGCGGATGACACACGTCTTCGGATATTGTGGTCCTCAAACGTGTCGGTTTCCTCACGATGTTTGCCTTCATCGTAAAACGAGTTCAAATCCACTTACAATAACTTGAAAACAAGTAATTGGTGTGGATCGAACCTGAGGCCGTCTGAGCTAAAATCAGACGTTTGTACCACTGAGCCACAATCGCTCTCAAGAAATTAAAAGACTTTATGTGATGTGTATTTTTTGTATATGTTCCATAATCTTTTTTTAACACATAAAACAAAATACAAAAAAAACATTATTTTCAAAAAATATGGTTAAGTACATAGAAATTAGTTGAGTTGAAATTAGATGAGTTTATAATTTAACACTTATAATTTTAAACAACGCTTCGTAATGTTTATTTTTTATTTCAATTAAGTATAAAGCTAATTAAGCTTAAGTAATTTTAATGAATACTATTTCAAAAACGATTTTGTTCTTAAAACAACTAGTTTTTTTTAAATAATATTAACAGATCTTGTAACAATTAGACTACAAAACACATGCATTTCCCACCATCAGACTTGACATGTATCTTTTAATCCTCGTTTCACAAATAGTACAAATCAACGATTTAATAAACCACCCCAATTATATTACCAACTAATTGCATAGACTGTTAATTGAAAATTAAACTGTATGTCTACGTATATTGGGTATATTTTTGCTTGCAGTTTTGGGATAGATTTTGACCCCTCACTGATAAGTTAGCATACAAAACAGCCTATTGTTGTACACTTAGCGTCAGTCTCTATTTAGTTTAGCTATTTATTTTGACTTAATACTATTTTTATAGTGCCTTTGTTAAATTGTATTCGGGTACAAGAGATTAGTGATGTTTCGAATGAGTTTTAAAGTGTGTAATGTGTTATTGTAAAGAAATGAGGGTAATTTTATTATTGAAGTTCTTTTTGAAGGTGAATCTTGGAGTGCTTTTACTTTTTTATTTTATTACAAAGAGTGCAAGCCGATGAGATACAATTTTAATAAGCACACATGCCAAGGCAGAGGTTTTAATACGGGTGGCCTCAGAATACAGAAAGAACCAGAAACCGTGAGCGCGCCTAAAACTGAGGCTACTAAAACTACTCCAAAATGGAGTAGTTTGACGCGCGACCGATCAGTCACTCTGTGACCGTCGGGACGTACGACGCTGTACCAATTTAATTAAATTATGCCGTCTTATGTCGTTCCTACCTATAAAATGCAGCGGGTCTATAAAAGAAACAGGATGGGATCACATTTCACGTGTAAGTATCGTATTTAGGTATCAACTTTGAATAAATTTCTATGTTTTCAATTGTCATAGATAATGAGGCATCCATCTTGTTAGTGTTGCCAGTATAAGAGTTTTGATTTACCCTTCTTTTTATTACCTCTTGAGGGCTTTTATTCATTGTAGAATATTAATAATTAATTTAATATAAAATAACCGACTTGAAAAAAGAAAGTATAAAACATCAGAGCAGCCTGTATGTACATAACCAAGTAGTCCTATTAAATAGTATGTTAGTATCTATGAAAAATACCTAGACATAAGATTTCATCATTTATCTAAATTTAAATTTTTGTTACTAAGTTCAAATTCTAAGAGACAATATTATATAAAGCTTACTAAGCAAAAAGGAAATTAAATGTATTTTTTTCTAAAGCGTTATTTTTTTCTAAAGCGTTTTATTAAATTCAATAAATCTATCAATTTCTTGAGACAATTAGGTAGGTACATAATTATAATAAAGATTAGGACAATTTTTATTCTATTAGTATCTCACCTCCTGGACTCCCAAATTTTACCCTAAAAACGGGCACATAATGCCTGAGCTAGAACATTACGCGGGTGGGAAGTGACGCGGGCGGGGGGCATTGTTTTGATTTTTGGACACAGCGTGTAGCTCGTCAATACAGATGAACGCGGCTTCTGGTACTTTCTGTATTCTGAGCGGGTGGCTTGAAAATTCTCGACAACAGAGCTAGGCCACTTAGCTTATACGAGGAAGAAATGCGTATGCGTAGCGTATGCATTTAGATACTAGTAAGTCTTTAATTTTCTAAACATCAACTATTTAAATTTGAACGTTCTGCCATCAACGCAAACAAATACATTTTGTTGTTTGAAAAAAAAAACCTATTTATATACTGCAATTTAAATATCAACTAATTTCATTGAACACTAGTATTTACCAAACTTTACGTGCTGATTTGATAGGATGTTCAGCTCTAGTTTCGAGAAAGTGCGGATACGATTGTAAGAAGTAGCGGCCGACCTAAACGTGGATGAATTGTGTGAAAGAGGATATGAATGAGAAGAGAGTCACTGTAGAGATGACGGCTGATTAAGTGGTGTAGGAGCAGAAAAAAAGCTGTTCCGACCCCATCTAGTGGGAAATGGCGAAGACAAAAAGAAGTTGAATTCTAGAACCGCTAACGATGTAGATGAACCTTTCCCAAAATCGAAATCAAATTATTTATTGGCCTTACGGCATCACGCCGTACTGGCCAAGTCAATTTACAATTACTTAATTTCTTAAATTTATATGCCTACATAAAAATACGAGTACACTCTTAATATTATTACATCAATATCTATATTTATATTTCTTCATCCACCTGGAATCGTTTGAAAGCTTTATAACTATAAGACTGCTACAAGAATGAAGATTCTGTTATTGACTGTGACATGAATTCATTCAGCGAGTAAAAAGGGTTCCGTTCGAAAACTTGTTTAATTTTTTTCGAAGTCATTCAAAGGTAGTTCTATAATTCTACGCGGCAAATTCTAATTCTAATTTGAAGTGGGGGTGATGAGACCTGCACTGACATCCCGCTAGGGGCATATTGTGCATTCCACTCTTATCAGCCTACACAAACCAACCGAGCTCCTTGAAATAACGGAGCACAGCCCTGGCTCGCTGGCATAACTGTTCCACCCCTGTTGCGTCAGATGGTCTGTTTGTCTGAAGATTAGCAATGGAAGGCGAACTTTCATCTTGAGCTGCTATCATCAGGCCGTATCTCTTTCTGGTTTGTTTGGTAGCCTCACAGTGCAGGAGCATATGTTCTACCGTTTCATTTTCCTCCAGACAGCCCCGATTTACGCCTTACTTAGCTAAGCGACTTACTTAACCCCGACGCGGCAACTTATTAAACATACATATTTTATGACAGACCGCGTGGAGCTAAAATGCGAAGGCGTGCACTCGGACTCGGAGCACGAGCACGAGCAGCACGGAGAGCACGAGACTCAGCACGACGCCGAGCACGGGGACCAGATGGACGCCATGGACGCTCGCCCGCGTAAGGTAACTTGAAAATATTTTACATCTCTCTCTCTCTCTTTCTTTTACAATTCTTCTTTGGAATTCCTTGCCGAATTCCCTATTCCCCAATGATTATAATCTGGCGATTTTCAAGGCAAGAGTGAACCGGTTCCTTTTAGGTAAGCGCGCTTCACCGTAGACCTCAATGTCACTTACCATCAGGTGAATTTATTGTCAAGCGCTGACCTATTTTGAGCAAAAAAAAATTTTTTATGGTTCCGTATCTAAGAGGTAAATAAAGAGACCCTATTACACACCCTCCCTATTACAATGTCTGTCTTTTTGTCACCAGGTTGTATCTCAGAAACCGTTATGGCTAAAAAGCTGACATTTTCACAAACTATATATTTTCGTTGCCGCTATGACAACTAATACTAAATAAATAGGTCTCCATACAATAAATGTGTCTCTTTTGTTCTTTTTTTCTGATTATTAATTAATAAAGGTAAAAGGGTACACGCTTTAAATTTTCACAGAATGTGTAGTTGTAACTTATTTTTTGGAATGAACAATAACGAGTAGTTAAGGTATTTTTATTTTATGTACCTGTCGCCTCCTTGGCGTAAGCCTCCCCAGTTTATTCCATAATTTCCTAATTCTTAATTTAATATCTGACATCAGGAATAATGTTAAATTATAATTTTGATTATTTATATTTGACATTGTTGATTATTGATATTGTATTTTAATCTAAACTTACCTGTAAATTGACATATTATTAATAAAATGTTTATCTATTTTTCGCAATTCTCGTTCATTCTTGCCCATGTCTTTGCGTGAACAAATCCTCCCATCTTCCATTTGGTTTTTCTCGTCTCTTTCTTCCTCTGTGGTAGTATACTGTTACTGTATATCTGCATCTCTCTCAAGCAGGTACGCCGCAGCCGCACAACCTTCACCACGTACCAGCTGCACGAGCTGGAGCGAGCGTTCGACAAGACGCAGTACCCTGACGTCTTCACCAGGGAGGAGCTGGCTATGAGGCTGGACCTCAGCGAGGCGAGAGTGCAGGTTAGTGACGGCTCTCTCTTTTTACTGAAAACTCCTGTCTCTTTGTCAATCTCTCTCATTATCTCTGTCTTTCTTTTCTATATTTTCATTCTCTCTCTTCATCTTTGTCTGTGTCATTTTCTTCTCATTTTTATTTCTCTCTTTTCATATTTATCTGTGTCATTATCTTCCCTTTTTCCTTTCAGTCTTTTACTCTCCATCTCTTTCTCATTTTCCTCTCTCTTTTATCTATCTTTCTCTCTCCATCTCTCTCTTTCTTTCTCTCTCTACCTATACTTTACCGGTAACCGTCATAAAGCCCTTTAAAGGACGATTTTAGCGAAATCAAAAAGGATCTTAGGGTTTTTAAATTTAAATAAGAAAACTAAAATTTTGTTATTTTCAAAGTAAACCGTTTTTTCTGGGCAAGCGCGCTCTATCTTAGATTACAACATCGCTTACCATCATGTAAATTATGATCAAGCGCAAGCCCATTATAATGACAAAAATGTCTAAGTACTCGTATGGACATAGTTCATGTTTGTTTCTTCTTCATGCTCAAATAGATAGACCGATTTTGATTAAATTTAGTACATATAAATATAAATTTTTCCGTGGCCTTACACATAAGCTACCTTTTATCCCAGATTAAGCGGGTAACACTGCGGGGCGTAGCTTGTCTATCTAATCCCCATGTAGTCCTTACTACGCAATTCCAGCTCAGTTTGCGGTGTGTCCTACCGTACAAGCACGGTCCAGGCTTTCAGGCTTCAATTTACAGCTATTGTCACGCCACCTGGTGGAGAATGGAGCTTGATTTTAATTGTGATTGCCTATTGCTGCGAATATCTGCGGGTCTGTGGGAAATTATATTATTAGGCTGCATTTAGGTAGATTAGGTTTATATACTTTGTAGGTATGTATAGTCAGTTAGCCACTGAATGTTCGTCTAGGTCGAAGATAAAGCTCTCCTAGAAGTAAGGAATTAACTTTAGTAAAAAGGCGACTGTGGCTTTTTTTCGAGTAAAATCTCAGTCATGCGTGCAGTCGACTTACGTCCCGCAGCTCGTGGGTTCGATTCCCGCAAATGAGCTCGAGATTTCAGTGAAGAAAAACATCGTGCAAAAACCATAACATAGTAGAAGAGCATTTTGTAGTACTCGCCTGGCTAGTAACTATCCTTAAGTAAAAAACAAAAACGGTCGCCAATAACCTATGAATGAATGATTTATTTGTCTATAAAACTAGGTACATAGGTGGTATTGTAAAATTTAATAAAAGTTAAAACTATTTACAACTAAAAATGTATGTAGTGATTCGTCTAGTTTTTGCCCATAGGGCTTTCAGACATGAGTCATTTAGTCTGAAGTTAATATTTCCAAAAACAATTAAATCATATTTATATAATTTCATTTAAGAAAGAGTTTAATACTATAGTACGCTATTTTACACAAAAAGGTATTCATACCTAATGGTATGTTCCGGCAGATTTCCTGAGAGCCAGTATTGTTAGACTAGACATGTTCCACCTCAAGTCTCAGTATCGCTACATAACGCGTGTGGTTATGTACCCCCGAGTTGTAAAGTACCTATTCAAACACTTATTATTATTACTCTTTTACGCTCAGAAGATAGAATGAAGTCGGTTGCTTAATATTAGATTTAGATATACGAGTAGCATAAATTGATTTGATATGTGAATAGTTAAAGTGTATTTGACGACCTCGTTGGCGTAATGGTTATCATGCCGGACTGCCAATCAGTAGGTTCCGGGTTCGATTCCCGGTACGGCCAATATCTTTGTGCTGAACTAAATTTGTTGGCTGTCGGTCTGGGTGTTAAACATGTATATATATAAAAAATGTATGTATGTACTATATCAGTTGTGTTAGCAACCATAATACGAACTAGAAATGGTTCAGTATGCGGGGTTAACCAGCCGTGTGTAAAATGAGTCCTAATATTTATTTATTTATTTATTTTATTTGCTTGATCGTTGGTAGCCTAGCAGGGCGCCACTAGTTAAGAGATAATCCTGAAAGTACTCCACTAGTTGAATAGAAGCGCTAATTCACACTAGAGCTAGGTGACGAGTGTCATAATCACGCTTTTCATGGAATCAGCGACATCATCCGTGATATGACGCTAAGTTTGTAAGGCCAGTATTACGACACTACCAACGTATTGCAAATTCTTTTCAACTGAAACGAGTATAATTGTTCTTCTTCTTCTTCTAGACTTTTACAAATCGAATGTTCTTTTTTTATCGCAAAGAAATATTTATTTGCTTTATTACTTATTTATCACTAGCTTTACATAAAAATTACTTACAATGAGATTTAAATGAAAAATACCGAAGAGGTTTTTTTTTACAATAAATGGGCTTGCGCTTGTTAACAATTCACCTGATGGCAAGCGGCATTATGATCTAAAGTACAGCGCGCTTATCCAGAAAGAACTCTTGCTTTGAAAACCACCAGATGGCTCTCAGGGAACAGGGAGTTTAGCAAAAAAATCTACACCTTCGCGATTTGCACTGTGAAGGTGTGCAATCAGTTCAAAATGATTGAGTAAGTAAATGCAAAACTTCGGGCAAAAAAATGAACGGACATAGACTACAATCATAATAACTATTTCAAAACGCCATTTTTCATTCGTCCTTAAAAATGGAGAAAATAAAAAGCTAGCCAAGTAACAAATTACAGAATAGCGTCGCGGTTTCTGGACTGCATTTTCACACAATAGCAACAACTTAATTCGTCTAATTAAGGCATTTAGCTGCCGTTTAAGGCAATTCGCAGCGAAGTATTAAAAGGATGCAAGGGAAAGGGGTGGAAACGTTTGGTCGAAAACGTTACGAGAAAATGCAGCAAGCAACCGCGCGTTATTAAAGTGACAATATTTTAGTTATTTTGGTGTTACATTACTGTGTAAGTGCTTAAAAATTAAATAACAACAAACAAATTCGATTTCTTGCTAACAATATCATGATATTAAGGATGCCATTCATTAAATATAATACCTATTACCGATATATAGTGGAAACGCCGAAAATGCGTACTAAGCCATTCGCTTCCACATTTATAGTACGGACGGCCAAACTGTGGAACTCCTTGCCGGAATCCCTGTTCCCACTGAACTACAACCTTACTGTCTTCAAGGCGAGAGTGAACCGGTTTCTTCTAGGCAAGCGCGCTTCATGTTAGACCGCAATGTCACTTAACATCAGGTGAGTTGTGGTCAAGCGCAAGCCTGTAATGCATAAAAAAATATATTTTCCAAAGTTATTATTGTAATACACTTTTCAGTATAGGACGATGAAGGAAAGAGGATGCTCCAAGCGCTACTTTCACGATTGCGTAATCACGCGGAATCAGCGAGCATTGTGCCACGCTGTTCAAATGTTATGCGACTTGCGCGGCGACGTCATTAGTAACGTGTGGTACAACTGTAGCTCTATCGGCTCTATCGGCTGTTAAGTGTTAGTACAAGCAGTAGTTAAGCAATGAGTGAAGGCTTTGGAAACTCTCAATACAAGAGTTTGAAAAAATTTAACAGCATTTCAGCTTGGGCCACTTTTATTATACAAAGAACAAAATTTTTAAAACAGGGCATTTCTGGAGTATCGCTCTTATCATATTATGATTTGTAAAAATAAGATTGTTCATCTTTTGTCGTAACTATATTTAAATTATTTCCCGAAATATTTTTTCAAAGAAAAGTAATTGAAGATTCGGTAAGATATTAAGGCTGCCAAGGGAAAAATCTTGAACTTACAGGTTTTATTGTAAATCATAAACGATAAAAATTGTTTTAAAAAATAGCTTGTTGACCGTCTAAAGAACCACTCTAAGAGTATTTATGCTTATTTTGGTACCAATCCGACTTATGAATTAGGAGAAAAACGGATTCAAAAGACGTATTTTTTTTTTAACTTTTGATTTTTTAACCCGTTATTTTCATATACTTAGATATATCTAATTGGTATCAAAATAAGTGTGAATATTCATAAAGTAGTCCTTTAGACGGTTTTTCATTGTTTTTACCCTTAACGATTTATTGCGAAAAAACCGCAAATTTTATCCGTATCATCGCCTTAAATAAAAAATACCTAAGTATATGACATATAATATAAAATTTTACAAGATCATACATGTATACCTAAGAGTTAAAATTAAAAATTTAGTAAAATTAATTATAAGATATCTAGTACTTTTAAAATCCTTTTGTAATCTTTACGCAGTAAAAAGTGGTTTTAATATCTCAAATTACATAAAATCCGTATAAAGCCCGAATATTTGCCCGAGTACTTCAAATGTAATTCCCAAAAATGCAATGAATGCGTTTTAATGTTTAAATCCTTGCCCACTCGAGTAGGGTAAGTCTCTCATTAGACCAGATTCAGCTGCCACAGAATATGTCATATGTGGTATTGAAACTTGTGATTAAGACTTACCCTTTGTTCAAGGCTTTAATTCGGCGTATTTTTAAAATATTTTCTCGAAATTAAGCTTTTGAAAACTAAATGAATGCTGTCTCTGACTTGTTGCAGAATGGTTTAAATACAGTGAAGCTTATTGGTTTTAGTATACTACTACTACTGTATTGGTTTTTTATTACTATTTTATTAAATTCTTAATATGATATCAAACTATATTATTTGAGCTAAATTAGTATGATATCAAACTATATTATTTGAGCTAAATTATATTTTGTTTGCTTTAAATATCGTTATAACTTGACACTCAAAATAAAAAGAACAAGATTCTTTATTTTTGTATATGTAACTACATATACCAATTCCTAATACTAGATACTATCTACTTTTTTAAGAATGTAATAAAGTACAAAATTTAAAATTAAGATCGAAATATCTCTTTTATTTATTAATAAAATTGACTTTGTAATATCAAAACATAAAAAAAAAATTATCAGTTTTTTTGTTATCTACTTAATAATAATAAAACTTATATATGGTACATACGTACTTATTCATACTTATATAATGAGGCATTATACATACTCAGTCGTACTTATAATACTAATTTATTAAGGCATTCAAGTTTATTTTAAACAGGAATAGAACCAGTGTACCCATAGGTAGCAAGCAGCAAAGCTGCTAACAATGGTATAGATTAATTGCGGTTAGTTGACGAGCACTCAAAGTCGAGATGCAATTAAGTAATTATGGACTCGTAGTGCTCTTCAACCTGCATTAGGTGTGGGGTGTAAAGGACCTGCGAATTAAGCCACAAAGATAGACAGAGAGAAAAGATCCGTGAAGACGGTTTTTTTTTTAAACAAATGACGTGTCTTCTCTATCTATGAATAGCTATGATATAATAAAAATAATAAGGCCCAATTTGACGACCTCGTTGGCGTAAAGGTTACCATGCCGCACTGCTAATCAGAAGGTTCCGGGTTCGATTCCCGGCACGGTCAATATCTTTGTGCTTAACTAAATTAGTTGGCTGTGGGTCTGGGTGTTAAATATGTATTCTTATATAATATGTATGTATGTATTATGTAGTATATCAGTTGTGTTAGCAACCACAATACGAGCTAGAAATGGTTCAGTATGGGGCTATCCAGCCGTGTGTGAATGTGTCCTAATATTTATTTATTTAATTTCAACAACCTTAAAAAACATTATTACTGCTTAAACATATTTGACTATTTATATTTATTTTCGTTAAGTATTATATGTTAAATTGAGCTATGATATAAAAGTACCCCAAAAATAAGACTTAAACTAGGTTTGACCCACGGTGATACGGCGTTAATCCGGGATAAAAAGTAGTAGAAGCCGATCGAATCGCCTTGGTCAAATGCCCTGACGGAGTAAAATAATTGGCCAAGTGCGAATTGGGCTTGCGCATGAAGGGTTCCGTAACATTGTTGTATGGGAGCCCCCCTTAATTACTTATTTTATTTCAATTTTATAATTTAATTTGATAGCCAATATACTTTTGCGTATTATGTGAAAATTTTAAGTGTCTAGAACCTACCGTTATTGATATAAAGCAAAAATACGTAAAAAACACGTTTATTGTATAGGGACCCTCTTAATATTTTCATTTTATTTATTTTTAGTATTTGTTGTTATAGCGGCACGGGAAATACATATTTTGTGAAAGTTTCAGCTTTCTAGCTATTACAGTTTCTGAGATACAGCTTAGAGACAGACAGACAGACAGCGGAGCCTTAGTAATAGAATCCTGTTTTTACCTTTTAGGTACAGAATCCTAAAAACGGAATGTTTTATTATTTAATATTGTTTACTAAAATAGCTCAACTTATTTAGCAAATTCCCAAAAACTTTTGAAAGGGACTCGCAATTACGATTTTCTTTTGAAGTCTTCCTGATAATTATTTGCTTGACAGAATTTTCTCACAACTAGATACTTTTAATAATTTAAATATAAGATAGCTTTTTGGTATTCACTCGTATGGCTTTATCCGTAGTTTTTTGAACTTTGCCTTGTTATTGTAACGCCTGTAGCTCCTGTAGCGCCCGTAGCTCGACTAACTAAGGTGATCTGGCGCGATCGTCGAGGTTAAACAACGTTCGGTGGACAGTCTTTGGATGTATGACCATGTACAAGACTAGCATTGTGAAAAAGTGGCATTTTCATCAGAGCGCTACCTTGGATCGGATGTTATGTTAGATTGTAAATCACGGCTATTAGACTTAGTACAAGCAGTCGTTAAGCCAAGTCTAGTTTTCAGTCGGTTTGAAAACTCTCGACACCAGAGCTTGGCTTAGCTTAAACGAAGAAGAAAACGATAAAAGAGTGTTTGTATTTGTTGTCAACTATTGATTAAATCTCAATCAAAACCCTCGATCGTGCTTATGAATTCATTTCTTCTCTTTACAACTCCATAGTTCACGGTTCGCGTGATCCATTCTCAGCATCTCAATTAAATTCCGGATCTAACTCGCACACACCGCGACACACTTAACTTTGCGTGCGGAGAAAATTGGAACTAATAAGTTTTACAGACATTTTGTTCAGAACTCCTTGCGTACAGCGCTTTAACCGGCTTTCTACATAAGTTTGCAGGCTCGTACAATTAATTTGACGACTCCAAGCCAAGTGGCACTCGATACTCGACTATAGAATTGAACGCGTGTCGATTACAACCGACCATCTCTTCACATTCATTGAAACCTACTTGAAACTATCTGCAAATTGGACAAAAATCTACTTTATTTTTATCAACTTTGAGTTTAGAATTGAAAGTTTCGATTCTGTTTTACATGAATGGGTGCTTCAATGTGATTTGAGCTTTAATTTCTTTGATTTAGGGTTTAGAATTAAGTTTTTTTGCACATTGTAGGTGGGGGGTAGGTCTTTTGTTGTTAAGCGCCATCTATCGAGTGGATTAGGAGCAATTGGCGCGTCGTTGAGTGTGATTTGAGAATGGCACCCCTGTTTGATGCCCAGAGTACCGCGGGGTGCTCCGTAGGGGGGAGCATCGCCAATTTAGAATGCTGTTAAGTTTTAGAGAAATTGTAAAGGTCTTGCGTGATATAAATGGTACTAGTTTTTTTTTCTACGGTAGGTATAGGTTATATTATTCTTTATGATATCTACCACTTTTATGTTTATACGAGTAGATGTTTTTTTTAAAACAGAATATATTTAAATTTATTCTAAATCGAAGTTAAAAAAAGATCACTCAATATTCTACGAGATTTTAAATAGAAATGTCCCTTGAGCTTTCATAAACAAGTATAATTATAATAATTACGCTTACATAAACAAACATACCAATATGTCTGATATTAATTGTAAAGAATACGGAATTCTAGCAAAAACAAACTTGTATAATCAATTAATTGAAACCCGAATAAGCGGCGGAGTGAAACAAGTCTACCGTGAAAATCGTAGCCAAGAAAATGCGCTAAAAGCTCCAACCTTTCAGCTTAATAAATTTAATGAAACCATAAACGAGAACCGACAATATTCACGAAACGAAGGGCAATTTGACAATAATTGGCTAAGTCGTTTCAAGAGCCATTGTGAAAACTCGCCGAGCGAGACATTTGAAAATTATGAAATTACACCAATTTTTACAATGTCTTTTATTAGCGCGACTGTACTTGCTCAATTTGTTTCTATTCTTTGAAGAAAGTCACACGAAACTAGCCCCTATTCTTTATTTGGTAAGGTCTAGTTTGGCACTACGATATGTTGGAATGGAAACCACGTATGAAGTAATTGCTTTTCATTACTTTCCTATTGTAGTGGAGAGTCCAGCCGGCGGAGGCAAATTGTCGACAATTACACAATAAAAAAATTAAAAAGGCCGCAGTCGCCTTTTTCAAATATTCTCGTGGTTTATGAGAATTTTTGAGCGCTATGATAAGTTTTTTCGACTTTACCTGCACTGCCTGTAAATTTGGACGTTTACATATTACTTAACTTGAAAACAAACGGGATGTCGTAAAATCAATTTACTATGATTATTTATTATTAATCACAAACAGAATACATTCTTATTATTTGAAATATAGTACCTAAAAAACTGGATTTATCCAAGGTCAAAGGTTCTCACTAATGCATACTCGTATAACAAATAAGAGACGCGTTACATATGAGTATCAAAAGACAAAAACTAAGGAAGGTTGGCAATCGCTCACAAGCCGCGCTATTATTTCTGTCATTCGATTTTTGAAAGCATTGTGTAATCAACATAAAAATCATATAAAATACTAAACTAAAACTTAACCTAGAAAAGTCCAAGGGTAGAGGAAAAGGTGCCCAATATGCTGGCAGCATTGCCACGTTGGATGGCAATATTTCAATTACTTCAATATTAATCACCCATATCCTTCTCAATCCATTAATTTACTGTTCATTTTGTGTACGGTAATTAATATTTAATTATTAATGTAGTAATAACGTTGTCAACAGGTGTGGTTCCAGAACCGCAGAGCAAAATGGCGCAAACGAGAAAAGGCGCTGGGAAGAGATCATGCTCCTTTTATGCATCATGAACATGGTAAGTTATTTTTGTATCTGCACGAAAAAACGGTCACACTTACTTAAAAAACGTTGGGAATAGGGGAGAAAGGGGTAATGGGAGTCACTTAAGCAATATATTCTCCAAATCAAACATTATTGTAGTTATGGTGATAGTTATTTATTTTTAATGTAATATACTTCATCAACTATCAGTCTGATAAGTTTCATTAGCTGTAAAAAATATACTTTTCTATTTATAATTATTTTAAAAAATAATGACTTTGACTACCATTGCCCGCACATGCGGGTAATAATAATCACTATATTTGGTAATGGGAGTCAGCGAATCCTAGCAGTTGTCACGCACGTAATCTTCAACTGAATCCCATCCGGTGCAGCTTGCGCATGCCCATAGCCCACAAGATGTGCATCTGTACCAAATCTCGTTGTTTCGGCCAAATTTACGAATTTTATGAAGTTCTGCGCTCTGTGCGTTGTGTCAGAAGACAATTACGCTTTATTTGTGCTCCTCGGTCGAGTTTTCGGCATCTGCCAAATAAAAATGTACGATATAATTAATAGTTTGCACGTTATAAAAACTGCGAGTAATAAGACATGGGCGATGGTCGACTCCTATTACCCACAGACGCTCGACTCTCATTACCCGAAAGAGACTATTTGAAAATTTACATTTATAAAATAATTATTTTAGACTTTATTACATTAAACGATTTACAAATCCAATCTCAAACGTCATAACTAAAGTTTTAACTTGAACTAATGATTAAAATACATCATAGTAATGGACTTACGTTTATTTTGTTCACGTAAAAAATTATATGAAATTGGCGCGAAAACGTTATGCGGCAATATTTTCCTAGCGCTTGGCGTGAACTCAGGGGGCGTTGGGGACCGGTGCGGGGTGCATGGAGTGATGTTGGTTGCGAGGCAACAATAACTCTAGGCTTTTGGTTTCTTTAGTTATTTTAGTGACTACGATTGCCCACTGACTCCCATTACCCCTTTCTCCCCTACGTCCAACGGGTTTCGACGCATTACGAGCATCATCATCGGGGACGAGTTTCACACGGACTGTCACCGACGAGATCCGCGCGAACACTACAAATGTTCGTGCAAATATATAAAATGCTTTACGATAATAGTTAACAGAGTGCAATGGTGAGTTTTTGTATTAATCAAGCATAGTCTGTGACAAATGGTCCTCAGAACATACTATTGGGTGTTAAGCGATAGATTTTCTATCTGAAGGTGGTAACTAGAGGAGCACTAGAAAGTGATGTACCACCATTTAAAATATAAAGAATAACAATTAAAGCTGTCTAGTACTAATGTAGTATTTTTAGTTTAAGATTCGAGTAAGGCCAAGAGTAGTTCATGGACCTAGGCGTGTGCCTGTGTCTTTGCGATCCGTATTTCTTCTGGTACCTTGTCTTGAACCTCTATATCATTCTTCATCAAAAGCTCGAGCAATGGGGTTTCCCAATTTTCGAAGTGCCACATTATAGTTAGTAGTACCTAACCCTGATAGTTTTGCTTTACCCGTGTTTTTTTCTATCCGTCCGTCCTATAGCTTAACTTACTTGAGGCTAACTTCTACAGTTGTTAGAATACATTTTATTCTGTTTTCTATTATTTTAACCAGCATTGCATTTCTTGCTGTGACATATAATATTTATTACACGTTGACTTTTTAATTCAGTTAATAAATAAATTAACGAATTATTCGCGGCTTCAGTATTTAGTCCAATCCGTATACATAAATAAAAGTTAAAAATAAGATCCCCGATTCTTCAACAGTGGCTGACTACTTTTTATTCAATAAAGAATTCTACAAAACGTAGCTAGCAAACAAGGAAAGATAAACTACCATAGTAGTTACCGACCCCCTAGGAATAGATACCGTGTTAAAATCAATCAGGAATCGTTTAAGCAGGTGTCACACCACACCTCGCGCGGTCGTTGTTTGTCCACCGATACGGAACACAATAAGCTCCTTGTGAACTACCACCTGCGTGTGTAAGCACCTTTACTTAACTAGTAAAGCTTTTCAGTGTTATAAGTTAAAGTTATTAAAAGCTGTGTTTATTCTGTGTAAACTTCTTCTTTCTTGCCTTATCCCACAAGGTGAGGTCGGCACAGCAAATGTTCTTCTTCTACTCCTCTATCAGCTGTCATCTCTACACTTACTCCTTTCTCTTTCAAGTCATCAGTCACTTGCGTTTATTCCGTGTTATATATGCAGAAGCTGTGTTTATTCTGTGTAAACTTCTTCTTCCATGCCTTATCCCACTAGGTGGGGTCGGCAGCAAAATTTTCTTCTTCCACTCTCCTCTATCAGCCGTCATCTCTACACTTACTCCTTTCTCTCTCATGTCAACAGTTTCTCGCTTTTATTCTGTGATAAATGTATGAAATAAAATTAGTTAAGTATTTATGATTGCGTATAACGTGAAGATAGTCATTAAAAATAAGTATAATCTGGATATTAAAAGGCTTATACAACTGAAATTGTAAATTCTTGATATTAGAACTTTTTACTTAAAATTTTACGATTTCATGGTAGTAATTATTAGTTCATATATTTTTATTGATACATTTCACATACGGTTGGTTAGCCTCAAACTAAACCATTTCTAGTTTGTATTTTGGTTGCTAACACAACTGATATACTACATATACATACATAAATACTTTAAATCGATACATATTTAACACCCAGACGAACAGTTAATAAATTTAGTTCACCACAAAGATTTTCTGGAATCGAACCCTGGACTCTCTGGTTGGCAGTCCGGCATCAAATATTATTTATACTGTTGATATAATTTCATAGAAAAGTAGTATACTAACGCCGCACACAATGTATTTTACGTAGAAAAAGCAACATAAAAATACAAAGGCAAGCTAAAAGTGTTAACTACAAACTCACACTATCAAACAGTTAACAAGTCACCTATTCGAGCCCCCATAACATTAATAAATCAATAATTGGAATATGATTTCCATACAATCAGTTTATTTATATCAAAATACGGTTGATAATAAATCAGGATATTAAACCGATGCCCCATAATTGTCGCAATCACGTCTCGTAAACATGATTTTGTACCGTCATTATTTGGGCATTAACTGGTGGAAGGTTTTGGTACACTCGCGAGCTTTCGTGCGGGAATAATATTTATGTTATAGGAGATAAAATGAATAAGGGTTGACAAATATCGGCATTGGTTTGATACAAAAATAACGTAGATTTGTACTGGAGCTTGGGAATTTGTTTGTATAAAGAAAGAAAGAAAGAACACATTTATTTCAGACACAGAAGACACATACATATACATTATTATAACTGTCCACATTTTAAAAACACAATCAAACTTTCATGTATAATTATCAAATATAATTTCATTTACACAATTATTATAAATGCTAAAGTTTCAGTGTGTTATTGTGTGTGAGTAGTATATGTTTGAGACTTTTTTACGCTTAGACGGCTCAATCAAACGGATCGGTTCTTTGTAGGCGAGCGCGTTCAATCCTAGATCACAACATCACTTAATATCAGGTGAGTTGCGATTAAGCGCAAGCCTATTTATCATAAATAATGAATTTTATGCAGATAATTTATTAAGACCCTGGATTAACACAGACTTATTTTTATCCGGGATTAAGGTGGTGCGTAGCTAGAAACTTATATAATTTATCGTATATGTAAACAATAAGTTTAAAATAATATTAAATTTCCTGAATAAAAAAATATATTTATTCATCAATCTTATAAACTCATCCCTAGTAATACAATTTGTAGCAAACAGACAAAGCTGGTAGGTATTATTTTAGTACATTCCTGAGTATAGGAATTTACAAGTTAATTATAAAGTTAAATAATTATATAAAATTAATTCCATGTGTTACTAAAAAACATTGAATTTTATTCTAACAATACAAATTCTACAGTAGTGTTGTTTCAGATATTATTTCACCACATAATTATATTTAGCTAAGCGGCTTTCCCGCACGAAAGCTCGTGCGCTTATTGCTTGCTTATCAATAAACCTTTATACGTTTTTATACAAATAACAGGCTTCGTCCCCTAAAAGCGTTTTCTGTCACTGCCCTAGCAATTATCGCCTGATACCGCGTGCTTATTATACCTCGACAATTAGCACACATTTTATACAATAAATAATACGTTGTTACGATTTTTACTCGGAAACAAACCTAGAAATTATTGATATATTTTTTTCTTAAAAGGTTACTATAAAAACTTTGTGTTTTGTTTTTTTTTGTACTAGCCTAACCTTATCTGAATATACGGTCTCGGACCTGTCACGAATATTATACTACCAATATCAAAAATGCGGAAGTTTATATATGTATCTCTGTGTGTGTTTGTTACATCTTCACGACAACACAGCTGCATTGATTTAGCTGAAATGTGATATAGATGTAACTTATGTTATATTGGATTAACATATAATCTACTTTATATCCCGGATTAACGTTAGCTAGTGTAGAACATGATGCTTCTAACTTTTTATTATCGAAGTGAAACTAATGTACTTTGCTTAATAAATATGTATTATATTATATTATGTATTATACATATATATTTGTTTATCTGTTAATCATTAAAAAAACACATTAATGAACGCTAAAAACTATACTTAATTATATTGGTTAACAACCCTTTTCCCCATATATCGAAATAATATAAAATGAACTAGCAACGTACAAAAAAAGGTCATAAAATTAATACCACATTTCAAAACGAGAAAAACATCGGCCATGTTTAAACCGGCCCATTCTCATATACAATTCCATAGTTTGCGCGAAAATGCGACAATATCTGATCTAAGTACCGATGATTACGGCGACGCCTCTCAAAGAACTTCCGCACCTTTGATCAGCCTACTCCAGACATCCTCTCGTACAATGATTAAGTGTAATTTTTCCTCTGACATTCGGTTAGCGTAATGGCGGAGATATGAAACAGTGTGGGTAATGTATTGTGGAAAATTATGCCGTTATACGGGGGGAGCGTGGGCGATCGATGGTCAAAGTTAAAGTCATACAATTTATTGTCATATTATGTCACTTTATTGTAGCACAGGATAGGGCCAAGTGGCGTGCCTTGGGAGAGGCCTATGTCCAGCAGTGGACGCAGACGGGCTGATGATGATGATGATGATTGTAGTTACATGGCCAGCGGTGGCGATTCTGCGGCACACACGACTAAACTAAATTTAAAGATGCCCCGTCTCTTTTCATTTTAAGTGGCCAGAAAGAGACGGCACATTCTGAACCACAGACAAAACAACTAAAATCACGTCAAATATGGAACGTGCAGGCAGTTTTAGAGGTGATACAAGTGAGTGCGGTCTAAAGTCGCCTATATTTTCTACATTTGACGTGATTTTAGTTATTTTGACTATGGTGCAGAACGTGCCGTAAAAATATATGTAGGCATATAAATTTAAGAAATTAAGTAATTATAAATTGACTTGCCCAGTACGGCGTGATGCCGTAAGGCCAATAAATAATTAGATTTAGTTTTTTTTTGTTTTTAAAAAATGTGTATTGTTCCAGTGGTGGGCGAGTGGAGCGGCGGCGCGGGCGGTGGTGAGTGGTGGGCGCTGGGGCTCGGGGCCGGACTCGGCGCACTGGGGGTACCCGCCCCGCTCTGGCACGACGAACCGGCCGCCGCCTTTCGCGCGCTGCTTCACAGGTTAGTGCCAAGGCTAATGCGGCAATAAAAAGCTAGGATTCACTAAATCGAGCTAATAAAAATCTAGCTCCAGAACGCTCTCTTTTATTGACAGGACACAAAGTATGAGTTAACAGGCTTGAATCGAAATTACAAAATTGAGCTTACAGTAAACCTAGCTCAAAAATAAACGCCTATCTTTTATCACTACTTTTTCACAGTTTTCAGGCGAGTCGAGATCGCTCTTAGCGAAAATTCCGCCAATTTTGGCACTAGATTTAAGTTGTTCATATACATAGTTTACTTCAACAGCTGTTGAAATAAAGAATTTATCTATCTATCTAGCATTACATAGCATTTACTTCGATTTGATTCGTAACTAACTACACGTGCAACCACTTTTTTCACAACTTTTTTATGAATTGATTTTTATGAAGGATGGCATGTATCACATCACAATTGGCATAAACACGGTCACCCTTAGCAATTTTCCTCGTTTGCCATAGGCATACAGATAAAAATAACTACAGACATATATATATTTTTTTATGCATAGATATGTGCTGGCCTTGCCCCCGCCGGCGCTACGCCCCCCGGAGTCGGAGCCCCCGCCAGCGTCACCCCCGTCACCCAGTACGGCCCTGGCACGACTCGCCAGCGCCGATACGCTGCGTCTCCGCGCACACGACGCGATACAGGACCGAGTCTTACAGCATAATAATAAGGTGCATACGTAGAATAGAACGAGAGAGAAGATTGTGTATAAAAAGTTCATAGATATCATGATTCATTCATTTTCGGTGAAGGAAAACATCGTTATGAAACCGACATGTTTGAAGACCACAATATCCGCAGATGTGTGTCATCCGCCAACCCGCACGTGGCCAGCTTGGTGGATTTTGGCAAAAATCTCTTTCCTCATGAGAGAAGGCCCTTAGTCCCAGCAGTGGGAACGTATAGTGGGCTATTTATGCTTATGCATATTCATTGCGGGAAATCCATTCTAGATGACTCCATCTAGAATGGATTTCCCCCATATTCAGTTTGAAATCTGAGATATGTAGTGTACTCACAGACACGCTAAACCATCTGCCATCAGACAGATCCGTTCCCAAAGTGATCCAAGACCTCCAAGGTTCCACGTCAACCTTCAAGGAGGGTCTACGTTGGTGTTGTATGTTACGTTTAACCATAGACAAAATATACTAGAGTATATTTTGTCTATGGTTACCATAGACAAAATATACTAGAGTATATTTTGTCTATGGTTTAACCAACTTTCCTTTTATAAATTCAACTAGAGGTTTCCTTGTTTTTTGAAAAAAATCTATTAATTTGTAGTTGGTACTAAGCCACAATGGAAACATCCAAAGTTTTACCTTTTCTCATTTTGTCATGATTGTAATGATTTCAAAGATACCAATTAAGTTTTGAAAGCGGTCTGTCATGGAACAGGTACAATACTTACATATTTCAGATTTCATATTACGGCATCTATAAAGATCTCATAATCAAATTTACATTCTAGCGTCATAAGCATCGAATGAAGTTAACTAAACTTTTGTTTACGTTTCTTCTAAAATTATCTATGTATTTGACAGCAGCAACAAATCAATGCACAATATGATGTAGAAAATTTAAGTGAATACTAATTAGTTTGCATATATATTGTTTAAAATCGAGTTCTGCATTATCCAAATACAGTGTAAACTCCATGTAACGTCACTCGATTTAACGACAAACTCTCTAAAGCGTGGAAATCAATTGGCTTTTGTTGGCTTAGCTTGTATTCCATACAATGATCCGTTATTGAAATAATTTAATTTGTCTTAAATTACCAAGGTCGTATAATATTAAATAGTTAATGTTAACACATTAGTTAAGCATAATAAACTTAAGGTAAGCTTACTTTTTAAGTTTTAGATATCCTAGTCATACTGTAACTCTGTACTGTAACTTAACATTTAATATGTACCTATTAAAAATTGTATAAAAATGGCACGATTTAGGATATATTCTGAAAAACTAACTTTTTTGGTAAGACGTGTGCCTTAATGTTAAATTTCTGATTATTGGATTATTTACTTACGTAAATTTGTAATTATTGTGTACAAAAATATAACAATTATTTTTTAACTTGATATATATTTAACTGATTTTTGTTTGTGGAATTAATTTATATGAAGAATAGTATTCGTTACTTCTGAATTCTTTTTTAAAGCATTTTGTACTTTTGTTTCTATCCTTTTTGTAAATATTATTATTATCTAAATTATCTATTTCTTGTACATAATAATGATAAAATGCACTGTAGTGATATAGAAACTCACGATACTTAGTTGTATTTATAAATAGATATGTAATTTATTGGGTGTAGTAAAGTAGAGAGTTTGACATGATGAGTGTAGAAAAACAATCAATAAAATATGTTTAAAATCTTTATGACTTTTATTATGATAAATCTTGTGATGTTCTATACAAAAAAAAGATATACGTTCTAGCCTGGTCACGCGTAGCGAATAAAACCTGAGCGAAGTCGATCTCAGCTAAGTACTATGTACATAGGTCATAACATCGTAGCATGCTAAAAAAAGACAAATAAAAAATAAATTAAAGAAATGTTATTTTTATTATCTTAATATTATATATAAATCTCGTGTCACAATGTTTGTCCTCAATGTCCGATTATAATAAAATTCGCACACCATGTGCAGTTCGATCGAACTTGAAAGATAGGATAGATTAAATCTCAGCTTATAGTCGCAATTTTAATTTAGTGCTAATTATTATTTGACAGTCACAATTATCTGTTAACTCCAAATGATTCTAACAGATGTCGATAACTTTCGACTGGGTTGAGTAGGTAAGTAATCAATAGATGGCGCTGCTATGGTAAATCTACGAACGTGTCATATAAGCTACACTATCTATTTTTCATACCCCTAAGTGAGGCAAAACAACGGTTGCCGGTTCAGCTAGTGCTGATATATATCTATCTAATCTATCTATCTGATCTGCCATTTGCAAAAAGAAAAGTAAAGAAAAAGGAAAAAGTTTAAATTTATGGCAGAACAGCAAAGCGTGCGGCCACCTCACGGGTCGAAGAAGATTCGACGATATTGGTGGCGATTCAGCGGCACACACGACTAAACTAAATTTAAAGAGGCCCGTCTCTTTTCATCTTAGGTGGCCAGAAAGGGACGGCACGTTCTGAACCACACACAAAACAACTAAAATCACGTCAAATATGAAAAATTTAAGCGATTTTAGAGCGCACCCAATTGTATCAGATCTAAATCTGACGTGTTTGACGTGATTTTAGATGTTTTGTCTATGGTTTAGATCGTACCATCTCTTTTTGGTCATTTATGACGAAAAGAGACAGAGCTACTTTAAATTTAGTTTAGTCGTGTGTGCCGCTGAATCGCCACCACTGGTGAGTGAATGAGCCATGGCGTGGTGGTAGGTCACTTTAATTGCACGCTTGGCTAGAACCACCCTCAAATTTAAAAATCTATCGCCAAGAACCTAGCTGTGTGGGTTACGGCAACCTCCTTGAGAGCTAGTTATTCCAGACAAGGCATGCTTCACCTTAGACTAGAGTGTTGCTAACATTTGTGTGCTAAACGCTCTGCTGTTTAACTGTTCAAATGTCTAGCTGTAATGAATAGAATAAAAGATTTCGGCACAACGACGACCTCGTTGGCGTAAAGGTTACCATGCCGGACTGCTAATCAGAAGGGTCCGGGTTCGATTCCCGGCCCGGTCAACATCGTTGTGCTTAACTAAATTTGTTGGCTGTTGGTCTGGGTGTTAAATATGTATTTATATATAATATATATGTATATGTAGTATGTATGTATATGTAGTATATCAGTTGTGTTAGCAACCATAATACGAGCTAGAAATGGTTCAGTATGGGGCTAACCAGCCTTGTGTGAAATGTAGAAAAAAAAACTAGTATAAGCAAATTTACAGTACTTTAGGTAAGTATTTATATTTATGAATAAATTATGTTACCTGTAATGTTTTGAAATTAAATGAAATAAAAGAGTTTGGCAGTATACATTTTTACTCTATGTAACAAAACAAGTACTGTAAAAGCACATACTCCAGCCGATGAGCAAAGATTAAATTTGGCCGTCGATTGTTCCACAAAGAAGTGAAGTGTTTGAAGATGGATTAATTTGGGGAAAAATTGGGGCGTCGATGGGGCTAAGCCGTTTGCAGTATGGGGATTATATTTCACCATACAGCGTGGTGCAACTTAATGGGAAGTTAGTAAGTATTATATATTATGTATTTATATATATTATGTATTTTATTTTATTTATTTATTTTTAACATGATGACTAACGTTTTAACGTTTTTTTTAATATTTTATCTTATTTTTCAATATTTTAATTATTATTTTTTGTATTATTTAATTTGTTTGTACATATGGGTTATGTTACCTGAAATAAAGATTATTATTATTATTATTATATACTCGCTAATCCGGGACAAAAAGAAGTTGAAGAAGAGTCGAGATAAAAGTAGCCTATGTGTTAATCTAATGCACTAATATAATAAATGCGACAGTTTGAGTGTGTGTGTGTGTGTGTGTCTGTGTGTGTATATGTGTATGTTTGTTACTTCTTCACGCCCGAACGGTTGAACCGATTTTGATGAGATTTGGTGTGCAGGTTAGATATTTGATTAACATATAGGCTACTTACTGTATGAAGTAGTAAAATATTTTTTACCAACAACGATGATTAAGTTTATTATTAGTTGATTAAGTTTTATATTACGCCAACGAGGTCGTCGTAAATGTAAGTTAACAAGTTAGTTACTCAGTAGATAAATTTATGTATTAACTTGACAATATACTGACTTGATTGAATAGGCGGCGTAAGTCAGTAGGTATGACTACCCGCCGCCCAGCTGGGCGGCCGTGAGTTAATGTTATTAAGTTTATTAGACGCCGCCCGCCCACGCCCATAACCCGCCCAGTGGCTTGCGGATAACTAGGTTTATATCACAGATGAGAGAAGTAGATGATGCGTGTGATAATTTATCTGTGTAGGGCCTGTTAGCGCCTGTAGCTAGGAATGTATTTAATTCATTCAAGTATATGTGTGTTATATTTTACCCACGGTCAACTATATTGAAAATAGTAATTTCTAAAAGTCTTTTTTGGTAAGAGTAGCTGTAACTCGGCTGTCTAAGGTGATCTGATGCGATCAGACTTTGAATGAGTGATTATACTCAAGACTGTCATTTATAAAGTATCATTTTCACGGGGTCGGTGAAAATGTTACTTTTCTGGTCCTGGTGGTTAGTATTAGTATATTATACAGTGGTTAAGCCAAATCAGAGGCCTTCAGGCGGCTTGAAAACTTGACTACTGCATATGCTACTTTATACAGAGAAGAAGAAGAAGATTAACCTATGCGAGCAAACTGTGGAACTCCTTACCGGAATCATAAGTTCCCACTGAATTTCAATCTGTTTTCAAATGAATTAATAATTTTAAATTAAAAACTACACAAATTTAAAAATAAAAACCTACAAATAATATACTTAACCTAAATAAGGGTCCTCGGGTAAGGTACATAGTATGCTGGCGGCATTGTCTCGCTGGATGACCAAACTTAGAAGCTTCGTTGGCCGAAGTTTGATGAAATTTCCCGCGCCATCTGGAGTCATTTGTCCTGTCCACCAGTCGCTTACTCAGACTTTTAAAGAGCTTCCTAGTATTATGGACCTACGGTTCTAGAGTTTCTAACCTAAAAAGCAAAAATTGAAGGTGGAGTTAAGGATTGGGATTAATTTTTCTAATGGAGTCTACTATTTTGCGTTGTCTACTTACTTTCATGAGATCAAGTCTGTGGTCCCGAGGATTATTAAATTAACTTTTCCAAGCAGCTTTGCGAAGTAATAAAACGATGTTTTTGTGGACTTTCTTGATACTTTTATTCCGTTGGAGATTATATCTTGAGCTCGTATGCGGGGTTTTTGTTCAGATTTAGGGAGAAAACCTTCACAATTTTAGTGAGGAAGTGTTTTAATATGGAAATGGATTTAAGTTTATTTCGTGTGCATCAAAGTAATAATGAAAATAGTAGAAGTTAGTTAAATGACTAAATGAAAGATGATAGATAGATGTGCCCTGTAATATTAACCACATTAATCCAGAATATATAACATAAGATAAGATACATAAGGTATCTTACTGTATCTTATTATAATAATTGCATTTGTAATAATGATGGTTTAAGATATTCAATTCTATTTTCAAATAACAGAGATCACTTCTTGGGCATGTAAAATTTTAACAAAAAAATTATCGATATCGGTTTAGGATGGATTATTGCGATGTATGTGTAGAAAACTATTTAGCAGACTAAAAAAGAAATACTTTTAAATACCGTTTGCTTTGTGACCTTACTTTAAATTTCTAAAAAGTAATAATCAAGTCCCTATCAAAATAAACTCATTAAAACCTCCCCATTGGTGATGGTTTATTCCATCTCATCGGTATATCTGCTTACAGTTGTAATTACTGCGCTAAACAATGCGGGAACTCAGCTCTGTCAGCGCCAGTACTGCTATTGTACGCTGAAGGCAACCTATATGAAAAAAGAGTACATCTTATCATACGTTTTTACTAATCCCAGTTATTTCACTATTATTATAAAGCAGGAAGTTTGTGTATGAGTGTATGTGAATTTGTTACTATCACACTGATAAAAAAAATGCAGCTAATACGTTCTCACTGCTGGGACTCGGGACCTTCCCTCATGAGGAGAGAGATATAGACAATAATCCATCACGCCAGCCAAGTGCGGGTTGGTGGATGACATACGTTTTCAGATTTTGCAGTTCTCAAACGTGTCGGTTTCCTCACTATGTTTTCCTTCACCGTAAAGCGAGTGCAAATCCGCACAAAACTTGAAAAACAAGTCATTGGAAGGTGTACGGTAAAAAAATGGTATAGGTACGAGTATAAAAATACCTTGCACTAAAACAAAGGCTACTTTTTAAATAAAGATACAACTAGTAATAATATAAATGCGAAAAGCTATGAGCCTATGGTATAAGGCTCTGGTATTTTGTTTGATACTCTATTACGCTCAAACGGCTGTACCGATGTGTATAAAATTTGTTATGGAAGTAGACTGACATCGAGTATTTATTGTATATTCAGATTTTTTAGGACACATTTCACACACGGCTGGTTAACCCCATACTGAACCATTTCTAGTTTGTGTTAAGGTTACTACCACAACTGATATACTACATACATATTTTGTATAGATACCTTTTTAACACCCAGACCCACAGCTAACAAATTTTGTTAAGCACAAAGATGTTGGCCGTGCCGGGAATCTAACCCGGAACCTGCTGATTGGCAGTGCGGCATGGTAACCATTACGCCAACAAGGTCAATTAATGTGGATAACTCAACGGATAGCTTTAAATCATACCAAAGACGTTAGTTACCGACTGGTCGTTAGTAAGCTTGTATAGTTGAAATTTTATTGCCAATTGTATATTTATTTATTTATTTATTAGGCACTCAGACAGATTACAAACATTCATTTTAACATAACTAAACTAAAAGGAACAAAAACAAGTCTGCAATCCAAAAAAAGAGTACACAGCATGCTAATGTAAACTTAATGATAAAGAAGGTTCATTTATATCTAAAAAAAAAAAAAGGGGAAATCTTAAGAACTAAAACAATTTAACAATTTAACCTATAACTTATATTATTTCTAAATTGACTGAGACTGTTACTAAATACATCCAGTTCAGTAATGCGAGTCTTACGTTGGTTGTTATCTGAAGCGTCACAACATTTGAGTACCAGCTCGTTATATGAGCGACACATGCGCTGTATAGGACTGTTACTGGAAACGTTGTTTTTATACAGTTTATTAGTGTGAAATAGTTTAGATTTTTGCTTTTTGCTTCTAAGCCGAGGGCTAAAATTAAAGCTTATAGAACTAAGCAGACTCGGGCAGTCCACGTTCGAGTGAATAACCTTATGAAGATATAGCAGCTCACCAATCTGTCTGCTAGTGGAGAGCAGGCTTAACTTGAAATAACTAATGCGATCTTCGTATTCGGGAAATTTGCGTATCAAACCATGGCGACGGCAGACCGAAGTCATGCACCGACGTTGTATACGTTCTACATTATTTGTGTGAGTTATGTAATATGGTGACCACACTATCGAGCCATACTCAGCAATAGGTCTAATTAAACTTCTATATAAGTGCAATAAGCTAGTGGGATCCTTAAAAGATTTAGTAATTCTAAGTATGAAACCTAGCAGCTGGTGACACTTATTAACTACTAGAGGTTGCCCGCGGCTCCGCCCGCGTGTAGGTCGTTTTCGAAAAATTCTATTGTATCCTATTCCCGTGCCATAGTAAACATAGCTACTTTGGCGATGATGTACCAGATTAGATCGTTGTCTCCAAGCCATTATTTTAATTTAAATAATTAGAATACGTGAAATATACCACTAAGTGAGCCACAGACTTAAATTCCAATTCAGAAGTATTTAATCTCAAAAACACAAAACTTTCCCTTTGAACTTCAAACCCCAATAGCATACCTTAATGCACTCCTGGCAAATAATATTACAAATTTATTTTAACCATCAAAGAAACTACTAACATAACAACTTCCAAGACTTTAACTTGATAAATAAAGAATTTTCCATACAAACTTTCACCCCCCATTACAAACCCTTAGTTCACCCCTGGCAAAAAAATAATACCATTATTTTTAATTTTACATAAACTATACATATTCCAAATTTCACTGCTAGAAGTTTAAAAACATAGAAGTTTCATAGAAGCTGTTTTACCCCCTTTCACCCCCTTAAGGTTAGAATTTCCAAAAATCTATTCTTAGTACATGGTTAAGTACTAAAATATATACACACTCCTAATTTTACACCTCTAAGTTCAAAAACACAATACTTTTATTTTTTAACTTTCAACCCCAATGACATCCCCCTTAATGCACCCCTGGCAAAAATATATATAATTTTGATTTAACATTTAATAATCTACTACCATAACAACTTTAAAGACTTTAACTTGATTAATAAAGAATTTTCCATACAAACTTTCATCCCCCATTACAAACCCTTAAGTTCACCCCTGGCAAAAAAACTTCATACCACTATTTTTAATTTTACATAAACTATACATATTCCAAATTTCATTGCTGGAAATTCAAAAACAAAGAAGTTTCATACAAACTGTTTTACCCCTTTTCACCCTCTTAGGGGTGGAATTTCCAAAAATTCGTTCTTAGTACATGTTTAAGTACTAAAATATATACACACTCCTAATTTTACACCTCTGAGTTCAAAAACACAAAACTTTCATTTTTAACTTTCAACCCCAATGGCATCCCCCTTAATGCACCCCTGGCAAAAAAAAATATAGTTTTAATGTAATCATTTAATAATCTACTACCACAACAACTTTTAAGACTTTAACTTGATAAATAAAGAATTTTCCATACAAACTTTTACCCCCCATTACAAACCCTTAGTTCATCCCTGGCAAAAAAACTTGGTACAGCTATTTTTAATTTTATATATACTATACATATTCCAAATTTCATTGCTGGAAGTTCAAAAACAAAGAAGTTTCATACAAACTGTTTTACCCCCTTTCACCCCCTTAGGGGTGGAATTTCCAAAAATCCTTTCTTAGTACGCGTCTACATACTAAAACAAATACACCCTCCAAATTTCACAACCCTAGGACCAGCCGTTTGGGCTCTGCGTTGTCTATAGATGAGTCAGGACAAAGAGTCTTATAGTATAGATATAGTCATAATAGTCATATATAAACTTACATAACCAGATCTTGATTGGTTCTCAATTTTGGTTCCCAAAACCTTAACAACTGTTTTCCACTGCACTCATTTGCTGATTCTATTGTATTGTACTGTCAATTGCAAATGTTTGCTGAATAGAGTTTATTGTGGACTCGATCTGATGACTTGATTATTGAGCTCTACAGTTTATTAGGAATGTAATTAAAATTGTTAATTTACTATAAATTACCTTGAAATATTACTAGCATACTGATAATTTACCAGGCGTAATTTATTGAAAGTTACAATAGAATTTTAATAAATAAAATTCTTTTGTCGATAAAATCTTCTAATATATAAAATTTCCATGTCACAATGTTAGTTACCCTACTCCTCCGAAACAGCTTGACCGATTTTTACCAAATTTTATATGCATATTCAGTAGAGCCGAGAATCGGTTTCTATCTATTTTTCATACCACTAAGTGTTAAGGGTTGTTCACCTTTAAATTTTTACTTATGGCAAAACAACGTTTGCCGGGTCAGTTTGTTTTAGTACATATATTAGTACAAAGTCAAAATATAATAGATTTATAGTTGAAAATATGGAAAAAGCTATCAAAGTTCAAGTAGGAACACAAAATTGTCTATAGCAAAAGTTTACAAATAGAGCCCCGGTAACTAATTACTAATTTGATAGATATACGCGTATATTTGATAGATATACTCGTATATTTGATAGGTATACTCGTATATTTGATGGATATAATCGTATATTTGATACACATACTCGTATATTTGATAGATATACTCGTATATTTGATAGATATACTCGTATATTTGATAGATATGCTCGTATATTTGATAGGTATACTCGTATATTTGATAGATATACTCGTCTATTTGATAGATGTACTCGTACATTTGACAGATATACTCGTATATTTGATAGATATACGCTTTCGTTGGCCTTGCTTTATGCTGATCTGATCATAGCTGATATGACCAGAAAAAATGTTTACATAGACAACAAGTTTTTTTTACTTTGTTTAAATTACGTACAAGTCTGATGAAAGTCAACAAATCTTTCTCGATACTTACAAATCCCGGTTTGATTCCCATCGTGCCTCCGAAGCAGGCTCGGTCGCGCCCTGGCTCCGCCCAGCGCTTTATTAGTTTTATTTCTTCATTCGCTGCACAGACTTTAATTACATTCTGACAGGAGGTTTGGAGCGCCGTCTGACAGGATTTCAAGTAACTTGCTTGCTTGATTATTTTAGGAGTGTAATCTATTTTATTTTGTAAGCACAGGTGGTTTGCTTATGTTTTTATTTTGTTTAGGTATGCCTTGTTTCGTATAATAATAGTGTAGGGACGCCATTTTGAAAAATATTTGTTTGGTAATGTCAAAAAATAATGTACGGCCAAACCTATTCCAATCAAATGGGTAAATACTAACTGCGAATTAATTATTGTTATTGTTAACAACGTCTTTAACAAGGACGCAACTATTTAATCTAGGTATATAGTAGAGCGAGTCATAACACATGCGAAACGTTGTTTTTTCGTCGTTTCGCTGCCGCTTGCGAATGCGTAGGTGTACTAAAGACGTATTACTTAAAAATCATTTTTTGCTTATTCAAGTGATTTAAGTATTTATCATAATAATATGTAAGTAATTTGTGTATTTAACGTGTGAACAAATGCTAGCGGAGTGGGAACTGATTGCTGCCTTGCGACACAGGTTCTCATGAAACCTACAGCGAGGAACAATGATCCAGCAACGCACGACTCAAGTCTGATTATAAGTATACTTTTGTTTTGTGTAATAGAATAGAATATAATATTGTACAACTACAAAAAAGTTAAATATATAAAAAGAAAAAACTTAAAAGTAGAGTGGCGGCCTTATCACCTATGGTGATTGCTACCAGACAACCGGGAATGGAAAAATCTTCCAAGTCAGTACGCTCTTGACAGAGCGGTCGTGGTCGTCAAGAAGTAGTGGTGGATGGGGCAGATAGTACACGCCTCACGATGCCTCGCCATTTTTCTCTGTTAGAGGTCACCCAGGCGCACTCATTTAAGGGGGTACCCACGATTGTCCTTATTTGGTCAGTCCATCGAGTGAGTGACCTCCCGCGCGGTCTAGTACACCCTCCACTTTGCCCTGTACGACTAGGCGCTCTATGGACAGATTATCACGCCTCGAAACATGACCAAAGAAGGAAAGAATGCGAGACTGTACTGTTGTAAATAGACGCTGAATGGAAAAATAAAACATACAAAAGCAGGCGATACAAGTTAACAATGTAATCAGTGCTCACAACTCATTACATACACAATAAAAATATCTTTTATCTTTATTTTCGGGAATAGAGTTTAATAGAACTCTCCGTCGGAGAGCTTCATGGCATAGAGATGTAGAGACCGGAACTCGCAGAACTGGTTGGTGCACCAGCCGCCGTGACCATCCGTGCAGCGGCAAGACTCACACTCGTCCATGTACTTCTCGCCGGGGATGCACTTGAAGAACGGGTTCTTTATCACTGAGGAGACGAGGAGAAAGAACAGGTTATTTACAGAAGAAGAAACGGGGCTGTCTGGAGGAAAATGAAACGGTAGAACACGTGCTACTGCACTGTGAGGCCACCAAACAAACCAAAAGAAGTTACGGCCCGATGATAGCAGCTCAAGATGAAAGTTCGCCTTCCATTGCTAATCTTTAGACAAACAGACCGTCTGACGCAACAGGGGTGGAACAGGTATGCCAGCGACCCAGGGCTGTGCTCCGTTATTTCAAGGAGCTCGGTTGGCTTGGGTAGGCTGGTAAGGGGGTAATGCACAATACGCCCCTAGCGGGATGTCAGTGCAAGTCTCATCACCCCTACTTCAAATTAGAATTAGAAGAAGAAACGAGAACACAGAATGTTTTTTTTCACTGACGGTAGAATAAGAAAATAACAGGTTAGTTTTATCGCGCGATTCAGGACAAGCGCTCTGATTGGTAGCGGGCGCTGGAGTGCGACAGAGAACTCTCTTTCTCTTTTTCTCTCTTCCAATTTCTCTTCCTCTAATTCTTTCGTCTTCTAGTACACATGCAGTAAGCGAGTGTGGCTCGGTGGTAATAAAGTCTGCTTTTCAATCAGACGGCCCCTGGTACGATCCCGGTCCTACACCAATGACTTGTTATTCAAGTTATGTGTAGATTTACACTCGCTTTACAGTGAAGGAAAACATCGTGAGGAAACCGGCATGTTTGAGGGCCACAATATCCGAAGACGTGTTCCAACCCGTACTTGGCCAGCGAGGTGGATTATGGCCTATATCTCCTACCGCCAACCCGTACTTGGCCAGCGTGGTGGATTTTGGCCTCCTCCTCGTGAGAGAAGAGTCCCAGCAGTGGACCCATATGGGGCTGCTTATTAGTCTAGTCAACAATTTCAAAAACGTGTTAAATAGACACCAAGCTCCTAAAAATATGTGCCATAGCTCATTCGATTCGGAATGACGTCTAGAATAATGTTTTTTAAGGGTTTATCATTCATTCAATATTAAAGAGCTGGGCTCTTGTCTGTGGAGTTTTTTCCAGGTAGTTCTGTCTTCGGCCAAATCCTTGACCTCCCTAAGGGTTTGAGGTGCCCAAGGCACGCACAAAACGTTTTGCCTCCACCTTTGTTGTCCGAACCGCCAAACTTTGGAATTCCTTGCCGAATTGCCTGTTCCCCAATGACTACAATCTAGCGATTTTCAAGGCGAGAGTGAACCGGTTCCTTCTAGGTAAGCGTGATCCACCGTAGACCTCAATATCACTTACCATCAGGTGAATTGTGGTCAAGCGTTGACCTATTCAGAGTAAAAAAAAAAAAAAAAAATTAGCACATAAAAAATTGCGATTGTATATGCTATTTATATGCTACCTGTGCATCGCAAACAAGGCGTGCTCCTCTCGCAGAGCGCGGTGACAGTGGGCTCGCAGTACACGCAGGAGGGCATGGCTCGACACGCGCCGGAGTCCTGCGTCTCGCACAGCAGGCAGTTCTTGTTCTCCGGGACCAGCGTCAGGGAGGTCTCCTCTTCCCAGTACTGGTGCGGGGGCTTGGGCTTCACGAACTGGGACACTACGTACCTGGGAGATAAGACAAATGTTTGGGCCACTAGCAAACATACAAATACAAATACAAAATACAAAATTTATTTATTTGACAAAGTAATTGTTACAAATATATAAAGAAATCGAAAGGCTTCCGAACTAGTTCAGAACTGTATGACGGAAGCCGATGTCTTCTCCCAATCGTAGGTATAGAACTTAATTAGGTTTCTCAGTTCATAATTTATGTCACAAAGTTTAAAAAAAAGGAAAAGGAAAGAAAAAGTTTATATAAAAAATTACAAAAAAAAACACGAGTACTTTATGACTAGATACGTTATCTTATATATAAAATTTCCGTGTCACAGTGTTTGTTACCGTACTCCTCCGAAACGGCTTGACCGATTTATTCCAAATTTTATATGCGTATTCAGTAGGTCTGAGAATCGGCTACTGTATATCGTCGCCGTAGTTGGAAAATTAAATAACTAACAAAATCAAAATTGCGAGAAAAACGCGATTTACTGTTTTTTTGCAACAAAAATGATGATAACTTTTTTTTGAAAAACAATTTTGCTGTCCAAATTTTAATATGTTAAAGATTGATAAAGCATCTAGTTATTCATTCAAAAAAAATTTATTTTAATTGATTCGTTTGTGAGAAAAGCAAAAAATAGCCACTATGTATTTCTCCCTCGCCCAAATTTTTAATATTTTATGTAATTATTTAGTTTTGAATGTTAGTTATTTAGTTCTCCTTTGCCAATATCTTTCATAAATATATAAAAAGCCCATAATAAAAGGACTTATTTAATTTTCCTCCAACGGGAAAGTTTATAATTGATCTATTATTTATTTATTACTAAGGCTATCCAACCCAATACTGCTATATACAATACTGCCCAGCCCCCGGGTCCCACCCTTTCTCACGCAAACGACGCCCAATGTCTACGACAGATTTTTTTGCCTCTTCACCCCACTGCCCCGCTATTTCGACAGCAAAAGGCACAAACTCATACGCCGATTCCAGGGCAGAATACTTCTGGTGATTACTGAGCGCAGCCGCGTCCACACCTTCACCAGCCACGCTTTGAGTAGCTGGAAGATGGCAAGATGCGAAGGTACTCACGCAAATGCTACTTTCGTTAGTACCTTGATTACCTAGCATGCCCAGATAAGACAGCATTCTTTTTGGCAAGGAATCAACTTGAGTTTATCCGCCCATTTACCGTCACAGCGCGATAGGCCGGGAGGTTCCAACACGCACAGAACTTCGGCTAGCACCAGAGCCCTCTTTAAAATTTCATTAATGGCATGATACCTAGGTCTGCGTCCTGCACACCGGGAACAACTAAGAGCATGTAAGCCATTCGCCTATACTCTCACGCCACAGATGCAAACGTGGGGCTCACAAACCACACAACCGAGTCGGTTTCCTGCAGCCAGCCCTAAAAGAGTCGTCGTCCAGCAGTGTGTCCAGATAAAGTGAATGCAGCATTGAGGTGAGCCAACTCGGTTCCTGAGACCCACACGCGCATGCGAGACAGGATGTAGGAGCTTGATAAATCATCTCAACACCTTTATGAGTTGGGCTTCGTTGGCAAAGCTGCACCAGGATGCGTCGCTACCCAGACATCGTGCGTCTCTGATGCAAAAGTGATGGTGAACGAGTCCCCACATTCAGGCAGAATATGCCCAACCAACCCGGAGACACCATAAGCTGATGCCAGGTGAGCAATGGTACCGCACTCCTGTAATCACCTAACACCCAGACCTCTGAATTGGACAGGCAGATTAGCCTGGCACCATTGCTCCTCACTAAGACTGATATTGAGTCGATCCTCGATCATACGTTTCAAACTGCCATCAAATTGAAGGACCTCCTTCGGGAGCTTCCATGTTGGCGCCGTACGCATGACATAAGTCAAGTTGGGCATCCCGAAGCAGGCCCGCGTGAGAACCATAGAGACGTGTGCCGGCAGGTGTTGGAACTGATCAGCCCGTGAGGTCGGAATCTGTTTTTTCTAGCTATCCCGCAAGCCCTGCTCAAAAATGGGCGAACCAAGATGGAAAAAGACATGCAAGATGGGATTTTTAGCCCAGGGATGAGAGACCTAAAACTGTATTGAAGTTTTTTTTAAATAAAACCATGAGTAATGTTATTAATAATGTATTTAGAATGTGAATGAAGTATGAAATGGAATGTAATGATGAACTATGGAATGAAATGATTCTGAAAAAGTAATTTGTAGTATTTTTAACAGACTTCAAAAAGAAGGAGGTTATATTCAACTGCATATATTTGTTTATGTATGTTCACCCATTTCCCAATCATTTGTGAACTGATTCTCAAAATTATTATTTTAATTGAATGAGTATAGTCCTGAAATGGTCCCATTGGCACCAAGTTAAGATCTGATAATGGCTTCCCAGGGAAATCGAAGGAAACTATAAAAAGTTAGGTTAAACGAAGGGTTATACGCCTGAACAGATTCACGCTCGAACGGCTGTACTGTCTAAATTTCATCAATAGATATTGATGAAATTTGGGATGAAGATAGGTTAGACTATGTGCTACATAGGCTACTTTATATTCCGAAAATAATTACTGTTCCCATGGGATGCACCGGATAACACATCTCTTTTACTGCCTCTAGCTGTACTGATTTTCCTAAAATTTAATATGGAGGTAGGCTAGATCTTGAAGGTTACTTTTTATCTTATAAGTAATTGATGTTCCAGTGGAATGCCAAAATAATTCAAAAACCTATTCTACTTCTTCCCGTTAGCTCCTCCTAGTAGCCTTTAATCTGGGTAACAAAGGTAATCTGACGCGAACATCGAGGCTAAGCAACGGCCCATGCGGCCAGTCTTTGAATGGGTGACAATACTGCACAATACTGTCATTTAAAAATGTGGTACTTTCATCTGGGTGCTACTGTGGATCACACAACAGTTACATAATTGTATAACCATCACATTTCATGAGACACGAAATATTACATAACTGCCCTTATTAACTTTTATCGAGACCGTATTGGTCCAATAGAGAATAAATGTGTCGAGGGAAAATTAAACAAAAGACTTTATGCAGTTTATTTGCTCTTGAATTGACGCATGGATGTAGTTAGCTAATTATTGCAGAGTTAGATTCTTTTCCTTCGCTAAATTATTCTCTTATATTCGATATTTATTTTTCCAACTATAGTGTGTTGTAATGTTTATGTGTAGTTTATTTTGTGATTAATTAAGATATTACAATTTTAGTGAGACAGAAAGATGCCGCTTGAATTGGACTTTATGATAATGCAAAAAAGTCGATTTCACGAAATTGGTTAGTTATTTAATTTTCCAACTACGGCGACGATATTTAGTAATAATTATTAAGGCAAAACAACGTTTGCCGGGTCAGCTAGTTATAATATATTTAAAAAAAAATATCAAAATGTTTATATTCATAAACAAACAAACAAAATCTTAATTTGACATGGTAAGTAAATATAAATCAACAAAATTTTATAGAATCCAAAGGCTTCCAAACTAGTTGTAAGAACTGTATATTGGAAGCCAATGTCAATGTCATGAAATGTATGTACATAATTTAATATCCCTAACCCTCACGACTAAGCGCCCGTGTCATGGAGGTTAGTTCCTTCCAATGACTAAATTAAAATGTCGTACATCAGTTAATAGGACTACAATTTCAAATATTTGTGACATGCTTTAATTTACTTATCTTAACAAAATCATATAAGCAACTAACTGGTTGACCGTTTTTTTTAATATGACTTTTTCTAAAAATAATTCCTAGCTAGATCGATTTATCGCCCCCGAAACCCCCTATTTACTAAATGTCAAGAAAATCGTTGGAGCCGATTCAGAGATTCCAATTATACATATACATGAATTGCTCATTTAAAGATACCTGGTTGACCGAGCTTTGCTCGGCATTTTATTTTTTTATTTTTAATATGACATTTTCTAAAAATGATTCCTAGCTAGATCGATTTATCGCCCCCGAAACCCCCTATATACTAAATTTCATGAAAATCGTTGGAGCCGATTCCGAGATTCCAATATATACAAGAATTGCTCAATTTAAAGACATAAGATAACATAGGCTAATTGACCGTGTATTTCTTTAATTTGCTAGCTAAGCAACGGTCGATGCGGACGGTGTCTGGATGGGAGACCATGCACAACGCTGTCGTTTTTCAAGTGGGCATTTTCATCTGGGTGCTACCGTGAATCGCATTACTCGTCAAATTTTAGGTCCTGGCTGTTAGTCTTAGTAAATGCAGTCGTTAAGCCAAGTCAAAGGGCCTTTGGGAGGCTTAAAAACTCTTGACACCAGAGCTTGGCCACTTAGCTCATACGAAGAAGAAGAAGATTGGGGATTGAACTCACGACTTTCGGGACTGAGTTGTCGTCGCTTCAAAGTATACGTATACTAATAAAGATATAGTTTCTATGTGTCAAAAGTAAAGTAGATCTTACGCCTGGGAGCCGGGTCTGTATATCGGAGGTGATTCTTCCTGAGCACCTCCTATAGAACTGAGGGTCCCTGGTAGCGGAGCCCCGTGCATGCGCGCCATCCGAGCGTCTTAATGAAGAGAAATACATGTATATAAAATATTAATAACTATTATAATAAAATATTCATTTATTTATTAACCAAATTTGCTTTTCATAAAATATATCAAAATTATATTTAAACTAATTATATGAATAAAAACACACACAAAAACCTTACAAATAGTAGATTAAATCTAAGTCAGTGTCCGCGGGTAAGGTGCCTAACATGCTGGCGGCATTACCTCGCTGGATCGCCAAGCTTATACGTTAGCCGAGGTAAGCGCCAGCTCTTGGGTCATTGATTCTGTCCACCAGCCGTTTGGACAGATCAATAAATAATTTACGGGCGATTAGGCCCAATGGCCCCAAAGTTAATAAATACTTCACAATAAAATAAAATTAAAACACGAAGAAACACTAGTATAAATGTATGAAATAAATGTATAAAATAACCAAATTAACATCAAATAAAAATGTTCTAACTTAAATAATTTTAATCTATAATGTTCATATGAACACTTTTGTATCGTTTCAGGAGTGTATTCTGAAAATTGCTATCGTTATTTTGATAGGCGCAAAAATACTTAATTTTAAGAACCGCTTTAATTACGAACAATGCGTTTTAATTGCTATGCGACTTGGCCCGCAATTTCAATGTGTTTGCAAAAATATATATATTTTATCATAATTTAGGTATTCATTATATCATTATTTTTACAAATTAATACGAAACATGTTATATTTTTGTAAACATAACACGAGTACATTGTTTTAAGCCTACACTTTCATATATTCCATGATATACTTAAAATAATTCATGTTATATGTTGTATTTAGTGTTATTTTGTCTTGTCATATTTAAATGAGAGCACTAAAATGGTGGTCAGACCTCTTCGGTTTTTTTATTGTAAATACCATTAAAAGTCATTTTTTATTAATTTTTTTATATATACCTTTATTTCAGGCTATACGACCCATAACATAGAATAGGGACATACCTTAAAAATAATAATTATAAATAAACTAATATATATCAATCACCTACAAACTAGACTTATTAACTAAAAGTAAAGCAAGTAATAAATGAAAATTAATAAATAAATAGTATCACACGTTATTAGTCTGGCCAAGTCGCTTAGTATTGGAACAGCGTTGTTGGTAACAACTTTTTAGTACGTGGAAGAGCCAATGGTGGCGATTCAGCGGCACACACGACTAAACTAAATTTAAAGAAGCCCCGTCTCTTTTCATCTTAGGTGGCCAAGAGACGGCACGTTCTGAACCACACACAAAAGAACTAAAATATGAAGAATGTAAGCGATTTTAGAGCGCACCCAATTGTATCAGCTCTAAATCTGACGTGTTTGACGTGATTTCAGATGTTTTGTCTATGGCTTAGATAGTACCACCTCTTTTTGGTCATTTATGACGAAAAGAGACAGAGCTACTTTAAATTTAGTTTAGTCGTGTGTGCCGCTGAATCGCAACCATTTTACTTTTTCGTCTAGGGCTGACTTACCCTCACCATAGTTTTCACTGAAGCCTACAAAACAGACCAAAATGATGAATTCTATTATCATGATTACTTTGACACGCCGATTTCGTAAACTTATTTTTCTGGATTTCACTAGAAATCCAGCCCAAAGCGGTTATTTTGTTTTTTTATCCGAATTCAACTATTTTGGTGGTTCTGACTAAATTCAGCCTACTCTTGATTGGTCTGACCGGTTGCCAATTACGGGGATTGGTTTAGTTTTGATACAGGGTGAACTTTATTGATTATCTAACTTTATTTAGTATCTTTATTTATTATTTAAATTTATTGAGTATCTTTAATGGGATTTACGCTTATTTATTTATGCTTATGATTTTCATGTTATTGTGATGTTATTTGAGAACATAATATAACATTATATAATAGAATATAAGTTAAATTACTACACTAGTACAAAAATTAAAAACTAGCTACTAAATAATACACTAAACCTAGGTCAGTTTTCGCGGGTTGGTTACCTAATATGCTGACGGCATGATCTCGCTAGATAGCTAAACTTAAGCGTTGATAATATTTTTAATATATTGATCTTGATAGGACAAAATGTTCCAATCAACATAACACTGTTAATCTCGTAGTCATGGTATCATGGACAACACTAAAATTATACCTAGAGTATTTGTGTGTGTTTGTTAGGTAGATTTAGACATATATTAGATTTAGACCTTTAAAGTTCTAAATTTGATCTGGATGAACTGAATTGGACGAAGTATAAGCTAGTAAGTTCTAATCTACTGTTAATCCAAAATTATTTTCATCTGGGCGCTACCGTGGGTTGGATGAGACGTTAAATTGTTAGTCCCGGCTGTTAGTCTTAGAAATAGCAGTTGGTTAACCAAGTCAAGCCTTCGAGTGGTTTGAAAACTTTTGACATGAGAGTTCGGCCACTTAGCGCATATGAAGAAGAAGCAGAAATGAAATGGAACCGGTGCGGCATCATGACCATACATACAAACGTAGAAAAACAGTATTAAAAATAACGAAACAATAGTATTTTTTTCAGAACTCATTTTACACTCTAGTTTGTGTTATGGTAGCTAACACAACTGATATACTACATATACATACCCACATCCAAAAATTTAGTTAGTCACAAAGATGTTGGCCGTGCCGGGAATCGAACCCGGAACCTTCTGAATGGCAGTCTCGCATGGTAATCATTAAGCCAGCTAGGACGTCATATTTAGTTTTTTTAATTATAAGGCAAATTCTTGTTATTTGGAAACACCTTGTATAAAGATACATGTCCAATTAACCATCGTTTATACTCTCAATATCGGTCTCGTTACGTTCAGATTTAACTATTTGTTAACGAGTAAGCCGATTTCATACTCTGCCTTTTCGCAATTTAATTTTAAGGCAAAGTGGTACTGACTACAAACGCGCCATACATACGAGTATGTATTTGAGCGTAGTACCTGATACGCGACAGTAGGTATTTCCCGAAATAAATTCTTATTAAAATAAGTTATTAAAATATAGACTCATAAGCAAACATGTATAATATGCAACACTAATGATTAAGTTTTTTCAGTGGTAAATAAATATTTTATTATTATTATAAAATCAACAGTTAACAATACTGAAATTATACGATCTAACAATTTAAAATGGCGGGCTGGCTGGCTGCGTCCCACGAGGCTACCCGCGTTAATCCGGGATAAAAGTAGCCTATTTTCAAAAAAATACTTGGTTTCAAATAACCCTGTATATATCTGATCGTCGATTATTAATCTTTACATCCAATATCCTATATTAATAACAGATAATAATAACGCTTAATTCGCTCTATCAATGACGTTAGCTGAATTATCGCAAAATAAGCTCTATTGAACTTTTATTGTGATAAAACACCTATTATAATATCTACTGATAAGAACAGTGATAAGGGAAATCAATTACCCAGTGTCTAATATAACGATGGGGCTAGTCACAGATGTTAAATTGAGTATTTGTTTTGAAGAACGAATAACTAAATGCCAAGTGCGTGTCAGGCTCGCACATGAAGGATTCCGTACCATTATATTAAAAAAAACACGTTTGTTGTATGGGATTACCTCTTAAATATTTATTTCATTTTTATTAAATTATTTATTTAGAAAGAGAATAATATCTTTATATTCATTAAAAAATTAAGCGTCTACCTGTAACCATTTTTATTGTATGGCTTAATAAAAATATTAAAGGGGTCCCCCCCCCCCAAATATTAGTTAATTTTTATTTTTAGTATTTGTTGTTGTGGCAGCACGGAAGATACACGAGTTGCGAAAATTTCATTAATCATGCTATTACGGTTTCTGAGACACGGCCTGGTGACAGACAAACAGCGGAAGTTTAGTAATGAGGTCCCGTTTTTAACTTTTTAGTGACGGAACCGTAAAAATTACTTAATAATACATACTTACTACTAACAGTAAAACGATGACATATATTTTATTGTTTACAATTCATAATAGCTGCAATCCAGAAAGGTAACGCTATAGTATTTTGAGGACCTTTGGTGCAGCGCGTGGTGTCAGAGGGAATGATATAGGTGTTTTTAGTGGTTTTTTTACCATAAATGGGCTTGCGCTTGCTCACAATTCACCTCATGGCAAGAGACATTATGATCTACAGATGGAGCGCGCTTACCCAGAAAAAAACCGGTTCACGGAATCGCAGTTTTCATAGCAAGAGCTTTTTAAAAACCGCCATTTTTTACTGGTAATTGGCTTGCGCTTGTTTGATCGCAATTCACCTGATGGTAAGCGATATTGCGATCTAAGGTGGAGCGTATTGTATTATGTTATTGGTTCAAATAAGTTGAGTGAATAAATTGAGAATCTATAAATATTGTCATTATTGGTTCATTATTATAATTTTATCGTAATATAAATATAAACACGTGGCAACTTAACTGTGAGATTGTCCACGTGTTTTGATAACGCTCAATGGTATCCTAATCCCTTTATTTAATCCACCTGTACTTTTCACTTCGTTTTAGATTACGGACGAAAGTACATTCCTAATAAATATTTATAAAAAGGGTTTCAATATATCATACTTTCAAGGCTGTCATTTTTAATGTGGCATTTTCATCTGGGCGTTACCGTGGGTCGGCTAACACGTTTAATTGTAGGTCCCGGCTGTTAGTCTTAGTACAAGCAGTCGTTAAACCAAATCAGAGGCCATCGGGTGGCTTGAAAATTCTCGACACCAGAACTTGGCCACGGTCTACAAATCAAATCTAACAGAATCAGAACCGCACATTTTTTTAAAGCTATTTGTGACGAGGACTGGCACAAAGTTACCGTTTTCTTACCGTGCTCACTTTGCAACATCGCTAAATTCCTTTAAAGAATTTCTCATCTGGTTTACCCAAGTTACAGGTGCCAGCCGAGTTTGGGACCCGATTTGTTATCTAGCTGCATACATACCTACGTACTAAAGACAATATATGTACGAGTATAATTAAAGCAATAAATCCTTTTGTTAGACAAACTATGTGTAAATCATTCACAATGTATAAACAAATATGTATGAGCCTATGTATTTTGGTAAATAAAAAAAATTCTTTCTTTCTTTCTTTTCTGATGCCTGTTTCGAATGGAACCGAATAAGTAACCTACACATGGGTACAATTTCATACTTATACTACAATGTCTTGTCATATGGTCTTTTCAAAAACGAAAAGATCCCAAAGTATAATATCAATAGTACGAGTATATTTTGTAGTACTAAATACTACAAAACTTACAACTTCCGCGCTCCTTTTCAATTTCTAATTGAATCCAACAATAACTGCCAGTGACTGCCAAATAATTTATCCATTGATCTGACCGCTTGTAACCAATCTCACCGGAACCACACGGGTGTTAATTTCAACTAATTGATACAATATTTACTTCCATTTTGACTACCGAATCATTCGAACGTGTATCCTTCTACTAATCTCCCGGAATAAAGAAATAAAAAGCTTTTAGCTTTTGAATGGATGCGGGTGGTCAAAATCTTAGAAAGTGTCATTGGCTTCGGTTTAAAAAAATGCAGATAAGGCAAAGACTATTCTTGAAGCCAGGTTAGTACCCAGATACTTAATACAAAATTTATCAAGTGACATTTGAGACGCCTTTAATTTTATCTAGGCTTAATAGTTGTTTTTACATATAATTGATTATGCCAAACATATTCCGACACAATACAATCCGATTCAAATGCCAAGCAACCTGAGCTGTGACGTCACTAAGGACATTGTAAAAATATACTTTGAATTATAACTTTTTTTGCGTATCAAATTGATAAAAATAATTTACAATAACAGTTTTCTTTTATATGTATTTGTTTACAAATTGTACCGACCGTCACATCCAAGGTCACTTAGCATCGAATTGTATTTTTTTTACGTGTATATAATATACATAGTTTCTTATAGGCGTGTAGTATTCTGTTTTATCTGTAAATTTCTTAATCTTATTCTAGTACATATTATTATTTTAACAAAAAATATTAATTGTTGGCTACCGTGGGATATTTTTCTTGTCAACATTGAAAAGAACTCTAATAAGGGTTGGTCATAAACTAAACAAAAAGAGGCTTTTAATTTACTAAAAACTGAATACACTTATCGTGCAAAAAAATTAAAAAGTGGCATTTTGTAGATTAAGAGAACAAAAGAGTATTTAGTCCACTTATAGGTTTTATTCTCTTTTCACAAAACAAAAGGCAGTTTGCAAAGTCTTTTCAATAAAATAAGCTTATTTGGAAGACCGTATTTAATACTTATTCATTCCTTTATTTCGACCATAAAGTATTTAACCTATGAATAGTTTTATTTGACTTACGTAAGTTTTAACAAAAGAGGTTTATAGACTCGAGTTTTGAGAAGGCTCGTGGCAAAAAGTAATGAGATTAAGATATAATTATACTTTCTCATTAGTCCTTAGCAGGTAATACTCGTATTTAATACTACGTAGTTTATTTCCCTTGAAATTATAGTTTTTAAGGGGCAATGTACTATATATAAAAACATATTCTAGGAGTCCGTGAAAAAGCAATATAACTGTATGGAGATAAGATTTTAGAATTTGGTTGGCTTACCGTCCGAATTTGGCAATCCAATTGTCATGAAAGACATATAGTCTTTGGGAATGCCTGTTTCGTCCGAAACATTACCTAATGCTTGTAAAATTATGACATTGGACAATTGGTCAGTAGTCCGGATAATTTTTCCATTTAATTAGACCACTATCTAAGGTGAGATGTGCATTTTTTGTATAAACAAATTGATATCATTTATACTAATAAAAAATTGTGGTTGTAAAAGTTCTTAACACTTGCTCGATTCACTCACTCCCTTATATGCAAATTATAAAGTTTTCTCACGAAAATCACAAATCAAAAAGCTAATATTCACTGGTTCTTCCATAATTCGTTCAATACAAACTTTCGTCGAACATTTTGTTAACCAGATCACAATTAATAGGACAAAAAGAACGCTAGTATTAACCAGTCACTAAAACCCCACTTTTATTGTAAATTAAACAACTCTTTATTAATTTACACTTTATTGTTCACATCATAGAGTATAAAATTGTGTAGTAAACGTAAGAATAGAAGACCGTTCAAAATTGATCTTTCTCACATAGTGTTAGGTTAGTGGAATAAAATTGATATTGGCCAACTAAATGAGACCCTAATGTATGTGGGAAGTTAGGGCTGGTTTGTTTTCGTTGCCAATTTAGTAGCGAATGAACATATTGTGCGTGTGAAATCAATTTTGTTTGATTTAATTGGCAAGAAAGAGGAATGGAGTGTGAAAGGAATGCGCGTTAAATGTTATAATGGACGTTTAAGGTTACCCTTTGCAATTAATAGAAAAAAGAAAATCCTTTAGCAAAAATACGTTGTTCAAAACTACCTCTAATATACGCGTTATATTAGAGGAAGTATATATCTGCATAAGTACAGTATATACGTACATACACGTAATATGCAGATATACTTCATTAATACTGAATGAAATTAAATAATTCTGCTTACGAAACAAAACACATCTCTATTTAACCAGTAAACGTCTGAATAAAGCTCTCCACAAACTGCCCCCAGTGTTGCCAGACTAAACCCCATCTAATAAAACCGGCGAGTTTTCTCCCAACGCGAATGAAATTACGCGGCGACATCGGCTTATAACCGGAATCAATAGGCGATGATCGCAATAAAAGCTGTAGATGTTTGTACACCCCCTCCTCGCCCTGGCAACACCCCCTCCGGGGCCAATTTGCCCGATATTAAGTTTATACAGCGATTTGGTACTGTACCCTTCTTTACAGCGGGCGTAAGGTATGGCGTACATTGGGCATTATAAACGCACGTGACTTATTTCTGTCTATGAGAGCATAGACTATTTAAATATATTAGACGCTCAACCTCTTGTTGTAAATCGTACTACCGGTATCATTCGATAAGTACGTGTATTAAACGATACACGTAGCACCATCTATTTGTACTTACTTGTAATCACTACACTTGGGTCACGCAATCTGCTGTCATTATATCACTATGCTGCATGCTCGATTTGCAGCGGCATCTAGATTTTACCGGTAATTATGGCAAACTTCCGCTTTGTTTTGGCAAAATTGTATTGGAATCAAAAATTCTCTCTAGTATTTTGATCCTTGATTATAGTCAAAACAAGCTAGTTTCATCCCACAGTCTGCATTTTCTTTCTTGACTTTTATCATCAACACTTTATCGTTGAACATTTCTGTTACTACAAAAGGTACATTACTCGCACTAATAGTATGTAAGCTTATACTTATTACAAAAAAAATTTTTTATACCTGTAGAAATAATGCCATTTTAAAAAACATTGGTAGTATTTGTCAATTTCTTAACTTAAAAAAAACCAAGGATTAAGTATCAATGACTCATCCATCCATTCATCCTTCTTTTTCATGAATAGTACTAGTTTCGAATACTTTCGATATTACAATTTGCTTATCCTTAGGTCGAAAAAAGGGCGACATGTTTCGTCCAATACTTACTTACAGATTTTAGTTTTTTTATACTCGTAGTTCTAATATTTCTTAATAATCTAATCTTGTTTTCTAATCTCTTTGTGTAAATAAATATTTCTTTATATTACAGCATTTAAACGCAGAGCGTCATTTCGTCCCGATGTTCGTTTAGCCGATACAGTAGGGTGCGTTATTATTAGGTCAATTGACCCTCTCCCACAGTATGAGTCCACCCCGAGCGGAGATGTCAACATATCTGTCGGTAGCTTTGCCTGTACTTCATAAACTTCATTTACTGATGATTTGTAACTTTTCATTTATTAGGAGCGGCAGAATCTGCAGAGAATCTCAAAAGGCGCGAATATAGTAACCTGGATAGTGGTTATTTATTTGTTCCTTTCGGGGTAGAAACTTTGGGGCCGTGGGGACCGGGAGCTGAATCTTTATTCAATGATTCAAAGAAGCGCTTGGTCGACGCTACTCGTGACCAAAATGCCGGCCTCTACTTTGCACAGCGGATTAGCGTTGCTATACAAAGAGGCAACTCGGCTGGCATTTTAGGTACTCTTCCCACTGGCACTGGTTTTTAGATTAGATATACTTTTAGTTTAATTAATTTTAGATTAGATTAACATTAAGTAATATTGAATTTGTAGTAACTAGTTATCCGTCAATAAAATGAACTAAACAATTATTCATTTATTATTAAAAGTTCATATTATCGGGTCATGATGCTTGAATGACCGACGACCCTTGATCTCTTGTTAGATACTGTTTATTATGTACTATTTTAATCAAATATTTACATTTATCAAAATATTTTAATATGGAAAATAGATAGGTAGCCGATTCTCAGACTTACTGAATACGCATATAAAATTTGGTAAAAGTCGGCCAAGCCGTTTCGGAGGAGTACGGTAACTAACAATGTGGCATGGAAATTGTATATATTAGAAGATTAGTCTGTTTCAATTATAGTTTAAGTGTTAAAAATATTTCTATAACTATTATACTATTACTAGCTAACCCGGCAAACGTTGTTTTGCATTAAAAAATAGATAGTAGCCGAATCTCAGACCTGCTCAATACGCATATAAAATTAAGTAAAAATCGGCCAAGCCGTTTCGGAGGAGTACGGTAACTAACATTGTGACATGGAAATTTTATATATAAAATTTATTTTATTATATAAGCTTAAGCTATGAGATATATAACATATGGGGTATAAGTTACAACAACGGTTAAAGCATTTAAAGATCATGTTACAACTTTGTAACACAAAAGAGATTGTATAAAAGTTCCGACGTTTGGAATTGAATGAGAAATGTCCCAGCCGGAAATGACAATTCAAACAACAAAATCAATAGTAAAACTATCATTAACTTTATATAATAGGATACTTTAAACCGCAATTTTAAGGGAGTGGAAATGTGTTTTATTTAAGTGAATATATAAAATAGTAAATGGAGAGAGTTAGGTATTCTAATTTTTTGGCTTCCATAGCTAAAAGGTAACAACGGGACCCTATTACTAAGCCTCCGCTGTCTGTCTGTCTCCAGGTTGTATCTCAGAAACCGTATTAGCCAGAAAGCTGAAACTTTCACAAGATATGTTGAAAAAAAAATATGTAAATTTTCATATCTGTTTTTTATTGATAGATCGACACTTTATTAAAACACGCACAAAAAAGAAAATACATTACAGAAAACACTTAAGATACTTACTACTAGCTTTATAATACATACTAGAAGCTAGTCTCTTAACTGGTGAACTTATCGCTAAGAGCGATCTCTTCCAGTTTCAAGAAAGTATACAAACTGAAGTAAAAAAATTATAGGCCTAAAAGTACTTATTAATATTATTTACTATTTCTACATATTCTTAAGGGTATTTTTACACCCGACTGACTTCATTATAGAGTGGTGCCGTACTGTGGATGGAGGGCTTAAAATTGACCCGCGCTTTTATGATGTACAAGGACCCCCGACAGAGCTCTTGTATGGGCTTTCAGTTAAAAGGTGGTAAAGAGCGCTTTGACCGATTGTTGATTGGTTCTGTACATATTAACAGGATTAAAATATTTGTAAGAATATTATATTAGGACACATTTCACACACGGCTGGTTAACCCCATACTGAACCATTTTTAGTTCGTGTTATGGTAGCTAACACAACTGATATACTACATATACATACATAAATATTTTATATAAATACATATTTAACACCCAGACCCACAACCAAAAAATTTAGTTAAGCACAAAGATGTCGGCCGGGCCGGGAATCGAACCCGGAACCATGGTTAGCAGTCCGGCATGGTAACCGTTGCGCCAACAAGGTCGTCTAACTTAACTAAATGACTTTGAAATTAATGTTATGATGATAAATTGTTTTATTTTTTATTTTGTTCAGTAAATTTGAATTTGAAGCAATGAATAGCTACGATCTGGCGGTTTTCAAAGCAAGAGTGAACCGGTTTTTCTAGGGAAAACGCGATCTAAGATCATAATGTCGCTTACTATCAGGTGAAATGTAATCAAGCGCACGCCCATTCATTGTTAAAAAAGTAAGTGTTCACAGAAATACGTGGCTCGTGTCTTGCAAATGTATTATTTATACATTTGTAAGATACGAAATTGTAAAAAAATGTACCAAGTATGGTTTCTCTATTCTAGTTGTCATTTAAACAGGTGATATAGGAATCATGTATTCTCAATTGCTGTGCCAATATTATGTATCGTAGCTATATTTTTTTACTTAAATAAAGAAAGATATTTATTTCTATTGTAATTACAACAAAATAAATATAATATACGTACGTATATAACGTAAATACCTACTTTTAGTCATACAATACTTACCATAGTCTTCTATGGGCTAAATTAATTAGCTTTAAATCTTTTATATCATTTTACCAGGATTACCATCAAGGTGAGCAAAAAACAAGTATGACTCGGTGGGAAAACGACTGCTTTTCAATTAGACGGACCCTGGTTCGATCCCGGCCCTACACCAATGACTTGTTTTTTAGGTTATGTGTGGATATGCACTCGCTTTGCGGTGAAGTGAAATCATCTTGAGAAAACTGACATGTTTGAGGTCTAAAATATTCGAAAATAAGTGTCACCTATCAACCCACACTTGGCCAGCGAGGTGGATTATGGCCTCTATATCTCTCTTCGTAAGAGAATGTCCCGAGTCCCAGCAGCTGCTTATACTATACTAACACATAACATTTCACCAGCATCAAATAGGCAAGAGTTCCATCCACGGGCCCCTAAACCTACGTAGCCCATAACACTAGCTCATTAGACCGTGCTGCGGTTATTATATTTTTATAATAACACGTCTGTAGCAAAATAAATATCAATATTATTAGGGTAGGAAGGATTATGTTCTATTTTATTATGTTTCATTCTTTGGCGAACGGATTTTCAATGATAATTTGGTACTTATGGGGTTTTATGAGCCTAATAATAGCGCTGGTGCGGTTTGAGATTCAGTAATTGTTTTTTCGCGCAACACAGTTGATTTATAACTTACTGAACAGTTATTTCCATAGGATTGCTCGGTGTGCATTGGGAGAGGCCTATGTCCAGTAAGCAGGACACAGACGGGCTGATGATGATGATGAACTGTTATTAATTTATTTTAATTCCAAATAAAAGTTGATAAGATCAAGTCGATAGTTAACGTAATTGTTTTACTATTAATTGGCTTTAAATTCGCCCCTGTATAATTTAAAGAAAATAACCTTTGTTTGAATTATATTATATGATAAAACATGAAATATACAAATCAAAATTAAGTTAAAATCTACTCTAATATTAAAATTAAAAGTTGACTTACAAATAAGACGTACTAAACCTAAGTCTTCTTATTATATATTTGTTTTTTTTAACCAAATAGTTTATTCTCAGAACATTATAACTTTCCATATAATCATCTACTCGTACTATCTAGAAATGGTACTATTTAGTAATGGTACTATATAGTACTATTTAGTATGCGGCTAACCAGCCGTGTTTGAAATGTATCCTCTTATTTATTGGAATGCGTGAGGTTATCCCTTAAGAAAACTATAATTTAGCCTACTAAACTAATATAATAATATAACATAAACTACTAATTACGTAAAGTCTCTAAGAATTTGCTTAGTAGCACATTTTTTAATGTCTCTATTAAGTCGAAATGCATCCTTATTTTTATTTATTTTACAGATAGACATAGTATAGTATCAGACAAAAAAAAACAATAAAGCAACACAGAATGTCAGATCGGAAGTTTTACTTCAACTACACGCCCAATAAACTAATAGCACACAAACCTCCTTTTGATAAACTTGCAGAAAGAGATGTATTTTAAATCTATAGATATAATAAAAAAAAGAAACCGAAAAGGATATCGATGTCACCCACTGCGCCTTTGAAGAAAGACTCAATGGTATAAAATGCGAAAAATTGGCATATTGCGGGTTGTTAACGACATTGTGTGGTTTACATTATTGTGGAAAAAAAGTTCTCATTTGACCGACATGTGAGAAAAGAGTAGCGTTAGCATAAAAAGAGTAACTTATTATTTAAAACAATAATGGGTTGCTTGTAGCTGTCGTAGATATGTCTGTCCTTCGAAAGATTAGAATAATAAAATATACTACTATATATGAACACTTATATTTTAAATTATATATTGTCAAAAACATTAAATGCTAGGACAATCCGCCCATGACCGTATCTGATGCAAAGGGGCCCATAACGCTGGTTGCGTTTCCACGCTGAATAGCGATGTCTATCCTCAATTACAGTCTTATTTGATTATACAATTTATTATATTATATTAAGACTGTACTTTATATTTGACTGGGAATATGCAATGTAGTCTGATTGAACGAACGAATGAAGTAAGCAAAATCCCTGCTTTAAAATGCAGGGATTTTGCTGCAAGTATGTTTGTGTGTTCACGCGTATAGTTTCCTCTCGGCGCTACCGAGGGTCGGATGACACGTTAAATTAAAGATCCCGGCTGTTAGTCTTATTACAAGCAGCCGTTAAGCCAAGTCAGAGGCCTTCGGGCGGCTTGAAAACTCTCGACACCAGAACTAGGCCACTTAACTCATACGAAAAAGATGGTCTACAAAATTATGTTTAATTTTGGGACAAAAATTGTCAAAAGATAATGTGCCTTCCCACTGAATCTGAATTTATCTGCCAACCGTACGTAAGAGACTTTAAAAACTTTATTAACCTATATCGAGTTACTCATCCGCACATTTTTGTCGCAAATGTCTGGGAATTCTATGGAGAGGATACAACTTTTTGTCGCTGTGCTCAATTGTTAGTCAATTGTATTTTTTTGCTACAAAGTGATATATTCGTTGACAAATAGTGACAAATAGAGCAATCATAATGTCTTTTACTTAGTTTTTTTTTGCATGCAGATGGTTTTGACTTACACTTGATAACGGTTGTTAAGTATTTAGCAAATGTGACGAGATTCCTTGATATACAAGTTAATGTAGGTCACGATTTATTTCTTTGCTATATGACAATAAACGAGCCCGTGTTTAGTAGTTACGGTTCTAAGATCCTACTTAAAGATAAGTAAAGTAAGGTAAAAGCGAGTGTGGCTCGGTGGTAATAACGTCTGCTTTTCAATCAGACAGCCCCTGGTTCGATTCCGGCCCTGATTTGCACTCGTTTTACGGTGGAGGAAAACATCGTGAGGAAACCAGGATGTTTGAGGATCACAATATCCGAAAACGTGTGTCACCAGACAACCCGCACTTGGGCAGCGTGGTGGATTTTGGCTCTATCTACTCGTGAGAGAAGGCCCCGAGTCTCAGCAGTGGTAACGTATAGTGGGCTGCTTATGCTTAGGTACCGATGGGGAAAGATAAATATTTCTAACGACAATTAAAAAAATGAAATTGAATAGTCCTAGACACCTAAATATATGATATCCTAGTGTATCTAGGATATAATTAGGCAACTCCGATCACACACATAGATTTACAGCTAGCCAAATCTTCGATTCCACAAATAACTAAAAATAAATTGTTATAATTTCTATTTCTTTTCTATATCTATATAATATAAAATTAGATTACCATTCACTCATTGACTCACTGACTGACTCACTGATTGACATAGTAGTTCTCCTAGAAGGAGTTTTGGGGGGATGACGAGTATAGCACCGTTGTATAGACAATGTTCCAATGAGTAGAGGAAAAATCTGAAAACTTGGAAAATTGGAACTGACCTTGGAGTACCCTACTGGATCTCGGCAAGTATAAAAGATAGAGTTTTGCAAGTTTGGCTCATTTTGAATGGAACTGCTTGACGGTTCTGGAAAATGGAAAAAAATGTATGACAGTCATACAAATTTTTCAAATTCCATACAAACTTTGGACCCTTATAACTCTGGAACGGTAAGAGGTAGCGGGGGGGTGTTCGACCAAATGTCATAGGGGGAGGGTAGAAGAGTTTGGAGGTGATGTTGAAAATCCAAGATGGCGGATTCAAAATGGCGGCCAAATTTCAAAATGGCCGCAGGGAGCTGATTTTTTGCATCCGGGGGCTCCAGGGGGTGCAGATTACAAATTTTGGATAAAAATTTGGAAATGTCAGAAAACAAAGATGGCCGCCATACATGTAACTTTTTCTGGTAGGGTAGGAATAAATCTCCATGTTGGAGACTTGTGGGGTAGGGTTTATTCGTGGTTTTGTATATGTATGGTCCAGGAGAGTTGAGATAAAATCGAAAATTGGCTGAAAGTGGAAGTGACCCTGGTGCACCCCAAGGGATCTCCAAGGGTATGAGAGGTAAGGGGGTGGTGCTTGAAGAAATGTTGTTAGGGACCTTGGGCCCCTTGGTGATCTGCAAAAAAAAGTTGGGGTCCCGAAGAAAAAAAAAATGGCTCCATACAAACTCCATACATTTGGTACCCAGGAGCCGAGCAAGTGCCGCGGTGAGGCCGTAGGCCGAGCCGCGGCACTTGCGAGGCTCCACTGTAAAGAAGGGACCAAGAGACAATGGGACAAAATAGAAAAGTGTCTGAAAGTGGAACTGACCCTGGAGTACCCCATAGGATCTCCAAAACTATGATAGATAGGGGGGTGGTGCTTGATGAAATGTTGTTAAGGTCTTTTGGCCTATTGGTGATCTGCAAAAAAAAATATGGGTCCCGAAGAAAAAAAAAATTGACTCCATACAAACTCCATACATTTGGTACGCAGGACCCGAGTAAGTGCCAAGGCGAGGCCGAAGGCCGAGCCTTGGCACTTGCGAGGTAAGGGCGAGGGTGGAGCGAGGCCAAAGGCCGAGCTCCACACTCGCACTTCCAAAATCATCATCATCATCATCAAACTCCATACATTTACGGTACGCATGACCCGAGCAAGTGCCAAGGCGAGGCCGAAGGCCGAGCCTTGGCACTTGCGAGGCCAGAGCGAGGGTGGAGCGAGGCCGAAGGCCGAGCTCCACACTCGCACTCCCAAAATCATCATCATCATCAACATCAAACTCCATACATTTGGTACGCATGACCCGAGCAAGTGCCAAGGCGAGGCCGAAGGCCGAGCCTTGGCACTTGCGAGGCAAGGGCGAGGGTGGAGCGAGGCCGAAGGCCGAGCTCCACACTCGTACTCCCAAAATCATCATCATCATCAACCTAACAAAATTGCATACATGTTTATTACCTTTTTATTTGACTGCTTTGGGGTTTATTATCAGTATTTCGACTGCCATATGACGTTTTGATCATACACTACTGCTTTTCAAGTTGATAGTCACAGATTTTAAAATATCATCATCATCATCAGCCCATTTTTGACCGCATTTTAGGTTTTTTACACATTTTACTACCTCGACTTGTATTTTTTCCATATTTTTTCTAATCAATAGGTGGCCCATGTTTACCCCTCTTTGAAAACACCCCCCGCGGGCCGCTTGCGGCCCGCGCACAGCCCAACATCTAGTCAATTCCTATAAGCATTGTCTTGTTTGTAGTGAAATTCTTATCGGAAAGATGTAAATCATAACTGGCTTAGCATAGAAACAGCATTTTAAAATAATATCAACACTTCCAGTACAAAAACTCCGAAACGTAATTCCCAAAATAGATCCAAACACGCGGAGTAAACCGTCCACTCGACGTTTTTCCCACTATTTTGTTATCAGACACCAATCTTCGCTGCGGAATATTATTTTGGTACTCTTTCGAACACAACGCACATGTTTCTTCTTTATTTTTTTATAATAATAATTTACTGTTACGATGTTTTCTATGACCTGCTAAACACACAACATATGTGGTCTAAGTATAAAAAAAAAGAAATCAATCACTAAATTGAAGATTTCTTCCGATACGAATTTCGAACAGCTCTGTAGTTATCCCAGATAATGCTGACTTTTTTTCTAATTGCAAACCAGTACAACGCAGTTTGAATATTAGAAAAAGGAAAAAAATAACAATAAAAAGTGCGTTCCTGGCCAGAGCTAAGATTATACTGAAACTGAAGACTGTACCGTGCGCTTGAGATGGTGTGACGTCATTTTGGACTCACGATTACTCTAATCGCTTAATCGGAGGTTATTATTTAAACAGTCGATTAGACACCCGATCTGGCCCCTGCTTTCCGGGATGTAACCTTACCAATCACCGACCATCTTGAGCTTCTTGGCGTGACGTTGTCTTCGACCCTCAACTTTGGCTCCTTTATTGAGTCTAAGGCTCAATTGGCAGCCAAGAAGCTGGGTATCCTCTCGAAGGTCCGACGGTACTTCAGGCCGGAACAGTTGCTTACATTGTATCAAGCACAAGTTCGGTCGTGCATGGAGTACTGTTCGCACCTTTGGGATGGATCGGCTAAATACCAGCTTGAGGCGTTGGAGACGATTGAGCGGCGAGCAAAGAGGCTCATTGGTAGCGATGCTCTGTGCAAGGCAAAGTTGCAGAGCCTTGAGCACCGTCGCAAAGTAGCCAGTCTTTCGGTTTTTTATAGGTTACATTTCGGAGAGTGTTCGACTGAATTGCACAATTTAATTCCCCCCGCCCCCTTTCACAATCGGACGAGCAGGGAAACACCAAGGCGGCATCGTTTCACTGTGGAGATACCTAAAATGCGCACTAAGCGTTTTGCCTCCACCTTCATTGTACGTACTGCCAAGGTGTGGAACTCTTTGCCAAATGCCCTGTTCCCCGAAAACTATAATCTTGCGGTTTTCAAAGCACGAGTGAACCGGTTTCTTCTGGGTAAGCGCGTTCCACCTTAGATCACAATATCGCTTACCATCAGGTGAATTCTGATCAAGCGCAAACCCATCTTAGTATAAAAAAAAAAAAAAAAAAAAAGACACAGTTTATATATTTTTTTAATTCAAAATATTTTTTTTGACACATGTAAAATATACGTATAAATAAATAAAAAATCATACAGTCGAATATATAACCTCCTCCTTTTTTGAAGTCGGTTAAAAATAGTGTCCAAAGGCTTTCAAATTAGTTCACATAACTGTAACTCGACTTCTCCCGTGATGTAACATTTAACTAAGTACTTATGCTAAACAAAAATGTAAAAACAAAGACAGTATCAAAACTTTTGTAAGCCATATTTAAAAACGTTTGTTTTATAATGTTTGTATAATGGCCATCACTTATGTTAATACGTAAAGTCGTGTAACTGTTTAGTAGATTAGTCTCCGAAAGAGGCACCCTACATATTATTTCTTACTCATTAACCGATAGACAATTTTTTTTGTACTTACCCTGTTTAAGGTGGTATTGTATCCAATTTTGACTAAACTTTATGACTATCTACAAAATCATATGGCACAAAGTTAAAAGTCATTGTACTTTATAAATTTACCATAGATAAAGAAATAATATTTTTAAATCTAACTATAATATAAGAGTGATTTTACACGTTTTTTAAAGTTGTCATCGTAAAGACTGGCTCAAACTGAAAAAATATTGACGTTTACGTTACGTTGCTGATGAATCCCTTAGTCTATAGAGCGTGCACCTAAGATTACTCTAAAATATGTATACCACTGACAGAGTGAAAAAAACTGTAGCTTCCGTGTTATTTTCATTATGTTTGATCTAAATTTTATTTTCATCTAATTAAATGAGACATTCTAACTGGATTTTAGTTATACGTGCAACTTGCATTGTTGGAATATCGTGATGTATACTATGCATGGTTTTAAAAAGAATCTTATTTCTTAATAGATTTTATTTTTCTTTATCTGAATTGAGATTTTAGTAATGAATGATCTATCCAACTGCTTAAACTCATAACCGTCCATCAACTTTGTAAAGCCAGCCCTCACACACACAAACAAATCACACCCACACATGTGTCACTCAGTCACGTATAGATTAGCCAGCAGTAGTATTACTAACGACGTGGCAACAGATTATGTCATAGTTAGCATCGTGGGGGATTGCCCACGCGACCGCTCGCGCCGAATTCAGTTCGAACGCGTGTCCACTATAACTAGACCTCTCTATCTTTATTCAGGCTACGGCTGAAAAGATCTTACTAAACTGGAATTAGATTAGACGTACCAAAATAAATAGATCTCCGGTTTCCAGCAAAAAGCTTGATGAGAGAGGTCGTGAAGTGCTGGTATGGTGTTGGCATGCGTCAGTAGTAGGTCTACGCTCCATATTTAGCGGTCTTCAGTAAACTTTCAGGGCACGCTATGCGGTTGCGCCGCAAGAAGAACTTTCGAGGCAGGAAATTTTCAACTGACCATAACATATTTTCCTCTTAACTAATTTAGATGAAATAAGAAGTGTATGTAACGGAGAGACAGACAGACAAAAATTCAAAAAATAGCTTTTTCGGTTTCTCTTGTTTAATCACAATGTCAATCAAATGTTACATGGAAAAATATTCAATGTAAATACTCGGTTTTACTCTCTTAATATATATAATATGTATTGAAACTGTGATGTCAATATAGGTAAGAACATTATTAGAAAAGAATGCACAAATATAGCTTTTAGTCTATTTCTAATTTTTTGAAATGTCCTTGTAACTGTTCTTCGTTGAATTCCGATTTAGGTCTTTTGCTTTCATCGGACTTTAATTTGAGATTGTCTAAAAGAAACTGCTTGGTCTTCCCGTTTGTAATCATTTCCTCCATTACATCTGGAAATTGGAATCAGTCTATATTAATCATGGATAACAGAAAAAAGAGGAAGACCGAAGAAGACATGGATGAAGTGTGTGAATGAGGACATGAGAGAGAAAGGAGTGAGTGTAGAGACGACGGCTGATAGAGGAGAGTGGAAGAAGACATGGATGGAGTGTGTGAATGAGGACATGAGAGAGAAAGGAGTGAGTGTAGAGATGACGGCTAGTAAAGGAGACTAGAAGAAGAAAATTTGTGGGAACACCTGGTAGGATAAGACAAAGAAGACGAAGAAAAAGACTAAGGAGCATTATGGTAATGATAAATGTTAAAATAAGTAAAAGATAAGTATATTGTTTTACAAATAAACAGATACCTTTATAAGCAACTATAGATGGCAATTCTCCACCGTAATCTCTGGGCAAGTATTCTTTTGGCAAGTATTCTTTAAGTATATCATCATTTTCATGAAACTGTAGCCGATCGATTACTTTCTTTCCCAGGAAAGTCTTCAAGAAGTTGAAAAGAGTTTGAACTATGCTGGACAGGTTGCAGTTTATGACTATGATTTGTTTTATTCTCATACCAAGTACTTTCTGAAAAATATATTATATTACTAGCTGTCCCGGCAAACGTTGTTTTGCCTCACTTAGGAGTATGAAAAATAGTGTAGCTTATATGACACGTTCGTAGATTTACCATAGCAGTGCCATCTATTGATAACTTACTCAACCCAGTCGAAAGGTATCGACATCTGTTAGAATCAAATACAAATACAAATCATTTATTGATAACACCAAAGTTACAAGTCAAATAATATGATATCATTACAAAAGTATATGATATGTATCCATGTCAATTTTCAATTATATTCTAGTCTAGAATCATTTCGAGTTAACAGATAATTGTGACTGTCAAATAATAACAGACAATAATTAGCAATAAATTAAAATTACGACTATAATTTGAGATTTAAACTATCCTATCTCTCAAGTTGTATCAAACTGCACATGGTGTGCTAATTTTATTATAATCGGTTAAGTGGTTTAGGAGTGTATTGAGGACACACATTGTGACACGAGATTTAAATATATTACGATAAACATACTCGTATATGGTTAATAACGTCAAATCTTTTAAGAATGACAGAAGTATTTTGAAGCAAGCAGTCAGTTCTAGTTCTCTAGTTCTACATCTTTAGAAAATTATTCGCTTCTCCATACATTTGTTGTGCGTCGTCTTTTTGTCTGTGGATATTGAAAAGCCGTTGACTGATCAACGTTTTGACTTAGATCATTGTGCTACAATAAGTCATTTTTCTAATCAGTAAGTTAAATTTGTTAACTTGATATATTATTAATGTATTTTTTGATAAAATTAATACTTATATTTATTGCAACCTGCGCTCGTCACGTTAATACTAGATAAAAAGAAGTCTATGTCTTAATTAGAGGTAGTATCAAATTTCATCAAAATCAATTCAGCCGTTTGAACGGTTAGAAGTAATTAATAAACATACTAACACGCTTAATTACAAACTTTCGCTTTTATTGTATTAGTAGGAAGTGGGATCATTTTCATCCTACATCATAACAAACACATTTAGTACATGAAACACATTCCTTTTTCATTTCTATGTATAACAGTTAAACTCTGCGCCCCGGAGTTAAGTCCTATAATAACATATATGATTAATAAATCTATAGACGAGGAAAAGTTCCCAGAACTACTTAAAATCGCAAAAATCAGACCTGTCCTCAAAAAACAGGGCAAAGCTCAAAACATGGCCTCATACAGACCTATTGCACTCCTACCAACAATTTCTAAGGTTTTCGAACGAGCAGTTACAAATCGTATATACAGTTTTCTAGAAAAATATAAGCTTCTTTCTAAAAACCAATTTGGATTTAGAAAAAAATCATCTACCACACTAGCTGTGACTACGTATGTGCAAGAAATACTTAATAATATGCGAAACAAACATTATTCTATCGGCCTACTTTTAGACATGACCAAGGCGTATGACAAGGTATCCCACGAAATTCTTTTGAAAAAACTCTTTGAAATAGGAATCAGAGGAAAGCCTTTGCGTTGGCTTACTTCTTACCTAAGTAACAGAAAGCAATACGTACAAATAGATTATCATCATCATAACAAACAAATCATTGAATCAATCCAATCTGACACCACAACTACCAATTGGTCAATTCCCCAAGGGAGCGTTTTGGGATGCGTCCTCTTCCTCATATACATAAACAATTTACCTAACATAATAGACTCTGTTAGTATTCTCTTTGCAGATGACATATCCCTCATATTCAAAATTGATCATAATCACATTAGTCTAGATCACATAACAAACACATTCGACAACGTTAAAAATTGGCTTGAAAGACACAATCTTGAAATTAATACTAACAAAACAAAATTAGTACAGTTTCACCCACACCAAAGAAAAAAATTAAACCTTAACACACTCACCAAAAATCTAAATGTAGAAGAAATAGAAGAATGTGACCTTTTAGGTATGAAACTTGACAAACACTTAACCTGGAAAAGCCATATAGAAAAAATAAAAACCAAACTAAATCAGTTCACCTACGCACTAGCAACTTTAAAAATACACAGTAACTTAGAAACAGCCAAAACAGCTTATTATGCATACGCTCATTCGTGGTTGCAGTATGGTATAGTACTATGGGGAAATAGTTGTGAAGCAGAACAATTATTTATATTGCAAAAAAAGTGTCTTCGAATACTTGTCAACATAAAAACACGTAGTCATTGCCGGCCTCACTTTATATCCCAAAAAATACTAACGTTACCTTCAATGTATATTTTAGAATCTGCAACATTTGTACGCAAACATCCACATTTTTTTGAAACAGATCCAAATCCACGGCGACAATATAAATTGAAACTACCTGAACCTAGACTAGAAATTTACAGAAATGGGCCAATATACATGTCAATCAGAATCTATAATCATATTCCTGACTCAATAAAAAAAGAAACCAAGTTTAACATCTTTTACAATAAACTTCAACAGATACTTATCAAAAAATGTTATTACGAACTCAAAGACTTCTTTGATGATAAATTAGTATGAATAAATGTATTTTATATTATTGTCTATGAATATTCACAATGTGTACTTTAATATGCAAAAATATATCAACAATAAATTAACTATTGTTTCAAAGTAATAGAGCTGTGATAATAAATAAATATAATATGTTATACTGTGTAGTAATAATATTTTAGTCATAAGTAGTTTTGTATATAATTATAGTATTGTATAATTATTAATAGTCACTAATATTGTAAAGACACTGTCTAGTTTGCCTTGGAGGAAAGCTAGCCAGTGCCTCTTGCTACGCCCTATTACAACAGGGTACATGTAACATAGCCTTATGTCATACATGTGTTGCAAGATAATAAATAAACTATAAACTATAACTTTCAATTCTATGGAATTAAATTTCATGTCCTCTCACTTATAAACCAAATGACTTACAATTCGAATGTTGTCTGTATTGAATCGTGTTATAAATGATTAAATATGCACAATAATTAAGATTGTAAATTATTCACGTCACGTCACGTCAAGGCATTTTAATATTTCAGCGTAGAAAACGGTCACACTTACTCGTACTCGTATATTATCATTAAAAGTTGGAATGAGTCCGATAATAATGTAAGTGTGACCGTTTTCTACGTAATAAAATAATAAAAATAAAAATCTTTATTCAACTTAATTTACAGCTATTCTTACTTAACATTAATACTTACACTAATAATGATTCTTGTTAAAGCTGATTTATCTGCGGGTCAGCTGTTGCCGAACTAGGCTTTCCAGCCTGTATTACAGCATACAGTTACTCCCTGGTTATGTACTATTGTACTGTTACTGGCAGTTAGCTTACAATAAGTTTAGAATAATGAATAAAGTTAGCGAAGCGAGTGTGGCTCGGTGGTAATAACATCTGCTTTTCAATCAGACGGCCCCTGGTTCGATCCCCGCCCTACACCAATGACTTGTTTTTCAAGTTATGTGGATTTGCACTCGTTTACGGTGAAGGAAAACATCGTGAGGAAACCGGCATGTTTGAGGATCACAATATCCGAAGACGTGTGTCATCCGCCAACCCGCACTTAACCAGCGTGGTGGATTATGGCCTACATCTCTCTCCTCGTGAGAGAAGGCTCCGAGTCCCAGCAGTGGGAACGTATAGTGGGCTGCTTATGCTTATGCTAATGAAGTTTTTGCGTTAATAATAATTATCATTACTTAAGTAATCCAATTTAAAGCTTACTTTAAAGAGCCAAAATCCTCGACTCATTGCTGCAAAGTTCAGAGAAAGGATATCTCCTAGAGAAGGATTATTTAAATCGAACACCCATATTTCTCCGCACCAGAAATCATTGTAGAATCTTATATCGTATAGCTGAAATCAATTTATCAATTAATATCGACGACCTCGTTGGCGTAATGGTTACCATGCCGGACTGCCAATAAAAAGGTTCCGGGTTCAATTCCCAGCACTGCCAACATCTTAGTACTAAATTAAATTTGTTGGCTGTGGGTCTGGGTGTTAAATATGTATCTATATAAAATATGTACATGTGTATGTATATTGAAAAAAATAGTAGCGTCTGTAGCTCGGCTTGCTAAGGTGACCTGAAGCGATCTTAGAAGTTAAGCAACGGTCGATGCGGACGGTGTTTGGATGGTTGACCATGCACAAGCCTGTCATTTTTGAAGTGGTATTTTCATCTGGATGCTACCATGGGTCGGATGACACGTTAAATTGTAGGTCCCGGTTGTAAGTTTTAGTACAAGCAATCTTTAAGCCAAGTTAGAGGCCTTCGGGCGGCTTGAAAAGCTCTCGACACCTGAGTTTGGCCACTTAGATCATACTAAGAAGAAGAAGATATTCAAATCAAAGCATCAACAACGCGGTAAATACGTTTCAAGTATACCGCTTTCTTATTTAAATACTTACCATGCTAGCTGTAACAAGCATTTCTTCTACTGTCGCTGAGTAATCAAAAATGACTGTATATGTTATCCGACACCCATTGAATAGTTTGGGAGCAGGGTACATGATACTGAAATGGAAAAAACTTGTACAACCTGGAATTTTTTGGTGAACTTAGATTAGAGATTTAAATATAACAAAACACAAAGCGTTTTGCTTCGACCTTCATTGTGAGAACTGCGAAGCTTTGGAACTCTCTTCCTGAGTCTCTTTTCCCGAGAAGTACAATTTGGGGGTCTTCAAATCCAGAGTAAATAGGTTCCTTCAAGGCAAGCGTGATACATCTTAGACCACAGTCAAGCTTAACATCAGGCAAGCTGCAGTCAAACGTAAGTTTATTTATCATAAAAAAAAACTTTCATAGCATAAGCAGCCTAAGTCTAAAATGGCTAAGCTTAGTTTAATAATCTTAAACTATTATTTCGAACCAGTTTCATCACTAATTCATAAGTCTGATTGGTACCATAATAATCACCTATAAATATTCCTAGAGTGGTTCTTTAGACGTCAAAGCTCGTGATTTTTTATTGTTTATGATTTACGCTGTTAGTACGTTCGCATGCGGCTGCGAGTGCTTGCGGTAGCGAAACATCTGCGAAACGTTAGTACACTGCAGTTCTTTCGTCTTTTACCCCCCGTCTTTTCTTGAGTTTTCCTCATGACCACTTCTTTTTTGTATGTTGTTTTTAATCAACATGCATGTAAACGAAAAAACTGTAAATATAAGATTTTGACCTTGCCATCGCCTCAAGGAAGAGGTTATGAACTTTCAAATGTTTTCTTTTTTGACTGACTTAAGTTATTAATACTATTGGACACAAATAATATATAGGAAACAATTCAAATTACAAAAAGGCACTTCCACTGGCACTGATTTTTTAGATTAGATATATTTTTTTTCCCGTGAGGAAATGCATTTACGCATCTCCTGCCGCAAGCCTAAGGTGCGGGCGGGGTATGTCGGGCTCGAGGGCCAGAAGGGCCGTCACTACCGACTACAACCTCACGGTGTCCCATCTCACGGCGGGTGCAGGGATGCAGGACCGCTTCGCGCATTGCCGCTGCTCTCCCCGCCCATGCTGTCCGCAGTCCGAGCGGACCCACCTCAAGGGGGACGACGCCCCCCTCTACGGCGCGAGCGATGCCCTGGGACAACCAAAAGCATCGTCTTCTCGGGAGGCCCTAGTTTTACATGAATTATTATTCCTATTATTACAATTATTCCCATTATTACAGTTGTTAATAATGGTTCTTTTTGTTAGTAACATAGTAGATTAGACTTACAATGTATTCCAAATAGGTTTATCATAATTTTCCAGCAACTTAACCCTTCCTTGTACATTTGGCGAATGATTTCTCTCTTGATAGTAATTATCTATTCTTTGCTTGGCTTTCTCTATAGAACCTTTTGCCATTATTATGTAGATTTGTGCCATGCGTATGTCTGAAACAATTAAAATATACAAATTAATAGTATAAGCATAAGCAGCCTCACTATTATGTTCCTATTGGGACTAGGGGCTTTCCATTTCCTCACGTTTTTTTATCCGATAAGCAAGTGCAACCCACAGATTAAAAATAAGACACTGGTTTGGAAGGCCGGGGTCAAACTAAGGACTGTCAAATTAAAAAGCAGACATTTTCACACTGAGCCACTTCAGTTTCAAATCAAATTAATAATAAATGAGAAATAATTTGAGTTTGTAATGAAAAAAGCTTTCCCTCCATTTTTCGTATTCAAAATGGTATTTATAATATTCATGACGTACGTTATTACACTAAATTTCAGATCGATCGGCGGTACGCGCTCTTAAGAAGATTTTCCAATAACAGCTAAATCAATACCATAAAATACGAGTAAGCGCGTAGCGCACTGTGCGGAGAGTTTGTTGAATTACTTTCTTGTTTTTGGAAAAAAAGATATGCGCAATCAAATGGGATATAAACGAGTGTGGCTTATAATTAAAACGTCTGCTGCTCCATCAGACGGTCCTTGGTTTGAACCCAGCCCTACCAATGACTTGTTTTTCAATCTATGTGTGGATTTGCACTCGCTTTACGATGAAGGAAAACATCGAGGGGAAACCGACATGTTTGAGAACCACAATATCCGAAGACGTGTGTCATCCGCCCGTGTGTATAACCCACACTTGGCCAGCGTGGGGGATTATGGCCTATAACTCTCTCATCGTGAGAGAAGGAAGGCCCCGAGACCAAGCAGAGGGAACATATAGTGGAATGTTTATGCATTTCTTATATTATTAGAAAGTATGATAGTATTAATCCGACGTCGAACGTAAGTTTGCGACGTCGAATATGCAGTCATGAACCTGAAATGGAGCTGGGCAGGGCACTTGGTCAGACGATGCGATGATAGGTGGAGCAAAGTAGTAACCGAGTGGTGCCTGAGGCTAGGGAAGCGGAACGTAGGACGTCCAGCGGCAAGATGGGTCGACGACATTACATTTTAACAGGTCGAACCTGGACTAGGACCGAGGCAGATGGCGTGACAGGAGAGAGGCCTATACCCAGCAGTGGGATAGAACAGGATAGATCAGAACTGTGGATGATGATGATGATAGTAATCTATACTATAAGACTCTGTCCTGACTCATTCATTCATTCATCTATAGGCAACGCAGAGTCCAAACGGCTGGTCTTAGGAGTGTGAAATTTGGAGGGTGTATTTGTTTTAGTACGTAGACGCGTTCTAAGAACGGATTTTCGGAAAGTCCACCCCTAAAGGGGTGAAAGGGGGTAAAATAGTTTGTATGAAACTTCTTGGTTTTTGAACTTCTAGTTACGAAATTTGAAATATGTATAGTTTAGGTAAAATTTAAAATAATGGTATCAAGTTTTTTTGTCAGAGGTGAATATATAAGGGTTTTTTGGGTGAAAGTCAGTATGGAAAATTCTTTATTTATCAAGTTCAAGTCTTGAACATTTTTATGAAAGTATTTTTTTCAATGGTTAATATAATATTAATAATATGTTCGCCAAGGGTGCATTAAGAGCGATGCCATTGGGGTTGAAAGTAAAAAGTACACGCGGGCGGAGCCGTGGGCAACAGCTTGTATTAAAATAAATCCCGTACCGATTCCAGCCTCAGCCAAGTGTGGTTGTTTCTCGACCCATGATCTGATAGCTTCCCCGCCAGCCTTCAGCTCCTCGGCGGTAACCCCTACATCCTCCAACACAAGCTGTCTGTCTGCTTCCGTGTGTTTATACGTAGGGTGCTCACCTAATGAATACATCTGGGAATAAAAAAAATATATATAACAATAGGTTTAAAGGTTTAAAGGTGGTACGGGAGCAAAATGACATACATTGAAAAATCTTGCAAAATTCTGCATTAGTGATATGGCTACAGTGTTTTTAGTACAATTATCTTTAATTCACTGTTAAGAATCGTTAGAGTCCAAAACGCGACTATGCAAAATTAGCTCGATAGTTTTAGTTTTTGAAAATATTAAAAAAAATAATTAAATATGTTGTGATAATTCAAGTAAAAAAGATATTCGTATAAATCTTCCTTCCTTCTGTCTCTATCTCTGTCTCTGTCTTTGGCATATTTTGCAAAAACAAAGCTTAAATAATTAAACTTGAATTTAATGGTAAAATAATTACTACAATCTATCATAAAAAAAAACAGCATATGCTTTTGGAAATTGTAATAACCTCCTCTGCCGTGCTTTAGCAATAATGCTGTTAAGTACAAAACAATTTGTCAAAGATAAACGACACTTTAGTCAGGACACGGTTGATATACTCGTATAAATATATGTATAATACGCAATGAAATAAAATGTATGATTTTAAATTGTTAAATTCTTACCTCTTAATTAATTACGGAGTCCTTTATAATAACAGCCGTTCTCGACGCAACTTGCCGTGAACTAATATAATATTTGGTTAACACCACATGTTAATGATAATTACTATTTATTATTAATGAATCAATAATAATTATAATACATACTTGTGGTACCACGCGAACACAACTGTTTAGGGTTCCGTACCTAAAAGTTAAAAACAAGACCCTAGTGCTAAGCCTCCGCTGTCTGTCTTATTTTATTCTAAATAGGTCAGCGCTTGACTACAATTCGACTGATGGTAAGTGATATTGAGGTCTACGGTAGAGCACGCTTACCTAAAAGGAAACGGTTCTCCCTCGCTTTGAAAATCGCTGTCGCTGTGTCTGTCTGTCACCAGGCTGTATCTCAGAAACCGTGATAGCTAGAAAGCTAAAATTTACTACAATAAATACTATACGTATTTTTTTGCTATACAAATATCAATCACGGTAGCAAGTAGACGCTTAACTTTTTTTTATAAAATAAGAATCTTGTTTCATTTATTAATTACCTTTAGAAATAAAATAAATATTTAAGAGGGGCTCCCATACAACAAGCGTTATTTTCAAGCGATTTTGCACTCTATCTGCATGACAACATTTGGAAGACCCTCTAAACAATATTAATTATATCCTCTAACAAATATTTATTTAGGCTTTAACTTTAAAAATAAATCATAAAACTAATATGTAAGAAGGCCTCCCATTCATCAAACGTGTTTTTTTTCCCTTCATGCGCAATCCCGAATCCCGAATGCAAATTTGAATCAATTTGAAAAAAGATGATATAATAACATCAACACTCTGTCATTTCTACCTACACGCTTTCTAACGATTTTTATGGGAATTTATATGCTAAATTTAGATTGGTCCCATATATATTTAAATTGAATGACTTTTTCATATTGGAACAAAGTTCCTTATCACGCGTTGTGAAAGAGGGCTAGGCGAAAAAAAATAATACGAAAAGTTGTCACGACACTTTTTCCGCACGGTATGGCAACGTCTCATCACCAAAATTTGCTCGGAAGTCAAATACGGCTATCAATGAAAGTATTCACTAATTGACAACAGCGCCATTCGTTTTAGGTGGAGTTGCTATTGAGCCTACTGATTAAGTTTATATTACAATAAAAAATATATTATTATAAGTTAAAAAAAAATATCACAATTCCTTCACTAATCCAAAAAGGAACTTCGTTCCATCCGGGTGTTCCTTGACACCTCTCAAGTTTAAAAAAATAATTAAAACGAGTTGTTAAATTTGAGTTTGTGTCCAAGTGTGTTTATTCAGCACATCACCGACGCTAGTCCGGTGTGTACTCAGGTGATTACTGATTTACACAACTATCCATTCGGCTTGTAAACCTTCGTATCCAGGTACAAATTAGAATGAATCGGAGTTTAATTCGTTTCAATAGAGAAAACATTTGAAAGTTCGTTGCCTCTCTTGTACTCATTTCGTTATATTTTTACTCTTGATAGGTTTGCGTTTGACTACAGCTTGCCTGATGTAAAGCTACGCTGCAATCTATGATGTGTCACGCTTCCCTAGAAGATACGTATTTACTCTACTTTCGAAGTTACCCGGATGATACCTCTCAGGAAACAGAGACTCTGGTAGAGAGTTCCAAAGCTTCGCTGTCCTCATAGGTATAAAGGTTGGAAAGTTTGGAACTTTAACTCTTCATAGGTGTATACTTGAGACGACATCTACTTTTAAATGATTACTTCATTAATGTGAGTTATTTAGAAGTTTTCGGTCTATAGTCTTGTATGCACTAATTTTCCGAGATTTTTGTAAAGATTTTTTTTCCACCTAAATTGGTTGAAATTTGAAAACATTTAATATGTAATGACAGAAAGACAAACAGGGACTTCTGATTCTTAGTAACAGGGTCCAAACGTTAGTACTCTAAAAACGAATACTTTTTTCTACAGAATATAAAAATAACACAACTAATATAATTCGAAAATTTTATTTGTATTTTCATTGGGATTAAATTAAAATAATACTCCAGTAACACAGTTTATAATATTATAGGTATATATTGAGAACTTTTGACGTGACAACGTCTTAAATTAGGTTGCGGCTGGGAGTCACTTATGAAAAAGTGTAACGCCCGGTAACGTTACGATGAGTCACCGAACGAGAGAGAGGCCCGCCGAATGCCTTGCGTCTCTCTCCCACTCAACTATGATCGGTCTGCCGCGCGCGCAGCACGCGGCAGACGTTGTCACGTAAAATCTTCGCCCGTAAAACCGACTTTACAGGCAACCATTTTTTTTTACTGGTAAAATAATTTGGCAGTATGAGAAAGTAATAGTCAATATTAAGAGAGTCCTAAATTAGCCCTTTGGTGAGTAATAAAGCTGAACTAATTTAGCAAATGTAAGGTTGCGTCATAAACAGAGAACGAAACGCTACGAACGTTCGCCTGAAATGGTCTTACGACGCCGTATCTCTATCTCGCTCTAACAACGCATTACACATACTTTCTGGAGTATTTATGTCCTTGTTTCGCAAGCTGGACGTCATCGTCAACAGAATATTTTCGTAGTGACTCTTTTAGGAGTGTTTACGTTAGGAACATTATGCGTTGAAATGATTACATGATAATATCATACTTTTATTTTTCAAGTACGTTGGTTTACATTAAGAAATATTGAGAATGAAATGAGCATATTAGATTTTAAGTTGAGAAAGCCAGAGTTTTTGAGATGCAAGATAATATACATTGCAAATTTGGTGTAAAACTTCTATATTATTTGTAAATTGTGCTTCTTCTTGTTCCAAATTTGGTGTAAAACTTTTATATTATTTGTAAATTGTGCTTCTTCTTCTTCCAAATTTGGTGTTAAACTTCTATAAGTACTATTTGTAAATTGTGCTAACATTTTGTAAAGATCTTGTGTGAAATAGTGACATCTACAAATATTTACTTGCTATATGCTAAGCTCAAAAATCTGAACTTTAGGCAGTACAAGTTGGTTTAACAGTTTTAAAATAGAGAGTAAAGTATGTAGTGAAGTTTTAAGTATGTAATGAAAATACGTATGCGGCGAAGCAAAGTATACGTAGTGAAGTTACGTATGGAATGTAGTTGTTAGGGTCCAGGGTCCGTATCTAAAAGGTAAAAACGGGACCCTATTACTATTGTCTGTCTGTCTGTCTCCAGGCTGTATATCAGAAACCGTAATAGCTAAAAAGCTGAAACTATCACAAGATATGTATTTCCCGTGGCAAGTGCGTAACAACAAATTCTAAAAAAAAAAATATTAAGGGGGGTTCCAATACAATAAACGTGTTTTTTTTTCGTATTTTTGGCTATATATTAAAAACGGTAGCTGCTAGACGCTTAAAATTTTCTCAAAATTTATAAATGTATATTAACTATCAAATTAAAATATAAAATTTAGAAAAATAAATATTTAAGGGAGGCTCCCATACAACAATGGTACGGAACCCTTCACTTCACTTCAACTCTCACTTGGCCAATTATATTACAACTACAGTTAAGTATGAAGTGAAGTTACGTATGTATAATTTCACTAAAGTGTTATAGATATGTTCTAGTTTCTTCCTTTGATTAACTGGGAACTACGATTGCAACGTATACTATGGATATTTGAACAGGTGGTAAGACTTGGCTTGTTGCCTCGCGTGCTGAGATAGCTCTGACTTTTGACCGTTGTGGCATCCACTGCGGCTCTGAGAGATGAATGGAATCTAATACATTTGTATTGAGAATGTTAGTAGGTACTTATAATAATTACCATTTGAAATAATTAATTAATAATTGTCTCTAATATCTGCAACCATTTGATTAATTAATTAATATTACAAACGTATGTAAGTATTTATCTTTACTAGGATATGATATATATTTCATTAATGTTTGCTATTTTTGATAAAAAATATAACTAAAAATATACGCTATATAGCTTACTTTAATTTAAATTGTAGTTTTTTTTTTATTTTCTTGTTATCTTTAAGTTTGTTTATTATAGTATTTTAATTATTTTTTCTGTAATAGCTTTCTTTCTTTTCTCTTAATTATTTTTGCTGTTCGTACTCATATTAAATTAATATATGTTTTTCACAATAAAAAAACTACAATATAAATGGTTTAATTATTATGCACAGACAGGAAATAAAAGACTAACTAACGGACGGACGCTTTTGATTATTTTGCTGACTAGTGGGCAAATAGGTGTAAGGATAAGCAGCCCACTGCTGGGACTCGGGGCCATCTCTCACGAGGAGAGAGATATAGATCATAATCCATCTCGCTGATCAAGTGTGAGTTGGCGGATGACACAGGTCTCCGGATCTTGTGGTCCACAAACGTGTCAGTTTCCTCACGATGTTTTTCTTCACCGTAAAGCGAGTGCAAATCCACAAAAACTTGAAAATCAAGTCATTGGTGTAGGGCAGGTATCGAACCAGGGGCCGACTCATTGAAAAGCAGACGTTTATTATACCGACTCACATTCGATACATCTCCGCAAATTAGTGCCTAACTCAGAAGTTAAAATAATATGATTTTTTTTTAACAATGTTGCTCAAAGCCGAGGTTCTAAGAACTGCTGGCCGTAAAATTATGCAGCTCAACATTGCATACTATAAATCTATCGCGACAAAGCTCAGTCAAAGTTTAGGAGTAGGTATCGCCTGCCAACTGGCAGCAATGATTACTGAGCTCCAGCTGTCGACTGCAACTGTGTGTACCACCTTTTTTTACTAAGGATAAATCTTCATTAAGATACCCAGCTACAATGGGGCGCAGCTGGGTCACGTGGGATTTTTACCCACTTAAACCCCTTCGGTGGCCAGCCTCGATGCTTGATGCAGAGATTCAGGTTCTTTTGAATGAATGAATGAATGTTATATATTTTCCAATAAGTCACAGAGATATTACATACATTTCACTTATAATACTAAACTTCAAATTAAATCAAGACCAAACATTACATTGTCATAATACTGTTAGTTTAAATTCTTTATAATCATTATTTGAAAATTCTTTGATTGTATAAATAGGATAATTTGAGGAAACACACTGAGACTCTCCTAGCTTTTGCTTTCAGCTACATCCACATTGGCAGAGAACTGCCTACCCTCCCGGGTCCAATTTGAATGGACTGTCAGAACCTCACTTCCAACAGTCTTTGAGCCTAAAGTCACCATCCAATCGCCAATGATAGCCAGTAGACCGTATTTTTTTTTTAGTACTAGGACACATTTCACACACGGCCAGTTAACCCCATACTGGACCATTTCTAGTTCGTATTATAGTTGCTAACACAACTGATATACTACATATACATACATACATATTTTATATATGTAGATACATATTTAACACCCAGACCCAGAGCCAACAAATTTAGTTCAGCACAAAGATGTTGGCAGTGCCGGGAATCGAACCCGGAACCTTCTGATTGGCAGTCCGGCATGGTAACAATTACGCCAACGAGATCGTCAATGTCGTTATGTTTAGATCTGTTATAACTCTTATTCTTAGCGCCTAATGTTAGCTATTACCACTCCTGAAACCATCTTCTAATCACCAGTAGTTCAATTGATTTAACTTTTCTGTACATTCTCCCATTAGAGCATTTAAAAAGAATAAACTTTGATTTATATTCTCTGCATCGAATCGTACTGAAACAGCCAAATTACAAATCTCGTAAATATTGGAATTTCAGGGAATGTACTGAAGTTTTTCAATAAGAAAATATCGACATATTGAATTGTCACCAATTTACCCAAATTCAAACATTATTTTACTATTTATTCTAACACTATATTAAAACACACAGTTCCTTAATAAAGTAATAAGCGTCAAAGATTTATATTAGCCGAATCCCGAGAGAATGGCCAATTAATTGAGCAATCGGACCGCCAGTAACTGGTATATCACTTAATGTGGTGGGGCTTTCACACTGGGGGAAATATGTCGCAACGGTGAGAAGCGTTTTGTGAGCGTATGAATAAAGCTAGAATGTCATTATTTTGAACATTACGCATAATTATGTATACATTTAATATCATAAAATCCTTAAAAAAATTTAATTGCGTGAAATCTGTAATAAAAAATTGTACATAAAATGTTATTGAACAAAATGTTCCAAAACGTGGAAGGCGATTGTATTTAAAAAATTGTATGTATATGTGTAGTAATACACAATCTTCTATTAAATTCCATTTTAACCTATAAAAATAAACTATAAAAATTAAAATACGACCATAAAACTAATTTCTATTTTTTTTCCGGAGTGGTCTTCTAAGACCACTCCGGAAAAAACCTGACGGAACAAATTATGTTCATTATTATTTATAAACTTTGTACATATTTTTTTTACGTATTTTTTAACAACTCGATGTGGTAATGTGAATGTGTCATATTATGCCGTACACCGTTTAGGGCTTGGTATGAGCAACAATGATGGACAAATTAACTACACGCCTTCCACGCGGGCCGTCCAGGGGGATTAGCTAGTGCTCGTGTACACTTCTAAACACAAGTGTTAAAGTTTTTGATATATGGGATACGGTTAAGTTACAGTTTGATACGAAACTTCTGCTTCGTAGGAGTCTTTTATTTAAAATGTGGAATGGTTTGAAAGATCAATCAAATCTCTCCTTTCAAATACTTCCAATTTCAAAAATATTAAACATAAGTCGAAATCTTTAAGACTACGAGATGACTTCTAAACAAATACCTAAATAACGTAGTACAAAGAATACATACAGTCGCACATTTCACCCCCCTCTCCTTTTATGAAGTCGATTAAAAATGGTGAAATAACATTTTTCTTATCAATTGAAAAGAACGAACACTGGACATTGACAAAATATTTTGCCAATAAATAACCAGTATACCTATAATATTTAAGTATATCAATATTATTGTCTACCTTGCCAATATTATAAAGTAGAAAAGTTAGATTTTTTTGTTTGTTTGTTTGACGCTCCGAAACCACTGTTTCACCGTTGGAAAGCTACATTATCCCTGAGTAACATTGGCTATATTTTTTTCTCTTTGCACTTTACATTATTTTATAAACCGTGCCAAGTCGGGACGACGTGCTAGTATTAATATATTATTAGTATAATATAATAAGTTTAATAAATTTCCTGGTGCAAAGGATAGCGATTGCCATTCAGCGCGGGAACGCTGCAAGTCTGAGGGGCACCTTTGCACCGGGAACTATCAGGGGCGGGTTATTTTAATAAGATTTAAGTTATTTGTATTTGACATTTTATTGTAATCTGACATTTTGAATATATATTTCTCTACTATTGTATAATCGCTATCCTCTGTGCCTACTCTGTGTGTTTGTTTTGTTATAATGCAATTAAAATTAATGTAGACCATTTTTCTTGGATTCAAATTGTGATCTAGTTTAATAATATTTAAGTATTTTGTTGTGCAGTGTACCGCGGCCATCAAATCGTCAATTAGCTACATGATAGCACGCGCGCGGCACGCGGTGGCCGACGGCCGGCGTGCGTGCGCTCGCACTGTGTGCACGCCCCCTTACACTGCATGAGACAAAGAATAGGTGGTGCAGAAGATTTTGAAACCAGTATTAACTAAATATATAAAAAAATGACATTTTGTGGTGGCGGCCACTTAAAAATTTGTAAATTTTTGAAATTGCCATTTAAACCCCTAATCATGAAAACAGATTTTAACCTTAAACCTGCGGACGGAGAATGGAAGGTTTTCTTCAGAAATATTGACAAGGGTTTGTAAGCTTCATAGATTTGTAGACCTATCTACAAATCTATTAAATTATAAGAGAATTTAGAATTAATAGATAAGTCAAGACAGAACCCAGCAACTTGGAGTTGACAGAAAGAGCTCTCTTTTGATCTGCAAACTTATTGTTTGCTCTAGTTAGATCAGCAAACTTATTGAAACTGAATCTACTTTCATTTTCAGTTACGATAAATTCATTTTTTTATTTTTATTTATTTATTATTTATACATATCATGGAGAGAGCATTACAGTTGTAACCAAATCGCCCACCCCAGATTACCTAAACACACATAAAGATACGAGTACATAAATAACATAACAAAAAACAAACTTATTATTAAACAATACAAATTAACACTAAACTACTTAACACAAATTCGAGCGTATGAGTACATTGCCGCCTTGTGAATATCGGCATCGGTGCTAAAAAAGAGATCTAAGTCAACGTTTCGCGCGAGCATGATATTCAACATCCTCATCGCGGTACGCACTGGCTCCTGCCGACCGTACTCCGTCCTGCTGCTCATCACCTGCAGCAACTTGTGCCTGCGTGCTCGGCAGTATTGGTCCGGCACTGCTAGCCCCACCCGCTCTAAGATTGCCGGCACACTCCGGCGAGCTGATATTATACGCCACACAAACATTACGAGCGCTGCCGCCCGTCTACATTCCAGAGTATCATAGCCTAACATACCAATAACAAATGCACTAGGATACAGAAATGGGTAGCCAACATAGTAACCGTACTGCTTATAGTAGAGCCACCTTAAGAACTTCTTTTGAAGTTTCTCTACCATTTGTACGTATTTATCTTCATACGGATTCCAAACTATGGCATTACTTTCCAACCTACTACGTACAAGTGCATTGTAGAGTGCTTTTATTGCCGGAATACTGTCTAGATTTCGAGCTTGACGCATTACAAATCCCAGCATTCTAAAAGCCTGCCCGCATATGTTCTCAATGTGCGTATGAAACTTCAAATCATCCCTCGACTGCACTCCCAGATCTCTAACCGTGTTTACTCGAGGCAAGATATCGTTCTTGATATGGTATCTTCCATCAATGGGGTTCTTACTCTTAGTGAAGGTTATAATAGAGCATTTCTTGTCATTGAAAAGTAATTTATTACTTTCATAAGTTACATTCTATTTCTTCATTAATACCTACCCTTGCAATATTTTAAAACGAGATCGAGGTGAATGTTTTCAGAGTAAGTAACCATAAAATGTCGAAGGCTATGTAAGAATACCACGATACTTTACGTCGTACGGAAGGCAAGCATTTTGTTTGAGATGAATGACTTAATTTTCCAGCAAATAAATTGCATTAATAACGTCATATATAGACAACAATTTAACGGAATTACGTCGTAGCCGTCTTGTCGATATATTTTGGCAACATCCCAAATTTAAATTTGTAAATACATCCACTAGGAAGTCGACTGGTTTCAGGCAGATACGAGTAGTTTTAAGAATCAGGGCTCGTGAAATGTTTGAACATATTTACAATCCTACTAATATTATAAATGCGAAATGTTGTGTGTATATGTTTGTTAATTCTTTACGCTCTCAATTTCGATGAAATTTTGTATGGAGATAGTATAGATACTGGATTAACATACTGGGTACTTTTTACCCAGGTAAATGCGGGTAACACAGCGGGGCGCAGCTATGCCTAGACGGCATAACCGGCATAAATGTGAAAGTTTGTGTGTGTTTGTTACTTCTTCACGCCCCAAAGGCTGAACCGATTTTGATGAAATTTGGTATGAAATTAGGTTAAACTTTGTATATATTGTAACACATAGGCTAGTTTTATCCCGAAAACAATTGTGGATACGCTAATATCTTCAAAATCTAAGCTACTCCTACACGCTCCAACGGCTGCACCGATTTTGATGAGATTTACTATGAAGATAGGTTGTACCTTGGATTATCACATAGGCTACTTTTTATATCGGAATAACGCAGGTAACCTAGCTAATTAAGAACATGAGTATAAAGACAGGTTTTCGGTCAATAATTAATTTACACGATACATCATCATCATCTACAGCCCTTTATATCCCACTGCTGGGTATAGACCTCCCTCTGCATGAAATAATAATAATAATAATAATAATAATAAATCATTTATTCAGGCAACAAAGAGTTACTAGAGAATAATACTAACAAAAACAGCGGAACCTAGAGAGAAAAATCAGGAATTTTTAATAGTAGGTACTGCATAATAGGTAGGTACTATTACTTGTCCCTTCTACATAATTTATGAATTAGATTTATTCTTTGCCACGTTGACAGGAGCGTGAGATTTGTGATTTAATTTGCCATTATTGCCTATTTGTTTAACCGAACCGTCCACACAAACGATACTTATTAAATCTTTGATTGGAATCAATTATGTGATTTATTAGGAAAAATCTGATCCTTGAGTGTAAAATAAATAAGTGTAAATAAAATATAAAATAAATTACAAAGTACAGCTTATTAACAAATTAAAGCATTTATAGAACAGTTATATTATGAGAAAAATTGCAGGTTTTAATTTAAGGTTTTTGTACGTCAATGGAAAAAATCAATTAAACATTTTTTAGCAGGGCGCGTAACCAGGCGACTCAGCGGCACTATGGTCTAAGGGGAAGCATGCCCAGTTAAGAATGACTGGGCCTGCAAAAGGCTGCCGGAATACATTAACTATAATTGTATATGATAACTAGCTGTCCCGGCAAACGGTGTTTTGCCTCACTTAGGGGTATAAAAAATAGCTAGTAGCCGATTGTCAGACCTACTAAATACGCATATAAAATTTGGTAAAAATCGGTCAAGGCGTTTCGGAGGAGTACGGTAACTAACATTGTGACATGGAAATTTTATATATAAGATACATACTAAATATGTACAATAGGCACTTTTATATCAATTATAATAAAATGATCGATCAAATAAAATCATCAAATAAAAAAAATGTGCAATTACTCCTTGTAACCAATTTGAATATGCACGGCTTCATTTATTATAAGGGGTATCGCACCATAGGGGTGGTAACAAAAAGATCTGCAGATAGGGGTAGCGTATGACCATGATATGACAGACAAGTACGATAGGAATAACCCTCTTCAGTAGTCGAGAAAAATAAAGGAGATTAAATATTATCATATCAATTTAAACGCCAAAAAAGGGTAGAGAATGACCATGATACAAACGGATATTGTAAGAATTCCCCTCTCTTGCAGTCGGGTAAAAAGTAAATTTATACAATGTTTAGGGAAACACAGTAGGTAATTAATCTGGATGCAAAATAATAATAAATATAAGAGATTTTTATAAAGGAATCACAAAGATCATTGAATTCTCAACGACGAACTTTCTCTGTTTCATGACAAGTATTACTAGGAGATTGAAAAGCAAGTGTGGGCAAAACTCTCCGCCCAGGCCGCTATCCGCATTCCGAGTGGACCCATCTTAAGGAGGCGGCTCTCACCTTTACGGTGTGAGCGATGCCCTGGGACAACCAAAGGCATCATCTCCTCTGCCTCTTATCCCTGGTGTGAGCGCCAAACACCCCGCTCATTGTTTTACACACAGTTAAATGTGATGTAGATAGATGTGATATTTCTTAGCTTTGATCCTTGTTCATGACAATGAAACTACAACAGTATCTGTCGCCAACATTTAACAACTACATACATCGATATAACAGATCCATTGTCAACTAGTTAATCGATTAACTCGATTGTCTTGTTGCCAATCGATTCTATTTCAATCGACCACAGATTATGTAATAGTGCACGGTTTTGCTGTGGGGTGGCACTTATAAATACACAAGTTCAGTGTCGATCTGTGTTGTTTGTAGGCTAGAGAACTGGCGGTTTCATTAGAAGAGGAAGACAGTAGATATGAAAGAGAAGGGAATAGAAATAAGTATGGTAAGCAGGGATCAGAATACTAGACAGGATTTCCAATACCCATAGAGCAAAGCGTGTCGCGGAATTTTGCCATAATTACTGTTGAAACCTAGATGGCGCTGCAAATCGAGCGAGCTGCCTGCCGCCAAATTCCGCAACGCGCTGCAGTCGCATATTATGTATGACGATAGTAGAGTCGTGTGAAATAGTTTCAAGGAAATACGAATAGATGGACCTACGTGTATCAAATGATACACGACAATTAGAAGTCTCACGTTAACGAAAGCTTGTTCTAAGACTAATATTTGGAACCTACAATTTAACGGGTCATCCAATCCTCGGTAGCATCTAGAAGAATATGCCAGTTGTAAAGTGTACAGACTTGTGCATGGTTACCCATCCAGAGATTGTCCACATCAACTATTAATATTGTAAATTCTTTGCTTAAATAAAGTTATTTATATGTTTATGTTTAGGTATGTTATATTTTCACCCGTTTGCTTAACGTCGGTGATCGCGTCAGATCACCTTTGTTAGCCGAGCTACTGGCGCTACAGGCGCTTCTTCTGGACGTTCGACGGTTACATGCCCAATTGAGTTGGCATCGCTGTAAAACAGATTTCATATAATGGTGGCGATTCTGGCATACACGCGACTAAACCAAATTTAAAGTACCCCGGTCTCTTTTCATCATTAGTGACTAGAAAGAGACGGCACGATCTGAACCATAGGCAAACAAACTAAAGTCACGTCAAATATGGGAAATTGAGGTAGTTTTATTGCTAGTGTATTTGGGTGCGTTCTAAAAAGGTCCACATATACTATATTTCACGTGACTTTAGTTAGTTTGTCTATTGTTCAGATCGTGCCGTCCCTTTCTAGTCACTAATGATGAAAAGAGACAGGGCTACTTTAAATGTGGTTTAGTCGTGTGTATGCCAGAATCACCACCAATATATTAGATTATTTTTTTTAGACACATTCACACACGGCTGGTTAACCCCATACTGAACCATTTCTAGCTCGTATTATGGTTGCTTACACAACTGATATACTACATATACATACAAACATATTATATATAAATACATATTTAACACCCAGACCCGCAGCCAACAAATTTAGTTAAGCACAAAGATGTTGACCGGGCCGGGAATCGAACCCGGAACCTTCTGATTAGCAGACCGGCATGGTAACCTTTACGCCAACGAGGTCGTCGTTACTTTAGTTGGTTTGTCTATTGTTCAGATCGTGCCGTCCCTTTCTAGTCACTAATGATGAAAAGAGACAGGGCTACTTTAAATTTGGTTTAGTCGTGTGTATGCCAGAATCACCACCAATATATTAGTTTTAAAATGTAATGTAGGAAAGCTAATGTAATGACCCACCTTGAGCCCGCCAGACGCCGTTAGATACCAACGTGGACTACTAACATGCAGATGTTAGTCCACGACCTTCTGCCTCCGCCATGCACGAATACAGCTTCTATGTGTATCTTTATACTAAGGCATAATTGTTACTATGCCGGAGTGCCAGCCAGAGGACCCCGGGTTCGATTCCCGGAAAGGCCAAAGTCTTTGTGATAAACTAAATTTGATAGCTCGGTCGGCGTATGTATAAATAATAAATAATAAAACAAATGTATCGACATAAAGTATTTAAGTATGTATATGTAGTATATAAGATGTGCTAGCTACCATAATACAAATTAGTATGGGGCTAGCCAGCCGTGACTGAACTGTGTCCTAATATAAAAAAGAGGTTATAATCATAATTCGTTGATGATATAACTATTTGTACTATGCGTGCCAACTAAGAATAGGATCGCGCTTGCTTCAACTTCACACGATAACTGTCAAAAAAGTACTGCTAGCAAAGAAAGCGTAAAAAAGAAATTTAATCATTTATTTTGTTGGTACGTAGATATACATTTAATTATTGTTTAATTATTCTTGAATTTATTACTGGATAATTTTGGATTAATGAATTCTACAGGTAAGAAGTACCCAAGGCAAATTAACAACACCTAAAAAAAATCACGTGACGGGTTTTGGATAGTTTCGACTCAAGTGCTGTAAGCAGTATAATAAACTATTTTTATTTGGTACAAAAAGAAGTGACTACAATGAAAAAGAAATTATATTTTTATAAATATGCTTTTACTTTCAAATCCTACTCATTTATAATTAATTTGCCATAAAATGTATAAGAAATAGCAAAACAGCGTACATTAAACATATATACTGAATATAATTTGTTCATATAAATTTTTGCACACCTTACACTTTGGTTATAAAGTTTGCGCGTATGATTGAGCAAGATGGCGGCTTTGGCAGTCCTATTCTTTGTTGGCACGCATAGTATTGCACTATAATGTCACTTGACTTGTGTGGTCACGTGATTGAGCGAAATTTTATTAGGAAAGAAAATACACTTGTCGTCGAAATATTTACTTATTTAGGTATAAATAATTATTTTAATATATTATTATTGATTTTTGAATTTTTAATTATTGAGTAGTTTTTAATTTTATTTGGTTTTATTTCCTTTCGTAAATTACTACTTTTCGAGATACATGCGTTTAATTGTATTTTTTCTACAATTTACGTGTATTTATTTTATTCTATCATTCCAGAACTATTTTTAAATAGATCGTATAATTACAGAGCATAATATAAAACACAGAAAAAAGGCAATGCTAACACGGGCACAAGTTCCACTTATACCACTTACAAGCAGTTATACATTACCAAAAAAAACTCAACCAAACATCCATAAAGCCGAAACCAACAAACTGCAACAAATTACATCAGCATGCACCAAAATACCCAGCACGGTGGCACGCCTGCAAGTTCCACCTGTGCACGGATATAGCCGGCCAATGCACTTGCACCCATGTTTAGGTGCCTATAACATTCTAATGTATGAAGACTCGAGCGTTCGCTTTGCGGGGTGTACATTGCTTCATACGCTCAGTGTTTATTAAGTCCATACCGACTAGAGAGAAGAATTTAATTAATTTATTTTTTATTTAATTTACTAAAACTCACAAGAGGCGATCTGCGTATGATGGTCGGCATCATTACCGGCCACTGTGATCTCAACTACCACCAACATAAAATAGGGGCGACGGACAGCCCTCTATGTCAGGGCTGTCTGGAGGAAAATGAAACGGTAGAACACGTGCTACTGCATTGTAAGGCAACCAAACAAACCAGAGGGAGTTACGGCCTGATGATAGCAGCTCAAGATGAAAGTTCGCCTCCCAGTGCTAATCTTCAGACAAACAGACCATCTGACGCAACAGTGGTGGAACAGGTATGCCAGCGAGCCAGGGCTGTGCTCCGTTACTTCAAGGAGCTCGGTTGGCTTGGGTAGGCTGGTAAGGGGGAATGCACAATACGCCCCTAGCGGGATGTCAGTGCAGGTCTTATCACCCCCACTTCAAATTAGAATTAGAATTAGAGAGAAGAAAAAATGAAATATTTAGTGTATCCGCTGTGATATGAAACCAAAAAGATTTGCATAAGCATAAGCAGCCCACTACACGTTCCCACTGCTGGGACTCGGGGCCTTCTCTCACGAGGAGAGGTATAGGCCATATCCACCACGCTAGCCAAGTGCGGGTTGGCGGATGACACACGTCTTCGGATATCGTGGTCCTCAAACATGCTGGTTTCCTCACGATGTATTCCTTCACCGTAAAGCGAGTACAAATCCACACATAACTTGTAAAACAAGTCATTGGTGTAGGGCCGGGATCGAACCAGGTGCCGTCTGATTGAAAAGCAGACATTATTAACACCAAGCCACGCTCGCTTTTTTTTTAATTAAGATTTATAATCATGTATCACATATTAGCTATCAAATTAAATTATAAAATTTAAATAAAAGTAATATTTGAAGGGAGCTCAAATACAATAAAATTTTAAAGTAGTTTTTACTCGATCTTTATAACGGTATTTGGTAGACCCTCTATACTCGCACAGAATATTGGATTATATAATAGATGAAAAAAAAACTAGTTAAAAAAATATTTAAGGGGGGTTCCCATACAACAATGGTACGGAACCCTTCATGCGCAAGACCAAATCGCACTTGCCCAATTTTGTTTTAAATTATCTTTTCGCATTTCTTTAAGAAGCAATGTATGCACCACAACTAAAGAAGACCACAAATAAACCCGTCCACTACGCATCCACTAATAGACGTACCTACCTATTGGTATTCGATTGAGTGTAAATCAATGAATGGTGACGAACTAAATTTAAACTATTGTAGTCAGTAATAGAACTGTTACAACTGTTTTGTATTTGTCTTGTATGCAATCTGTTTAGTCAGTCTGTTTGTATGTAAACAAAACATCTACGTTCTGTGGTTTATATGTATCAACCGGGTGGTAATGACTACATTTCTGGATTCTGTAGCAGCAATATAGCCAATTATGTGTCAAAATTACAATAGACTCGTATGTTTTTCACTCTGAAAAGTGATTAAGTATTGTTCTAGTATCCGTATTTATATAACTACATATGTATGTATATGTATTTCAATCTGACGGCCCCTGGTTCGATCCCAGCCCTAAACCAATGAATTTTTTTTCAAGTTACGTGTGGATTTACACTCGCGTTAGGAAAACATCGTGAGGAAACTGACATGTTTGAGGGCCACAATATCCGAAGACGTGTGTCATCTTCTCGTGAGAGAAGGCCCCGAGTCTCAGCAGTCAGAACGTATAGTGTGGCTGTTTATGCTACATACATATATATGGTGTTTTTTACTTTTATTACATCAGTCACATTTTGTGTATGCATGTTATGTATGCATTAGTTGTAAAGAGTTTACAACTGAAACCAGAAAGAAAGAAAAAAGAAAAGAATTTCGTCTATTGTGGCAGAAAATATCAAAACACGATTATTAATAGCTTTTTCAACCATTAAATTTTTATATTCTATGGAAAATATGGGATCAATTTTATTAATAGGTTTTTCGATATTAAGTAAATTGTTTGTAATTATTTTGAAATGAAAGCAGGAATCGGTCAGTTTAAACTTAATTGATTTGAGATTCGAGTTTTCGAAGTATCAACAATTTGACTCATGCTGATAATTTGATAAGATAACAGACAATCATTAAGGAAGAGCTAAAGTATTTATTCTTGTGAAATGTTTTGTTCCCAAAAGATTATCTGAAAAAAAAAACACAAAATTCTAGACCACTGACCTACTAGATCAGCTGGGTCGTCAAACTTCAGCAATTATATAGAACTGAAACTCGTTAGACAAATTTGTACTTTATGCAGCAGATAATAAAGAGTATTTTACGTAGAGCTAGAATCTAATAGTCAGTGCAGATGACAATTGTCAATTTTATGACCCGTAAGGATGAACGGTCTTTGTTACTGAGAGTATGAATGAAATTTCAATGCATTAAATGCAAGAGCAAATTTTATCTAGATAATTTTAGCTTCGTCAATAATTTTGTAATACCTATATTAAACTCATAAAGTAATTATATTCTTTTAAAGTTATAAGCATCTAAAATTGAGGAAACTATGCAATCTTTAAAATAAACCATCACAATTACATTAAACCGGCCGCCCATGGCCCGAAAAGGCGGGCGGCGGGCGGCGCAGCGCGCGCGCTTGATTCGGCTCGCGGGGGCGGAATCATCAACCAAAGCCTTCATGTACCCTTAGATCAAGCCTACTAAGGGTCGTAAAGTGTTGCAGAGGTAACCAGCAGGTGTAAGAGGTAAAGAAGCGGTGGTTAATTCCGGGGGCTCGGTCGCGCGCGGGGCCGGCCGGCTCGCCATGTATGGCGCGCGCCGCCGCCGCCCGCCCGCCTATATAACCGCCCCGCGCCGTCGACAGCCGCACTCGCAGTCTCGCTGCCGTAGAGTCAACATCCCCCGCGCCACACACCACACACAACCGCCAAAATGTGCGACGACGATGTTGCTGCGCTCGTAGTAGACAATGGCTCCGGCATGTGCAAGGCCGGTTTCGCCGGAGACGACGCTCCCCGCGCCGTCTTCCCGTCCATCGTCGGTCGCCCGCGCCACCAGGGTGTGATGGTCGGTATGGGCCAGAAAGACTCCTATGTAGGTGACGAGGCCCAGAGCAAGAGGGGTATCCTCACCCTGAAGTACCCCATCGAGCACGGTATCATCACCAACTGGGATGACATGGAGAAGATCTGGCACCACACCTTCTACAACGAGCTGCGCGTCGCCCCCGAGGAGCACCCCGTCCTGCTCACCGAGGCTCCCCTCAACCCCAAGGCCAACAGGGAAAAGATGACCCAGATCATGTTTGAGACCTTCAACTCCCCCGCGATGTACGTCGCCATCCAGGCCGTGCTCTCCCTGTACGCCTCCGGTCGTACCACCGGTATCGTGCTGGACTCCGGAGATGGTGTCTCCCACACCGTGCCCATCTACGAAGGTTACGCTCTGCCCCACGCCATCCTCCGTCTGGACTTGGCCGGTCGCGACTTGACCGACTACCTCATGAAGATCCTCACCGAGAGGGGATACTCTTTCACCACCACCGCTGAGAGGGAAATCGTTCGTGACATCAAGGAGAAGCTGTGCTACGTCGCCCTGGACTTCGAGCAGGAGATGGCCACCGCCGCCGCCTCCACCTCCCTCGAGAAGTCGTACGAGCTTCCCGACGGTCAGGTCATCACCATCGGAAACGAGAGGTTCCGTTGCCCCGAAGCCCTGTTCCAGCCTTCCTTCCTGGGTATGGAATCGTGCGGCATCCACGAGACCGTGTACAACTCCATCATGAAGTGCGACGTCGACATCCGTAAGGACCTGTACGCCAACACCGTCATGTCCGGTGGTACCACCATGTACCCCGGTATCGCCGACAGGATGCAGAAGGAGATCACCGCCCTCGCGCCCTCCACCATCAAGATCAAGATCATCGCTCCCCCCGAGAGGAAGTACTCCGTATGGATCGGAGGATCCATCCTCGCCTCCCTCTCCACCTTCCAGCAGATGTGGATCTCCAAGGAGGAGTACGACGAGTCCGGCCCCGGCATCGTCCACCGCAAGTGCTTCTAAGCGCCTCGCTGAGCGCCGCTGCTGCGTGATGCTAGTGCTGTGTGTTGTGGTCCTATTGTCCGAGTCGGAACGCAAGCATCGTACGTTGTGCCTAGTGATACCTGACAGAACTGAACATCTAATATAACGCCATCTTACTATAATGTAATTTATTGTATAAAATTTATATAAATTTAATTTTCTTTTTTATTTTTATTATTATACACGGGATCGTTATGGATCTCACGCCAAATGTAATTAATAAATAAACGGTTAATTTATTTATTTTAATTACATTATTTCTTTTTATACATTCGTTGACTTTGGTTATTTGATTTAATGGTAGTTTTCCTGTCACCTCGCTTCCCTCACTTAGTATAATATTACACGAGTATAATAATAGTAGTGGAAGTCATCAGGCGTCAAGCAGGGAGTCCACCTGTGTGGAAGTAGGTCACACGCTAGGTATACATTCCTCTATCAGAATATTCCCCGCGCGGCGTCTGGCGGCGCGTGCGGCGCGCGCTGGAGCGCCCGCTCCATTTTTAGCTTCCATAACCCCACGCGTTCCTCCAAGCATTACCATAAATAGTAAACCGGCACCCCGCGGCCAAAACCCTCGGCTAAATATACCGCGAGGCGCCTGGACCGCGCGCCGATACTAAGTTAATGTTTCATCGTGGTCTTTCCTAAAATATCCGTAAATATCTACCGACGACTCCGCTATTAATATTTTCGGACTCCCGGATCGCGCGCTCTCGTTTTCTAGTTTACAAGTCTTGCTCGCGAGTAGCTCGTGACGTGTTGACTAGTTTAATTTTAGGACGTTTTGCTGTTGAATCAGAAATCTGAGAAGCGACGAGCTTTTAGCGCTCACGGAATACGCGCTACAGTTCATGCCTCTACATTCTACTTTACTTTTAGATCACTCACTTCTTTATCCAACCTTTACCTTTGGGCATCGACGCGATGTGTTCGTTCCGTTTGATTTATATTTTCCCTAGAATCATGAATGAACGGTTCTGATATTTCACTCAGTTATCCAATCAATTGCGGTGAAGTAAATCAAACACATTTTGAAATTGAGAGGTGCACAACCTCTGCTCTTGAATGAGGGGTTCCCCAAATGTAACGTGATATTAGGAATTCGACGTGACATGGTAATATTGCGTCTCCTCGTGTCTATATTTACTTCGTAAGCAGCTTGTAGTCAGCTGAGGTGTCTGCTGCGGACTTTGTTAATTTTGTTTTTCAATCTGTTACGCGTAGTTTTTCAGTCGGTTATGAGTGTTTTTGCAGTTTGAATATGAGTACCAGTAGATGTGTATGCTTAAAACTTTTTTAATAACTTACCTTCACTGATTAGTTTACTAAGCAGATTAGAACTGTTATGAAAGCTGAAATTAATAGATAGTAGAACGTTGTTAGCCAGTTAACTAAACCTAACATATCCATACTTCCTTAGTTGAATAAGAGAATGAAAGTTACCATTTTCTTATATGCACAGTTTAGTTAACTTTCATTCAAATTTAAAATGAGTACTGTATCATCAACACAGAGTAAGTTCTTAGGCCTAAAAGCTCCAGACAATAAAGTTTATCATCATAATTGCCTGGGTGAAAAAAAAGAAACAGAAACTATATCGAGAAAATAATGCCGGATTCTTTCGAACCTTACATTTCTTCACAGTCGCATTTGAGCGCAATGCACTCGAAATCACAACCCCAGGTATATTTAGTCCAATCGTCCAAGTTCACTTGAGAATAGCCAAGTGAATCAGTGTTATCAGTGCTATGACGTCACTTGGCAGATCACTACAATACTATAAAAGTAGACGCCCAAAATAAGTTGCGAGCATTTCTTGTGCAGCGTACAGATTTCTGACGCTACTGTTGAGTCAGTAGTGTTTTGTTTTACTGTTGCCAATCTACGCTAGTCTAGTTTTATGAATACCTATATATTGTATTTTTATGTTGACTAATGTTTTGATTTTGTTTATACAGCTATTTTTTCTTAAACATTGTTTTATCTTAATCATCCCCAAACATATTTTTGTGAAGATGTACATTTTTAGAGAAAGACAAAGACAATAATTATGATCGATTTTGAAAAATTGAGCTTTCGAAGAAATCTTTTTTTTCTTTCTAAATATAGATTTAGGCATACGTAATGAAAATATAAACATAGATACAGAACTCGACTCAAAATTCGTGTGGACCTGTGTCGAGAATCGAGCACTTATATATATAAGGAATTAACCCAACCTTAAAAGTTTAATAGCGTTAGGTACTATAAGTAAGTGCGTTGCACGTTAATCCTTTAAAAAAATATAAAATAGTTATTTTCAGATTGAACTTACTCATCAAACAAACGATAACAAAACAAGAAGTCAGTACGATGGTATTAAATGAGACAGATAACTAATACGCCATTCATTGTTTACATTATGTAGCTGCCAAGCTTTTAACATTTTATCTCTAACACGGTTAATAATAGGAAATACGCTAGCAATAGCGTTCAATAGCGCATACACAGAGAGACTTTGGTTCTGTCAATGATACTTCTATTTAATCTACATGGTTTAATCTCATCTAGCATTCTGCTCTCTTTACGGATGATATATTTATCAACTGGAAAGAGGATAACCAGGCGGTCGGTTTTTGGTCGGACGTCCCAAGTAGATACGAGCTGATAGATAGATGGATAGATAAACACTTTATTAAAACACTCACAATAAAATAAAATTACAGAGAAAACATAAAGAACTTAAAAGCTAGTGTCTTAACTGGCGACCTTATTATTATAAGTGATATCTTCCAGGCAACCAATTCTTAGAAATTACACAAGAAAGAGCTTAACGAAGAGGTGTAATAACATAAAGTGGTAGAAGAAGACCTACTTCGATTCCAGGCTTGGTGGCAGAGGCAAAGATCCAGTTCGGAGCATCGCGACAAGAAGTTGGATTAACACATAGTCTACTTTTTATCCCGGATTTACTTATTTTTGTCCCGGATTAACGTGGGTAACAACGCAGAGCGCAGCTAGCTTAAAACAAATTCAATAAGCTGACAGACAACCTCCATAGTAGAGAAAAGGCACTTAAAGAAGAAGAAGACCGTGAAACAAACAACCCTAAAAACATTTATACTACTACTAGAAGTATTCTTATCAACAAACTAATCTACAGTAGTTTGAAATAGACCAACAACAACAATACGAACAACCCTAAAAACATTTATACTACTACTAGAAGTATTCTCAACAACAAACTAATCTACAGTTTTTTTAAATAGACCAACAACAACAATACGAACAATCCTAAAAACATTAATACTACTACTAGAAGTATTCTTATCAACAAACTAATCTACAGTAGTTTAAAATAGACCATTGACAGTTGCCAGAGACATGTGTTGATCATTATTCAGCTTTATATTCACCGGCGAGTGCATTCAGTCACTGGATCTTGTTGTATTTATTTGCTGAAAGATTGATAGAATTGGCTAAGGCTGAGTACGATTTAAATGTGACGACCGCGTTGGCGTAAAGGTTACCATGCCGGACTGCTAATCAGAAGGTTCCGGGTTCGATTCCCGGCACGGCCAACATCTTTGTGCTCAACTAAATTTGTTGGCTTCGGGTCTGGGTGTTAAATATGTATTTATTTATAATATGTATGTATATGTAGTATATCAGTTGTGTTAGCAACCATAATACGAGCTAGAAATGGATCAGTATGGAGCTAACCAGCCGCGTGTGTTTAAAAAATAAGTTTTTTTTTATCTGCGTCGAGGTAAAGAATTTTGTAGTGCTCGCCTGTCTAGTTACTTCCCTAGAGTTGAAAAATTTATCGTCAAGCACCTTTTTTTTGTCATGGAGGAAATGCATTTACGCATGCCCGCCAATCCTCGGGGGAAGCGGCGGGGTATGTCGGGCTTGGTGCCAGAGTGACGACCAGCCGACTAAAACCTGTGTTTCGGCAGCCTCCTTGAGAGCCAGACTAATATTCCAGACTAAGCATACACCTTTTGGAGTGTCGCTATCTAGTGTCTAGCGGCCTGCGAGTCAAAGGCCGAGCTGTACTGTGTAAAATAAAATAAGGTTAACCAAATTGCTTACCGAATAATGTAGTAGTTAAGTACATAGTTTTAATGCCTATGAAAGGAGATAGGTTAAAATGGTAAAAAATGTGTATAAAACACTTTATTATTTATTAGGTATGTAAAACTACTTAAATCAGGACATTGACAAGGTCAGGATTTCAATCGTTATGTAACTTACAAAACTTTTTAAAGCCATGTAAGTCAGGTCAGTTTAATTATTATATACAATATTTTCTGATTTTGTGACAGGTCTCGTTAATTTTCATATTAGTACAAAGAAAAATTAAAGGGAAATTAATATCTCTCACTTTCTTTTCTGTTTTTACCAAATCTTCATGTTTCAATGGTTTAGTACATATCACATGATATAGAATTTTTTATATTTTTGAAATATGAAGGAAATCGTAATTATACATGTATACCAGCGAACTAAAATAAACACAAGAGTAACTCCTTGCAATTTCCGCTTTGAAATTGGATTCATCTACGCACACAATCATACTGCTATCCCAACGAAACTCCCACACACAAAGCTTGCACGCAGTTGGTCGCATCAAGGTCACGCGACCCTCGGGTAGGTGTTTAGCCCCGCCTACCGCGGTATTTTACGCGTGGACAGTGGAACCATTTTATCGGCCAAGTTACTATTCTATTTATTCTAGTTCGCTGCTGTATACAAATTTATTTACACGAGTAATATACAAATGTACAAATAAAAATATTTTCAAAACTTCGTATAAAATTGATATTATTTAACCTTAAACTCAAATTTAGCTCGTAATTAAAACCATTGAACAATTGCTTAACAAGTTGTAATGAATTTCGTAATATAATAACGATGGATTCAATTATCTTCATCTGTAATAGGTCTCGCTGAAAGACGCGCAATATTCCACGCTCAGGGGCGATGCTGCTATTTTAGTTTAGGATCTGACGTCACAAATTAAACGCAGATTTCGTTCTTCTTCATTGAATAGTAGAACCTGACGATTTTTTCTAGATTCGTACTTTGACTTTAATTATGACTTTTTACAAATTTAATTTGAGCTTTTTAAAACTATACCATATTATAGAGAGTAAAGTTTGCTTGTTTGTTTAGTTGATGCAAAACTACTAAACCGATTTGAAAAACTATTTCACTAGCTTCTTACCTAGCTTCATTATCTCCAAGTAACATAGGCTATATTTTGTTTCTCTTTGCTACTCAGATTACTTTAGACCCCGTGCTTTCCTGGTGCTTTGCTTGGTATATAATGGGACTGTGGTGGGAAATTTACTTTCATTGCACACTCCCCGAAATTTACCCGATAGAATACTTAGCAACCTTGCATTGAAAGTTTTTTGTCCAGTTAAAGCAGAAACACTTTGTTTTCTCTGTCTATTTCAGGACTTTAAGATTCTGGGTTTAAAGTAAGTAAACGTTGGTTAAAATCTTAAGTAAAGTTAACTTTATAGTTAATATTGTTTACACAAACGGACATATTTTCATATTTAAAGCATGTTTTAGATAGGCAAAGATCTCAGACAAAAGACAAAAAAAACTTCATTTTATAACAAAATGTTCTATCTTTTCAAAGGTACCAAATAAACTCATCAAAAACATTACAGTAAAAGTTAGAAAAAACTATTTCTTCAAGGTTAGTATTTTTGACAGTCATATTAATTTCCTATCACACCGGCTCTCGGTCTATAAGCAACCGCTTGTATTTGCTCACTACGATATTAGTTAAGTTGTCGCGGTCTCTCCATTACGTTACTAAACTATATTAATAAATTATTATTAACGCCGCTACCGGGGATGGGGTGGTGGGGTGAATTGTAGTTAGGGAGACAATGGTAGGTTTATTTATTTACTCGTTATTAATAGTTCAATAGTTAGTTGCTCAATAGTTCATATATTGATAACTTGCTGCGCCTCGCGGACCCGCGTTAATCGGCATTTGAAAGAATTAAAAATATATGATACCAAACAAATACTTATTCTATCTATGTTTTTGCATAATAGCCTATGTTTTACATCTTCAGAAGGTGAACATATATCCCACACTTGGCAAAGTCTTAATTGAAACTTAACCAACACGACAGGGATAGGCACAATACTGTTAAAGTAAGTAAAAGTAAAAGTAAAGTAAAAAAGCCTTTTATTCAACTACAACATAATATTTACATGTACACATATTAAACTCTTGTCAATTATCAAAATTAATTTCATTATAACTACTCATTAAATTGATTATTAAAATTAAATGTCACATTTTCGATTTATTTGTCAATAGCTATAATAATTGTAGTATCATATTAATAGTGCGATTTCTCTTGTCAGTTAAACTATCGGTTTATGTAGCTGTCGCCTCCTTGGCGTAGGCCTCCCCCAGTTTATGCCATAATTTCCTATTTCTCGCCATTCTAGTCCATTCTTGTCCGTGTCTCTGCGTGAACAAGTCCTCCCATCTTCTATTTGGCCTTCCTCGACCTCTTTTGTCATCTCTAGGTACCCATTCTAATACTTTCTTAGTCCAGCGATCACAGTTCATCCTACATATATGTCCTGCCCAATTCCATTTTAATGTTCTGATAGTCTTTACAATGTCTCTTATCTTTGTTTTTCTTCTTATATCTTTGTTGGGTATTCTATCGGAAAGTTTTATTCCTAACATACTTCTTTCCATTTTGGTTTGGCATATCTTGAGTCTTTTTTCGTCTTCCTTTCGTAGAGCCCATGTTTGGCAACCATAAATTAGACTAGGTAGTATTGCCACATCATATACTCGTCGCTTTATATCCATGTGTATAGTCTCGTTTTTCATAATTTCTTTTAGGCTCCAATATTTTCTCCATGCAATTCCTATTCGTCTATTAATTTCCTTCTCAGTGAGGTCGTCAAATGCTATTGATTGTCCTAAATAAATATATTCGTCCACATATTCAATATTTTCTTCGTCAATATTCACTTTTATCTTATCTGCGTTTGTCATTATTTTTGTTTTGGAAGCATTTAAAGACAATCCTGCCTTTTTACTCTCTTTCGCTACATCTACTAGCATATTCTTCAAAATTGGTGCAGAATCGGCGAAAATCACTATGTCATCAGCAAATCGCAAATGACTGAGATATTCCCCATTTATTTTTATTCCCATTTCTTCCCAACTTATGTTTCTAAAAATCATTTCCAGTACTGAACAGAAAATTTTTGGTGACATTGGATCTCCTTGCCTAACTCCTTTCCTTATCTCAAATTCCTCTCCGTCCCTTTCCATTCGTATTTTAGACGAGCTTTTGGAATAAATGTTTTGCAGAATGGTAATATATTCTTCTTCTACGCCTTGTTGCCTAAGTGCTTGCCAGATTGCTGGATGTATCAGCGAATCAAAGGCCTTTTTGAAGTCGATAAATCCAATATACAAAGGTTTTTTGTACTCTTGGCATCTGCTTATTATTGTAGCCAATACTTGGATGTGATCAACAGTTGAGAAGTTTTTCCTAAAACCTGCCTGTTCTGGTGGTTGATTTTCATCCAGCTTGGTTGTGATGCGATTCAGAATTATTTTTGAAAACACTTTGTATATATTAGACATAAGGCTAATGGGTCGGTAGTTTCCCAGATCACTTCTGTCGCCCTTTTTATGAAGTAAAATAGTCGTTGACTTGCTCCACTCTTCCGGGGTGTTGCCGTTCCTCAATACAGTTAAAAATCTTTTTTAATGGTAAGAGTAGTGGATCTATGAGTATTTTCAGAAGTTCATTGGTTACACAGTCGTCTCCTGGAGCTTTATCATCTTTCTGTGTTTTTATAGCGTGTTCTATTTCGCAATCTAATACGCTTGGTAATTTCATATATCTTGTAACCAGTTCGTTCGTGTCATTTTCGCTAAATAACAAATTATAATTACAAGATAGATTAGATGTCAAGTTACATGCTAAATTATCATTATTCATGTCATGTCCGATTGATGTCCGTATATTTCCTACAATATTATTCTTTATCAAGTAATTCGTAGAATCACAGGCGTAAAGTTCTGCATAAAATTTTCTAGCTTCTTCTAGTATATTTGGTCGTATGTTTACTAGCTTTCTTTCTTTTGTTCTTACATTTGCTGTCCATTCCTTTTTCTCATTCAGTTCTTTGTATGCCTTTTTTATTGCTCCTTTGTTCTTTATATGTTGCTTAAAAATTTCTTGTCTATATTGTTTCTTGTCCTTCGCAATGTTTCTGTTTATTTGTTTGCTGATTTTCGTAATTTCTTTTCTGACTTCACGACACCTTATTTCTTTGTAAAGCAGATTTCTTTCTTTTAATAGTGTTTTTGTAGCTTCACTTACGTATTCTTTCTTTCTTTGGCATTTCGAAAATGCCATTTCTTTTATAAAGCATTCGATTTCTTTTTGGAGGTTCTTGTATTGTGTGTCAATATCGTCTTCGTTAACTTCTACAGCTGCACAAAATTGTTGTTTTAAATTTTCTTTTACTGTTTCTGAGATTTCCGGGACTTTCCGTATGATGTCAATTTTCTTTTTGTGTACTCTTCTCGTCTTCTTGGTGTCCAATTTACACCTGACTAATCTATGGTCAGTGAAAAAATTTGGTCTTAGTACTTCGAAGTTTTTCACTTGTTTAGGCTTGTTAGTCAGAATGTAGTCGATTTCATTGGAGTGCTTGTGGTCAGGTGTTTTCCAAGTCCATGTTCTACTTTTCTTTCGGTTGTACATGGTGTTGGTTATTTTAAGGTTGTATTCTTGTGCAAATTGTACCAGTCTTTTTCCGTGTTGGCTTCTTTTTCCTCTTGAGAATTTTCCAAATGCCATTTCTTCTCCAGGTTGCATTTCGCCAATTTGAGCATTAAAATCTCCCATTACTATTAGATTCTTCGTTTTCGCAGAAGCCACTGCTTTTTCTAAAGTGTCATAGAATTCTTCTATTTCTTCTTTTTTAGTCTTTTTAGCTTCAGTTGGAGCATATACCTGAATTATAGTCCATATCCTAGTATTTTCCAGTTGCATATCTACAAGGGCTACGCGATCTGAGTAAGTTTCGAATCTTATAATATTGTTTTTTAGGTGTTTTTTTATTAAGAAACCCACTCCGTGTTGACTTTTAGTCGCGTGGCTATGTAATAGCATAAAATTTGAATACTCTTCTATGGTTTCTTTTTCTCTTCTTACTTCACTCATTCCTAGTATGTCCCATTTGATTTTATCTGTTCCATGTATCAGCTCGGTTAGTCTGCTTTCTGCTAGTAGTGTTCGAACATTTAATGTTGTAATATTGATTATGTTTCCTGTCTTTGTTTTTGTTAAACTGGGGGGAGGTTGGTCATCCTCCTCCACGGTGACCAGCCGGCTTGGAGGAGTTTCTTTGTTTAGTTTTTTGTACTTGAGTTATCATTTTGCTTACTAGTTCCGGGACTTAGTAAGTGTTTAGTTTTTTTTGGTTGGTAAGTTGGTTTAGTACTGTTCATGTAGGATGTAATAACTTGTGGTTTTATTTTCTTCGTTTTGTGTTCATGATTAGCATCGTTTGTCTTACTTTTGTTCTCGCTTTCAGGAGTACTGGACAGATGTCTTTTATTACTTTCCTTCTTGCCTGTCGAAACTGTTTCTGATTTTTCATTTTGCAAAGTAATGATTTTATCATATTTAATCACGGCTTTTATGCCTTGCTCTCTAAGCTGTTTTACTTCTTCTTGTAACTCTTTTCTTTTCTGTAGAATTTTTGGAGGATAATCTTCCTTAATATACCAAGGCTGGTTTTTGTTTTTCGGCCTTTGTTTCAATATTGCCACTTTCTTGCCAAATGTTGTTAGTGTAAGCCTAATTGGGCGTGGCTTCGTATTCTTTTTGCCTATCCTACCAACAAATTCTATGTCTTTGTGATCACAGTTTACGTCCAACTTTAAATTTATAATCTGTATTATCATCTCTTCCAGCTCTGCGTAGCCATGTTCTTCTTCGGCAATCCCAAAAATGATTAAATTTCTTTGTCTCAATATTTTATCAAAATTGTCTAATCTTCTCTCCTGTTCAATCTGAGTATCTTGAATTGCGGTACTGTTAAAGTACCTATTTATAATACTGATTATTAGCACTGTTGTTTTTTTTTCAAAGGCATGACAAATACTTTAGTATGGAATAAAAATAAATAACGCTCTGTTCAGCCTACTATTTTTACTGTCCAGATTTAGGGATATATGTACTTTTACTTCAAATTACTAAAAAAAACTCAGGGGGTTCAGGATTTACCGGTAAGATCTTTTTTGACAGTTAATCTGTAATCAGTCTAGTAACCAACCCATCCCCCAGCTCCCGGTCTACAAAGCTCGGCCGGGTAGCATTGTGCGAATCTGTCGGCATCCGTCATAGAATGTAACTGGCGATAAAGGTTATTATTCCTCACAGGCGATGCTCATTCTGAACCATTCAACCGGGTTTCATCGGTTTTTATTAATTTTGCATCTAAGGCGGGGTATTCATGAGTAAACAAGTTTTATAGAATACGGTCCATTTGAAGCATAAGCATTAGCAGGCCTCTATACGTTTCCACTGCTGGGACTTGGGGCCTTCTCTCACGAGAAGAGAGAAATATAGGCTATAATCTACCACGCTGGCCAAGTGCGGGGTAGAAATTGACACACGTCTTCGGATACTGTACGGTCCTCAAACATGTCGGTTTCCTCACGATGTGTTTCTTCACTGTATAGCGAGTAAGTGCAAATCCACACAAAACTACAAAAACAAGTCATTGGTTCATAAGATCAAACTAGGGGCCGTTTGATTGAAAAGCCGGCGTTTTTCTCACCGAGCCATTCATGCTTTTGGGTTGTTTGTTGTCTAATATGTAACCTTTCTTTAAAATACAGATGTGAATACAAAAATTACATCAAATTTTCGAATAATATGAAGTTTGAATTCGATTTGGTAGTTAATAATTTGTATTTTTTTAATATATAACGCAATTCATGCGAATTTCATTGTTTTAAATCTCTTAAAATAACTTATCAAGAGTAGAGTTAAAATAAAATAAAATAAAAGTTTTAAATCTCTTAAAATTACTTATTAAGAGCACAGTTAAAATAAAATAAAATTAAATTTACCATAAATGCTGTTGGCTTGTCAAAGAGTGCTTTTTGGATTTGGTTGGATTTTATTTATTTAGCGTAAAATTTGGCTAAATTGTTAAAAGACCATTAAATGTTTTGATACAAAAGGTCAATAAATAAACATACTTTCTCTTAATCACTGGATAACTTTATTTATTTATTAAAATAATATACGAGTATATCGAACATGTTCGCGAGCAAACCGAACATGCTCGTGAGTCAGTAGCCAGCCTAAAGTAAGAGATTCGATTTGAATGTAGCTTATTGTGTTATATTGAATAGGTTCAAAGTTGAAAAGGTGTTCTGAATAATTTGCACTCTTTTAAATAGCTATTGGCTCGGAACTCAACCATTGTTGGTGTTAGCTTTGAAGATAACGTTCAGCAGAGATTATTAATTTGTAATTTTACACGTGTTTTTCTTTAACACATTACAGATAGGTATTAGACCAGCAGGAGGGACTTTGCGAGTTAGTGAAACTGTAGTATAAGTATAAGCAAAAGCAGTCCACTATACGTTCCCACTGCTGGGACTCGGAGCCTTCTCTCACGAGGAGAGAAATATAGGCCATAATCCACCATGCTGGCCAAGTGCGGGTTGGCGGATGACACACGTTTTCGCATATTGTGATCCTCAAACATCCCGGTTTCCTCACGATGTTTTCCTTTACCGTAAAGCGAGTGCAAATCCACACATAGGTTGAAAACAAGTCATTGGTGTAGGGCCGCGATTGAACCAGGGGCCGTCTGATTGAAAAGCAGACGTTATTACCACCGAGCCATACTCAAAACTGGAGTATGTATGCCTTATTTGGAAATACTGGCTCTCAAGAAGTCTATCGGAACACACAGTTAGGTGCTTGGCGGGTCAGCTAGTTGTGAATTAAACAATTTCCTACAAGTTTCAATATCCGAATATATGTAAACCACGTCCGATCCCAAAGTTGACGTATTTTGAACATGAGCCAAAGTGTTTATAGCTCGGTAACCACGCGACTTGACACACATTATCCAGCGGAGATCTTTCATTGTGAGGCGCTGAAACTATGTGGAAATAGCTCCGTTTACTTCGATAGCTAGGTAATTAGAAAACACGCGACGCTTTCTCTTACAGAGATATGGAGGTTTTATGATTGCTGGGTTTTATTAGTTTACGACCTTTTTTTTTATGATGGATAGGCAAGCGCTTGATCGAAACTCACCTGATGTTAAGTGATGTTGCGATCTAGGGTGGAGCGCGCTTGCCTAGAAGAAACCGATTCACTCTCGGCTTGAAGACAATAAGGTTATAGTTCAGAAGGAACAAGGATTCCGGCAATGAGTTCCACAGTTTAATGGTCCGCACAATAAATGTGGAAGCGAAACGCTTCGTACGGATTTTTGGAACTTCAACTGTATAGCGGTGCCTCCTAGCGGTCTCCCTGCTCATCCGATAATGGACCTTTCTTAAGGAAGAGTTTTAGCCAGAAGGTGTGTTGTACCTATCGGCGATTCTGAGGCCGGCCACGCGACACCTCGCAGCGTAACACGACGCCGTCACTTCGTGTGCAATAGTTATTAAGTGTATTGTTTTAAAACATGCATTAGTTTATAGTTATTGTTTTATATTTATATGTGTATTGTATTCAATGGGCCTCTAATGGTCTGAAATAAAGGAATAAATAAAATTATATTAAACATGTAACATAAGGGTATAATTACGACCGATGGCCGTACGTGAAATATTATAGTCGACTGCCAGACAGAGGAATCTTAGTTTTATTCCCGTTCTTACCATTTGGCTACGGAACCCTTAAAAGAAGCTCAAAATGTATTTTTGGTAAAAATGGGTGATGGTGGTTGGTGATTGTTCAATGCATTTCTTACCAAAAATGCAATTGAAATAGTGAAGAAAGTCACTTTAATGAAAATATTTTTTATTCATTTATACATTTATTTTTTAGAAACGCTCCTTTTGATAGATCATTAGGAATTTGGTTTAGAATAGTATTATAGATAACGTTAATTAATACTCGTAAAACAACACATCACAACGATTTGATATCCTACTAATATTATGAATGTGAAGGTTGTAAGTTTGTTACTTCTTCACGCTCACAATCGGGTGTTCCGATTTCTATGAAATTCGGTATGAAGATACAGTGTAAACTCTGTATAACGACACTGAATGGACTGTGCATTTTATGGCGTTATAGAGAGTGGTTGTTAAATGGAGAGAATGTATCATTGTATGGAATACAAGCTAAACCAACTAAAGTTTTATTTTCAAAACCAACTAAAGTTTTTTGATTTCGACGCTTTAGAGAGTTTGTCGTTAAATCGAGAGATGTTACATGGAATTTACACTGTCATTTATATTCTGTATAAACACATAGTATCGTATGTATATAAAACGTACGTTCAATCGTTATAACCATTACCTAGACGAATAAATGTGTTAATAGGAATACGAGTAAATTATATGTGAACATAGCTAACAAATTATCTAAACGTACTTCACCCTCGTCATACTCAAATAATAATAAACCCGTCATCTTTATAATAAAAACACAGCTTCACCAAAACCAAATAAATCCCAGAGGCAAAGAAACTCAAGCAACCAAACACCAGTTATTTGCACAAGATTCCTTACAAATAAATGTAATCTTTAAAAGGTCCTCTCGAATCGTGTAATTGGCCAAGCGCTTGTCGGAGAATAAATGTGTTTGAATTCAGTATAGTATAATATATATGTTTAAGTAATTTTATGTAATTGACAAATGCAATCTTGCGTGCCTACTGATTTAAATTGTAATTATCATCTAATATGTTACGGAAAATAACAAATACATACGAGTATGTTTGACACAAAAACACCGTGGTACAAGTTTGACGTGTCTGGGTGTGTGTGTTCGTGTGTGTGTGTGTGTGTGTGTCAGTGTATTTGCGGCATCGGGACCAAACGGATAACCGATCTTGACTTAGATTTTTTGTGTTTTAAAATTGTACTAGTCGGAAGTGTTCTCAGCTATGTTTGATACAATCGGTCCAATATGTTCGGCGCCACGAAATGCGATTTCACAACTTAAATGTCAGAGTTTTAATTCGATATCGTTAAATAACGTCAAACATATGGTAGTGAAGGTGAATTGTGATTGACCGCAAACCCTAGAGTAACAAAAGTGATTTAAACTGAACAGGGCATTCGAAAGCTTACGTAACAGCTGTAAATTTTCCGTTACTTGATGATAATGAACAGGAGCGTTTCCACAAGATCTAAGTTTGCATTGCTTCAGGTACCATTTCGATTCGATATTTTCAAATGACGTAAATGTATGGAGGTGACGTAAGCTATCAAAAAGCCCCGACGACAGATTACGTCACTTCCATATATTTCACGTTATTTGACAATATCGAATGGAAACAATGGTATCTTGTCTAAATCTTTAGTTAAGTATTGAAATAGCCTTAATTACTATGCGATATTAAATGAAGAAAGAATGAAAGAAATTAAACGCAGTCGGGTAAAAATCTTCTCGTCTAATCCTCAGAATCCTAAAATAAATCCCAAGCGTCCCACAAAAATGACAAAATCCAACCGACAAAATGGCAGAAGATGTTCACAAAATGACAGAAAAGTTTCTTACAAATAAAATGATGAAATACTCAACCGCTAAGCGCCAAAATATTAAGTTTGTCTGAATGAAAGTCTAAGTTGTTCAAACATATAATGTAATTCGAACACGGAGTCAGGGCAGGGATGTAGCCAGGACTCACGGTTGGGCAAGCTGTTCTGTCAAAAATTCTAAAACAAAAGGTCCTGAATACCTAATGTAGCGCCTGTAACTTGGCTATAGCTCAGGGGATCTGCAGCGATCATCGGAGCTAAGCAACGGTCGATGCGGACGGTTTTTGGATGGGAGACCTGAACAAGACTATCGTTTTTCAAGTGGCATTTTCATCTGGGTGCTACCGTGGGTCGAGTGACACATTAAATTGTAGGTTTTCATCTTAGTACCAGTAAAACCAGCTCAAAAGCCAACAGGCGGCTTGAATACTCTGGACTCCAGGGCTTAGCTCTTACGAAGGAGAAGAAGTGTGCATAGCAAAAAGATACAACTAGGTACGGAGAGTCATAAAAAAATATACTATTCTTTATTGCAATTACAACTAAAATTTTACTTTTCTATAAAGGCATTGTTTAAGTTTGTTACTCCTTCATGATCTAACAGCTGTACTGATTCTGATATCTGTTTGTATGTGTGTAGACTCTATATTTATTACATTTTTTATTTTTTGTCTGTCCCACAAACCATCCATGTGTTTTTCAATTGGTTTTTTGTCTTTTTATGATTTTTGAGATAGCTATTGAATTCCATATACTTTTTTCATTTGAATAACATTTGCTAAATTATTTTTGATTAAACCTCTAGTACAAAATACTAGACATATATCGGGTTTATTTAAGGCCTCTGGAAAAAGCCCTAGATTGAAAGTCCGTCCCTGGCGCGGGGTGGGGGGTGGTTCAGAATTTAATATACGGAGCGCGCGGGTTAAGGCGACGTGCAAATAAAACTCTATGAAACCGCACCCCGGAGATGTTAAGGGTAGGTTCGGGTAAATTACTCAAAATTGAAGGTTGATTTTATCACTCCAAAAATCAAGACGAAAATACATAAAAAACTAAAGTTTTAAAATAGTTTTTTACTACTGCCAGGTTTGACAGCAGTGCGCGTAATAACATGATTTAGCGCACTCGGGCAGGTGGACCATGCCCAGTTTGGAATAACTGACTCTCAAAGAGGCTGTTAGAACACACAGTTTGGTGCTTGGCGACATAGTTATGTTTTAAGTAAAGGGTAGTACAAGAAAATGCTCTACCACCATAAATAAGATTATCATTTTTTATTCATAATTCATAGGTAAGCGTTTTATCATAACTCTACTTGTTAATCCTGAATTCTCTCTGAACCCGTTTTCGAGCTGTTTTATTTAGAAATAACAATTAAACTACTTCTTAAGACGCGTATGAACTGTGTGAAGGAGGATATGAATGAGAAGGGAGTGAATGTGGGGATGACGGCTGATAGAGTGGCGTGGAAGCGAAAAACAGTCTGTGCCGACCACACCTAGTGGGAAATGGTAAAGAAGAAGAAAGAAAGAAGAAGAATTAAACTGGCATGCTTTACCATACTTACATACTGAACATTAAAAATTTTCATATTATAAATCTTAATATATATAAATCTCGTGTCACAATGTTTGTCCTCAATGGACTCCTAAACCACTTAACCAATTACAATAAATTCGCACACCATGTGCAGTTCGATCCAACTTGAGAGATAGGATAGTTTAAATCTCAAATTATAGTCGCAATTTTAATTTATTGCTAATTATTGTCTGTTATTATTTGACAGTCACAATTATCAGTTAACTCCAAATGATTCTAACAGATGTCGATACCTTTCGACTGGGTTGAGTAAGTAATCAATAGATAGCGCTGCTTTGGTAAATCTACGAACGTGTCATATAAGCTACACTATTTATTTTTCATACCCCTAAGTGAGGCAAAACAACGTTTGCCGGGTCAGCTAGTATGTAATATATATTCATATATTAAAAATTAAAAATAGAATAAATGCATTTGCATTGGACAAATTATCCCCTTAACAGTGTGTCTGCGTATATTTTTACAAACGTTATTACTGCGGTGCAGGTTTCTTTATTAAATTGCGGATTGTGAGAGCGGGATCATGTTGTGAAGTGTTGAGATTACTCTGCTGGCGCGTAGTGGGTTTTGGTTCGCAGGTTGATTAACTTTCTTGTATATTTACCTATGATGAGGGGGCTTATGAAGATTATTAATATGAAAAAAAATATTATTTACCTTTAATATATGTGGATGAAAGATTATTTTTCTACTTTACCAATTCCCTCTAGGTATGGTCGGCACAGCCTGTTTTTCGCTTCCACGCCACTCTATCAGCCGTCATCTCCACATTCACTCCCTTCTCATTCATATCATGTGTATGAAAGATGGTGTATTATTATTAAAAACTACAAAATAATTAAAAAGTAAAACCAAATTTATAAATAATAAATTATACCTAAGTATGTGTGCGCGGGTAAGGTGCCTAATATGTCTAATAGGTGGCATTATTATGAAAAAATAAATGAAGAAATGACATTAATCTTAGCTACTGGGCGAGAACAGTGCCCCTAGCGGTTGAGTAAGAAACTAAACTTGCATATTAATAATATCTTATCAAACACGACTGATTTTAGCTAATAATGGATTTATTAAAATGTAATATAACACGCCATTTAAGTAATTAGACCAATGTAGATAACCTTATTTGTGTTCCATGTAAGCATACTGATAAATTTAAGGTACGTACACGTTGTTTAAGATAAATAAAATTATTTGTACTTGTTGTAATTTCTTTTTTATTAAATTCGAACAAACATGTGGCAATTTAATTAGTGTCGTCCAATTCTGAAAGAAAAAGTATGCAAAACGAGTTTATTGCTGCTGCCATCTATGACATTTTTAATGTACTAAAATATTCAAGCTACTCAACAGCAGATAGCGCTTTAAAATTTGGTTCCATAATGTTGCAATAGATGGCAATGTTTCAGTTCAGATGTCACGTGTATTGACTACTTAAAAACTCACCATAACGAACCCTGGTTCTGCTTTTAGTATATTTTAGTTCCGCTACTCGCCACTAGTGCTCTTTGCGCTGCGTACGCGGTCTGATTTTTAATTACCGTCGTGTAGCCGCAGGCTGTGCCCGCGACTGTGGAATTTGCAATTCAAAGCCGCTGAAAAAACCTAAAACACCCGACACACAGCCCTTTGGCACTCTGTGGAACAAAGTTAGGATGGAGTCGCAGTAATATTCCTAGCATTAACATATCCGTTTTCTATTAACTATGAAAACATTTTTTTTACAAATACGCTGGTTTTATTTAATGTGTCTTTATTCAACGGGCACGATGCCAGACACGGATAAGTTGTTTTGTATAGTCTTTAGTTTAAATTAAGTCTTATGTTTAGTTTGTGTTTTCCAGATTCCTATTGTTAGTTTTAGATCCTGTATAATATTTTTAATATTTTTTTTTTAATATGGATGTTAGTTTTCATACTTTATATTGTACTAATAATAGTTTACTCAGACTTATCTCACGAGTGGATCTGAAGTGTAAACTATACGGACATGTGATGCGTAGAAGAGAGATAACAGATGTTATCCATAACATCTCAGAGAGAGAAAAGGTTGGTCGAAGAAGTTGGAGTGTGAACATCATAAAGGAGAAAGAATGAAGAGAATTTGAGAGAAAAGAAAAGAAGAAGCTTGTGTTTGTTAACGGTAGCATACTTGTTGTACTTTGTAAACTGTTATTCTAAATCATAAACGACGCGTTGGACGTATATCCAAATATTTTAAGAAAGTTTGACAGTTTGTTCGTGCAGATAAAATACCTGCTTCTTGATCCTACAGTAATCGAATTTGATTTCATATATTTGCGCATATTTTTATCATTATTCTTCATCAGCTACTATCTATCAATGGAAATTTTATCAATCTAAACACTCATCTAAACTACCTCTTGAAAAAAAGCCGATTCAACCATTTATGCGTGAAGAGGTAACAAACTTAGGTATACAAATCATACTCACAAACTTTTGCTTACTTATGTATCATAAAATGTGTTTTTTCTGCACAATAATTATTTCTATCTTTCTTATCTAATATTTGCGTGAAAACCGATTAAATTACACAACCGTGCATTATGTTGACGACCTCGTTGGCGTAAAGGTTACCATGCCGGTCTGCTAATCAGAAAGTTCCGCGTTCGATTCCCGGCCCGGTCAACATCTTTGTGCTTAACTAAATTTGTTGGCTGTGGGTCTGGGTGTTAAATATGTATTTATATATGTATAATATGTATGTATGTATATGTAGTATTTCAGTTGTGTTAGCAACCATAATACGAGCTAGAAATGATTCAGTATGGGACTAACCAGCAATGAATGTGTCCTAATATTTATTTATTTATTTATGTATTTTATTCCCATTTTATCTCTACTCAACGCCACCTATATTCCTTCCCGTTATCTCTAGAGGTGAATTTCGTTAGCGCTCATTTGTTTTGCCGTAATTGCACGAGATATGAGGGTATATTGAGACCCCCCTCCCAACCCTCTTTCCAACCCTTTCACCCCTTCTTACCCCGCCCTAGAGCTTTATTGGATTGCTATTGGAAGTCTATAAAGAGAATTTTATGTAACCACCTTATTAAGTCTGTAGACGCGCGATCTGTGAACAATTGAGGAATTAGTTAAGAGCTGGGAAGATTGAGTTCGGGATCGGAATTGATTTAGAAATGTTTGGAGGAAATTTTGTTAGCTAAGTTTTCGGTAACCAGTTACTAGTTAGTTAAATATAAAACAATCTTTATTAGCAGAAATAACGTTATAACTATTTAGTATGGATAGGGTCGCCTTGGGAAAGGTCTATGTCCAGCAGTGGACGCAGACGGGCTGATGATGTTATGATTTAAAATAATAGTGATTTAGTGAAAATTTTTGTGTACATTTCATCATAAAGAAGCGAGTGAGGCTCGGTTGTGAAAACGTCTACTTTTCAATCATGGTTCGATCCCAGGCCTACACCAATGACTTTTTTAAGTTATGGTTGGAATTACACTCGTTTTACGGTGAAGGAAAATATAGTGAGGAAACCGACACATTTGAGGACTGCAATATCCGAAAACGTGTGTTATCTGCCTGTCCGCAGCCTGCTTGGCCAGCGTACTGGCATATGGCCTATATCTCCCTCTTAGTGAGAGAAAGCTCTGAGTCTCATCAATGGGAACGTACAGTGATCTGCTAGGATAAGAGGCCCACTTCGTTCCGATGAAGTGTTTTATTTCTCAAGCCTTTTTACATGATCTTCCACTAGTCATTGAAGTTCTTCGAATGTCTATGTTATCATATATAAGGTTGTCAGTAAGTTGTTTGTCATACCTTGACGCTTGAACTTCTCTAGTACAGAATACAAATGATGACTTCGTTGGCGTAATGGTTACCATGCCGGACTGACAATCTAACCCGGGACCCGGTTAGGGTCCCGGGTTAGATTCCCGGCATGGCCAACTTTTCTGTGATGAACTAAATTTGTTGGCTGTCGGTCTGGGTGTTAAATATGTATCATCTCGTATGAAGTATTTATGTATATGTAATATATGACTTGTGTTAGCAACCATAATTCGAACTAGAAATGGTTTAGTATGAGGCTAACCAGGCATGTGTTAAATATTTACTATTATAAAAAAAATACAAAATAGTTTTGTGCCAAAAAATATTAAAAAACTACAGGCATTCTTCATGCTACATACTTATGGTCTTATTAATAAAAAATGCCTATTGTAGGTTTATAGCATACTATAGCTAAAGTGTTTAATAAGCATTTAAAGTGTTCTGTAAAGTTTACTATTAATAAACGTACTATAAGCCTTCAATAACTATAGTAGCCACAGATAACGAAATCCTTGCCAGTATGACGAAAAATTAAAAGAAGAACGATGTTAACCACAGATTATTTGTAAATAAAGGTGAAATGTGTCCATAAACACAAAATTTTGTCTATACTCGGACACAAACAAACGTCAAAAAGTCATTATATTTTCAAATTTTGGCAAAAACTGATAAAATAAAAATGAATAAAAGACCTATAAAAAGCCAAATAAGTAAAAATTGGCTGGAGGAAGATAAGGTTTGTATATATGCTTGCAGTTGAACATCGTTCTTTCATAAACGAACATTAATTTGTTATCATCAAAACAGTGATCTACGTATCAACTTTTATTTTAATCTAACTTTAAATGTGAATATTTGTTGTTTTAGCTTCAATGCCATGGCAAAGACCAACAGGACCTTGCACCAAAGACCTCGGTCTACTCATGCAGCTGCTCAGAAAATTTCTAATGCAGAGATAGCCTGCAGGCAAGAGCTGCATGCAGCTTAAATGGCCAACGAAAACCAAAAACTAAACGAAAGAATTGTTAAAACTAAAAATATTTTATTATAAAAGTAAAACCGAATGATACACATAGAAATATTTTTATTAACATTTTTATTATTAAAATACTGTCATTTAGTACTATCATCTGTATTGATTTATTTATTACATGAGCAGTGCCATTGTGTAAAGACTTATCTTTATATATTATTCAGGGTGAGACACAGTGTTTGTTTTTTTGTATTTCTTCTCTGGCCAAATTAATGACAAACTCTGCCGTAAACTTTTTAGGGCGATACCGTTTTCTAAAATCTTCATCGTCCAGAGAAAACGGGTCAAACCTTTTTCTATAAAGTTTTTGCTGTTTTTAAATTGCTTCGATAGTAGCCAAACTTTGTGACGCTTGCATTATGTGGTATCCCGAAAACTCACTACTAAAACTGAAAAGAAATAACAAGAATCTACACAGTCACAAAATACAAAATTTGATTGTTTACATTGGTGTCCAATGTCAGGAAATCAGCTGATGACAGATAGTCGGCCATATTGGATCTTATTGCGCCGCTATTGTACGGTTATAGTAGGGGCCTGGCCACTATAACTTTATAGTAGGCTTAAAGAACTGTTTAGCGCTATAGTGCGTTTATTAATAACGATTTTCGTCATTTTTGTTATAGTGATGTTAAAGAACACTTTAACTGTTCCATAACTTTTTATTAATAAGACCGTTATAATTTTGTAAGTGACTCTACCCGACGACAGATGGCACTAGCAACAAAATAAAAACAAATATCTAATTTTGAACTGCTTTTTTCCTTAATCAATTAAATACTATTAAGATGGATATTTGAAAAGTTAATAAATTCAAAGTAACTTAATGATGAAAATCTGTATACACTTCTGGTACTTACCTATTAAGGCGAGTAAAATTTATTAGCATATCCTTAGCGAAATAATAAGGGCAAAATCTTGGTTTTAGTTTTTTCACTATAAATCGTGGTATGGTAAAAAATTCCAAAAAATGCTTAATATAATAAATAATTATTTTTTATTGACTTAAGAAGCAAATATTAAATGAAACTATTGGTGTTGATTTAGTCATAGACTGTATTTCAACACTATATTTTATGTACCTACCTATAAATGTATGAAAAAAAGCTGGTTCGAAAAACTGAATTTTAGATATCTTGAACCAACCATTTTTTTTTCTAATTCATAAGTCGATTTGTACCAAAATTAGTGTAAATATTCTTTAGAGTGTTTTTCAGACGACCTTTAAGCTATTTATTCGTTCCTTTATACCATTTATGATTCTGAGTGAAAAAAATGTATAATCAAGCTTTTTCCATTATCTTCACTTTAAAGACTGTAATATACTCGTACAATAAATATGTAACGTAAAACCGTAATACTATAAAAAAATATTGTAAAGGCTATGTAATATGGTAATAATAATACCCCGGTTCTCATTTGCATCGTGTAGCGTTTAGTTTAAACGAATCACGGCTAATTAATGCGTCGCCTAATGGACACAGTTATAATTTAGACGAGAAACTACTGGCTGATATTATGACGAATTAAAACCGGCATAAAAAGTTCAAATTCTATATCTAAATATAGTGCAGGAAAAAATGTATTCCTTGAGTTCTAGTATTCTGTTTTTATTTTTCAATGCAGCTTATTTTTTAACTATCTTTAGTAGATACTACCCCTTATGGCCGTAATGAGTTATTGGTAAGCCAAACTAGTAATAACACTGACATCGACTTAGAATTATTTAATGTCCTCACATCTAGTGTGAAGAGTAGTCTAGAGGAGAGTAAGTCTAAAAGTTTCTGACTCCTCAGCAGAGGACATTGGTGATATTTTGCCACCAACTCATCCTTTTAATTCTGTTGTCTCCAAAATAGAGTATATATCAGAGTTTTGGATCAATAGTGGTGGCGGCAATGGAACCGGCAGGACACCTATTTAGCACTCGGTATCAGCATTGCAGTTAGTTAATTATACACCAGAGTAGCTCGCTCTGTAACGAGCATTTTTTATTAATCAAAGATAGCTCGCGGCTCGTTTTACTATCAAAACTAAACTAACAGTCCAACTCGATTACCGAGTACACGCGCCGCGCCAGACATATTTTAGCAAAGAGTCTACCGAGTGGCACGGCATTAAGTCAAAAGGCTTTCGAACGACTAGAAAACTTTCGATACCAGAGCTTGGCCACATAGGTCATACAATGAATAAGTTTATCTACATGTATCGTAACTAGACGGGCAGCTATCTCCCAGCCTAGAGGCGCTAGTAAAACAACAGATTAGCGCTAACCAGATGTAAACATTACTCCGCACACGAGAGGCGAGCATTAGTGACCTCGCGCACAGTTATTAAATCATGGCCATTAATGCAATTCAATAGGTGAAGCGGCTCTCCCAGCTTTGACTAGCCTGACTATAAAAAAAACATTAAGAAACAATCATAAGTCATACATAACACAATGTTTTTTAAGTTGGCGGAGATAGGTCTTAAAAAAGCTAATTGTGTTATTTGCTTTTTTTCTGTTTTTGTGTCATTTTTGACGATATAGACGGAATAGACGGCCATTTTCTTAATTAAGCTTACACCCTACAACTAAACTATAAAAAAACACAAAAACTTACTTAATTAAGTATTTTCTTCTACTAATTTGTATAGCATAAGCAGCCCACTGCACGTTCCCCCTGCTGGGGCTTGGCTATATAGGTCATAACTACTACGCATTCAAGTGCAGGTTGGCGGATGACACGCATCTTCGCATATTATAGTCCTCAAACATCTTGGTTTCCTTACGATGTTTTCCTTTAACGTAAAGCAAGTGCAAAACCACACATTACTTGAAAAACAAGTCATTGGTGTAGGACTGGGATCGAACCAGGGGCCGTCTGATGGAAAATCAGACGTAAAAATGTCTGTGGTGGTTGAAATGTCATACACGCTTTTTTGTTTACTAAAACTATTAAATGTTTACAGCTGCGTTACCTGAGTAAGGCTAAAATCCACTGTCGTTAAATTAACGAGTCCGTTAACTTCCGTGATGGTGATATTTGTCAAGTGTATCGGGTAATTAAACATATTTGCTTTATGAATAAATTTACTAAACTAGGTTTTTTTTCATTTACTCCACCTGCAAAGTAAGTCCAGGTACCAGCCTGTAGCTTTTCAGACTGCCAGATAAAAGCTCTAGCTATACATTTATAGCTAGAGCTTTTCGAGGACCTTTGGATTAGCTTATCGAAAGGTTATCCAAAATCTCTTACTCCTTATATTAGTCAATTTTATTTGTATGTTTCGTATCACGAGTGCTTCTAAGTATAGGTATTTATGATGGTTAACTCATTTCTAAGTATAGTCAAAGTTAGACTAAGTTAAAGTCACTAAAGTTATGACCCTTTCGATAACAGTGAAGAATGACTACCGGCTAAGTTAATGATGGACGGATGTATGCAGTCATGAAACAAGCTTTGTTTAAGACTTTTCTAATATCTTTATTTTAAGTGAAAGAGGAAAGCGATGGCTTCAAATGTTTTGATTTTTTTATGTTTATTTATTCACTTGTTTATTGAAACGGCTAGGCATATGTATTTTTCATGTTATTTTTTTTATTTGTAGTACTTGTACCTCTAATTAATATGAGCTGATTTGTTCTACAAAGCTTAGCAACGGTCACAACGTTTCGGAACATAGCTGTTTTCGGAGATTATAGCTGGCTTTGAAAACTAAGATAATTAAACTAGTATTTTTTTAAATTTATTATTTGCATCATAATATGTGCGTTATTTTATTGCGATATTTTAATAAAGAAATACTCTAGATGGTTGTTTTATTAATTTACATATTTTTTAATATCTTGCTTCCCTTAAGCACAACACTATCTCTTAATGAATGGCGACAGCAGTGGCTAATCAAGGGTAATTCTTGCATAAACATTATGTAAATAAACTAAATAAATAAACTTTTCTTTTTCTTGCTAATTTACGAATTTATTCTCGTAATAAATATATGTAAAAATACAAATACATACCTAATACAATACCACTTACCTATAGACATTTTTATACGATACATTTCACACACGGCTCAGTCTCTTCGTTAAGCCAAGTAAGAAGCCCTTTGGGTGGATTTAAAACTCAGCCACTTTAAATGCTAGTCATTCTAGACTAGGCTTGCTCCACCTTTACTCGGAATTTCGCAGACTTGTGTAGTTCAGCGTCTCTACGGATCGTACCTGGCGCAAAGGCTATCCTTAGCTATACAACGCGGCAATGCCACGAGCGTTATGGGTACCTTTCCGTCAGGTTCTGTCCGGAGTGGCCTATTAAATTAGTTCTATTAGTGGTTTTGTTTTTAGTTTTTAATTTTATAATTGGCTTGTATTATCATTATTTTAAATTGTATGTTTTGCCTGTAAATAAGGGTTAAGCGTCCTACTGACCAAAATGCTCGGTCTATTGCTGTTCTTAATCAGGTTAAATTAATAAATAATTTATTTTATTTTTTTGCAAAAGAAATAAAAATAAGAGAAGAGTATATAAAAACAGATTCTTACAGGGTACCTATCTTGTTATTAAAGTGTTCTATTTTTTTTTGTCTAAATTAATTGTTTATTTAACCTACTTTATGTTTAGTCTGTTCTGTTTATGTATGTTTAGTCTGTTCTTAATTAGTATGTGTTAATAGTAGATAGTCATAAAATATATTTTTTGAGTATATTTTATTATTGCAAGCCTTATAATGTATGTACTCGCACTAATTATATTATGCCTACTAAAGTGTGAAGGGGCAAATTGAAAATTAGCGCTAAATTACTTAGTGCTCTCAAGCATTATGCTGAATTAGCTCCTTTTGTGCGCTCACTATTAATGATAAAATGTGTTTTTTTTTTACTACACATTTCACACACGGCTGGTTAACCCCATACTGAACCATTTCTAGTTCGTATTATGGTTGCTAACATTACTGATAAACTACAAATACAAACATACATATTTTATACATATAGACACATATTTAACACACAGACCGACAGCCAACAAATTTAGGTTTTATGAAAAATATATGGAATTTCTTTCTTTTTTTCTAAGGATAAAATAAAACGGATGTATATAGGAAAGAACACATTTATTTTATCTCTCATTATTACGATAATTATCTCTTAGCTAATTTCTACACAACTACGCCACGCAATTTTTACAATTTCATAAATTATTTATTTATTTATTTAAATACTATTTACATCACAGAGCACTGGGAATAATAATAATAAACGAATTTATAATTTTAGTATAATACTAATTTTTAAAATAATTATAATGACTTGCAATCATGAACCATCGAAAAAAGTTTAAAAGACCAACTACAATCTACAAAAAAGATTGTTTTGAATAAAATCACAATGTTAGATACTATTAATTTTTATATTAACTGAAATTGATTTTAACGTAATTTTTCAAATAAATACTTTACCAGTAGTTACGCAGAGTGGAAAAACAGAAATTAAAACAGTAATAAAATCTAGTGACTTATATTTAACAATCTTAAGAGTTATGTCCTAACTTACAATACAGTTGAATATTCTAATGCTATTTACATATTACTTATTGCTTTGATACACTTAAACTTAAGTACATGTTCTTGAATAAGTTACTATTTAAGCTACTGTATACATGATAGTCTTAAAACTAAATTATAAACCGTATTTATTCCAACATAATTAAGTTATTGTAAATTCAATATTATAAATATTGCTTTCCAAGAGTGCATATCCGCCTCGCTTTTTGTTTACGTACAATATGAAAGATTAGCTTTTGATAATTATGGTGGAAAAGTACATTTTAAATAGTAACTATTTGTTCTATATTTCAGAATTTTGTCGCCTTCCAAATATTCAAAACTATCGAAGTCCTTGCGGAATTCCTATTCCCACTGAACCTCAGTGTCTTCAAGGCGAGAGTGAATCGTTTTAACACAAACAGCTAAAGTGATAGATAGATAGATAGATAGATATACTCTTTATTGCAACACAAAAGAGAATACAAACAAAGAGAAAAATAAATAAACAAATTATAAGTAGTGTTACAAGTGGCGGCCTTATCACTTACAGCGATCTCTTCCAGGCAACCAAAGCATGGAGAGGAAATCACAATAAAGTGCTGGAGGATATTCTTCCTTATACTCGTAACTATAGAAATAATACGAGTATATTTTACCAACCGCCTTAAATGCTATGCGACCTGAGCTGTTGACGCCACTAGTGGCATTTGTTACAATTTGCAAACATACAACGATGGAATGTAATATATTTTATATTATAAATTATTCATTACATTACTATCAATATAATTTAATAAAGAGCATTTTATATTTCTGCGTATTTTTGCCACATTACTAGTGACGTTAAGACCCAAGTCACATAGCATTTGAACAGCGTAGTACGTTCAGTTTAAGCCTTGGGTAGCTTGCATCCGAAGCAGCATGAACGGTCACCGACCAATCAGAGGACGCGTAGATACGAACGCTTCACTACTGATTGGTCGGTTACCATACAAGCCACTGCAAGTGGGTACCCGAATGTATCAGTTTGGTCGAGGCTATAGACATTTTAGTAGCCCGGTAATAACTGTCCCATTATTGACCCTTACAGCTAGGCATTAGACCATCAAAGCGCGTAACCACATATGCTATCGACACTCTGGCCTATTAGGCTTGCCAAGACTGGAATAACCAAATGAAAATAGAACATTGACTAAAAAGCCTTGTTTAGAGTACCTACATTGATATTGATTTCATAATCGTAGTTTACTGTTTTTAGACTTCGACGAGATTGTAGGTTTGACTTAAGGTCCTAAGTCCCCTAGATAGAGCAGAGGGCGTCTACAGTGCGTCGCCATCCCGGTCTGTTGTCTCGCTTGATCTCGCTCCAGGCCTTGCCGATAGCCTTTGCTTCGTCAATGATAGATTGTAGGTTTGTATAGAGATTATATCTAAGTCTTTATATCTAATAGCTGTTTTTCTCAGACCATCTGCAGTCCCTTGGAGAGGCTCTCGACATGTTCCTTGGCCTTCATCCTAAGGGCGGCGATGGAGGAGGAACGCGGGTCGGGGGGCGCGGGCGGGGCAGGCGCCGGCGCAGGCGGGGTGAGGTATGATGGGTAGCCTGAAGGCGGGTGGCTTAGGAAACCTGCAAACAAATAACTTGGATTTAATGACGTGGCAACGCAAATAAGACTGACCTTTTTTTTACTCATAATGGGCTTGCGCTTGATCGCATTTCACCTGATGGTAAGCGATATTGCGATCTAAGGTGGAGCGCGCTTGCCTAGAAAAAACCAATTCCTTGGCTTGAAAACCGCTAGATTATAGTTATCGAGGAACAGGGCTATTTGGCAAAGAATTCCACACCTTGGCGGTACGCACAATGAAGGTGGACTAATAGCAACCCGTCCCGGCTTCGCACGGTCTCTAAAATAATCTAAGTTGCAAAGAGAAACAAACTATAGCCTATGTTACTCAGGGATAATGTAGCTTTCCAACAGTGGATTTTTTTTTGTTTGAGCGTGAAAAAGTATCAAACACATACACACACACTCAAACTTATTTAACTATAACTACTGCATTTATTATATAAGTAGGATGCTCTGGCTTTGCACAAGATATCCTACAGGTTTTGACTGGCGCGGCTACAGAGTATACATTTATGTATACCACCTGATTATGTTTATTGTTAAATTTACATCTGCAACTAATATTTATAGGAAGTTATGGTTATCAAGGAATTAACGGTTTTTTGCCAGTTAACATTTTATAAAAACCTTGCACTTTTTTTTTTAGATTTTAGGGCAGATGCCTGCCGAAAATAAAAACCTTAATGCGTATATACATATATTGCCTCGAAAGCTTATTGATGCGTATATGAATCGCCATAATTCTAATCAATCTTAGGTAAGAAAATTAGTAAATAGTTTTTTAATAAAAACTCTTTAGAGCGGGGCGTAAAACAGATTATACAAAAATTATTTAAATGTATGACCATACAACAAACAGAAATTCATTAAAATCGTGCATTCAAAATAATTACAGTGTTATTAATGTTTTCGACAATACAGAAGTCAATGAAAATGACTTTCTATTATAGTGCGGCTGAGGCTAGTTCGCCTGAACATGAATTATTTTCTTGAAGTACCAACATTTGGCAGGAAACGTACCAGGTAAAGCCGTGAGTAGCGGCGGCGCGAGCCAGGGGTCCACGGGCAAGCCGAGCCCGCTGAGGCGGGGTATGCCGCCGCCGCCGCACCCGTACTCCGACAGCCCGAGTCGAGCTGCCTCCATCTTCTCCTGGCGACGCCACTTCGCGCGCCGGTTCTGGAACCATACCTGGAAAAACAAAAATGGTGCTGGAGTTAAATTTATGAAGGCAGAAGGGCTACGATTCGTGCTATCAGTGTTATGGTTTAGTATAGTATGCTAATTTAATTGATTTTGTAAACAATTTTTTTATTGTAAGCCTTACTCCCAATCCCACAACGTACCCTTACGTGGGATTGAGGGACCACCATTGTAATGTACATTATGATACAAATGTATGTCTAATACTATATTCTTACATACCATATTATTATGTATCAATGTACTAAAATGTACACATTTTTCCACAAATTGAGATGTTTACAATAACGGAAAATATGTCAACAGACGTCATTGGAAGCCGCGTGTTTCGATACCTACAGCGGTCAGAAATTGTTCACATTATGTTTTGTATGAGATTTATTCGTAATTTATGACTTTTAAGGTATGATACAAACAATGTATATGTAGTATATCAGTTGTGTTAGCAACCATAATACGAATCAGAAATGGTTCAGTATGGGGTTAACGAGCCGTGTCTGAAATGTGTCCTAATATTTTTATTTATTTATTTAATTTTTACTGAATAAATAAAGCGTTCGCAAAGTAGTGTTTTATTTACTTTAAGTGGATAACTCGAGTAATAAAGATGTTTGAAAGTTTTTGTCCCCTCACTTGCACAACCAAACGTGTGTGAGCAAGAAGACGCGACCTTTCAAATGTTGTATTTATTGACGCAAGTTGAAACATAATCTAATTCTAAACATGGAAAACACGTAAGACTTTCAAACTTATTCGTGCGTGTTGTTAAACAGTTTTCTCATTCAAATTAATGCTATGCTTATTTGATTTAGTGAACGATCCCTATACAATTATACTATTAAAGAATTACAGTGAACCGACCAACTCACTATATCTCCATAAAAGGTTTGCGTTTACACAATAAATCTCTCGCCAACCGTTCGTGAAGGACAAACATAACGCAAACTTAGAAATACGTTCTAGAACACGAACTCAATCAAACTGTACAGGGCTACCTGTAACCAGCTCGAAAATTATTTAGGGGCGTCTTTAATAGTGTTGAGATAAACAAAAAAACAAGTTGAAACAACATTTTTGAACAACAAAACAAGCTTAAACTTTTCAATGATAGTCCTAGAAGAAGTCTTTGTTTTTTTTTAAAGTCTACAAAAATGGCTTTTGAAAAGAAATTTATGAAACGGCACATACATTTCTAAACAAAAGTCTGAATTATTTTAGGAAAGACCTACAAACTTTTTTGTTGACAAATTTGACACTAAAATGTAGAACAAATTTAATTTATATTTGTTACTACACCAATGACTTGTATTTCAAGTTATGTTTGGAGGATTTTTTCCTTCATCGTAAAATCAATGCATCATTACGATGAAGGAAAACATTGTGAGGAAGCCGAATCAAATCTTAGGATATGTGTCTTACATGGAAGGCTCTAGATAACTTCCCTAAGGGATAAATTCTGCCAGGGAGTCACGATCTTCAGTAATGAGGAATATGACTAAGGGGATATACTAAAGCCTTCATCAAAAGTCATTATTTGGCTTCCCAGTAACCCTGTATACTTTCTATTCGAAGACATGAGAGAAATAGACTTTATTATAATTAGAATAGAGGTGGGTTTATGGTAGAGATATTTGGTGTCAAATGTTAGTGTGAAATGATATATTCGGAGGGGTAAAGGCAGGGATATAAGGTTTGCGTGATGTCTTCGATTTCAAGCGAGACATGAGCCTTACATTGTTTGAAAGTAGAACCTTTGCGATAAAAAAAATAATTGGTCAAATCAGCTAAATTGTTAGCTGATGCTTAAAAGCAATTAAGATAAATATTGAACACTTATCTATCCACAGAAGCTTATGAATGTCGATTCTGCGAATACCAGAGATTTCCATCCTTTTTTTTCTACCATCCCATCCCAGTTACATCGTAAAGGCAAAAATTTGATACTCCTTCACGCTCTAACAACAGAAATTGTTGGGATTAAATTTGTTTACTTTTATCCAGGATTAACGGTGGTAGCACCAGGGAGCGCAAGCAAGTGATTCCAATAATTTTACATATCGGATGTTTAATATGACAATTCTACTAGAAACAAGCAGCGATGTTTTATTGATTAGGAGGATGTAATTTTTGATAGATTTTTTACTGCGAAAGTTGTTCTGTATTATTAGCTGATAATAATTGTAATATAACAACCCACATAGGGTTGTTATTTGCGACAGAACGAACTGGCATGCAAAGTTTGTATCGCCTGTCAAATGTATTAAATTCTTTCAACGTAGGACAATCGGGACGATGCCCGACTGTCAATATGTTGACTTGACTTTACGAGCGATGGCGGGAGGTGTCTGGGACAAACTGCTGATTTTATGAGACTTTGATAGTTTTGCTATAACAGGTAAGTTAAAATATTTTAAAAAATAATCCGCGATGTTCTTGATAGAAAGAACATGGCTGGACTCATTAAGCCAGCTTAATTTATTATCAAAATGTTAGAGTAGGAAATAAATGAGTTGCGCTAAAAAGTTGTTAGTTGACGTCATAATTTTAACAGTAACCGTAACCGCCCAAACTTCGCTGGTTAAAACTATTGTACATGTTAACTTGCTGTCAGATGCGTAACTTTAACTATACAAAAAAATCTGATGATGCAATAGATTCCGCCGACAATGTTAAAGTTAGCGTTGCGTCAAATTGGATATAAATCATAACTATATCTACAAATACGCTGGAACCGCGCCTAAAAGAATTAAAGACCATTTATCGTTAAATTGTTGTAAGATGTGTAAAGAATTTTCGAAAACTTGTAAATTATTCTTAAAAATTAGAGAATTGTTGACCTAATGAATTATTTACAATCACATTGCCCACTTTCAAAATGATGTGCTTTATTTTAAGGTAATTATAAAACTAATTGGAATTGCTGTACGTAAATCAATAAATGACGTAAACGTGAAATCCTTTATTGAAAGTAGAATAAAGCAAATTTAATACTATTATTATTATTATAATTTATTATTATTATTATTGTAATATTTTTTAAATGACTTTCATAAAATCAGAAATGAATATTCCTTTGCCCTTTTTCTGATGTCCTATTTTCCTTTGATGAAAGCAAAGCTTAATACAATTTACAGCACCAAATTCCAGAAGGCAAAGTTAGACAATGATCCAATAAAACTATTAGAAGTTGACACGACTAGTTGGCTTACTGTTTACTTCACTGTGGACACACTTGCATCACTACGCGGCAACCAGACAGAGGATGGTGGTTAACTGTTTCACTTAGACAATATGGTTGTCAAAGTTTCTTTTTAACTACCAACGCAAATATGACAAGATGTCAGAATACCAAAAATAATGGTTGCCTGTAAAGTCGGTTTTACGGGCGAAGATTTTACGTGACAACGTCTGCCGCGTGCTGCGCGCGCGGCAGACCGATCATAGTTGAGTGGGAGAGAGACGCAAGGCATTCGGCGGGCCTCTCTCTCGTTCGGTGACTCATCGTAACGTTACCGGGCGTTACACTTTTTCATAAGTGACTCCCAGCCGCAACCTAATTTAAGACGTTGTCACGTCAAAAAAAAAATAGCCAATAAAAAATAACTGGCCAATTGCAAGTCAGCCTCCCGCATGAAGGGTTCCGTACCATTGTCATATGGCAGCCACTACAAAATTGCGGATGGCATATTTTTTCACTACAGCCTTAATATGGGAAACAAATGACTTGACTAGAAGAGAACACACATTATGGTAAATTTTAAATCTAAACCCACCACCATAAAACGTTGGTCGGAGGTTTTCTAAAAAAATTTACACATTTCACACTCAGTTGGTTAGCTCCATATTGAACCATTTCTACTTTGTATTATGGTTGCTAACACAATTAATATACTACATTATACACTATGTACTTTATATACAACCGCGAATTTAGTTCAGCACAAAGATGTTGGCCGAAATCGAACCCGGAACCTTCTGATTGGCAGTCTGGCATGGTAACTCTTACGCCAACGTCGTCAAACGTCGATAGCTTGCTTAGTTGTAGAGCCAGCCCTAGCGACAAGACACATGAAGTATGGTGTCGGGCGGTGCCAACGGTGTACGCTCACGACACATTCAGTTAACAAATGTATCGCTAACCCCATAACATACGGTTATCGAACCCATACAATACATTTTGACATGCCGAGAAATAATCGATTAAAATTCGAATATAACTGACATTCGAACTTTATTCGAATAAAATTCGAATGTCACATCTCTGCTCTGCAAATAATGTAGAAATTGAGGTTTAACATAAAGATATTTATTGCTAAGAAATAAAGTAAAGACTTAGCAATAAAGATATTTATTGCTAAGATGAAAAAATTGTTTTTAGCCAAGACTTATCTGATCCTACTTAAGGTAAAAGCTTGTAATATTTGGATTTCACTCGCAGTTGAATTCAACATGTTTAGCACTTGAATTTGACAGTAATCGCGCAAGATTAAAACGATAACTTGCGTTGACTTTTAATACCTACTACTTATTTAATGGTAAATAACCTAACTTTACCACGAAAAACTTACGTAACTATGTATTTGGATGAAATATTTTGCTCAAACGTGAAAACATAATATTTAATTACTAACTCATTATACTTTGTAGAAACCTATCGTAAATAAAAATGAAATTTGAGACATTCCAATTCATTGCAATGTATAAACAAATAAAAAAAATTAAGTGTGTCTTATTTTAAAATGGCCCAGTATGGGGCTAACCAAGCGTGCGTGGAATGTGTGCCAATATATTTATTTATTTTAAAATTAGAACCTACTCTTAACTCTTTGACGGCATTGACAAGTTTTAATAAAATAGTAACAAAATTAATCATAGCATTTCCATTTCCCGTGCAATTTATTAGAAGAACAAACAGCGCTTGATTCGATTTGACATGGTTTTGACAAACAGTAAGTATCGTGGTACAAACCATTTGGCTCGTAACGGGCTGCTCGACGCGATCGTTTATTTAATTTTTATTGCTCATAGGCCGATTTAGGGAGCAAGGATGGGAAAATTAAAGGTGAAAAATGTTTATACCGATTCACTTTATCGATATAGATTTTTTAACTGTCACGCGGCTTAAGCTTTGTACAGATCTCTGTGTAGATATTAATACGAGTTTAATCCATAGTTTTATTTACTGAATTTTACTTTCAGACAAAATAAAAACTTCCGCTGCGTGGCAGAGATCCCGAGTGTAGAGTTAGTTTATCACACGTTATTCTAAATTTCGTTCAGTGTCTTTTTTGCTTTTAATCATTTTGTTTCTATACCAATATTATAAAGGGGAAAAGTTTGATTATTTGTTTGTTTGACGCGAATAGGCTCCGATACTACTGGACCGATTAGATAACTCTTTCTTCGTTGTAATGCTACATTATCCCCGAGTAACGTAGGCTTTATTTTGTTTCTCTTTACAACTTGAATTGTTTTAAAGCCAGTGCGAAGCCGGGACTGGCTTGGGAGCTTGGGTGTTATTTATGTACCTACAAAAAAAAAGTTTTTTTTTCAGCAAAGAAGTAAATCAATGTGCGCGATGTTATATCGATATGTACGTCTAAAATCTCGCCCCCTCCCTAGCAAACTCAAAGTAAAGTTAGTTTGCGTGCGTCGGAAACACTTATTAATGATCGTGAATTAGTCATTTTATGCTCGAACCAAGCGTTCTCGTTTCAACTAATTAGGAAAACAATGCCTTTACTTCGCTTTATTGCCCTCGTGACTACTGCGTTTTGTATTTTCCAAGTTCTTAAATTAAAAGTAAACGTGTTAAAAGTCGGAGTTTGGTTACAAGTATAATTTTATTTTGAAAATCGTTATTCGAAATAACGATTTTCGAATAGATTATTCTGTGACGATGAAAATTGTGTAAGGATAAACGTTTAGAAAATAAAATTACCTAACGACCTCGTTGGCGCAATGTCTACTATGTAACTATATTTATGTATGATGACTGCCAATCAGAAGGTTCCGGGTTCGATTCCCAGCTCAGCCAACATCTTTGTAATTAATTAAGTTTGTTGGCTCTGGGTCTGGGTGTTATGTATGTATTTATATAAATATATATATTATGTATATGTAGTATATTAGTTCAGTTAGCAACCATAACACAAACCAGAAATGTCTCAGTATGGTGTGAAACAGCCGTGTGTGAAATGTGTAAAAAAAATATTAATTAAGCTACAAAAGTATGACAAAAGTATACAATAAAGAGTATAAAGTACAAACAGTATAAAGTATACAAATGTATGACTATAATTATATCAAATAAAACAAGACAATGCATATAATGTAATATAAACTAACGAGGAAAGATCTCGTGCCCAACAGGATTACCAGCCCATGACAGAAACTAAGGGAGGAGACACTCGTTCCAATAAATGTCATGATTTCACTTCCGAAGATTGAATAAAAACGAAACAAAACACAAAACCGCCCGCACCAACTGTCACGGTTCAAAAAACGAACGTCAAAACACTAACAATGGCGCTCAAATATGACATCTGTCAGATTTGCGCGTTCTGAATTCGAATCTCTCGCGGTGATTGGCTCTCGATTTAAATATGATTCGATTGTCCCGCTGTTTGTTACATTGGATTGGCTGTAATTTAATTATTTTGTGATTGTGGAGACTTTTTGCGCTAATGGAGTGTTAAATTGACTTTGGCGTGACATGTGTTAGTTTTTGCTGTTTCCATTTGTGTTTGTGATTGAATGTGATTATGGATTCAAAATAAACTTTTAAACACTTGTGAATTAAGCTTCGTACAGAATTTAGTTAGTTCGAATCTTTTAATAGATTTCAGATGTTGACCATTCCAATCATATTATGTTCGTTTCTTAGGGACACAATATCCTTCTTCCTACTACTTAATATAATAAATGATTAACACATATCTCAGCTACTTTTTATCCCGAAAACATTTGTGTTTCCTGTGGGATACCCAAAATAATTTCAAAATCTATGTTAAATCTTCATACTCCGTTGGACCGATTTTGATGAGATTTCCTATGAAGATAAGTTATACCACACATAGGTTATTTTTTATCCCGGATTAAATTCATTTTGTCTGGGATTAACGCGGGTAAATATATATATTTTATTTTTAACTAACCTATATTGTCCCACTGTCCCAAATATAAACCTTAAAATTATACTCAACTTCTATTTATCTTATCGGTCCTGAAAATTAGGTCCCACAATTCTAAAATTAATTTCTCCCCCGGATTTCGTTATTTTTATCACCGGGTTGGTCGCGGGGGTAGAATTAACGTGTTGTCGGGGTGAAATTAAAGTGGTTAAACATTTCGTGCTCAGAACTGTTGCCTAATTGGTCCCAGAACGCACGAGATCTCGAGGGATTAGGGATTTTGGTGAGCTGTTTCAGATGTGATCAGATTATTTTAATGTGACAAATTGTGAACTCAATTTAAAGTAACCAACCACCTAAAAAAATTTAAGCAACTGACAAGTCATTTCTATGTACTTACGTAGTTTGCATAGTCAATTGTTTTTCTTTCGTTATTGTTTTTTATACCTACAAGTTATGCACATAATTATAAAGATATACTATTTTGGTTCTATTACTTTTGTAAATTTACAATAAAATCTGTTCTAGATATTTTTAACGTCGGTATGGACGAAATTAAACATATCTAATTTGCTTCATCATAGTTCGACACCTTTTGCTTGATTTAATAATTCGATAATAAAAAAATATCCTGCTAATATAATATGTCTAAAAAATAATAATAATAATATAGTAAGTACGCTTACTGTGCTTTGTAAATATTATTATTAAACTATATTTAAATTTATTTTTATCACCGCTTGTAAAATATTAAATATATAGAAATATAATATAGTAGGTAGTATGCAAGTTATTTGAAAGTTAATGTACATAATTTTGCTAAAAATATTCGAGGTTTGATTGTAGCTGCTCTATAGATATGCATTCTAAACGAGGTTTTGTTTATAAAAGCGCGTGTTTTGGTGTTGATACGTCACGGAAATTATATTTGAGGGCAAATTAAAGTTAATAAAAGAAGTAAAAATAACTCGTGGGCCACTATTACAATTGGTGTACAGCTAGTAACAACTAGCATAATAATGTACTGGTACTGTGAACATTGTATAAAGGACGAGCGTAATGTACCTATTTCAGCAAATTTGACTGAATAAATAGGTTATCAATACTTAAATTATATCGGAAAAAAATGCAAGCGAGGACTGTTATGAATGGAATAGCGTAGATAGGTTTCCGACATGACAAATGGGAGATAGAAGACAAAAAATAAATAAAAAGGCTCACCTTTTAAGCGTAAAATACTAACAAGTAGGTACACGAATCTACATAATCGTAGGTACATTATATCTAAACATTTGCTCAATGAAGACATTTTTATTTTACACTAGTTTTTCGGGATAGAAAGTATGTTTTACTCCAGGGTCTAAGTACGAAATATTTTTTGTATCGGTACGCCTTTTGCAACAGTAGCTAAGTATAAACATTCTAACACTAACACACTTGCATACTAACTTTTGTCTTTGTTATATTTGTGTGATTTTAGGCGCTATTATACCAAGTTCATCCACGCCATACAATTTTAATCTAAGGTTCTAAAGCGGTTATTAAGAATTTCACGAAATAGGTAACTTCATAAAATATCAACAATTTATAATATAGAAAATTTAAGCTCGAAGGTTTCTAGATGATATAACCTGCTAAAGTGTGTAAAATATGTTATATTGTTTATTGCTTTAAACACAATATTTTAACATTTAAAAATGAAAGGATAATAAAAAAAACTATTAGCCTTTATTTACGCAGTCGTATTTTGGGACTACAACAAAACTTAGCACTGATTTAAAGAAATTGGTATTACTGAATTAAGTACTAGAATGCAAAATAAATAATTTTCAAACTGAACTGACTGAATAAAAGCCAATAAAACTAAGAAAATCGTAGCCTTGTTTTACGCAAGAATTACTAGGTTTCTTCAAAATTTCTGCCTTAAATTTCGTTTCATATTCAAGATCCGCAGTCTGGCGGAGGCGTGCGACTCCTCAGTAAGATGAGATCAGGAAGTGGATGGAAGCCGTTGAGATCTGATGCTTCCGCCGAATTACCGACCGACAGGTTTAGTTGGAAACCAAATTCAGCTTATTTGCTGCTGAATATTTCCTTTAAATTTTATTTAGTTTGTTCTGAATTTGTAAAATCAGATCACAGCGGATGTAGGTATACTAAATACAAGTATTTAATTTTTTCTTCTATATATAGTCAATAGGTTAAATTTGTAAAATGTTCCGTACTCAGATAAACTAGATTTGAGGCACATAATTATTAAAAAAACACTGAAACAATTTCTGTTATTTATTTCACAAAACAAAATTTCTTTTGACTTTTGAGATAAAATATGGTTAATTTAAAAATCAATAAAAGAGAATTATTAGTTGTGTAATATCTGTTTGATTTATTTTATCTTTCGTTTTGTCTATTTATGTAATTTCTATGACTTGAAAAAATAGTCGAAATCAATAGTAGTTATTTGAGTTTGAATTTGAATAGGTTCTATTCATTATGGTTAGTGTCCTTAAATTATTGTGAACACTATTTTCAGTTACCTAAGATTTTGAGAGTAAGAGTTTGCCCTGTTAAAAAAGGAACGCCTTCAAAAATATAACGAAACCACAGCCTACACAAGGCATAGACCAACAAAACTCGTAGACTGGTCATACCAACGTAGTTAGCGTGTCATCTCAACTGTCAGATTCAATAACCAACTGACATATTGGCATGTCTGCTGAAACAAAAGAAACTATAACTGATGGCTCGTGGTTAGAGGAACCGACTACCATACCTATAGGAAAGAAAATTAGAAAAGCTATGAATTTCGTATAGGAAAGAAGAATACATTATTTTTGGTATTTCGTTTCGTAAATACTAGGACAAAGAGAAGGATTTACACATTTTTGTCTATAATCCGGTACAGGAAGAAAATCAAAGCAATTTAATAAAAACATATTATTATTTTTTGAAATTGCTTTTATTTTCTTCCCGTACCGGATTTTAGACAATTTTTTTTTATCATAGGTTAATAAGTTTCCAATGAGGCGTAAAATTTGTTCGATAGTAATAAAAAAAAAACATTTTCTTATAATTTATAAACAATGTGCTTCCGAAAGATTCAAAGAAATTTAATCAAATTTTACTGTTTTATAGGTAACGATTTATATTGTATCTTTAGAGTTTTGGTGTATCATTATGTGTAAATTGTTGATTTTAATATGAATTAAGCCGAGCCTCTCAAATTAAAATGTCGCCTAAAGAAAAGAAAGGAAAAATAATGATTAACCCACATCTAACTAGAAGGCTGAATATTAAAATATTACTAAAAGAGTGTAAAATTATAATTATGGTGTTTATTACGTATGGCAAATAATGGCATAAACTACTTTTTTAAATCATACTTCGTACCTACATAACAAGTGTCAAGAAAACCCGCGTGCAGATCTCTAGCTCCACATAAAGCGAGCGAAGCTACATCGAGATGTAACGACCCTGCCGTTTCCAATAAAGAGACCAAAAGAAAACAAAGTAAAGATCAAGGGTGAAAAAAATTCAATTTAAAACACTTCCATCGATCGGCGAATCTATTTGCTCAACAAACGCAATTGACTCTAATTCACTCTCTCACTCGGATCCCTTATACAAACAAGAGCTAAAAGTATTTCGCCTTCTTTCAACTTCACAAGAAAACAACGGAGACAAAAGATACCGAGCCAGGTGAGTTAGAAAGAGAGAAGATCAAACGCCATCTTAGATGCAGGCCGTGGACCAGAAGTTAGCCAATAAGTAAGTTCGAAAGGACTCTTATAAGAAAGAAGATTGGCGAACCAATTTGTGCCGTATCTCTTAATGGGTTAAGTTGATTTTCGCTTGTGAGTGGTTGAGGTAAAATTAATAATAACGTTTAGGGACACTTAAGGGGAGGTTCAGTAATGATATACTGTTTGTGATTGAAGTATTTGTGACGGAGGTCTGGTTCTGAAGTTGTTTAATAATGAGGCCTATTAGCAGGGCTTGATATTGTTGTGAACTTCGGCAAGGACGATAACAAAGGAACTAGTTTTTAAACTGTGATAGCGGATTTTAGGGACCATGATAAATTGAATTTAACATACATCATGACATGAAAAGTTTATCTAAAGAATATTTATACAAACTATTTGGTCTTGTACATATCATACGTATTTATAAACAAGCGTCATAATTAAATTATCATACATATGCATCCAAAACTTGCAATTCTGTATCTATATGTATAATTATATAACTATAAGGTTACATGCTAGACTGCGAACCAAAGGGTCTGGGGTTAGATTCCCGGCACGGCCGAAGTACAAGTTATTATTCTGTGGCACGGCCAGCATTTTTGTGATGAACTAAATTTGTTGGCTGTTGTATCGATATAAAGTACTTATTTATGTTTTTATATTTAGTATATCAGTTGTGTTAGAAACCATAATACAAACTAGATGGTTTAGTACGGGGCTTACCCGCCATGTGAGAAATTTGTCCTAGTATTTATTTGTTATTTTATTAGTCACATCTATTTTATTATTATCCGTTATGTTATTAGCGCATAAAATTACTCTATACAAATCTAAGTCATCAATACATCATAAAGTCTAAGTCAAATTCAAACATTTATTGCATTATTAAATATTATGTAACAATATTGTTATGTTTATAGTTTCAGTATGGGGTTAACCAGCCGTGTGTGAAATGAGTCCTAAAATATATTATATTATTACCATTATAAATATCTATGTTTGGATAACACAACATGGGGTGTGTTGTGTTATTTAAACATAGATATTATTCAATAATACGTTGAAGAAATCACTTACTTTAACGAATATTAAAACAGCAAAATATAAAAAAAACTGTAATAGAATTGAGAAAAAAAAAACAAAACACAAACTGCTATAAACAATATCTCACAAATTGTAACACTAAATCGCCGTGAAATCGTCCTCACCGCATTCAGTGCCACCACGCATCGACCCTCGCTTACTCGCTCAGTACAGGGCTACTAATAAATAAAAAATAAAAATACTTGGACACATTTCACACACGGCTGGTTAACCCCATACTGAACCATTTCTAGCTCGTATTATGGTTGCTAACACAACTGATATACTACATATACATACATATTATATATAGATACTATATATATATTTAGCGCCCAGACTGACAGCCAACAAATTTAGTTATGCACAAAGATGTTGGCCGTGCCAGGACTCAAACCCGGAACCTTCTGACTGGCAGTCCGGCAAGGTAAACATTGCGCCAACGAGGTCATCAATAACGCACGCATCTATAATATCTAACCTTTAACGTCGATTTTATCACTAGCAGTAAAACAAGAGAGAGAGATAGAGATAGAAAGAATTAGAGAGGGAGAGAGAGAGAGGGAGAGAAACCTAGAACTAGTTGCGCTACACGGTGATACCCGCGTTAATCCGGGACAAAAAGAAGTTAAATATTAACTAAGTTAGTATGATAATTAGTTGCCTCTGATCCAAGGTCTAGCCTGTCTTCATAGTAAATCTCTTCAAAATCGGTCCAGCGGTGAACAAGTAACATAAATTTTGAAGTAATTTGCGTATTCCATGAGAATCACAATTGTTTCCGGGATAAAAAGTAGTCGATGTGTTAATTCAAGGTCTAACCTATTTTCACACCATATTTCATAAGAACCGGCTCAGCCGTTTGAGCGTGAAGAAGTTACAAACATACAACTTACACACAAACTTTCGCATTGATAATAGGTATTATATTAAAATAAAAAGCGCCGTCATTGCCCTACTCTGTTCAAAAATAATATATAAGCATTTTTTTTTCTTATACAATAATTCCGATGACCCGCGACAAAGTTGCCGGTTTTTTGCGACAAAGTTTTTTCCGGAAATTTCCAAAAGTAGTGTGTTACAGCTTTACATTAGTCCAGTAACTCTGTATTCTGTGACCAAACATCAATCACTCAAACTCAGTTAATCCACAACTAAATTAACTCACGACAAACATACCCACCCTTAAGCTAAAGCCGTCACAACGCATTTTCGACTTAAACTTTTGGTGATAAAGTCCATTATTGTTTGATCAAATGTAACGTAAAATCGGTAAAAGAATTTAAACCTTGTCATTGTGTAGTTAGAGACGTAAATTGTTTGAGTGGGTTAGAGATCAATTCTAGATATCATTTAGATGCGTATGAATACAGAGAGCTTTTTCATGGTCATTAACTTGTTAAAGATCATTTTGTTCGTCATAAATGTACTTACGTTCTTTTGTAGGTCCCGGCTGTGTACAAGCAGCCTTCGGGTGGCTTGAAAACTTTTGACACCAGAGCTCAGCCACTTAGCTCATACGAAGAAGAAGAAAACGAATCTTTCTATTATATTTCACGGTTCGATAATGTATTAATATTGATAAATATAATAACCTAGGTACCTAAATAAAATCGGAATTATATATTTTCCATTGCATTACAAATACAATGTAAACTCTATATAACGACACTGAAGGGACTGTTAATTTTATGGCGTTATTGAGAGTGGTCGTTAAATAGAGAGAATGTATCATTGTATGGAATACAAACTAAACCAACTAAAGTCATTTGATTTCGACGCTAAAGGAGAGTTTGTCGTTAAATCGATTGACGTTACATGGAGTTCACACTGTAGATCAAATTGCATTGTAGTAACCTAAAAACAAACTAAACCAGCGTACGATCAAACAGAATTCAAATATGTAATTAACTGCTTAGTAAACGCTTGCACTTGTACATAATAAATACATAGTAGGTGGAATTGCAAACTAATTGAGTCGAGTGAGCGATGGGACTGAAGCTTCTCTGCATCAGTTATTTTATGCTTATACTTTTATCTGTCTTTATTTACATTTGTACGAGTATATACAGTAGTATATATACTACTGTACATAATATATAGAGAAGTAGGTACGTTACCAGAACAATAGTGCCAAACACTACTAGAGGAAGACCCAGGAGAAGGTGGCGTGACGATATATGTAAATTTGATAAGGAGTGGGCAACCAAAGCCGAAGATCTGATTGACTGGAAGGAGGGAGGCCTTTGCCCAGCAGTGGGACACAACAAGCCTATAATAATAAGATTATTGGTACTCGTGTAGAAGTCGTAATTTTGGCATTTTTGATGTAATATAGTTTTAGTGTATGTGGAAGAATAACTTGATAAGATAATGTCTTTAAGTTCTTTTTTTGTACTTTTTTAGAATTGGTTGCATGGAAGATATCGTTTCTAGCGATAAGGTTGCAAGTTAAGGCACTAGCTTTTATGTTTCTTATGTGTTATCTGTAGTTTAATTATTTATTTGTGAGTGTTTTAATAAAGCGTTTATCTATATAAGTAAAATTAAAATGTAGCTCAGAAAATCATGATTTTTTGATAAATTAGCTATGCAACGGTCCATGTGGACGGTGTTTGGATGGGTAACCATGCACAAGGCGGTCGTTTTTCAAGTGGAATTTTCATCTGGGAGGTACCGTGGGTCAGATGACACGTTAAATTGTAGGTCCCACCTGTTACTCTTAGTACAAGCAGTCGTTAAGCCAAGTCCGAGGCCTTCGGGTGGCTTGAAAACTCTTGACACCAGAGCTTGGCCACTTAGCTCATACAAAGAAGAAGAAGAAAAAGAAAGAAGAAGAATTAACAAGTCTAAGATCATTTCAGTTCAAAGTTCAGTGACCACACCAGAATTCGCCCCGAGCAAACATTTCACACAAGTTAATAGTTCTCATATTATCCGCTCGCAATTACTACTCCGATCCTTTGTGCAAATAAATAAGTCGTTATTAAGTACTCGCTCTATAAATAGAGGGCGCCACCCTCCACGTAGGTACTCCATGCGTTTGGAAGTCTTGGGATACGGTGATACAAGGACGGAAAATCATTCTTAGAAACTTGGCCGCGAATTTACACCAATTTTCTTATACGTAATACGTATATTATGTTTTTAATAAGCGTGTAATTTGTTCACACAATAATTAAGCTACCTGTAGTTTAAATAATAACAAATGCCAATTAAGGCGAAAATACGGGCAAAATAATGATTTTATAGTTTTTTCGCTAAAAATAGTAAACGGAAAATTATATCGAAAAATTAGCTAAGGCCGTGTAAGGAACCACTCTAAGAATATTAATAATACTTATTTTGGTACCAATTAGACTCATGAATTAGAAAAAAAACTGGTATATAAAAACTTAAAATTATGATTTTTGAACATTTTTTTTTTCATAGTGATAAATCAAATCAATCATGTATTCACATAATACAGCAATTAAAAGATGTTACATGTAATTAAAATATATAAAGTCAGCTATATTCTTACCCGTAAGGCGCGTGAAATTGAAAATAAATCTAAATTAATATCCTAAGTTACTAATACTATACAATACAACATGTCACATGTGATAAGTTTTATTAGTACCAAAATAAGTATAAATATTTTTTTATTTTTATTTTTCCGATGAGAAACCGGCGCAGGCGGGATGGCCAGTTCCATCCGACACGTTAATGTTTGCAAAACACGACTTTGGACAGTTGGTCTATAGTCCGGATAATCGCAAATCCGTATAACTGAGGGATATCCGTATACTGTATTATTAAAATTTATCAATTTGTCATCGATAACAATAGACGCAAAAATATTAAATATCCACACCAATTAGTGAGATTGACATTAAAATCAGACACTCACCTAATTCAACCGATTCAATTCAATCAAAAATTCTAAATTTGAATTAATTCAGTTAATTGAGTCGCCTACGCCAATGACTCACTAAGCAAGCCGCAACAATGCGGTGTTTTTCAATAAAGAATCGAATTGAAAACAAATTACTTAGGGTACCGAATAAAATTGAATCGTTAGTAACATTGTTGGTTATAAAAAATAAACGAGTTGGAGCAATCGAATCAACTTTGTAGAGGAAAATTAATTACTTTGCGGACGTCGATGCACAGTTTATTTGCCAGGGCTCCGCCGCGCCGCTTTACCGAGTTTTTAATGAAACTGAATTGTGTGAGATTTTTATTTCAGCCGCAGTGTTTACTCTTTAATGCGAGTTTTTATTTGCGCTGGTTATTAATGTAACTTGGGTTTTGTATGCAAATGAAATGGTTTGTCTAAGTTTGTATTCGTCGATTTGTCCAATAAAATAGGTATCTACTAAATGTTTGTGGCAGTTTTTGACACATTTAACACAAGGCTGGTTAGACTCGTACTAAACTATTTCTAGTTTGAATTATGGTTGATAACACTACTGGCATATAAATATACAAATACTTCACATCGATAGGTACATATTTAACACTAAGGCCGACAGCCACCAAATTTAGTTCATCACAAAGATGTTGGCCGAGCCGGAATCCAACACGGGACCCTCTGGTTGGCAGTCTGGTATGGTAACCATCAGGTACGTTAACGAGGTTATCACAAAACTTATTTGGATTTAAAAATGTCAATTTGGCCAATAACATATGTAGGTATTTGGTTATTTAGGCATACTTTAATCCTACTAATAAAATAAATGCGAAAGTTTGTGTTTAAATTTTTTATGCTCAAACGGTTGAAACAATTTCGATGAAATCTAAGATGCAGGTAGTTGAGACTCTGGATTAACAAATAAGCTATTTTTTATCTAGAAATCACACAGGTTACATCGTAGGGCGCAGCTAATAATAGATATATGAATTCGGCATTTTTCTGAGGTCCCTTTCAAAGTTTTCTTTCAGAACATGAAGAAAAAAACATAGAGCAGTCTTTTTTTACAATATTACGAGCGAATCCCTAAAATAATTCAAGTATTTTAAGATCAGTGCATATTATGCGCAATATCAAACTTACCATAGAGTAAATATACCAAGCGCACTATTACGTTAATCCATTCCACCATAAAAAAAACAATAATGTAATTCACTGGAACAAACACAATCTAAACTCTTAAAAGCTATTAGCACTGTATCAAACACTCGTCAAGGGTAAAATATATCCAGTCAAACAAATAATTGCGAAGCGACGACCCTTGTACCATTATACTTTTTGTACAAAAGGGCTTACTTATCAACAGTTCTCTAGTTTGTACTCTCTATTCTGTGCGGTGAGAACGGAATCTACAATGGGGTATTAGCAAAATGGAGTCATGTTATTGTCACGCTTTTCGATTTGTGTTACATTTCATTTTTGTCCCCTCTAGTCTGGAAATCAAATGATGAACTAATTAGTTTTGAAATTTAATTAACTGTACTCAAATTTTGGCGTCACTTTTCAAACACATATGATTTAAATAAAAATGCCTGTTTTATTTAATATAGCTTTATGTGGATTGAAGTGATCAGATTGATGTTTAGTAAAAAGTGGTTTAAAAGTTTTTTGTTATTAACACATATGTATAGCATAATATGTAACTTCAGGCACCCCGCTATGCATTCTCAGTTTTCGGGATCAGATGGTCAGTAATACAAAAAGAAAGAAAGAAAGAAAGAAAGAAAGAAAGAAATAAATTAGTTTTTTTACCAAAAATACATAGGCTAATACATATTTGTTTATACATTGTGACCAGTAATACATAGAGAATGGTAATTTTTGTATCAGAATGCAGATCATTCATACTATAAACGGCATCCATTGCGAGTGTCTTTTTTAAAACTCTGCCAACTGGAGCTTTAGTCTAGTCAACAAGTTCAAAAACGTGTTAAATAGACATAAAGCTCCTAAAAATATGTGCCATAGCTCATTCGATTCGGAATGACGTAAAAAATATATTTTAGGTGATATACCGGCTTTTTAGGCGGCGCGCCTATGCCGTAACGCCCTCGCGGAGCTATATTTTCAGCGTTAAAAAAAATATAAATAATATAGATAGAGTTCCGGAAATTAAATTTTTTTTATTGGAAATTTCCTCTTCTTTCAGGTTCTTTTTTCAAAATTCCTTAAATATTATTTTAAAAGTTATTAACGAAAATCTAAATACCTTTTTTTTCTTATTTTGTTTATAACACTCGCAATTTTTTATGTGCTAATAAACCCTTAAAAAACATTTTTCTAGACGTCATTCCGAATCGAATGAGCTATGGCACATATTTTTAGGAGCTTTATGTCTATTTAACACGTTTTTGAACTTGTTGACTAGACTACTTTCCTCGTAAGGCAAGGAATGGAAAGAGGTGAAAATGTACAACTCTAGAACTAAAAAAATACCAAATTGATACTTTACCCAGTATTTGAAAGGAGGAAAAAGTATCAGCGTGTCTGACTGTGGCGGAGGTCACGTGACTGACACGTGGCGCCATCTATCAGTCACGTGGCGTCATCTAATTATAGCGCAATGCGCCCGCGTCACGCACAAACCGGCCAATTTGACGCAACGCTGTTTGGTCTGGATCCGGTTACATAGTCTTTAGGGGGCTAATAAGTAGAGGTTTGAGAGCAATCTGTTTGGATCATAAACATTAACTTTGACTTCAGTCTGCGATGCTAATTGAAAGGAAATGTTTTTCTTTGCATTTTTTTCTTACATAATATAATGATATCAAGGAATGATATATGCTAGACATTGCTTGATAACCTGACTAAAACTTTTATATAAGTTTAGGAAATATACGATATACATAGGGACATAACATATACATCTTCATGATATGTTTTCTGAGATAAATCTAAATCAAAAATACGTAATTGGTTTTAATTACCTACTCCCAGAGTAGTTAAGTAGGTAACTAACTGTTTTTTTGAACCAATGGGGTCTCCAATATTTATAATTGAGTGTAAGTGATTTTATATAATTTTCAAGAGTTACAATATTGATCCTTTGGACATGGACTAGGAAGTCGTCATTTCGACGGTCATGACGTATTGGTAAAATTTTTCGGACTGCCAATCGGAAGGTCACGGGTTCGATTCCCGGCACGGCCAACATCATTGGATGAACTAAGTTTCATGCGGCTGTCGATTTGAGTGTTAAATATGTGCCGTTATAAAGTACTTATGTAGGTATGTACGAGTATATGTAGTATATCGGTTGTGTTAACAACCATGATACAAACTAGTGGTTTAGTCCTACTAAACCATTTCTAGTTTAAGGCTAGCCGACTGTGTGTGAAATGTGTCCTAATATTTCTTTAATTATATTTATATATTACTTATAAAAACAGTGTGCGCGCAGTAGAAGCGAAGTCAGGCAGTATATAATATACCTCCCGCTATATAAAGCCAGTACACACCAGCTAGCAAATTGAGCTCCTCTGTAGACGGGTCGCGCTAATTAATTTATTGTGCTGGCGGTGAACCGGCTAGTGTAGAGGTGGCTTTAGCAATTTCAAACGAGTTAAAATTAAAAAAAAAACCAGTTCTTCTTCTTCGTATGAGCTAAGTGACCAAGCTCTGGTGTCGAGAGTTTTCAAGCCGCCCAAAGACTTCTGGCATGGCTTGACGACTAGTAGGTAGTACTTAGACTAATAGACCGGGACCTACTATTTAACGTGTCATCCGACTCACAGTAGCACCCAGATGAAAACGCCATTTTTTAAAAGGCAGTCTTGTGCATGGTCATCCATAAGAAGACTGTCGGCATCTACCGTTGCTTAACCGCAACGATCACGTCAGATCAACTTAGATAAAGTAGTACCTATAGTGCTAGCCTACGAAACCTCATCATTGGACAGGCATAGATTTTTTTTATTCTTAAGAAATTTCCTTCCTTTTTGTTTTGGATACAAAATTAATCCAACTATAATTATAGTTTCCTCCGTTAACAAAGGATTTAAAGGAGCTGCTTCCACAGTCTCAAACCTACGAGCACGTAAACCGAAATCGTTAATTAAATTTCGCACTAACACCAACTCACCCGCTATACTTGCTTGGCTAAAAGGTTAATTTTCTATTTGTCAGCTTTCAGACCTCCAAATAAAAAGGTCAAAAGTCTAGCCAGCAATACGAAGAAAATGCATCTTTAAATCCAAAGTCTTAAAGGTGAGATTGGAGTGATGGCGTGAAAGTCTTAGAAGTACATAAAGTTTGCAGAATCTTTCGTCGCCTTATATTTATTAGTCTCCATTAAGAGCCTTTGAGAACGGCGAATTGCTAATTAATTCTCGAGCTTTGCCTTAATTGAAGTAATTATGTAATTAAGGGAGGATTTTGCGTTAATTTGCCATTGTAGACGCTGAAGGCGTTTCTTGGGTTTAAATATTACTTAGGAGGAGAAAAAGCTTTAGGTTTCGTTTATTTAACTATGTAAAATTATGAAAAGAACCCGCGACACCGCGGGAAATTTAGAATACCCTAGTTATAAATAGTAGTAAAAATGTTTAATTAGAGCCTAAGACATGGCGCGTAATAACTTTTAAAAAGTTATACGTAACTAATATTTTTTTAGTTTTATTATAATTTGTCATCATCAACATATAAATTTTTTTACACATCTCACACACGGCTGCAACCGTGTAACCTCATACCGAACCATTTCTAGTTCGTATTATGGTAGTTAATACAACTGATATACTACATATACATACATATTTTATATAGATACATATTTAACACCCAGACCAACAGCCAACAAATTTAGTTCAGCACAAAGATGTTGGCCGTGCCGGGAATCGAACCCGGAACCATCTGGTTGGCAGTCCAGCATGGTAACCATTACGAGGTAGTCATTAGAATCGCTATTCGGATTGGATTAAAATTGGAATCATTAATCGATTAACGTCTTAACGGACACAAACGATCCGCCCAGTATATGCGAAAAGGATTTTTAAATACTACAATTCTTTGAATCCCCGTAAATTTTCCAAGAGATAAAATTAAAGCACCCTTATCCCAAATTACATCATCGCTTCAAAGTCGGCTTCACACTCTTTCAATTGAGTCCTTTAAACAACGTCCAAACAAACCTTTTAAATTAGCCGCTCATAATCTTCATTGAATGAATCGAGAGCCTCAGAACTTGATACTCGAGTTATTGTAAAGAAATCCCTAGTCTCAGTGTCTGGTTTACAATTACACATCAGCAGTTTTGGTGAACTCTATTTTCTTACGCGTAAAATTTAATTTCCTCCAAATCTCTTCAAAATTAACGTTGTTAAGTTCGTTTTATAAACGCCGATAGTTGAAGCCGATTTCAATGGGTTTTGGATTTGTATTGTATTGTGAAATTGGTCGGATAATCTGTCCTTGCGCAAGCCGTCATCTTTTGTTGCGTCACAAAATGGCGGCTTATTTTGGCGCGAAATTGAGACACTTTCATTGTTAACTTGAAAAGATCTTCTAGGTTATTTAAGGCAAATGTTTTGAACAAACTTTTAAGTAGAAATTCTACGAAATAATTTATCCAATTTCAAAGTTTGATTAAATAAATCATAATTAAATGGCATATTAATATTATATTTTCCGTGTAGAAAACGGTCACACTTAAGTCGCACAAACTTTTGATAATAATGTAAGTGTGACAGTCTTCTACGAGGAAATTATTAAGATGCCTCAAGGAAACAGTTTATTAATTTTAACTATATTTTATAATATTTTTACTATTTTGAAACCTTTGTCTTTTTAATACATTTTTACTATGTTAAACCCTCTCTTTTCATATGCACTATTATTTTACTTTGATCCCGTGCTTATCTTCTCCAAGTTCAACCTACGACGGATAATAATGAACTTACGATCCATCTTAGAACGCACGGTACTAAGGCTAAAATTATAACAAAATCCCGTCTAGTCTTCTATAATGTGCGAAAATATTTAGCTTGGAACTCAATAACTCCTCAACATTAGGTTAGCGAGGCGAGGATCGTGTTAGCGCGCAATTACTAACCATTATAACTTAATCTACCATCGAGCTAGTTGGTCCTCTATACTGGAAGAGACAGTTAGTGGATGTTATTTAGAAAATACTAGATAGAAAGATAGATAGAAAATTCTGTATTGGACACATTCATTACATTTAAAAAAAGAAAAAGAAAGAGCTTACAAATTAGTGTGCCACAATTGGCGGCCTTATCGCTTAAAGCGATCTCTTCCAGGCAACCTTTGGATGGAGAGGAGTTTATAAACAACTGAACAAGGACGTAGTGTAAAAATACCGACGTGACACCTACACTTAGGTGGTTTAAAAACAAGCTAAGGTGCTAATCTAACACACAGCTTTTAAACCAAATTTTAAAGAAATAAATTCTGCCATTAGCGCAAAAAACCACCCATTCTCTATTTGTACACAAAACCTTTTCAGTGTCTATCAGTCTTTCTTTCTACCTCAACTTACTGCCACGCGAAAATAGCATGTTGTGACAAAACTACTATCCCTGTGTGTAGTCAATTCGAATGATATTGATACAATACCTACATAGATTCGCGCTTGACCATTACCTGCTTGGTGTCAAACCACGCCTTGGTCTACATTACCTATACAACGCTTAGTAAGAAGGTATCTATTCTATATTATTTAACGATTGTCAGATGTTACTTCTCATAAAAATAGGAAACAAAAACACAACAGGAAGAGACCGTTTGATTTGGCGAAGTGAATATGATCCAAACTTAGATTCTTTATCTAATTCTGCCGTGTGCTTTATGTCACTGTATGCCACATCCAGTAGGCTCGTCCGTCCTGTACCGCTAGCTAGTGTATAATTCAGTTACAGCGGCGACTAACGTGGTGTTAAACTTGCGCTCTCTACAACATATTATAGGTAATATAGTTAGTTATTACAGAACTTCTAGGAACAACTAAGGGTACAAGTAAAAATTAAAAATTTTAGTTAACTCGCGACTAGATTTTATCTTTGCGGTCATCTTCAAATTGAAATTTTATATTCTTTTAATCACACACTTTCATATTATACCCATATTGAGGAAGTTATGATAAAAAAATGTTATCCGAGATTTTGAGACATCGGCCATATTTTACATTCAAAGCTTAAACAATGACTGCCGGTAATAAATTCATAAATACTTTTTCGAGTGAAAAACGTATATTGTAACTTTGACGACGGATTGGCTGTATCATCTTCTACAGAAAAGTGAGTAGGTACCCGGTTGGATAAGGGGTAACAGTAAAAAAATAATTCAAAACAAAAGAGATCTCAATAAGATGTCCTTACATTCCGAAGTTCACGGATATTCCTCGTTCCATTCCAAATTCAAACGGTGTTATCGACCGGAAACACCGGCGAGACGAAACGCGTGCAAATGATGTGATCGGTATAAACACAATTTCCTAAGTCGTGTCGAATTCGCAGCACATTGTCGCTCTCACGGGGTTCAAGGAGACAAATCATTACATATCTACCGTATATACAGGGAAATGTAAATAAGGGAGAAAATGTCTCCAAATTGTAAGTATTATAGGTAATAATGGGTATTTCAATGTCATACCTGACGTTATCTAAAGCATTTATGTATTTTCATGTGATGATTTTAGTTCAAGTTTCCTATCTTTTTGAAAAATTATGTAAAAAAAAATATTTATCTAGGTCGTTCAATTGACTTATTAACATTCTATACATAAACTAAATTAAAATAGACAAGATTTTAAAAACGTGTCTAATGAATTTTAAATACCTTTTCCCTTCAATACCATTTGTTAAGAGAATTATGAGTTCCTTTCATTCAGTATTCAAACCCGTAATCAATCAAAGGGATTTCAATTCAAATCTTAATCATAACTTGCCATTGTGAAATAGTAATTTGATTAAAATTTGACAGCTCCATCCTGTACAAAAACTACCGGAAACAACTAAACTTAAGGGTACCTAATTCAATTATTGGCTATAATTTACAATCCATAATAAAAAGATCCTTGACAACTACTTTACTTTGCAATATTTGTTCAGAACGTACGGGTCAAGTTATAGTGGATGATTTAACAAAGAAGTAAAGAATAAAAAGCGAGTTAATAGTGGGTTCCTTACATATCATGTCGGTGTAGATTACCAGAGCTACCGGCGGAACTCTGAACTTGATATTTCCGTTATGGACTGGATTGGGATTGCAAACTTTCAATAAATGCGAGCAGACTGGCTAGTTAGCTAGATTGGACACAAAGACCGATATCTCACTCACTGCCTTAACATAATTCAAACAAGGAGGAGTTTGCAATTAATCTATATTTATTTTTATCTTTTTTTGTCCTATGGTTTCGCCATATATGAACTGGTTTAGATTTTTTATCGGAGACAATACTCTAATATAGGTTTTATATAAATTATATCGATGCGAATGCAATATTTTTTTTAATTGAAGTCAGTTTTCAATTGTTCACTGGTTTCCATTAGCGTATTTTTTAACATCATGACAATCACTTAATAATAAACAGCCTAATAATATGTATGTATTTGTAGAATATCAGTTGTGTTAGCAACCATAATACGAACAAGAAATCGTTCAGTATGGGGTTAACCAGCCGTGTGTGAAATATGTCCTAATATAAAAAAAAGACTACGCAATGACTTACAGTTATCTACAACCTTTAGTTATTTCATAAAATTATTTTACCTCAATCAATCTATTAATCTATCTATCTATCAAAATACTTATAATAGTTTTTATAAACTTCCCTTCTCCCGGCTTATTGCGTATAATCGAGCACTCATAATGATAATCCGCGACTGATCTGAGTAATGTCCCGCGTTACGGTGGATTATGGTCACCCTACTCACGTGCTAATGTATGCAGCTGTGTCTTACACGAAGATACTTACTTTTATACTTTGGTATGAATATAGAAAACAAATTCCCGGCTTAATTTTTCATAGTCACAGCCATCTTGTATTTGTAATTTATAACAGTTTATGTATTCTATTTATCGAGCCTTTCATTTGAGACCCATATATAAGTGGCCAGTAGTAGGGAGGCCATCTTAGATTTGTTTTCATCACTCATACGTGTACAGAGCACTCCGAGAAACATATTTTTTAAACAAAAGTTCGTACTAGACAACCAACCTTTGTTCTATGTCCTTAAGATATATTATTTACGAAAATAATCAGCTATGTCATACAACAAAGCTGTCGACGCGGTTCAAAATATATAGAGAAACGGAAAAAAAGAAAACGAAATATACTATGATATACATATTATGAATATTTACAAAAATATTTGGATATTTTTCCGCAACTTTTAAAGGCTTCCAAGGAAAGTTATTTGGCTTGACGTACTAAAGCGACCCGTAAAAAGTTTTGCATTAATTATCATCAACCATGAACCAACTTTGTATAAAGAATTCCTTATGTAAAAAAAAAAATGCCTGAGAAAGTACCCTGCATTTTTTCAACAAATTCACTCTATCCTGTAACTAAAAATACCTATAAAGAATTTCTTAAGTAAAAAAAATCCTGAGAAAGTACCCGCCCGGTGTTTCTTCAACAAATTTACTCTAACCTCTAAAGCTGAATGACGTCACAAAAACAGCCGACTCAGCTAATAACATCTGTTACCCTTTCTTACCAGTTACTTACGAGCCGGCAATTATCTCAAATTGCCAGCTCGGGGAAATAACCAACTACATTACAATGTGGGTAATTAGGGGAATAGTTAACACCACTTAGGATTTTTTGCTAAAATAGGTAGGTTGGGGTAAAAGGTGGCAAATGTCAAATGATTAGGGGAAATTGCTAATGGGAAATGTAAATGTAATGAAAACTCTTCTTTTAGGTACGTTATATGATGTTAATGTTAAGCTAGAAGGTGAAAAGGTAAGTAGATTTTATAATCAGTCTTTTGTTTTATTAAAAGGTATAAAAGACAAAAAAGCCAAAACAATATGAGGAAAGCACAGAATGGTGGTAGAGCGTTTATTAGTTGAAAATCTGTCACCAAGCACTTAAAGATGTGTTCCAGAAGCTTTTTTATGAGCCAGTTAACCTATACTAGGCATGTTCCAACTTAGGCAAGAGAGTCGCTAGGTCGTTTGGTGTCACGCCCCGCTGATCAAATGCCTAGTTTTGTAGATACTGTGTTAAATAAAACGAGTGTGAAATCCATCAAACATACGACCAGTACTAATCCCAATACTGTTTCTCTTTATACTTTTCAATAATTACACTTCACTCCGCCGTAACAAAACAATATCATGCCTCTAAACAAACACTAAAACTCATTTGAAACCACCCTTTGTGAACCTTAAAAAAGTTTAAACCGTTTGTCAAACGAATGCGAACTCTAAACCAACATAAAATAAAGTTTACATTGAAAACCGTAATGATCTAAATAAACGTTTAAAACTTTTGCAAGCAAATATAAGTTTTAGTTCAGTGCAAATAAGGTTGGATTTTGTGCGAAAATAGTGAATTGCTAGGGGTGCCACAAATGGAGTATAAAAAAGGTTTATTAGCACATTTCGAGCAAGTCGAGCGTGTTTGTGATAAGTGACAACCTATTGAGATGGTTAGGGTGACAACGCGTATTGAGCTTCATGAAACTGCCCTAAAATAAAACTTACTGAAAATGTTGCTATGTAGAGCCCCTTATAAATGAATCTCAATATGAAAAAAAATTCTCTACTTAGCCAAGTTTCTTACTTTGTGAGCCCTATTTAATAATATTCAAATTACAACACTTTTATATAAATAAATATTTTCTATACTGTCATAAAAGTTTTGTGATGCAATAAAAATACTGCCTGACTTTGACATATTACCACAATATCTACAACTATGTAAAAATAACTATATTTTAATAATGTCACAAAACCCATGGTCACCCTAGCTAATAAGAGCGCCCATCGCAGCGAATTCGATTACCATCGCTCTCTCATTGTACTCTATTTGTCGCTAATGCGGCCCTAAACGCATCCACCAGCTAAACTAAATAGAGCCATCTGTCTTTACTATGTTAACCACTTCAGGGATCTAATATAATGGTCGCTACTAACAAAACTAAATTGATCTCTCTACTCTTAGCGCGTTCTATTGTCATAAGGATCTACTCCGTTTGGATGCTTAGACAAATTTCACGTAGAACTAATAGGGTTGTTGAATGGGTCATAAATAAATAGTTAGCCTACGTATCCTTTTAATATATGGAAATAAGTGTCTTATACAATAGGAATATTTTAGTTTTGATTTTTATGGCCAATTTCCTAAAATGACGACTGTGTCAAGCTTTTATGACACAAGTTGTGAATTTCATAAAAAAACGTAGATAATGTTTTCATTTTGTAATTTTAAAAGACCTTATTGATACCTATCGATTAAAAATTCTAATTATTACTATAGATTCCTATGTAGGTGCACAAAAGGGGCAAATTCAGCATAATGCTGAGAGTACCAAATACTCCATCCAGCAATGGTTTTCAATTTGCTCCTTCACACTTCATATGTATGTATGTATAGGCAAGATACAAAAGGTAGTTTGGATACATACAATATAATATTAAAGTCAAGTATTACAATTCATTTTAATAGGCACATATTATTTGCTAAACAATAAAGAACACACATTTTAGTTCTCTTGATGATACGGTAACTCTGAACAACACTTTCGATCAAAACAGCTTTTTAATGGAGGAAAAATTACCAGCATGAAATGACCCCTCGTAGCAAAGTTATTGTTGCGTGAAAGGGTTCACAATAAACTGGCGATTTTAAGTGTTTATGTGCGACTGACTTTGCAAAGCCGTAATTTGTAACAGTTTTGTCGCGAGATAAGATGTGATGTGACAAGCTTTTGTTATTTTTAATGGATTTAGCGAGTTGTGATTTAAGTATGAGGGCTTTTTATATATCATTCAGATGTGCCGGTTTTATCTTGGAACGGAGGTTGGGTTCAATGGCTTTGTATAGCGAATCTACTTATGTATACCTAAGTACATATTTGACAAAAAAAATATTGTATGGCTCTGCACTGTACTGCTTAAAGAAAGAAAAACTACTTAGAAGTCACGATGACAGTTTAAATTTCTAAATTATATTTAGTCTATCTATAATTAAAATGCAATGCCACGAGCGTTATGGGTACCTTTCCGTCAGGTTCTGTCCGGAGTGGTCTTTTAAATTAGTTTCATAATAAATTCATTCATTTTCTATTATAAAAAAACATAATAAATTGTAAAGATGGTCTATTTATTGGAATAAAAAAAATATTGTACACATATTATGCATTGTTTTAGTAAAAAAAAAATGTGATTTTGTAAAATTGCTAGTGACGTTACGACTAAGTTAAATTAGGACTGAGGAGTGATGTTATACGAAACTCTTAATCACATTTTATCTTCGTTTTTATTGTTTTTTTACACAATTTTTTATCATCATCCACGGCCAATTCTATCCCTCTGCTGGGTATAGGCCTCTCTCTTGTCTGATGTGTGAAGGAGCAGGCAGAAAACCAGAGCTGGAATCCTTGTGAGTTCTCAGCATTATACTGGACCTCTTTGTGCACATACTTATTGCTAGTTGTAGATTAACTAAGTAATAAGAAATTTGTATTCAAACAATTTGTACACATAAAACCTATTCTATTTCTTTCTTTCATTAGGTTATGCATACAAAAGGACACCAGTTTTTAAATGTTCTTTGTAGATCGATTTAGTCTATTTGTAAAGCTACTATTTCGTATGATTTTCCTCTTTATAATCGATAGGTCTACAACATAATCGAATAGTGCGGGTGTCGGCGCCTTCGCCCGGTAATCGAGTTAAACTAGCGCCGAACTGACACCACACGTTTACTACATCTTTGGATATTGGTTGTTATAGCCACAGACATTCAGAATTTCAATGTATTTAGTCATTATTAATAAGGGAGGTGCAAAATAACATTTTTTTGAAATTCCTATATAATTCTGCGTTAATGATAGAGCTACTACTTCAGTTTTATTATCTTTGATTAGTGTTAAGAATCGTTAGAATTCCAAAATACAATTAGATCAAATTTGCTTGATAGTTTAATCTGTTCGAAAGTAGGATCTTTAAGCAATATTATGGTCTAAAGTGGAGCGCGCTTACCTTTGCTAACAATAGATTAAGTTTAATATATTTTTACTAACGCGGGATGTCAATTCTTCTTCTTCTTCTTGTTCGCATGAGTTAACAGGCAATGCTACGTATTGAGAATTTGCAAGCCACGAAAGCCTCTAAATTGGCCTAACGACTGCCTGTACTAAGACTAACAACCGGATCCTACAATTAAACGTGTTAATATGGCCCATACGGCCCATGGTATTGCCCAAATAAAAAAGCCACTTTTTTTAATTTAGTCTTGTGCAAGGTTACCCATTAAAAGCCTGTCCGCATCGACCGTTGCTTAACCTAGAGGATCGCGTTAGATCACTTAAGTCGAGCTAAAAGCGCTACGCTTCGCTTATAAATTGTAAGTAGTATGTTTTACGAATACTATTTGACAAAAAAAGTAGATACTTCTTGCCTACGATATGCTCTAAGCGTGGAAGCATATTAGATAGATGGGCCTTACCTTATGAAAAACCTTACCAGAAATAAATATTTCCAAAGAGCTTTATTTACTAACTCAAGGACGAAATTAAAAAGTAAAATGAACACACTCTACAATTTAAAGTAAGGAAATCACCATCCTAGCTAACGCAGAGTTCTGAGTAAGATGCAGGCAGCATTGCCTCGTTTAACCAAACCAAGTCAATAATAAAAAAAAATAGCAGAAATATGGAGTCTACAAAAACGAGTACCAACTGTTTTTCAATAAACACTTTCATTCCACCAAACCATATATAGGCTAAATCCCTATACTAAATCCCAATCAAACGGCAAAACCGACGCAAGCCAATATTAAAGTTTCCGAAACAAACTAAGTGACTCAATATTAAGTGAAACGCGTACTCTAAGCAAACATTTCACGACCCTTCAAGGAAGGGTAAAGGGCCAATAATGAACCCAAGGGCTTATACCACTCAATCCCCTTTGGCTTTGCCTCTTCGAACATATGTCAGTCTTATTCTTCCTCGACCAGTTAAAAAAACCCCCGTCATCCCCCTTTTCTAAACACGTTTCTTCTAAGTTAAACGATTTGACGGATCAAGTTGGATTGGGCATTTCTTAATTGCATCTAAGTGGCTGTGTGTATGCGAATATGGTTTTTATTGTTGCAAAGATAAGATTGCTTTGAGATGTAATGCTGGATAGAAATTAAGTTTCAGTTACTTATGATTTGGGAAGATGTTTTAATCACTGTTTAAATGCTATTATTGTAAAATGAATAATCCTTACACGGATCCTAACAAAATGATAAAGATATTTTTAATTGAGTTGTAAAGTTACCAAATAACTAAATTCAATGTGACAAATATACTAATAGGCAATTATGCAATTCTCTTAATTAGGCAGAATATGATTATTGTTATTCAAGTGCATTTTAATTGGTTTCCATTATTTAAGAAACATTTTCACCAAAAAGTGTCTAGTGATGAAACGCGATAAATAACTTTAAAAATCTTGTTTTTTTTTAAACAATTATGATATAAGTGTGAAAAAAATATTTCTCAATAGCGCTGATCGAGTGTATGTGTTTCGCGAGTGAAAAGAGAGTGTTGTTCGTTGGGTAAACGTTTCTGCCGCTCAATGTGATGGCCCAGGTTCGATCCCGGCCCTACACCAATGACTTGTTTTTCAAGTAATATATTATTTCTATGATTGCTTTACTATATATATAGCTATATATATGTATGTATACTATGCTAAGTATGCTATGCAATGTATGGTATGCTATGTATGCTATGCTATGTAATGCTATGCTGTGTATGCTATACTATGTGTTCGTTACTAACCTGGACGCGCACCTCCGGAAGGTTGACCTTCATGGCGAGTTCCTCTCTCGAGTACACGTCAGGGTAGTGGCTCTTCTCGAACGCTCGCTCCAGCTCGTGCAGCTGGTACGTCGTGAAGGTCGTGCGGTTCCGTCTGCAACGGACGGGGGTTAGAGCTCGATACCCATATTGAGGAAGTAATAATATACAAAAACTATGTCGTCCGCCATTTTGTGGGGACGGCCATCTTGTTTCCGATATGAGCAATTCCGTTAGACACAAACAGAAAATCCAGACAGCGTTTTTGCATGGGAGTTTTTACTAACTTTTAATAAAAAACTAATTTGAGATGGAATGAATTCATGGAGAATTTTTACTAACTTTTGATAAAAACTAATTTTATCAAAAATATATATGGTTTTTCTTTTGATCGTAGGTACTCGTAATAAGTTATATGAATAAGTGAGATGACCTTATTTCTTGACAGCGTTGGTCGAGTAATAAAAAGGTGTATATTCTACGAATGAAAAGCGAGTGTGGCTTGTTGGTAAAAACGGCTGATTTTTCAAAAAGACGGCCCTTGGATAAATCCCGGCCCTACACCATTGGATTACTACTACTACTTTTTATCCCGAATACAATTGTGGTTCCCGTGGGATACGCAAATTACTTCAAAATCTATATGTTACTCTTTCACGCTCCAATGGCTGGACCGATTCTAATGAGATTTACTTTGACAATAGCTTAAGAAGATAGGTTGGACCTTGGATTACACATAGGCAACTTTTTATCCTGGATTAACTTTTTTCGTCCCGGATGGAGGGGTTATGGAGGGTAACACAGTAAGGCGCAGCTAGTTTGTAATAATTTGTGAAAATTTCAGCTTAAACTACTATCACGATTTTTGCCTGCCTGCCTGGTGAGAGACAGACAACAGAGGCTTAGTACTAGGTACCCGTTTTTAAGTTTTACGTACGGAACCTTTAGCTGACCTGTGTTTCTTCTTGTTATCAGCAGCGGAGCCGGGCGTGGGCGCATCGTCGTCACTGGGTGCCGGCGACTTGTCGTCTGTCGGCGTGCGCTGGCTGTACCCGTCGTTACTGTTGCACGAGCCCTCGCCTGGAAACAACAGAAAGTGAATAAATAAAAAAATTGAATACAAAATTAAATATAATTTAGTGTACTTCCCCTGTGATCTGAAACTCTTCGAACGACGAATCGAAAAATCTTTCGATTCGTCGTTCGAAGAGTCAACACCTCCTGATGATGCCTTTTGGAAAGGCGAAACACGTGTTGAGTATGAATTTCCGAATTGAGATAGGCAATGTTAATATTAGAATTATACATATGTTTCAGGTTGTTCCGGTGTGTGAGGAGACCAGCCACGCTGAGTGAAACTTCGTTTTGTTAGGAGGGTAGGTTAGGGATTAGTTTACTGGTGTGAGTTGTAGTGGAGGTGTGGTGGTCGGTCGGAGGAACACACCTAATGTTTTTTTTAATATTTTAATTTTTCCTTTGCTTATCTTAATTTTGGTTTCAGATCACAGCGGAAGTACACTAAATATTTAATTTTGTCCTATATTTACAATGGATTTCCGCAAAGTAACGCCTGACTCAATAGGTTAATAAAACAATTGGCCAAGTGCAAGTTACGCTCGCTCATGAAGGATTCCGTACCATTGTTGTATGGAAGCCACCCTTAAATATTATTTATATTTAATCATTTATTTTTTAGGTTCAAACTTTAGTTTCTATTTTATTTATTTTTAAAAAGACAGATAGATAGATAAATTATTTACTGGACTCATAAATAAAAAAGACACAGTAAAAGAGAATTAACTTATAATTAGTGTGCCACGATTGGCGGCCTTATCGCTTAAAGCGATCTCTTCCAGGCAACCTTTGGATGGACAATAAAGAATCAATACCATAGCTTTATTAAAAACTTAAAACTCTTTAATCGTATTCCTCTATACTGAGAGACGTGACTCCTGCGCAGAATTTAGGGGAGATTTTCTTACGAAAGTACATTGTTGTGGGTACCCGGGTGCTATCACCAACAACACATTATATTCAAATTTTGTAGTCCTCAAACAGGTCAATTTTGACAGGTCAAGCGAGTCTAAATCCAGAAGTTTGAAAGGAGCTCCAGTAGTAGAGAAAATGAAGAGCGGAAGGTTATCTTGGTATGGACATGTGATGCGTAGAGAAGAAATGCATGTAACTAGGAGAAGTATGGATATGGTTGTACGAGGTAGCGGAAGTAGAGGTCGACCTAGGAAGACGTGGTTGAATTGTGTAAATGAGGATATGATTTAGACGAGAGTGAATGTGGATATGACAGCTGACAGAATCGCGTGGAAGAAGATAATTTGCTGTGCCGACCCCACCTAGTGGGAAAAGGCTGAAGAAGAAGAAGTGAGTGTAAATCCACACATAACTTGAAAAACAAATCATTGGTGTAGGACCGGGATCGAACCAGGACTGTTTGATTGAAAAGCAGACGTTTTCCCACCGAGCCACACTCGCTTTTATGCTTGTCTAGAATCGGAGTAATTACGCAATAACAGGCGCGAGCGATAAATCAAAGCCCGTGTTTGTTTATGATAATGGAGCGATGTATGCAATGCGAGTAATGTAATTATATTCAAATCTGTCGGTCGGCACGGGGCACGGGGGTTGGGGATAACGACCCTAGGTAAAGTCAGGAAGACCGTAAAAAATAGTGTTACCAACAATTTTAAACAGTTAAAACTTAGCACTATCACGATTGAGGTCTCGTTGGCGTTACCAGAGGGTTTCTCGGGTTGGATTCCCCGCACAGCCAACATCTTTGTGATGAACTAATTTTGGCTGTCAGTCTGGGTGTTAAATATGTATCGATAATAGTATTTATGTATGTACATGTAGTATATAAGTTATGTTAGCAATCATAAGACAAACTAGAAATGTTTTAGTATGGGGCTGACCAGGCGTGTGTGAAATGTGTCCTAATATTTATTTATTTAATGAAAAAAATGTATTTAACGATGAGATAAGTGGTCTAATGCATGTCAAGGTCCCATATGTGATTTCATCACACTTAGTTAGCCGGCTTCAAAATAAGGAGGAGGACATCAATTTGTCTATATTTTTATCATCATGTATAGCTAGACGGACAAAGCGATTAAACGTTCCTATTTTTTCTGCGCATTGCAGATAGATATTTGACCAGGAAGGCTTGAAAAGACCAGTCAAATATTAAAAAGGTTCCAGACAATGCATGCTTTACCTTAGCCAGAGTATCGCTCGATACTCTTTAAAAAGGTTCCAGACAATGCATGCTTTACCTTAGCCAGAGTATCGCTCGATACTCTTTAAAAAGCTCGATACTCTGGCTAAGGTAAAGCATGCATTGTTTGGAACCTTTTTAATATTTGACTCTTAAGCAGGCTGTTGAAGTGGAGAAGTCTTTTTAGAACTACTAAACCCTAAAACTAAAACCTTTTGGTCACTATATATATCTATTGTAAACTGTTTTGATCAAGACCTTTAAATTATAATGAACATACTTTCTTTATTATCTCATATTTAATTCCAATACAAACACATTATATCCTAAAGATTAAAATAATTTATTTTTATATTAACACGTTGACTGCCAACCTACACGAAGAACAAGAAAAATCAAAACACTACAATTTGAATTAAGGTGAGCGTTAATAAATAAAGTTTAAATGTATTAATCAATTTTTTTCGAAACATTTTTTGCATGATTCTATATTTATGTTTATTTTTGGTTTAAGCCTCTAAGCACTTCTGAAGCTCCATTACTACTGCAAAATATTTTTCAACTAGCCTAGTCCATTTGCAAACAAGCTATAAATCCCGACTAGGTACTACCGCGTACTACTCATATTATTCAAACAAACATTAGTACAGCGTGAAATTACGCGATGCAATCACAGTCGGCGTGTTTTCAAATCTGGACATAAATTATCATGTAATTTGCACCATTTATCATACCTATCAGTAGCATCGCCAGGCCAGGACTGGCTTACGAACAGTTAATTCTTTGAAAACCACAGAGAACAATAATTTTACAAACACTGACGTAAGAAACCGCCAAACTTTGGAATTCCTTGCCGAACTCCCTGTTCCCCACTATAATCTAGCAATTTTCAAGGCGAGAGTAAACCGGATCCGTCTATGTAAGCGCGCTTCACAATGGACTTCAATATCACTCACCATCAGGTGAATTGTGGTCAAGCGCTGACTAATACAGAGTAAAAAAAACAACGGTTTGTTATTAGTTTGACGTGTATGTGTGTGTTACTCTGTAGCAACAAATATTTTAATCTATTTTTCATGTTTGAAAGTTGTGGTACCCGAAAATGTTCCTAGCTAGGTTTGATGAAAATTGGATCAAGATAGCCATAAAATGGCAGAAAAAATATTATTATTTTCTCACATATCTCTCAATATGGGACTTCTTCTTCCTTGTCTTATCTCACTAGATGGAATATAGCCTATGTTACTCGGAGATAATGTATGTAGCTTCCCAACCGTGAAAATTTTTTCAAATCGGTCCAGTAGTTTCGGAGCCTATTCGCGTCAAACAAACAATCAATCTTTTCCTATTTATAATATTGGAAAAGATGTTCTAAATTTTTAAATAAACGCTTACTAAGTATTTTAGGTTTTTAGGGTTTCTTTTTCAATGTTGAAATTAAAAACACTGGGCTTGCAGACAGTTGGACCATATGAATGTATAAGGGTTCCTTATGGGACTGCGAAACCCTAAAAACCGTAGAAGTAATAACCCACACCCTCCACGAGGGTAGAAGGGTAATTGTTTGCGGTAGTACGAGTTTGAAATTCATCAAGCCTATTATTTTGTCCTCAACTACTGATTGATTGACCCACTGTGCGGGGCGAATGTAAAAAGCTTCTTTCAAACTGTTTTTTCTCTATATTCGTATACCAGTATAAAAGCTAATATTACGGCGCCTGTGGCTCGGCTCGTCGATGCGGACGGAGTTTGGATGGGTGACCATGCACAAGACTGACGTTTTTCAGGTAGCATTTTCATCTGGGCGCTACCGTGGGTCGAATGACACGTTAAATTGTAGGTCCCGGCTGTTAGTCATAGTACTAGTATTCGTTGAGCCAAGTCAGAGGCCTTCGGGTGGCTTAAAACTCTCGACATCAAAGAATAAGAAGAAGACCTTTGAAAACTACACATTATACATTAGACTTACACGCCGCAATGTTGATATTATGCTGGCTCACAATTAAAAAGTTACCAAACTAATTTACATATCGGAACATCTAATTCAAAACCCTTTCATGCCTCATATTGATCTAATGCCTTAATTCAAAGAATCAAACTTCACCTGTCGTTTGTATCAACGATTAAAACATCAATCGATCCAGACAAACTGACAAAATATATTGTACAAGCCTTCTAAAGTAGATTGAGCGATCACAAGTCAAAACAAGACTAACTACTTTCGCTCCATCTTCTTCTCTCATATCGATTTATACATCGACAAAAAGAGACAGCGATGTCGCATTAAGATGTAACAGATTAGAGGCAGACACACAAAACAAATAAAAACATTATGGGCAACGCATTAAGACGTTTTACACTTATCACAATACGAATCAATTTTTTTCCTTCATTTTTTCTTTTAGTAGTAATTATTATCGATAATCTGGTAACACTCGCCTCCATAATGGATTGTCTCGTTGTTTTTTTCGATGTAGCAACCCTAATCATGTGTCAGATTTGCTGTTGGGCCGTGTTAAACCTCTTCGGATTTAATGATTGTACAAAATGATGGCTTTATTGAATTACCTTTTGCTTTTAAGGTTCCGTGTTTAATTGATTAAATTACTGCTACAAAAATGTCTATTTAAGGAAACAATCTACACGAATTTATTCTTACATCTATAACTTACTAGATACTGTTGTTTAAATTTATATTTGATTTCATTTCAGTTCGCATCTCAGGGATGGATCAGTTTAATGTAATGTAAAAAATGATTCAGTCATTAAAAATAATAGAGAAGCGGACTAAGTAAGTTGTAAAAAAAATAATAAGAAACACTTCAAGGTCACGAACTAGTCAGTATTTGACCGATTCTATTTCTTGGAGTTTCCCTTAGAAGAGAAGATTTCTACTAGAGAAGCTAAGAGGCGTTACGGATGTACCTACAGGAAAAGTTATTAAAATCCGCACTAATCCTTACGCTTTCACATTTATAGCGCCGATCACCAAATCTTAAAATACAACCTAACTAAGGTTGTATTTATATTCTCTTTTGAACGATTCCAATGGATTATAAAAATAGCGTTATTATTATAATCATATGTGTGTATCTTATATAATTATTAGCTGACCCGGCAAACGTTGTTTTGCCTCACCTCACCCTAGGGGTATGAAAAATATATTATAGTAGCCGATTCTCAGACCTACTGAATACGCATATAAATTTTGGGAAAAAATCGGTCAAGCCGTTTCGGAGGAGTACGGTAACTAACATTGTGACATGGAATTTTTTTATATATAAGAAGGTTATGTCATATCATATGTAATATATTTTTCATGCAGGTATGTGTACATAAATGTAAATTTTATTAATAAATAATTGTAAATTGACTTGCCTAGTACGGCGCGATGCCGTAAGGTCAATAAATGCTTTGATTTGATTTGATAGAAGATCTTCTAGGCAACAGCGCTCAATCGCAATACACCTTCTACTTAATATCAAGTGAGTAACAAGCATATCATATAAAAAAAACAATACTTTAGTAACGTTGCACACCATGCCTCACTTATTACTATAGTTAAAAAGTTTATTTATTACAAGTGCATACTAATTATCTAGCATTTGAACAGACAAGCAGTTAACCATTTTGCAAACATATCACATAATTGCACATACCGGGTTAGTTGTAATATGTTCGTAGCTTATAAACTTATCCTCATAAGTGACATTCCTAGTTACTGAGGGCAGAATGGGTCTCAGTCGGAAAACGTCTGCTTTTCAATATTTGAGCCCCTGGTTCGATCCTAGCCCTACACTGGAGCATTATTTTTCTAGTTATTTGCTCTGTTTAGCCGAAATTTTTTGAGATACACAAAATTCGACAACCAGAAAATTCTCACAATAAGAATATGACAAATACGCAAATACTAATTGCCAAATAAGCGAAGGTTAATTGATGTGCGGACATATTTTTAATATTACGGACGAATGTTGTAAATAACTTTATTTAGAGTTTCAATTGAAAAAGAGACTACTTACAACAAAAAATACTAAAAAAAACAGCAAACTGTCATTACACAAGGGTTAAATGTTGCCGTTTATAAATATTAAAAGTAGATTGACAAAAAAACCGTTTAACAACTAAATTATTAGATTAAAATTAATATTTAAGTACTCCTAAACTCCAATAAAACAAACGTCAAATATTTTATAGCCATGCTGCAAGTCAGACTCGTATTTTTCTAAATTTATTATTTATTTCAATATTAAATAAGTAAATTTTCTTGAAAATTCAACCACGACTTTAATATTACGTAAATGTAATATAAAAATAATTATATTAAAAGTATATCTAATCTATATTTTTATTACATTACCGGCTACCCTGTATAACTTGCATGAGTATTAATTTATGGGTTTTTACGAGTTACTTACGAAGTTATTTATCAACATTTCTTCTACCAAATCCCCACACTTGACATCTTAATAACCTGTACATGAATTACGCTAATCATACTTTGACAGACAATATTAATTGATATAACATTAAATACTGCATTTCAATTTTGTTGAGGCCAATTCGTGCTAGATATATTTAATTAGCCATATGGATAGAATGATGATGGGCTAATTATCAAAGATGTTAATTCTTAGAAACTGATGATCACGTTTTTTAAAACTGTAAATTTGTTTGTACCATGATTGAAGTTTTTTTGCCAATAATATTAAATATAGTTGTTTATATATTAACCTGTTTGTTTTTTATTAAACTCGCTAAGTTTAAATGTTCTCGTACCTTATTTATATGAAGCAGGTAATTTATTGAAGTACCTTACTTATTTTCAAGGCAAGAGTGATATTGTATACTTCTAGGCAAGCGCACTACATTCTTGACCACAATTTCACTCGTGAAGTGAATTGTAGTCAAGCGCAAGCCTTCGTAAAAATTTCAATCGCGACCAACAAATCCACAAAGCTACTTCTCAATTGTGAATACATTAATTAGCACTATTAGGATAAAATCTAGCATTTAAGTTCTAAAAATTCACCAAAAAGCTGCCAGATATTCTGGAACTTCATTCGAAATTCGAACATTAAAATTCTCCGAGTTGCCAGTTACCTGCCATAAATATTTTTTTAAATATATCAAACGAGGTCAAATAGCATTTGGAGGTCGTTATAATTTGTGTGAAATTCATAATTAGCTAATCGAGTTAGGGCCTTATCGAGTTGAAATCGACATTCTTTGGTGGCGTGATACGGTTCAAAATGTCGGCTTTTTTACTAATGAAAATTTATTTGTGAGCTAGCTGGTTAATTGGCGTAGTTTTGGGCGATTATTTTCGATGTGGAAATTGTTTTTAATGAGATTAGGGCCATACTAATTTTGATTTTAGTAGGGCGAATATTTATCACAAAAATACATGCCTGGTACATAATTAAAATTATGATATGTAAAGTAGGGTTACATTATAGACCTAAAAAGGTTACTAAATAACATTGATGAAACATGAGTCATATTATTGTTATCTAAATGAAATGGTAATACACAAATCTGTCCGATTGTGAGAGTTTTTAACCAGCTCAAAATATTTTGTAATAAATAGGAGCCTAATGTAGCAACACTGCCTTAAGTTTAAAAGATTGTTTGATTATATACAAAAAAAAACAACAAAAAAAATTCAAGGAAAACTAATGCCAAAAGATCTACCAAACCCACCAATAAACATTTAACAGCCGCAAATTGACCAATCGCAACGCAAGAGGCGCAGTAATCAACCAATGAACGGGCGACGAGGCCGACTCGATTGCGGCTTACAATCGATTCGAAACGCCATTACTAGCAGGATTCGATTATCGAGGGCTGACCGCGGCTAAACGGTCATTCGATTGCTCGTAATCGCCTTAGCGTACGCGCTTTAACCATCGATTTTAACCGAGTTGATAAAAGGGAAACTCAAAGTGTGAATCTTATATGTATAAATAGAAAAAAAAAACAAAAGGCGATATCTTCTAGGTATCCAATGTACGGAAAGAAAATCAAATAAATAACATGGGGTGTAAAATAAAGAAATGTATAGGGTATAAAAAATATATTTATAAAATAAAATATGTAACCAATAAAAAATAAAACCTACATAAATTATTTATCTAGGTAGGTACTAATATTAGAGCGAGTGAAAGGCATTGAAGTTTAATTAAAACATAGAAGTTTAAGATAACCTCTTAGTAAACCTACAATAGCATCTAATATAATAATATCTAATATAGCGTCTGTAACTCGGCTAACTAAGTTGTTTTGACGCGATCCTCGAGGTTAAGCAATGTTCCATGCAGATAGTCATTAGATGGGTAGCCATACACAAGACTGTAATAAAAAAATGGCATATTCATATTGGGAATACTACTGTGGGTCGTATGATACGTTAAATTGTAGGTCTCGGCGGTTAATCTTAGTATAAGCAGTCGCTAGTCGTTAAGCCAAGTCAAATGCCTTCAGACGGATTGAAAACTCCCAACAACAGATCTTGGTCACTTAGTTGATACGAAAAAGAAGAAGAACCTTCAACAAGATACGACCTTGGGTCTATAAATACAAAATAACTTTTCTTTTCCCACCGGATACGACCCGTCAACGGTAGCCAACGCATTGATTGTGCAACGTAATGTTTTACAAACCAATTGCAATCAACGCATTAGTCGATCTGATCTATAGATCGATAAGTTTGTCGATAAATCGAACGATGGATCGTGCGTCCGGTTGTGAAACTGACGAAAGTTTTGTCTCACGGCTAGGCAAGGGGAGAAAATTGCTTAAAACGACTGATAATAGAATAGAAAACAATAACTATCTACTTAATCTGGATTTGCATCACACTTCACGCTAATAACACTAGTATTAAAAAGCGAAAGTTTTTCGGCATGTGAGTGTATAATATTCTTTGCTCTTTCACTTCGGCAGGGCTCAATACAACAATCAGTCAGCAGTTTCTGAAATTTGGCATACACTACTCAAATAAATAAATAAACTATTATTAGGACACATTCATTCACACACGGCTGGTTAGTCCCTTAGTAAATCATTTACAGTTTGTATTATGGTTGCTAACACAACTGATACATTAATACTTCTTCTTGTTCCAATTCTTTTTCTTCTTCTTGGTATAAGGTAAGTGACCAATAACCCTGCAGCCTGGGTGAAAGAATAAGGCTGCGGAATTGCCCCTGCCTGTCGTAAGAGCCGACTAAAAGGGGCATCAGACTCGAAGGTGTTCGGAGATGGGGTTCCGACACCCGCTCCATCGAGTCCGGGGTGACCGACGACGGTGTCGCGCGACCGTCGCCGTCGCGTCGTTGGCGAAACAATCCGGGAAGGGCCATAGCGCAGTGCAAGGAGGTCTCCGGAGTGTTTCCCGGAAGAAAAAAAAAGGTAAGTGACTAAGCTCTGGCATCGAGTTTCTTAATGCTTAGTTAAAGTAATACAGCTTAACGAGTTTACACCATGTTTACAGCAATTACTTTGCGCAAATTAACAAGTCGCTAATGCCTAACCTAATAAAAACAAGTTTTTTATACAGCGTCATCTCATTAAATTGATTTCTACCGTTTCTATTTATTGAATGTTAAATTAAAGAGATCTTATCGCTTTCAGAAGGCTAATGCAACGTATTGAAATAAAATAAAAAGTGCTTTAACACGTGATTGATTTGCTTTTAAGGAATTAAGGCTTCAGTGGCAATTCATTTATGTATGCGATAGATAATTATTTAAAAATAGCTCTTGAGTGGCTACTGCAAAAAAACCGGGTTTGTTTTTTAATATTATACATAAACTAGCTGACCCGGCAAACATTGTTTTGCCTTATCACTTAGGGGTATGGAAAATAGATAATAGCCGATTCTCAGACCTACTGAATACGCATATATTACTTAGTAAAAATCTGTCAAAACGTTTCGGAGGAGTACGGTAACTAAAATTGTGACGTGGAAATTTTATATAATAAGATAAGATAATGCACTAATTGATTGTAAATTTAGGCTTAGTATTAATAACCTGCTTCAAAATTATTTGTGTTTAGTGAAGTGTAAGTTTATGTAATAACAATTTCTGTATATTAATATTTATTTTCTGTATTTGTAAGCTATTGTTGCAACAATTTTGTGTGTCTATCATTCTTGATAAATAAAATAAAATAGTCTATGATTAAACTTAAGATGAAATGCAAATCCAAATAATTGTAATTTTTTAAAAATACACGTGTAGTTTTTATGTCTAAAATAGTTAGCGCTTTGGTGTAAGAACTGTTCTAGCTATTTAGTTGAATAAATCAATTATGATTTATTGGAAATTTATTTACTAAATACAAACTACTTTAGTAGTTAATTTCCAACATTAAAAATTTGATTTATAAATGAGTACAAATCATTTACATAGTACTTTACCTATCCGCTTATGTTAAGTATGAGATCAAATTATAATGTATTATCTAATTTCGTTTATTTTACGCTGACATTAGCGTAATGGCATGCACGAATGCATAATTTACTATTGCGATTATTATTTTAATTTTAAAAATATATCGAAATACATTCATAAATAAAAAATACTATTAATTGTAACACCTCATCGTTCCTCTAAGATAGACGGAAAGCAATATCTACTAGGTCGAAACAAATGTAGTTTTGTAAGGGTATAGGGAAAACGACATATTTTTGATTTAAATTAAATATTGCTTAAATAATAATTCTGTTTTTTTAGATGTATGGTGGAAGATTTTTTTTAATAGTAATAATAACAGATAGCAAGTTTTTGCAAAGAAACATCTCAATTTTAAATGGGTATTTACTTATTAAACATTCGTTTGTAGGGATTGTAGCCATAAAATAAAATCTATTAGCACTACCTAGCTTGGAGGAAAAGAAAATAAAAATATATATCATGTACTTAAAATACTGATGTACTTAATAATAAATATCAACTAATAACCAATCGAAAATAAATAATGATAAAATACCGATTTAATACTTATGTACATAATATACTTATTTGAATATTAGGATTTATTTATTATATATTATTAAATTTAGTTCACGCGGCCGCCGCCCGCCCGCCGACGGCCGGCGGCGGGCGGTGCATCTAGGGCGGGCGGAGATATTGCAACGCCTCTCTTTTATAGCTTTTTGCGAATTTTCTATTAAAATTACCTTTTTTAGATTTAATTATAATGAACATTCGTTTATATACGTTGTTTTATTTCCTTTTCAGTAAATACTTTTCTCAGTTTTCTTCCTTTTATTGTCACAATTATACATTTAAAAGAATATTAAAGAGAAGATTTTAAAATGTTCAGTAAGTGAAAACATTAAAAAGAAACCAAATTAAAATTAGTAATATAAGCTGTATATTGCATTTAATTGTATTCAGTAATTAAGGCAAATCTAAGCGTTTGAAAAGAGGTATACGATAAGATAAGGAATAATAGGAAAACGAGGTTATATAACCCCAAGCGTCGAAAATTAAAATCTGTAAAATTATTGCCGTTAACGCTAGATAGGAAGATAAATAGAAAAAACATTTTTGTGTTAAATACGAGTAAAATTTGTATCTCAAAGAACTTCGGAAGTAAACAGACTTTGAACTTTAGTTAAAATGAATGTTTTAATTTTGACAATTTTAATTTGAAATAATCTAGAAACCTAAAGCACATGAAACTCTGTATCTGGATTTAATGGTGGTATGCATAAGCTTGATTCATTTCTAAAGGCTGGTTTATGAAGCAGTTACTACCTGTCAGAACTAATAAAGCGGTGTTTCATTTACGGTAAACAGTAACTAAATAACATTAGAAACATCGTTTGTTTGTTTCTCTTGAACTCCGAATATTTGTATTCTTGAACTATTATTTATGTTTTCTTGACTAATGTGAGACATATTGATACATACTGCGCAAGCGAACCCTTGAGTTTGCTCCTACGGCACAAGCCATCAATCACTCTTCTCAATGCTCTGTTTGCTCACAATACTGATATTGATATATTCTGTAGTAAGTATACGTTATTTGTGAGCGAATGTAAAACTTATTTAAGAAAACTAGTACCCCTTTGAAAAAATAATCAAGTGTAAGTTAATAGTTTATAGTGTTGTATACATTGGTGTGAGCTGTAAGTACAACATGTAATAAAATAAAATAAATAAATAAATACCGGCGCTCTCGACGGCTCCCGGCGAGACCGGCACTGCCTCACACTCCCTCTCGTCTCTCCTCTGCTCGAAGTCACTCACTCTGCTTACTTGTCTCTGTCCGTTCAACCCGAGGATAGCGTCTATCGTATGCCTCGGGCCCTGGCTCACTCCACCCGGCACTTGCGTCAAGCCCAGCCTAGACTTGACAGCGTCAAAACTATGGTTCAGATGCATCTGCTGCGCGTGAAAAAACATCCCCATTCGGTTCAAAGTCTCTAAGTTCTGCTGATGCTGCGACAGCGATATCGACTGGTCCGTCACGTTTATGGAGGAGGTAGAGTTGGGGCTGCTCATGTGCGACCGCGGGCTGTTGTTCTCGGACCGATCCGGCGTCGAGGTGCCGAAGAACCGCTCCTCTGACGCGTCCATCGCGGCTGTCAACCCGTACGTGACTGGCGCGGGCGAGGCAGGCCCGAGCCGCCGCCGCCGGGGGCGGAGTCTCCCGGAGAGGGGGGCGAGCGAAATTGCCCATTGAAAGTGCGAAATTTGGGGTCGCGAAGTGATTTTGTTTGGTAAGAAGCAAGAAGCGTCGTATTAGCATTTTCCCCCCGGAGTTTCTTTGTGGCTCTTTGAGGGACGGCTGAATAGTTTTCTTTATGTTTGATTGGGTCGATTGTGCGAGGTGTTAGTTCGGAGTTTGTTAGCGATTTCTTTGAGGGTTCGCGGATTTTGCCGGTACTTTGCATGTTTTGTTGTGGTGTTAAGAGTTTGGGACGTCGTCGGTGAGGCTGATCTATTGTCGATGGCTACATGGCTACTTTAGGTGTTAAACTGTTAGTCCGTTTGAGTATAAAACGCGCATGACAGCTTCTGATTTCGTTATAAGATAATCGTAATGGTTCGAATGTAAACCTGTTAACGTACTGTTATTCGTTAATCTAGATTTTTATCCAGATTTATCAAATATAATTAAATGAACAATCTAGCAAGTCATGGTAGCTCGCAAATTTTTTTGTAAGTCTCTTTTTTTGTCCGCATTTGCATAGATACTAACATACATAATTACATACATACGACTACATATATACGTACTTTGCTAAAATTGAATTACACCTAAAGCAATCACGGAGGCAACTTAATTACATTCATACTCCAGCAAAAAGTGGTAGTGTACTGTCTACCAATTATCTGCATGCTAATTAATCAACTAATCAATACAACCAATCAGACGCTACCTGTCTCTGCTTACAAGACGGAGAGAGAACAGGACATCTGCCTGTTGGCACAAATTTAACCAAATCGGTTAACCTTAACCAAACAATAACAGCTTTTCCAACTGACCAACGCTTAATTGCTCGGTAGACATATATCAGTACCTTTTCATACAAAATCCAAACTTACTGATATTAAAATAGAGTTGAAAATTGGTTTAAATTTGCTCGGGATTTAGATCGTTTAGTTTCTCATTAATAGGTCGTCAATATGATTCTATCTTGTTCACACGTTCGAGGATCTCGTTCTCTCTCATCTCAGGTGTAGCGACGGTTGCTAGGGGGCGTCGACTGATGACGTCACACGTCGATCGACCAATCGCGGCGCAGTATTTGTTTTTTTTTTCGTTCCCGCGTCTTGTATTGTTGATGCGTTTCTTTTGTCCCGACTGGCGTGATGTTTGCCCGCACGTTACACGGTTAACTTCGGGATAACGAGCTACTTTATTTTTACTCGATAAATGGATTATGATGAAACTTTTAGTTGGAATTGAGTTTGTTTCAGTTTTCAGATTAGTTTGAGTTGGATTGATAATGTAATACAATTTTGGATGATTAGATAATTATTTTTACATTTACGAGTAGCTTTAGTATTTAGTTAATTTTAGATGTTTAAATCTTTATCCAACGCTTTTAAGTCAGTGTGACCGTTTATTTGATAAAAATGACTTACGACAACTGAGTTTACAATGTCTTTAGGTAAATCTTTTATTATTCGTAACTTACAGGGTCATCATTTGTGTTTAATAGGTTCTGCCTTTGTAATGTTACGTAGAATTTTAATTTTCATTCGGTGGATTGCAATTTTGCAGTAAAAATTCATTAATAATTTAAAAAAGCCATCATTCAATAGAAATGTGATGTTTTCCACTTAGTTTATTAAAAAATCACTATTTAATCACTAAAACCACTGCTGTTTAGATTGAAAGATAAGCTCGAAACGGTGCAGTAATCCAATTGAGTGGTTGCAGTCAAACTATGCATTTTTTATCGCTAATGGTAGTGTTTTTAGCTTCAATGATAGAAAAGGTTATATTTTGGATATTTTTTTATTTTATTCTTTTGCCATGGTCGATGTTTAAGTTTGGCGATCCAGCGAGGTAATGCCGCCAGCATATTAGGCACCTTAGCCGCGGACACTGACTTAGGCATAGTTTAATATTTTTAAGTGAGGTTTTTGATTTTTAATATTTGTGCTGTTATAAATTAAAAAATAAATTTAAGCACATAGTTTTGCGTGTTATTTTTTACAGACAGTGTTAGTTTATTTTACGTACGTCCTCGTACTTCTGTATAGTAATATAAATGCTAGGTTCCATTTCTATGTTCTAACCTAGATAGACTAATAAAACTTGTTGAATTTAAGTTAGATATATTTACAGTCTTAAGATTGCATGCGTTTACGATTTTTTTATGAAATCATTGGTGCTCATTTAGTCGCATAAGAGTCTTTACACCAATTATTTCACCAAATTTTAAATGCGTATTCAGTAAGTCTGAGAATCAGCTATTATCTATTATTTAAGGCAAAAAAACAACGTTTGCCGCGTCAGCTAAAATAAAATAAATTTGTATATACAATTGTGTTCAACTCTATAGAATACATCGAGACATCTACAACTATACTCGTATATATAGTACAAACATAAACTGTACCGACTATGTTTATTCTCCGTTTGCCCTTTATCGAGTGGGCCCTGGTTGATAAAGGGGTGAAGGGGTAAAGAGGGAGGGGGCAAAACCAATCTATGTCGGTTAATTGGTGCTTTAATGCTGCCTCATTCAGCAATTATGGAGGCTGCTGTCAACCTGATTAGGGAGGGGATAATATCGATAATCGATAGATTTGGTGAAAATATGGCTTCTATAAAGTAAATAACATATACTTATGGGAGCTAAACTGAAACGGGACAAACGATTATATTTTATTTCCGCGTAGAAAACGGTCACACTTACTTATTATTAAAAGTTGGAATGAGTCCAACAGTGCGTGCGCGGATCTCGTCGGCGGCTGTCCGTGTAACACTCGCCCCTGAAGATGGTGCTCGGAAAGCACCGAAACTATTGGACTCATTCACGCTTTTAATAAGTAATAAGTAAGTGTGATCGTTGTCTACGCGGAAATATAATATGCCTTACGTGAGCAGTTTTCAACGTTTGATTATATTTTAGGCGTTTTAAAGTAACCGTTTTTTTCGTAAGTTTTCAGAGCTTGTTTAGCAATAGTAGCAAGAAACTTTATTTTTATAGTACATTTATAATCCACAAAAACCAACATCAGCGTTAAATTCATTTAACAACCGAACTCAACAAATTCAATAAATAAATATATTTAAAGCAACGCTTATTTATGTAAGTTAGGAAGATTTCATTGCTGAAGAGTTAGTTAAACTGAAACACAAAGTGCTGATCTCGATATTTATCGATATATCGATACTTTCACTTTGCCAGCGCTATTTCTACCCCCAAATTGCTATATAACCGTTGGATTAGACCCCCTCCCACTTATCCCAATCAATCCCTAACACAAACTCTGTTAATTCATCGATTCGTGATTAAACGTTCATTATTATATTCAAACTCGTTATAATATCAGCGTTCGATCATTTTCGGGGGCTAGTGATGAGCTTAAGCGACAGAATATGAGAATAAAAGATAATAATCATATCCTTCTTCTTTCTTACATCTTCACGCTGAAACGGTTGAACCAATTACAATGTTTTTTTTATGCATATAATTGTGTTCCTTTTTTGCCGGGTTATAGTGAAATGATAATTGAATTGGTTGCTCTAAAATAATAAAGAATGTATTAATCATTGTTGAACTATATCAAATACAATAATGGCCACTTAAAACCAAACTTATCAAAATGAACCTACCTGAAATAATAGAGAAACATTATTCAAAGTTACTATTCCACAAGTAAATGTACTAATTTTATAAATATCTTCAAAATAAACTCAATTCACAATCAATCTATGTATAATTATAATAATTTTAACCTCCAAACCGTGAGCTTCAACGGTGAGTGCGGCAAATTCAAAATATTGGCGGTAAATTTAAATAAGTCTAGACGAAGTATGTATATCATATTACTTTGTTTACATTCATAAAGCATGGACCTTGGATTAACACAAAGGCTACTTTTTAATCCGGATTAACATGGAGCGTGGGTTGTTAATAATAATAATTCATTATAGCACCGGTTAATTAAAATATAAGGTACTGGTAGCCAGTCCCAGCTTCGCACGGGCTATAAAATAATCCAACTTGTAAAGAAAAATAAAATAAGGTAATAAAAAGATGCCTATATGTTAAAAGAGTTTTAGCTATCTACATACCGAATTTTATCAAATTCGGTTCAACCGTTTGAGCATGAAGAACTAACAAACATACACACTTACACACAAACTTTCGCATTTATTATATTAGTAGGATTTCAATACAAGCCCATGAAAATGTCTTAGGTAAAATCTGAAAGGCAATAGGTATCAACTATACAATTGTGTCCAAAGATCTTTCAGCTCGATTAACGTTTAAAATTCCAAGTGAAAACCATTAAAATAGCTCAAATAACGCTAACAAGCTCAGCGTTCCGGGAAGGCTTTCTCGATTTTATTACAACATCACAAAGCGACTGTGAAATTAATTACCCTTAAAACTCATTACGTTCTGATCGCTAAACAACTAATCAGAGGCACGTTGATTAGATTGATATAGAAGAGAAACAGTATGGGAACGGATTACTGAGTACTTTCTTTTTGTTTTTCTTAACTCTTATATTATAGTTACAAATTTAGGTGTTAGGTACATGCGTTACTCTGAGGTTAAGAGTAGTAGTTAATCTGAAGTCTAAATGGGCGTACCAAGTTTCGCCTAAATCTGTTCAACCGTTCTGCGGACACGTACAAAAGCAAAATTTCACATATATAATATCAGTAAAATTGTATTTTTACTGACATTTTTTGATACTGTATACCTACATATAATCTATAATATTTTTTTGACATTACTTTAAACCCTTTGGGTAGAAACTGGCGATATTTAATTTAACTAGTGGGATATTAATTTAGTTATAAGTTTTACTTTTTTTGTTAATTAATATAACACTTATGTTTGTACCTAGTTTTCGTAGACAATACGTAATTGGAGAAAAACTTTAAAAAGTGTTAACTGGAGAAAAACTTTAATTATGCTTTCTTGACATTTTTAATAATTTGTATTTAATTTTAAGGTATTTGAATATTTTTTATGTATTAGGACATTATTGATATGATTTTAATTTTATGGAAGCATTTCTGAAATAAACTAATTATTATTATTATTATAATTCATTCATTCATACAAGTACTACGGCGTAGGTAACTCTACGACGTAGCACCACAATGTCTACACGTTTTCGGCCCATATCATACAAATTACATTTTGTTTAAAGTAGGATGCTTAAAATTTCTGCTTCTCTGATGTTGTTATAAATAACGTCAATGATGTTTTCAGTTATTATTTTATCATAGGTATTCCCGGATCAACGTCAACGGCCTTTCGTGGTGTGGTAACGACGCCAGCTTGCTCTGCCCTTTGGCAATGGGTCTTTAGACTAGCTTTAGTTATTGACTAAAGCTAATCCAAATTGCTTGCAAGTTGGTATGATTGTAAATAATTTTAATCAATACAAGCTTTTTTACCCCCTTTCACCCTTTTAGGGGTATAATTTCCGAAAATTCGTTCTTGGTACACGTCTGCGTACTAAAACTAATTACTATTATTATTATTATTTTTAGCCTGTTTAGTCCCACTGCTGGGCAAAAGCCTCTCTATCCTCTTTCCACTCATCCCGGTTAAAACTAATACACCCTCAAAATTTTATACCTCTAGCTCCAGCCGTTTGGGCTCTGCGTTGCCTATAGATGAATGAATAAAGACAAAAATTCTTATAGTATAGTAGAATATCATTAGTTTATAAGTATGATAATTTTGTATGTAAAATTGAACAGGCACTGGCTTCTGTAACACAGTACATACTAGCACAGAAGCCAGGGCTACCATTTAAAATGTCACCGTAAATTTATTTAGATCAATAAATATATATTTAATTTGATTTGATTGAAACAAGTTCCATTTCTGCCAAGTTTTCCTTCTGTCGCCACAAGCAGGGTAGTATTGTGAGTATAATATTTAAGGTTTAACAATCACGTCTAACTGGCGGTTAATAAAATAGGGTTGTTAGCGAATAGATAAAGGATAATTCTGGGATCAAAGCGTGACAACTACAGGTGGGGTAGGATCTCCACAGTTTCGGATTTTACGGGACTAATTAAATTAGGCAGAATATACATGGTTGGGAACCGAACACGTTAACAGATTCCATGTTTAAGTTTCTTATTATTTAATTTCTTGTAAAGTGCACGAAACTTTTACGGCGAGAGATTTTATTCAGAGCATTTGATATTATTGGAATAACATATATAAACAATAAGATTGTTTACAAATATTATAACTGAAACTAAACAAAAACAATAAATTGCCGTACTAACTCGACCCTACGGTGTTACCCGCGTTAATCCGGGACAAAATGAAGTTAGTCCGGGATCAAAAGTAAATTATGTGTTCTTAATTTCTCTTATCAAAATTGGTTCAGATTTGAATGTTAAAAAGTAACAAACATTCACACTTACACACAAACTTTCGCATTTATAATGTCAGTAGGAAAGTTGAAATCAACATTCAAGATTTAAGTTAACCAGGTAGGTACACATTTCTTTATATTTCTTCAAAACAAATTAATTGATATAGTTGATATTATTAGTAGAGGTTTTTTACATATATATTAAGATGTTATTAATTATAAACTTATTTATTTCCTAAATTACAACTGTTTAAAGGTTTCGTTGTTTTTTCATAATTATTTTTTGAGTTGATGTATACGATAAAGTTTAGTATTATTTTATTATTTTTTGTAAGATGCCTAACCTTTTCCTAAATAAATAAAGTGTGGCCACCCTAGCCACCGCCCGCTGCGTCCAACCTAATGGATAGCCCGAGCTCTATCAATTAACCAAAAGGGGTCCTACCATCCGCGCTGTAATTGTGGTATTTGTGTACTATACGTACGTAGGACATCCATGTATACATATATAGTGGGGATGTCCATACATATGAAAGTGGAAAGAGATGAGATGAAAATACATTGTTACTCTAAAAAAACTATTTCGCATGTAATCAAAGATTTCGCTTCTAGTCTTCGACAAAGCAGTAGTGTGCAAGTACTTCTGTGTTCTATTTTTAAGGAATTGTTAACGACGAAACCACTGGATAAAAAAATGGGTTGTCAATAGTCAGCGTGATTATTAAAGCGATGTGGGAGCAAAGTAGCAGATAGTATATTTTGAAAAATATACTTTTACTGTCTTTAATTTCAGCACTTTAATCTCGATTTTCAGAACCCGTTTACGTAAAATTGGCTCGATACTTTTAGTTAAACGATTATATTTTATTTCCGCGTAGAAAACGGTCACACTTACTTATTATTAAAAGTTGGAATGAGTCCAACAGTGCGTGCGCGGATCTCGTCGGCGGCTGTCCGTGTAACACTCGCCCCTGAAGATGGTGCTCGGAAAGCACCGAAACTATTGGACTCATTCACGCTTTTAATAAGTAATAAGTAAGTGTGATCGTTGTCTACGCGGAAATATAATATGCCTTACGTGAGCAGTTTTCAACGTTTGATTATATTTTAGGCGTTTTAAAGTAACCGTTTTTTTCGTAAGTTTTCAGAGCTTGTTTAGCAATAGTAGCAAGAAACTTTATTTTTATAGTACATTTATAATCCACAAAAACCAACATCAGCGTTAAATTCATTTAACAACCGAACTCAACAAATTCAATAAATAAATATATTTAAAGCAACGCTTATTTATGTAAGTTAGGAAGATTTCATTGCTGAAGAGTTAGTTAAACTGAAACACAAAGTGCTGATCTCGATATTTATCGATATATCGATACTTTCACTTTGCCAGCGCTATTTCTACCCCCAAATTGCTATATAACCGTTGGATTAGACCCCCTCCCACTTATCCCAATCAATCCCTAACACAAACTCTGTTAATTCATCGATTCGTGATTAAACGTTCATTATTATATTCAAACTCGTTATAATATCAGCGTTCGATCATTTTCGGGGGCTAGTGATGAGCTTAAGCGACAGAATATGAGAATAAAAGATAATAATCATATCCTTCTTCTTTCTTACATCTTCACGCTGAAACGGTTGAACCAATTACAATGTTTTTTTTATGCATATAATTGTGTTCCTTTTTTGCCGGGTTATAGTGAAATGATAATTGAATTGGTTGCTCTAAAATAATAAAGAATGTATTAATCATTGTTGAACTATATCAAATACAATAATGGCCACTTAAAACCAAACTTATCAAAATGAACCTACCTGAAATAATAGAGAAACATTATTCAAAGTTACTATTCCACAAGTAAATGTACTAATTTTATAAATATCTTCAAAATAAACTCAATTCACAATCAATCTATGTATAATTATAATAATTTTAACCTCCAAACCGTGAGCTTCAACGGTGAGTGCGGCAAATTCAAAATATTGGCGGTAAATTTAAATAAGTCTAGACGAAGTATGTATATCATATTACTTTGTTTACATTCATAAAGCATGGACCTTGGATTAACACAAAGGCTACTTTTTAATCCGGATTAACATGGAGCGTGGGTTGTTAATAATAATAATTCATTATAGCACCGGTTAATTAAAATATAAGGTACTGGTAGCCAGTCCCAGCTTCGCACGGGCTATAAAATAATCCAACTTGTAAAGAAAAATAAAATAAGGTAATAAAAAGATGCCTATATGTTAAAAGAGTTTTAGCTATCTACATACCGAATTTTATCAAATTCGGTTCAACCGTTTGAGCATGAAGAACTAACAAACATACACACTTACACACAAACTTTCGCATTTATTATATTAGTAGGATTTCAATACAAGCCCATGAAAATGTCTTAGGTAAAATCTGAAAGGCAATAGGTATCAACTATACAATTGTGTCCAAAGATCTTTCAGCTCGATTAACGTTTAAAATTCCAAGTGAAAACCATTAAAATAGCTCAAATAACGCTAACAAGCTCAGCGTTCCGGGAAGGCTTTCTCGATTTTATTACAACATCACAAAGCGACTGTGAAATTAATTACCCTTAAAACTCATTACGTTCTGATCGCTAAACAACTAATCAGAGGCACGTTGATTAGATTGATATAGAAGAGAAACAGTATGGGAACGGATTACTGAGTACTTTCTTTTTGTTTTTCTTAACTCTTATATTATAGTTACAAATTTAGGTGTTAGGTACATGCGTTACTCTGAGGTTAAGAGTAGTAGTTAATCTGAAGTCTAAATGGGCGTACCAAGTTTCGCCTAAATCTGTTCAACCGTTCTGCGGACACGTACAAAAGCAAAATTTCACATATATAATATCAGTAAAATTGTATTTTTACTGACATTTTTTGATACTGTATACCTACATATAATCTATAATATTTTTTTGACATTACTTTAATAAAATAGGGTTGTTAGCGAATAGATAAAGGATAATTCTGGGATCAAAGCGTGACAACTACAGGTGGGGTAGGATCTCCACAGTTTCGGATTTTACGGGACTAATTAAATTAGGCAGAATATACATGGTTGGGAACCGAACACGTTAACAGATTCCATGTTTAAGTTTCTTATTATTTAATTTCTTGTAAAGTGCACGAAACTTTTACGGCGAGAGATTTTATTCAGAGCATTTGATATTATTGGAATAACATATATAAACAATAAGATTGTTTACAAATATTATAACTGAAACTAAACAAAAACAATAAATTGCCGTACTAACTCGACCCTACGGTGTTACCCGCGTTAATCCGGGACAAAATGAAGTTAGTCCGGGATCAAAAGTAAATTATGTGTTCTTAATTTCTCTTATCAAAATTGGTTCAGATTTGAATGTTAAAAAGTAACAAACATTCACACTTACACACAAACTTTCGCATTTATAATGTCAGTAGGAAAGTTGAAATCAACATTCAAGATTTAAGTTAACCAGGTAGGTACACATTTCTTTATATTTCTTCAAAACAAATTAATTGATATAGTTGATATTATTAGTAGAGGTTTTTTACATATATATTAAGATGTTATTAATTATAAACTTATTTATTTCCTAAATTACAACTGTTTAAAGGTTTCGTTGTTTTTTCATAATTATTTTTTGAGTTGATGTATACGATAAAGTTTAGTATTATTTTATTATTTTTTGTAAGATGCCTAACCTTTTCCTAAATAAATAAAGTGTGGCCACCCTAGCCACCGCCCGCTGCGTCCAACCTAATGGATAGCCCGAGCTCTATCAATTAACCAAAAGGGGTCCTACCATCCGCGCTGTAATTGTGGTATTTGTGTACTATACGTACGTAGGACATCCATGTATACATATATAGTGGGGATGTCCATACATATGAAAGTGGAAAGAGATGAGATGAAAATACATTGTTACTCTAAAAAAACTATTTCGCATGTAATCAAAGATTTCGCTTCTAGTCTTCGACAAAGCAGTAGTGTGCAAGTACTTCTGTGTTCTATTTTTAAGGAATTGTTAACGACGAAACCACTGGATAAAAAAATGGGTTGTCAATAGTCAGCGTGATTATTAAAGCGATGTGGGAGCAAAGTAGCAGATAGTATATTTTGAAAAATATACTTTTACTGTCTTTAATTTCAGCACTTTAATCTCGATTTTCAGAACCCGTTTACGTAAAATTGGCTCGATACTTTTAGTTACTGAAAAGTAGTCGTTTTCTAAGAGTAATATATAAATTAAAACAAACATTAATTATTTTTGTAGGTAATGGTTTTATCTAGAATTGTTAGAGCTTTCAATTTCAATATTGTTAAATGATTATTAAATATGAATTTATTTCGTGATTGACCCACAGCTGCGCTTCAGACGAGTCGCACAAAAATGTATGGCGTGGCAAAACTCGGCGCAACATCGTCTTATCTCCTAGCTGGCTCATCCAACTCACTTCTTATATAAAAAATTAGAAGAAGTGTAGTTGTCCCTTTCTTACGTCTATTTTGTAATCGCCATTAGTATTTTTTTGTGTTCGTGCAATTTTCGCTTGACATAAAAAAACGTCGGAACTCAATTTATCGTCTACTTTTAAATGTCAATTAAAACTATTCAATAGACGATTGCATCAGTTTAGAAGACAATTTGTGCAACATTGAGCGCGTTAGTAGGTTATAGCGCGTTATATCACAAGCGAGCAATCAGACGGCCATCTCGGACGGAATCCAGTTACGGCGGTCACCGCAACCTCTCTTGGTCAGTGTGCAGAGTAGGTTCCGGCAGAGAATGTAAGATAAGTGTTTTTTTTTTAATTCTTGACAAACAAACGAACACTTTAAAATTCATAGATATACCTACCTCTAATTTATGACGTCATCGATTAAGTAGCGAGACGAAGGTGTAGCGTCTGACGCGATCATCGAAGCTAAGCATCGGTCGATGCATAAAACTGTTGTTTTTCAAGTGGCATTTTCATCTGGGTGCTACCGTAGTTCAGATGACACGTTAAATTGTAAGTCCCGCCTGCTAGTCGTTAAGCCAAGTCAGAGGCCTTCGGGTGGCTTGAAAACTCTCTACACCAGAGCTTGGCCACATAAGAATTTCTTAAGGAATTTCTTAATTTTCAGCTTAAAGATTAAAACTAGTTGGATTCCTTAGTTAAAATGCAATTTGTTATATATCTAAATCTAAATCGAGAGTGGTGGCACTGCACTCGCAAGTTGTATCGGCCCCGTGCTGAAATATTTAGATAATACTAATGGCGATTACAAAAATGGCGAGTTGCCTCTTTGTATAGCAACGCTAATTCGCTGTGCAAAGTAGATGCCGAAATTTTTATTGTTTTATATAAAAAAGAAGTAACTACAGTTTGAAATTATTTTTTAGTGATAAACTTTGACAAATGTAAGTTTGACCTTTATTTTTGTATGAGAGAACCTAGTTAATTAATTGATGGAATATTTTTTTTGTATTTTTTTTTATTTATTGTATGTTTGCATGTTATCTATTAAATGTTGTATGTTCAAAACAACAAAACTGTTGATACCATTGAACCTAAATAGGTACTTACTTGGAACACCATAATCTGTACTGTTTACAATAAATGAATCTGAATCTAAATCTAAATCTACGCCAATATTTAGCAATCTCTACGTTGGTCGCTAGTCTACACAGCCCAGTCCTGCAGGTAATGACAAGACGCGAACAAGTAACTGACTGACCGCTGCAATACCAAACTACAGCCGGTCTAACTGCGTTGCCGGCCCCTTATAACCTATGTGTGTACGTCGCCGTTTTGAATAGGTTATTAAGCGTTTATACACAGTCTTTAGATAACCGCTGGGATCATATTATAACGACGGCAGTTTGTATGTTTGTTTGTCAGTATTTAAGGCATACGACAATATATTTCGTACGTATTTCTGTAGATTCTTCCAGTGTTCACAAAGATAAAGACATTTTTCCGACTACATTTATTTTGCCTCTTTTAGATTGTTAATTATTAATGAAATACGACTAACTAAACCTTACCTAAATTTCAAAATTTTGTTTTTTTTTCTCATAGTTTTTTTAAGTAGATAGCTTTAGTATGTAATTTATATATTTATATTTGTGCTTATATTTTAATAATGAAAGCTGTGTACAGTCGTAATAGGACTTGAAGTTTATAGTGGTGTTGTAAATTAAGTAAAACTGTAATTGCGAAATTTTTGTCTGTGACAGTTCTAAATAAATAAATATGGAATTTACTGTCCTGTAGTTTAAATAATTATTTAATTAATTATAATTAACGGTTACAATGATTTAATAATTTTTATTTATTACCTATTATAAAACCCGGCTAAAAGACAATTTTGAGAATATGTAAACAAATGTTGGCACCAATCTGTTAAGCGAACTGCTTACTGTATTTGGATCGGTTTAGAGATAGGTCAAACGTAAGAACACGAGTAAACATGGTTAAAAAAATAGAAATTTACACTAGTAATTTTCAATGTTTTTCATAGTTATAATATTTATGTCATATAAACAGAAATTAAATAACTCCTTGTTGATTTTATGCTAAATAAAATATATGATTTACTTGCTAGACCAATTGGCAAATTTAATAGACAGTTATTTATGTACACATATCGTTAAGATTTGTACTAAGGGGCTACGATAAGAAATGTTATTATTATTGTATAACAGAAGTATTGTTATTTTTTTTTTAATCTGCTTGTCACTGTGACAAAATGACATCGAAATATTTAAACCATGTCACATTTTTTTTGACATCTCAATCCAAAAGCTTACCTAATGTGCCGAAAACCATGACGTTGCAATTTTTAAGTAGGGGAAAGGGGGGTAAACGCGAACGCGGGGTAATCCCGAACCCAATTGTTTTAATGTGTTAGAAAGAGATAGCCGTTTATCACTTGCCGGTAACTCAGAGATCATGCCACCACCAGTGCCAGTCAACGACACAGGAGACGCGGACGCACGTACTTTTCAAGGTATGTCAATTTGAATATTTTCAATGTTTTCGATGTAATTTTTTGATAAATTGAACTTGGTGTAGCTTTATTTCTATTGAGAATAGTTATTTAACCTTTACATAGTGGAAAGCTTACCTACTAACCATTCAAATGACAGTGACGCATTTGGTAAAAGTTATATAACCTAAAATATTTTTTCTTTTTTTCGACCCGGTGGGGTGATGGCGAACGCTGCATGTCGGGTAATCTCGAACGTTCGGCATTACCCCTCTCTCCTTTTTTGTTAGTTCCCTGTTAATATTTTTTTTCCAACTACCCACTGGCAAATAAGGTATAGTGTTGTATAATGCTGTAGCACTAAATTATGTTGTCGGGTGATTTTGATGATGCTAAACATCAAATAAATTGTTTCAGATGCCCCGTAATTATAAAAGAAAAACCGAAACTACATACAGTTAAGAGGATCTCAAAAAGGCTATAGTCGATGTTCAAACCAAGACTGACTGTACTGACGGACAGTCAACATCGGCGGGTTACAAATGTGATAGATGTCGTTAGTAATGTTAGTACGTGATTACCCCACTTGGTGTTCGGCTTTACCCGACATCAGTTGGGTAAAACCGAACACTAAGGGTTTTGTTTTTTTGGTCATTTTGTTTTATTTTATAAAAAAAATAATAATGTTGATTATTAATACGCTAATTAGATAAGTAAAGTTTATAATTCAATAATTAAAGAAACTCTGTGACGTGATTTCACTGTTTTATTTATGTTTTCCCTTAGGTGTTCGCGTTTCCCCCACTTTCCCCTACGTTTTTGACAAAAAAAGAAAGCTCGTGCCGACTTTAAGGAGCTTTTTTGCCAAAACGACTTAAGTGTGCTTGAAATGGCTTACAAATAGCAATTTTGATATAGATCTTTGTTATCTTTACTTTCAATTTTGTGCTTAATTTGAAAACTCATGCTGATAATTTGCATAAGTAAGTGAGAGTTATTTTGGATTATGGCTTATAGTAGCCATAACATTGGGCTAAGTTATTTATTAAAAAAAAACAGCAAATACATTCCCAACATTGAACAGTGATTTTCAGTGTTACAAATTAATTCAATAGAGAAAAAGATTGAAAGTTCGATTTTTACTTGAATATTCCTTGTATTTTTTTAAAATTGCGATATATGGTGTAAATGACAAGATTTTCTATATTATTTGAGCTCATATGATTACCAGGATAATATCTGCTACTTTAAATATTCATACCTATGTGTATTCAATGTAATGTGCAGAGCACATTTTTCTAACTTTCTGGGCCCGCTAAACACATTTTTACTTCTTCTCTTAGCGCGCCGCTCGCGCTGGTCAAATGTGCAATGCACATTTTTGCATATTTGATCAGCAGTGTGCGTAACCAATCACACAAGTCAGCAACACCCTGGAAGGTTAGGCATGCTTAATCTGGAATTTTTGACTCTCAAGGAGGCTGCACACTACATGGCAACAGATTTTCATCAAGATGGTAGTAGCACTATAAACTGCTCTACCATCAACCATAGTCTTTTGGATAAAATTGTTAATAAAAACATACTACTAACCAAAATCAAAGAAATACTACTTGAAAAGAGTTACTATAAAGAAGCGGATGCTATAGAAGACAAACATATATTTAATGACTTAAATGTTAGCATATAAGAATGACAAGTCATTCTTTTGTAATTTGATTATTTTATTAGGTATATGTTTAAGTTTTATTTTTACAATTCTATTTTTATACATACATGTATTGTATTTGCTTTTTATATTGTACTGATTGACAAAATGAAGTGCTTGTAATTAGACTAAGGTTAATAAATATACTTTGACTTTGACTTTAGACTTAAAAATAAAAAGTTTTCTACATATTATGTACTTTAAGCAAGTTTACACCAACACTCGTATTCGAATCCCACTCTGAAACAATAAATTCTAAAACCACAAAACGAATGTAATTGGAGCCAATCATCTACAAATTACATCCAATCTAACACTTACTAAGATCCGCCGATAATGCGCTCTCCTCTAATGGACCAAACATTTGGTCCAAAATGTCCAAAACAAATTCCCGCCGAGTCATCCAATCCATCAAGACGGATCATAATAACACTCACTCAAATTAATACCTGCCTGCTCAAAAATAGAAATGAAAAATTGACGACCAGTTTCGGTTGAGCTCTAGTGAAATAAGGCCTAGCTTGACAAATTTTGTACTAGAAAACATATGAACTACATAAAATAAGCATTAAAAGTATAATAAGCATAGGAGAATAATGTTGGTTGGTTAAAGGTTTCTTAAATATACTTGTGTATTGTATGTTCATAGTTGATTTTTCGAAAAAGAAATTTATTTTAAACTATTTTTAACAAGTTTTATCGTTATTAATAAGTTTAATTCGTACCGCATATAAGTATACAAATTTAATAGAGGGCTGTTATTTTTTAATAACAATATTATTTAAATGTAAAATAATAAAACTGTACATTCCTGATATTTCCAATAAAACAAAACCTTAACAAAACTTACGTAAAATTATAATTTATGGTGGCGAAGTTCTACCAAAACTGGTCACAATATAATTCGTTCTTATTAGTGATGCTAATTTTTAGGTTATTCCAAATGAAAAAAGTCCGAAATGGTATTTAGTTTTAGAGTGCTTTAGGATTGCCACTGATATATTTATGGACAAACTGCCTTTTTGTTTTACTTCAATTATGGTTATTTTATTGCGTAATTTGACAAGAAAATTGATAAGGGCCGAATCTTTATTTGCATTTTGTTTTAAGTTACTCAAGTTTTTATATGAAATGAAATGATTTTAAACCATGATAGTGGAATACAATGCTCCCTGTAATTTCACTCTTTTGATGTGAAATGTCTATAGCCACACCTAAAACCGACACACACGTAAAATTTCCGGCGTGGCGACGCATGCGGTACCGACGCGTCGCCACGCTATAATATGATGGTATATATTATATACAGTCTATATGCACTAATTAAGTAGTCATGATTTGGAATACATTTGTATTTTTATTTGTATTTCATGAAAATAAATGTTTATTCAATAAAATATAGTCATCGTTGTCTGGAAGAAAATCGTATTATTTTATTTTATCACTATGACATATTTAGTTCCTATCATAATAATTTCATATTACTTATACGATACAAAATAATGCCGATGTTTCACATCTGCCAGGCGTCTCGTGACGGCTCATAGTTTTCATTTATAAAAAGGCTCTGTTATATTTTATTTTATGTGAATAAGTAATTTTAACAAATCTTAAATGACGTTTTGTAATTTTTCTACAAAATTTTGGTAGCAAAATGAACAAGTACCTATAGTTTTCTAAAGCGCAAAGGGTTCCAAATACTCAATGATATTTCGCTGCTTTGGAAGAATAGCGTAGTATTACCAAATACTACAAAATTCATTTTTCAACGCCATTCAACGTAAAATGATCTGTTTTGTATACCCAGTTAAGATCGTATTTTTATAACAACATTTCACGGCGTGGCACCACCAAAAGACTATATGCTTTTGGTCAAATTTGGCCGCATTTTTTTATAGATAGCGTTGTATCGCCAGTTGCAACTAGTGTTTAGAAGTGAACCCCCTGTTGGTTTTCTTGAATTTGGTCATATTCCAAAATAATTCAGATTTTGAGTGCGCATTTATCTCAAACACTGCATTATTACGAGATGTGACACTATTGCTTAAAAAAATCTACAAACACTTTTTGAAACTTCTCATACACAAAGTGTCATTTGGGATTACTACGTTGTTCTACAAAAAGTAAGTATAACTTAAATGTATTATAGCTAGATATTACTGTTTATAAAAAATAGAGTCGTAAGTATTGGTACAATTAAAACTACTACGTTTTTCTATATAAATTATTTCGTGATTGTAATAGTATTTTTCGTAATATGACTTTATTCTGTAAAACAATTGGTCGTGTTATTGTACTTGATACAGTATTTCAGATAAAAAGCACCACAAATACTACTTTTTTTTATGCATTATAACTACCTTACTAATCGTGAAGAGCTTACTGAAGCTAAAAAATTTGGTAGATACCTAGCAGGTTTTATTGTTACATATCGACTCGTTGTAATCTAGGTAGCTAGTTAGAGCTAGTTAGTAGATTCTAGGTAGCTGTATTCTAGGTAAACAGATTCTATTGCTACGGTACTTAGGTACTTATAAAGAGTAGGTATTCTACGTAGGATTAAGACTATCTATATCGACATTTTTTATCTTTGATAGGTTTGCGTTTGACTACAGCTAGCTTGATTTTAAGCTGCGCTGCAGTCTACGGTGTGGCACGCTTACCTAGAAGATACCTATTAACTCTACTTTTGAAGACCCCCGGAAGATACCTCTTACGAAACAGAGACTCAGGTAGTGAGTTCCAAAGCCTCGCAGTCCTCACAATAAAGGTCGACGCAAAGCGTTTCGTGAGAAAGTTTGGAACCTCAACTCTGTATCGGTGTCTCTTCACTGACTCTCTGTAGTAAAACGGAGATGGTGGAATCAAATTATGAAGTTCCAAAGCACACTCCCCGAAATGTATCCGATAAAAGATCGACAAACTAGCAACCTTGCGTCAGTGCTCTAGGCTTTGAAGCTTCGCCTTCGCAACGCAAGAATTGCCGATGAGCTTCTTAGCTCGTCTCTCAATGGACTCAAGCGCTTCTAGCTGATAATTGGCAGAACCATCCCATAAATGCGAACAGTACTCCATACATGACCGAACTTGCGCTTTATACAAGATAAGCAACTGTCTAGGCCTGAAGTACTGTCGCACCTTTGAGAGGATACCCAGCTTTTTTCCAGCCACTTGCGCTTTGGATACAATATAATATAAGCTAAAATTGAGAGACGAGGTCAAGGTGATACCGAGAAGCTCTAATTGGTTTGTGATCGTAACGAATACATTTCGGAAAGTGGGGGCCTGATGAAATGGCCTCTTCTTGGCGGAGAATAGACACGCCTGAGTCTTAGCAGCATTTAACCAGATTGGCATCGCCCCAATCGGAGACTGCCTGTAAGGTGTCGATTATGCGCTCGACCATGCCCTCTCTGAGTAACTGCATATCGGTCGCACTGGCTGTGCGTTGGACATAGAGCTCTCTACAACCGTGCTGTCGTCTGCATACCCTATGATGCCAGGCTTGAGCAGATCATTAATATGCAGCAAGAAGAGAGTTGCAGAGAGCACTGAACCTTGAGGGACACCGGCGTTTATAGACATTTGATCAGACGAGTAGCCATATATGACTACTCGGATTGATCGATCCCTCAAAAAGTTTAATATCCACAAACAAAAACCAGTGGGCAAACCGAAGGAAGCTTACTGATAAGGCCGTCGTGCCAAAACCTGTCAAAGGCCTTAGAAATATCGAGAGAAACTGCTAGGGCTTCTCTGAATTCAATGGCCTCACTCCAGATGTGCGTGGCGTACACTAGAAGATCCCCAGTTGACCGGTTCCGGCGAAAGCCATATTGTCGGGAATACATAAGAGATCTAGCTCCGATATCTACGATAGGGAATCAGAATCAGGTAATTGTCTAAACGTGAGAGTATATACTCGTACCTACCTAACTTTTCCTTGTTTATTTTTATTTTAGTGGCAAACCGACGGACACTACATTTATTCCGGAACATCAATGTCCCGTTGAGTATCAAGGTAATAAACGAAGTGGTGCTTACCTACTTTTACATGAAGTGTAGGTGGTTGGATTTGTAGATTTTATAATAACAATATCTTTTAACAATTAATATCGATAATAATACCATTTTAAACTTTTTAATCATGTTTCATTGGATTTTGTTACGTTTTGTTTATGTTATAGGAAAATCAAGCAGAGGACAGAATGGGTCATGCGGAACGTTGTATTATCTCCTTTCCCGTCTGAAAACAACAAGCTAGTAGAAACAGGAGATCCGCAAAACCAGCTAGTACATGACTATTGTTCAGATTACAGCGTCAAAGACCCAAATTACGTAAATACTGAGGATTATTATTCCGATTCTGATCTTAGTGACTTAACTAGTAAGAAACGCGCTAAGCAATTTGAAAGAAATAAGTTTGCTGAGAACATCTATCCCACAATTTCAGTAGTGACTAAAAATTCAAGTTCAAGACAAATTAGTCCGCCTAATACTCACCAAAAAATGGATTATTCAAACGAGCTTTAAAAAATATTGTACAAAATAGAAAGTCTATTTTGGGCTTAGAATTTATAAAATTCTTTTAACTTTAAGTGGATAAGAGCTACATGTTCTATTATGAGCATTTTTAAATGTTTATGCTTTGTTTCCAGTGTTTATAAGATTCTATGCTATAACAGTTACCTACTTAAGCAATTTTTTAAGATAAAGTTTCTTATTTTCTTTTATGTTTCTAATTTTCGTACGTTTATTATTTGTTGTAAAACCAGTTAATACTTTATTTTTCCATTAAACATGTTACACACAATAGGCATTTTTGTAATAGAGCGTCTGATTTGGTATTGTGACGCTATTGTTTAAAAATAAATAATGCTAAGATGTAACAACTCAAAATGTATCAGTATCACTGAGAAAAACACAATGAATATTATGTATTAAATCTAAAAACACCACTGTTATTTAAAATAATCTTATATTTACTTGTACTTTTTTGTAATGAGACAGTAATCTTCATAAGATTGTTTGTATAATTTTGTTATAAGTCTGAGACCTAGTAAATATTTTCAATATTTAGTACTAAATAAGTATTATTTTCTTAAAAGCATTTAATAAACATAAAGTGCAATATATGTTTCGTGTTTTTATTGAAGTGTCATCAACATTTTCGCAGTAAATAAAAAAATACAGCATTTGGTAATTTGAAAAAAACTTTAAAGTGCTCTACTGAAAAATTCACTCAATTTGACTTATGACAGTATTCTTCCAAAGCAGCGATTTGTAATCGATTATCAATGAAAGTATTGTAAGTTATAATAGTTCGAATAATCCTCTTATTGTTGTTATTTGGCATAAGCACGTTTATAAAAAAATAAATAACTGCTTTTAAACTGGTAGCGATTGAATGGTTTTTGAACAAAATAAAAAAAAAATGTTTAGACTTTAAAGCCTAATCGATTTTTTTTCAAATGTTTCGGTATTCTAACACGTAAGTTTGACAATAAATCATGTTTTGAAGCGAGTAATCACTCAGTCGTATGGCTGCCTTTCCTCCCAAAGACTGTCGGTTCGATTCCCGCCAATGAGCTCGAGTTTTCAGTGAAGGAAAACATCGCGAAGAAATCAAAGGATGATGGCAGATCATTTTCTTGTGATCGACTAAAAAGAAATCATCTTCAACTTGAATGAAAAACATGCTAGCACCAAATGGTGTGAATCGGCTGCCTCATTGAGAGCTAGTACTTACAGACTAGGCATGCTCCACAATAGACCGGAGTGTCACTAACTCCTGAGGTTACCTGCTTCTGAGCTCTAAGGAGGAGGGTGCCCACCCTACTTGGTAAATTCGTAGCCATAATGTGTAAAAAAATACGTAAAATGTAGACTTCTATATCTTTAAGTATCAATTTTTAGTCTGTAAGCATCCATACATTAAAACACATAACGTCATAGTATACACTAATAAATAAACACTAATAATCATACACATAAAGAAAATAATCACGTCCAATATGTCACTACATCTATAAATCATGTCCCCTCTTAACACGCCCCTAAGAAAAGAAACTAGCTCTCACAAACTCAGGGTATCCTAGCGTGAGAGCTAGGGACCTACACAAATACTTAATAATCAATAAATATGATAAATTTGTTGCTCAAATGTTAATATTGTAATAATTATAGATTTTTTTGAATGTAATTTGAAAAAAATAAATATAATGACTAGCTGACCCGGTAAACGTTGTTTTGCCTTAAAATACATAGTAGCCGATTCTCAGACTTTGAATATGCATATAACATTTGGTTAAAATCAGTCAAGCCGTTTCGGAGGAGTACGGTAACAAACATTGTGACATGGAAATTTTATATATTAGAAGATTAGATGTTTAAACATTTCAGTGACGTAAAACAAATCAAACATCCAAAACAATTAACGGCTGAAACAAAACGTCTTTATAACTAATCAAAAAGCAATTAAGAGACAATCATTCGCCGACTTTAACTGAATATAAATGACATTACGAACACAAACTGAGTATAAACGAAGCAACGAGACGAAAATAATTGGTTTAAATTTAAATGTAATGGAAATTTAGCCCAATGTGATCTTGTGAAGCGACTGAGTCTCATGACTTTACATATTTTAGGCGAGTCTGTGATTTTCTGTTATTTTGAGCTTTTTACTTTTGCATGAATCGAATAAAAAATATTGTAATAATAGTAACAAATAAATTTAATTAAAAAAAAAATCTTGTAATTTTTTATTTTAGCCTAGTCATGTGATCAAAATTTTTAAAATAAATAAAAATATTTTATTTAACATTTTATTATGTGTTGGAGAGAAGATCGAATATTAAGCAGCCGAAGAGCACCTGAAATGGAAACATTTTCAAAACACATATAATAGGTACTCGTATGTATAATTTCCTAATCACTTTACTATATATGTATAATTAGATCTCTAGATTAGGATTTTACATAATATACATCCTATTGTCTCATATTGCGAGACTTAAAGATACACTTATATTTTTTTATCTAGTCTAATCTTCTAATATATAAAATGTCCATTTCACAATGTTAGTTACCGTACTTTTCCGAAACGGCTTGGCCGATTTTTACCAAATTTTATAAGCGTATTCAGTAGGTTTGAGAATCGGCTACTATCTATTTTTCATACCCCTAAGTGTTAAGGATTGTTCAACCTTAAATTATTGATTAAGGCAAAACAACGTTTGCCGGGTCAGCTAGTTTATTTATACATTTTACAGTTATAATTTTTTTATAAAGTTTTAAATCTACGTTGAGTTTATCAAGCAATCGAAAATGTTGCAACCAACGGTATACGAACCCGCGACTTTTAGCAAACCAAGCTGAACGCTCTAGCTACTGAGTTACGATCGACTCAAAACTAGTCGCAAGTTCAAGATATCTTTTTTTTTTTTAATTTTCGGTCCTAGTTTACCAAAAGATGCGGGTTCGAATCCCGCTGGTCGTAATATTTTAGACTGCTTTTCTTAAATTTTACTTTTTTTCATAACTTTCCTATTCTTATAAACAAACAACAAATAAAATACACATTTAATAGAGTGAGATATTCTATATTCCGTGACAAAGACCCTTTCAAATTGAGCGACAAATTGAATCTTAATAACCAGAACTACGCACCTAACTGAATAATAACAAAATGCTATCAAAGAGAACAAAAACTTTAGTGAGACTCGCTGATTATCACTTTCTAGATATCATAATGATGCTTATTCTAAATCTAAAATTAAGTTTTTTGAAGTAGTTTTTTACATTGATAAGTCTGATTGATACCAAATTAGGTATATTTTTTTTTAGAGATTCCTTAATTAGACTTTATTCAGTTATTTTTTTAGATATTTTTCCGTTTTCTATTTATAGCGAAACAACTGTAAAATCAAGACATTGCCCTTTCCTTTTCCCTTTCATCTTTAAGAAATTTAACATAATGAGTTGTGCTGGAATGCTAAATCTAAACTGCATCTTATTATCTTTCTTTTCATTAAGACCCGGTCACATTTGATTTCTTTTGTTTAGGTATTATATGTACTTAAATCTTATAACTCAAGCCAATAAGGAAAACATTTATTTTGTAATTTCATATCCTCCCTCTTACGTAACCAAATTAATTCGAGCCTCTTGCTCAACGAACGGCCTCTTGCGCAGCGAACTTTCAAATATTTCCTTTTTTTATTTAAGTAATACGACTAAGAATCATTGATAGCAAATCCGCAAATCCAACAAACAGAATCTATCAAACGTAATCCACGTCTGGAGTACATCTCTCGTCTCCCTCTCTCGTATATCGTTGTCCTTCTCCCTCTAATCACGTTAAGCATCCATTTTTGTAAGCGCTTGGAGCCCGATCCAATTTCAGGCTCATTTGTTAGAGCTTAAAACAATTATTAAAAAACGCTGGTGATTTGTCGAACAATTTTTGCCCGCTTAGTGTAGGAAGAGATTGTTTGTTTATAAGTTGGTTTAGAAAGCGTAACTCTAGGAGATGTCATTAAAACACTTAGTAGAAGCAACTCCATGTATGTCTGTTTTTACCATACTTAGGTACATGTTATTTTTACCATCCTTACATGTATGTCTGTTTTTACCATCCTTACATGTTATTTTTACGATCCTTACATGTATGTATGTTTTTACCATCCTTACATGTTATTTTTACCATCCTTACATGTTATTTTTGCCATCCTTACATGTATGTCTGTTTTTACCTTCCTTACATGTACATATGTCTGTTTTTGTATGAGTTAGAAAACTATATAACTCTCAGGTGATGAGAGTTTTCAATCCACTTAAAGACATCTGACATGGCCTAATCAACGCATACTTAGAAATTAACGAAAAAACCTAGTTGCATTACATCTGTTTTTTTTTAGATTGATTTACGCTTGGCCACACCAACTCGACTGATAATAAGCGAAGCTTACGAATTTATTGTTTTGCACCGGGGTTGTCCAAATTCTTTGATTATGTTTGGTCTTACGGTATTTTTGCTAAAAACCATAATAATTCTAGGAAAAAAAATATCTATGTATATGTTACTTATCTAGCTGTAAAATACAAAAATCCGTTGTAACACAATAACACATTATAAATGGCATCAGTCTGTACGGGACATTAGTTGTTACGTAGCTTGTAATTAGGGTTCAGCAGGATGTTGACACCGCGGGGAGCCGCGACAATCTCGCGATCTGGGATGGGCGGGGCTAGGGTTCCGTACGAGGTGATAGGAAACCTTATCCATTTGAAATATACGTAAAAATTATTTTAAAAACTAAGAAAATCCGCCACCTGTTGGCTTTTTCACGTTTTAGGAAACATATGTAAACGTAACATGATAGTGGGTTAAATAATTTTATCTCTAGCTAAAATGAGAGACAATGATATATAAAATAAATAGCATAACACATAAGAACTCTAGTTCTTGTGTGTTATGCTATTTCATATATTAATAAATTTATTTGTATTAACCACTTCTATATTGAGGCTGATGGAAATTCAACAAGCTGCCCTAAGAAATCCGAAAATTGGACACAAAATAGAGCAGGAGATAATTTCATCAAAGTCAATAAAATATCAATCTGATGTTATATAAATTAACAAAAAAAGGCGCTTTCGCAACGCTAATGCGTGTTCCCACCTTTTGGTCGACATAGAGTATGAGTATTAATACCAAAGAGTTTACATACTCGTATACATAGCTGTTACTAATCAAAACTATATAATCATCCTTGTGAAGTTAAGTGCTGCCATTTGGAAACAATAGAATTAAATGTTATTACAAAAGTATTTTCTTGGCATTACTTTTATACATATTTGAAAACAATGCAAGTAATAAACTGAACAAAAACGACACCTTAAAAAGATTCTACGGAACCCACCTCTTTTTTAATCGCTCACCCGTCGTATCCTTACTCCAGGGGTTCGATTCCTGTAGGTAGTATTTAATAATGTTACTGATACCATACTATACCCCCAGGCCAAATCTGTACAAACAGACAGACGGGACGTTGTGATTTAAATTTAGATACCAAATAATGAAATAAAGTCTGTTAGTTTATAATGGTGCATTTTGATGACCTCCTATGGATTCAATTTTAGTAGGAATATAATTTAGAAAAATATGAACTTAAAATTTTATAATGTTGGTATGAAATAAAAGGGTTCATAACATATTTTTTTTATAATACTTTAAATTATGCCCAAAAATATGAAAGCAGACCGCATAAGTTAACTTTACCGAATTTCTCTTTTCCTTTTTTGAGAAATTAATTTAGATAAATTAAATGAATTTCACTCACTAAATCTATGTTTGCAATATTTAATTACAGTTAAAAAGTTAAATATGTATATACGATTACTATGCGATTTTACGAGCACATTACATTGAAATGTATTAAATTACTATCTACAAACTCAAAAATAAATAGAAAAGAACAAGAAAAATGAAGTCATTACAAAATCTTATGTAACTTTGTTTTTCGAGTTCCGAACCGCAAAGTTAAAAACGAGGTCATATTATTAAGCCTCCGCTGTCTGATTGTCTGTCTGTCACCAGGATGTATCTCATAAACTGTAAAAACTAAGGATCTCAAATTTTGACAAATGATGTATATCCGTTGCCGCTATAACAAATACATAATAAAAAGGGGGGGGTAAATAATTAGTGGGGGTAAACTTATTATTAATCGTATTTTGCCCAATATCTATAATTAAAGGTAACAGGTAGACGATTAAAATATTTAGTAAGAATATTTAGATGTATTTTTAGGCGGTTATATTTTAGGCGTAAAGAAGTAAAGAAACACAAACACACATTCTCTTACATACAAACTTACGCCCTTATAATATTAGTGTTTAATTTTATTTGTGAATCTCTTTCTGGTTTATCTGCAATATATTTTTCCTTACGTCGCAACGACATTATAGCATTATGAGCCACACAAAGGCACCGTAAAGATGCTATCAACAATCGATTAGCGATACGAACCGATAAAAACACGTTGTTTGCGAGAAATTACTCGGAAATAATCGGTTACAATGTAAAATAAAATACGGTTTTACGACGCTCAAGGAGCAGATGCGAACTTTTTATATATACCTACAGAACTAAGTTGGCATAAATAAAAAAGTAGGCAACAAAATGGAAAAGTAGGTTAGAACAAAAAAAATAGCGTTACATAAATTTGCATTATATTCTTTTTTTTTAGCCTCTGAAATTATTTATTTTCGATCTAAGATTCTGACTCTAAAAAGATAGTTATGTACTCATTTTCGCCTCTTCATCATAAAGACTAGTATAGTAGACCCTGCGAACAAAATTTCTTGGAGCATCGTTTGCAATTACTGAAAGTTTACGACCGATTTTTTAAATAATCATTTTTTTTTAATTTTTTAATTTTCATTTCTACCAAATACCTTTACAATCGAACAGTACCTAAATAGTTCTGCAACAATTCGAAATTTCAATTGAAATGAAATAAAAAAATAGTAGACCAAGCTTAGTCGAGATTGATTATTTAATAATTATCAATTACATAACAGTATCTATGCGGGAACCAACATACCTACATACTTTTGTTTTATCTAACCTATATTGTCCCACTGTTGGGCAAAGATTTCCCCAAATGATCCCCACGCTTTTCCGTCCTGGGCCAGTTCCTTCCAGTTGGTGTGGAGTCCACCAACTCCTTGCGCCATCGAGTTGGCGGCCTGCCTCGTCGTCTTCTGCCATCTAAAAAGTCACTTCATGGAAACCTTTGTCCAACATACAGGCAGACAAAAGCGAAATTGCACAGTATATGCAGAGAGAATCGGTCAGTCAACAATCATTAGTAAAAAGAACAAAATAAACGTGACCAAATATTTTAAAATACCAAAAATTACGCACAAAAACACCAACAATCAAATGCCATACAGACCAAAACGCAATGCAACGAAATCATATTACATGTCTCTTTCTCCCTCTACTGCCTCTATTTCTGTCTCATTCATGCAGGCTCCCCGCAGCCTCGTTAGCGAACTAAATACTGTAACACAATAAAACGTACAATAAGTGTAAAAAAATAACCATTGACGCTTTTACATACATAACTACAACACTGAAATGACTCTTATTTTTAAAAGCATAGAAGTGATTTTCGTAAAAATTGTGGCTCGGATAAAGTTGTTGGAATATGCGAACTGTAACATTTGTTTGAGGCGTTCACCCAATATGGTCTAGTGGGGAATAGAATTGTATTTTTCTATTTTTAATTGGGACAAATTGTACTTTGAGGGGACACAATACAAAAACAAATTATTTTCAAACGACATTTCGTTTTGCATTATTTGAAGAACAGGAATTATAGTGCCGCAAAACCATGCTAAAAAATTGGCCAAGTGTGAGTTGGGCTCGCGCATGAAGGGTTCCGTACCACTGTTTTATGGCAGCCCCCTTTAAAAATATATATTTTTTTATTATTTTTCAATTTATTTTTAATTTAATACATAATTCAATATTCTGTGAATCTATAGAGGGTCTACCAAATATCGTTATAAAGACCGAGAAAAACTACGTTTCTGGAATGGGAGACCCCTTAAATACTTATTTTATTTAAATTTCACGATTTAATTTGATAGTTAATTTATATATATTGTAAAAAAATTAAGTGTCTAGCAGCTCCCATTATTGATATATAGCAAAAAATATGAAAAAGAAACAGCGGCATGGGAAATACATATCTTGTGAAAGTTTCAGCTTTCTAGCTATTACGGTTTCTGAGATGCATTCTGGATACAGACTCAGACAGACAGACAGACAGTGGATGCTTAGTAATAGGGTCCCGTTTTTACCTTTTAAGTACAGGTTTCCGTATCTACTAAAAAGCAAAAGTAGTTCACGTGTACATTTTTTAATAAATTTGGTCCATTAAAAATCTCTCTAACCATCCTCTTTACCGCTAAAACTCAAAGATTTTCGAGTAAAAGTAAGTAATTTTAAAGACCACAAAGTATAATAACAGAGTGTCGCATAACATTCAAAACAGTATCCGACTACTTATTCGTATTTTTTACTTGTATAATATTACTTTTCTTTAGAAAACCCGGCAGATTCAAAGACCTTATTGCACAATAGTGTTTCGGAAACCTTTAAGGAATAGTATCTGTGTTTGTAATCTTTGTATCTGATATTTAGATGGCTCGAATTTCTGTCACAAAACGGATACAAGAGCTGTAATCTATGACCACAGGTTTTCTATTGTAAATAGGTCGGTATAAATCTATAGTTTTACAAAATTCAAAATATTTTCCTTTTAAATTGTACGTACTATGCGTGCCAACTAAGAATAGGACTGTCAAACCGCCATCTTGCTCAATAATGCGCGCTAACGTTTAACGTTAACAATTATTAAGAAAAATTGCCAAAATATGTATGGCAAACGAAAAACAAATTATATGTACCAAATATTATTGCAAAAGTATAAAATACTCATATCCATTGAAGTGTCTACTAAATAACTTACACAAAAAATGCTGAAGAGCATAATCTGCTTGGAATTAACACTTCCGAATACCTTCTAATCCAACAAACGAATTCACAACAAAACCAGAACCGTGAACGCCTTCAAACAAGGTGTTTTGTCAAAAACCGAATAAACTACTTGAAATCCTTTTAAAGACAGCAAAAAATAATACCATTGAGATAAATGGTAGCCGCAATATTTCTTAGAAGAATGGTTCTCGCTGACCACTGTGCATTATAGTTGGGTTGTATCTCATATCGATAAGCATCAAACAGGGACCAAAATATCATAAAACTAGTTAGCGCATTTATTTACTTAAATCTAAAAAAAAATTTACAATTAGTCACTTTAATGCAAATTTTCATCACTATTAAAAACTTTAAGGCACCGTTTAATATTTTAAAAGTAATATAAATAATAATTTAAGAATGATTCAATTATTCTTAATATGTATTGTTATTTTATTTTTAATGGAACAATCATACCTTTATGAGTTCACTTATAAATGAAATTAAAATAATGTATTTTACGTGAATGTTTGAATGTTTAAAAAAATATATATTTATTGTTTTTATAAAAGAAAAAGTTTCACGATATAAATTTAAGATTAAGTGTACTTGTAGTTGTACATTAATTTTATTATATTGTTTTTAATCTAATACAAATTAGAAGTACTTATAGCATTTTAGATAGTTTCATTTGGATATATTTTTACTACCCCATCACTAGTACAAAACGTTATTCTACAAATACGAGTATATCCAGAGGTTGTGAAACTCGACTTTCTTATAAATTCGGCAGAGTGTAGAATTTCAACAATCTCAAATAACACCCTGTACAAAGGTGAGCAAAGTGACCATTATAAGGATTAAGCTAGGAAAGAAACACATTGTATATCATTCTTTTGTAGCAAGTTTACGTCCATTGAAGAGGTTTTCTCAAATGTTTGCAGATTTGGCTACTTCATGTCTCTTGACGCGTCTTTGATGTATTTGTGGTTTGTGTATGTTTTTTTGTAGGCTAGGCTCTTTTTTGCACTTGTAGTACTGTGTTATATTTACTTAGATTAAGTACGGGCGCAACCGTGGTATTTGGTATTGAATATGTGTTTGTTTTTGATATTTGTGACTAAGGTTTGTTACTTATGTAATTAATAGGTGAAACAAAAGAAACATATTTATTATTCAATCAACTTATTTTTATAGTGTTCATAGGTACATATATTCTAGTACACTAGTATTTAGTGGTTTGAATAGGTTCGTACTTCTGAAACTCACAGACTCTGGGCTAGTCTCATCATGATTCTGTATTTCGATGCTTTTTCGATGTATTTCGGGAGCACATATCTTATGGTCATATTAACCGCTATTAACATTCAGTTAGTTTTTAAAAAGTTGCTTAAAGGCGCTCACGCATTTATCACCAAGCCAAACAAACGCCCCAATTTTCATAAACTTTCAACACCGTCGAAAAATCCAGCCAAACTGTCGAAAAATCCAGTGAAATCCGGTCCCAACCAGACTAAACCCACTAACCTTCCATACAAAACACAATAAAGGTGAACACACACGCCCTCACGAGGTGTCCGGGGTAAGGGGTGGCAGGCACAGGGGGAGGGAGAGAATTCGATTCCCGGCTATTGAAAAGTTTCAAGAGGCGAAAAGCTTCGACAAACGAAGCTAAGTGAATTTCGTGCCCTCGGAAAATGCTGGGACGGATTTAGGATGCTGAAAGGGCATGCGTTATAGTATAACTCAATATCAAACCATATTTTGCCACGTAACATAATCATTATCCGTTAATACTGTGAAAAAAAACAGTAAATTAGAAAAAAATATTATTAAGAAACAAAGTACATAATCTTACGGACATAGCACATAACATATTTTTTTAAATTTTAACTTGCCCATTTCATTACACAAATAATAAATTTGAATGTGGAATATGTAAATTCACTACAATGGCCCAGTTTTTTTATTATTTTATTTTATCTATATTTTTGTGTCAATCATTTGGTTATTTCATCATAATTACAGTACAATGAAAATCATTCAGATTAATTATATTTTTTTTTTGTATTGTTTGAGTCTATTTGATTCCTCCAGCCCCTGCCTAGGTACCTCCCTGGTCAAGCGGCTTGGTTCCAATTTTTATCAATCCCATTTCATTTCCCCTTACGAAAGTTTTCCTCCAATTTCGCGCTCTCGCCACGCCCCTCTAGTGTTGCGAAAATTGCACAATATTTCAAACTTTCTGTTCAATTGTTACAAAATGACAATACTTCTTCAGATGTCATGAAAAAAAAAACTATTCTCAATTCGAATAAAAATCTTCAGGTCTGTTAAAAGTAGCAATATAAAGATCGAAACAATACATTTTTGCACAAATTATCTATGTAAGATTGGTAAACGGACTTTTAAAAAAATGCAGAACCAATTTCGGTTATACATATACATACATACGGGACTATTTAAGAAGTATGTTCTTCGAACTAAAAAAAAATATTTCAGATTCGGTTTATAAATCATGGAGTAATAAACAAAGAACCTCCACCTTTTTGAAGTAGGTTACAAAGTGACTATTTGAATTGAATTTAGTTACTCGTTCTGCATTAAATTTCAGGTAAGAAACAAACAAATTAATAACGTTCATTGATGTTTTTCTCTATAACGATAATGCTTAACTACTCGTACTTCGGGAGCCTTTAAATTTAATTCTTAACCATAAGTTACTCTGAAAATTCTGAAAAAAAAATTGTGATAGTCTTGCGCTTGATAGCAACTCATCGTGTATTGTGATGATAAATGACAAAAAAGTATCACCTGTTAGCTCGGTTAGCCAAGGTTATCCGACGCTATCGTCGAAGCTAAGCAACGGTCGATGCGGACGGTGTTTGGATGTGTGGCCATGCACAAGACTGTCGATTTAAAAGTAGCATTTTCATCTGGGCGCTACCGTGGATCGGCTGACACGTAAAATTGTAGGTCCTGGCTGTTAGACTTAGTACAAGCAGTCCTTAAACCAAGTCAGATGCCTTCAGGCGGCTTAAAAACTCGACAGCAAAGTTTGGCCACTTAGCTCATAAGATGAAGAAGAAGAAGATAAAAAATAGCGTGTCCCATCTCTAAATCTTAAAACATTAAAGTGTGTCTGGAGGCTGTATCAAGAGATCATTTTCGCCGTTATTACGGCAAATTCGTTACCCTTCCGTTACGGTGCCACTTTGTACTTACACTGACGGTAGATTAGCAGGCTTACACGATTGGTATTAGCTTAATTATACTACTTTTATACTTACTTTTGTTTTATGTAGTTCTTGTTAGTAGTTGGAAAATACATATATACAAAAATATTATATTAGATATCATACTACTCGTATAATAGATATGCTTTGCAGTGTTACTCGCTTTGATCCGGGATATAAAGAAACCTTTATGTTAATTTATCTTATTAACTAAATTATATCGCAAGCGATTTAGCCGTTTGAGAGCAAGGATGTAACTTAACAAATTTTAGTCCTTTTTTTATTTATGGTGTTAAAATTATGTATCTTTTCTAATTAAAATGTTCGTCAGTAAGATATGTATTTGTTTAAGATTTATACAGAAACAAAATGTAGAGTTGCATTGTTAAAAAATTTACAAGCTTAAAGTCATATCTTCATAAATATAAATTTTCCGTGTCACAGTGTTTGTTACCGTACTCCTCCGAAACGGCTTGATCGATCTTTACCAAATTTTATATGCGTATTCAGTAGGTCTAAGAATCGGCTACTATCTATTTTTCATACTCCTCAGTGAGGCAAAACAACGTTTGCCGGGTCAGCTAGTAGTTATATATAAAGTTGAATAAATAAATATACTACAGACTTATTCAATTTTAAATAGTCATAATAATATATTTAAGTAGTCTAAGTTTGGTCGAAAACTAATATCTAAAATAAGAATATTAAAAAAGGATTGAGTAATTTACTTTTGCTTAGATAATCAAACATTCTCAAGACTAGAAAGTTTTAATAGCTTTTTAAAAAGCTTCGCTGAATGAAATCATAATTTAACAAAGTTAGAAAGAGAATTGCTTTCAATTTTATTACTTTTCGATTTTCAGAACTGATTTTTAGAATTTAAGATTTTTCGTAGTTTTAGTAGTAAATTACTGTTGCCTGTCATAAACATCTATCATATAACAGGTACATAGATGGTATGAAAACTTTCTACACTAGATTAGCCACTACGTAGTACTACTATTACTACTACACCCTACAGCCTATAGTTCAACGTAAATGTTAGAAAATCTTAAATAACTAGTGTACTTCCGCTGTCATCTGAAACCATTTTAGATTTAAGCAAATAAAACATCATACTATGTTAAATTTGGTTGAGGTTTTTATTTAAAAGATTTTTAAACAAAATATATCAGATTTGTTTCTTTTAATTATATAAATTGTGCATTTTATTAAAAATACTAGAAGTACTGATAAAAATAAATTTAAACATAACTTAAGAATTCTATTTACAAAACATAGTAAAAACTAAATTTTTTTAAATAAAAAAAAAACAAACCAAAAATTGTGCCCAAACGTGCCCACCAGGATTGCCGCATTGCCTCTTTGGATTGCAAGGGAAATATGTTTTTTTTTTAGTTCTTGGTTCCTGAGAAGTATGTATTATGTAGGTATCTTCTAGGTAAACGTGCCACATCATAGACTACAGTGCAGTTTTATAACAAGCAAGCTGTAAAAAATGCATACATAAACCTAACAATTGTTAAATTTTTATGTATCATACATAGACTTTAGATGGTTTTAAATCTTAAAAGTATAATGGCCTTAACAACTTTAGTTGGCTCTAAATCTTAAACGTAACCAAGGCCTTAAAGACTTAGGTTTAGCTATTTCATAAAATACTTACCCCCGGCTGTTCAACCTAAACCGATAAACAGTGTTACAATACTAGGATTATAATAAATATAAGTAATATTAAAGCATTATAACGCTCTAGCACAAATAATGAGGAGCATAAGCTATTAATATCGCATAACGCATTATATTATGGGAGCATTATATTTATATACGGTGTTGTGGGTTTTGAGAATATGGTGCTAATGCTTTTATACAGGCTGATTTGTTTTTATCCGTGTAAAAAATGTATGTATATTTTGTAGTAAAATAGATTCATTCTTACCATGTATATATTGAAATGTTGTTACAATATTTTCCTAAAAAGTTTCTGTTGTTTATTTTATAAGACAATAAAAAACTTTCAAATAATTGATCACTATTCTAAAAGCGTATAAAATAAAAACGTTCGACGTCTTGGATTTTAAATAAATCCTAATGTGTAACCTACTAATCAAGCCCATTCATTTGATATCCGTATGAGGAATCAAATATAGCTTTAAAAAAACAATTCGGTCCGTTCGTTTTGTAAATGTGATGCCACAGATAGATATATTATAATACACACACACTTAGACACGCGTAAAACTAAGTAAGTACACCCCTTTGTTTCTGCATTGTGGTTAAAATTAAATACGAGTAAATTAATAAATAGAAAATAAGATTTTTTATTTTAAATGTCTATATTCTTTATGAATATTTCTCATTTATTCTATCAACATAATAATATCATTCTAAACGAACCCTTGCTAAACTATAAACACTGTGAAACGTGAAATCAAATAAATCTAAATGAGAGTTGTAATTATTTTTTTAAATTAATAAATTATATTTACATAATATGTTTTATAAATAATTAAAAAGTAATTCATAAAAAGTTAAAAACTAAAAAAATACAAATTGCCAACAAAAATCATTCAAATAATTTCGTCAAAAAGTCTAGAGCAGCCTGTACATAAAGATGCGTGCACAATAACCGCTGCGTGTAATTGTCGCGTCTGGCGCCCCGGTGTGCGCGCGCCCTAATGTCGGGATTAGCTTCACATTAACACCTTTACACTGCTACTCATTTGAGGCCCTAATCCTTAATGTGGAAAATATTATCCTATGTATGCAAAAAAATAGCATGTTTTGTTGTGTTTGGTTTATCTTTGGTTATGTCTAAACTAATCCAAATTGCATTGTAATAATAGGAGTAAGTTTATAAGAACAAATGGAAGAGATCGCTTTAAGCGATAAGGCCGTCAATTGTGGTGCCTGAAATTTCAAATTTGTTTTCAATTTATTTGTTTGAGTATATTTCGCTACGTTCTTTAAAGATAAAACAAATAAAAGTAAACACATACCCAAAAAAAACCTAAAAGCTGAACAAAATTAAATTGATAATTTGGACCTAACCTTCCGATAATATTATGAGGTGGTGAACATCTTGGAGTTGAAATTTAAAATAGTGTGAGTATGCGATGACCTCGTTGGCGTAATGGTTACCTTTATGGACTGCCAAACAGAGGGTCCTGTGTTCGATTCCCGGTACGGCCAACATCTTTGTAATGAACTAAATTTGTTAGGTTTCAGTCTGGTTGAGAAATGTGTCACGATATAAAGTATGTATATGTAGTATATTAGTTGTGTTAGCAACCATAATACAAACTAGAAGTGGTTTAGTATGGGGCTAACCAGTCGTGTGGGATATGTGTTCTAATATTTATTTTCTTATTATTCTACTCTAGTAAAGCTCTTTCTTTTAATAAATTTATGAAGCGACCATGTACTACGTAATCTGTTACTTGCTTATTGTTTAGAAAACTTAATATATTTACTTCAATAAATAATAGGAGAAAAAACAGTAAGATCCATACAGTTAAAATAACCTTTTTGTTGATAACCTAAAACTCATCGTCTACTTAATTTTAGAAAACATTCGTAGCATCCATATTTCTGCAATTGCATCTCATTTCAATTTCATAAACGAAGGAAGAGTGCCAATTGCAGGGAAATAGTAAAGAAAATGCATTCACTCTTATGCAATTAGGTGGCGGTGTAAATCATAGGAGAGTAGCGACCTTGTTAAGTATTAAATAATATATTAGGACTCGGCAGTAATCTGTTAGTCTAAGTACAAGCAAGTTGTTAAGCCAAGTCAGAGGCCTTTGGATGGCTTGAAAATCTCGGCTCTTCATTCCAGAAACCGGAGCCATTTGCTTATAATAATATGATGGATGGATTAAAGGTCATATGATAAAGAAGAAGAAAATCTTCTTTAACAGCTTATCATGTATTTATTCAAATTCACATATGCACTTATATTTTAACATATCGTCTCTGAGTTTTTTCTTTGTGTTCTTGGAATTGGTTGCCTGAAAGAGAACGCTTTTAGCGCTATGGTCACCAGTTAAGGTACTAGCTATTAAGTTTCTGTACCTACTTTAAGTTTCTGTGAGTTAGTTTTGGGAGTATTTATTTTTAATCTTTGATAAAAAACATACTCGATTTAAAGTGATGTCTTTCAAAGAGGCAAGGAAATTAAGACCACACGTAAGAGTGTGGTCTTATTTGAGTTTGAGGAATTTAGAAGAAAATACTTCGGGGGATCATGCACGCAACGGAAGCCCTTCCTCAATAAAATATGTATGAAAGTATTGTTCCTCTTGAAATGATCTAACAAAATGTCCGAGACAAGCGACATACACGCGGGCAAAGCCGCGGGCAACTACTAGTATTGATAAAGTAAACCTATCTTTCGTACCTTGTACCACGGGCGGCACAATGAATGAGTATCGTTAATCGCGTTATGTTTTCCATTTCCCGCAGTCTGCTCTCAGCTCCTCAAGCTCTGTTGTCGCTACTGCTATTCAGATTCAATGGCTAAAAACTGCTACTTATTTTCATTTTCTCGTATAATTATTTAAATTCAAGGCAGAAATACAACGCGTTCGACTCAGGAGACAAAAGCAGGGCGTCAACATTCCGTTCGAACTAGTTTGCATGTACAATGTAAACTCCATGTCACGTCACTCGATTTAACGGCAAACTCTCTAAAGCGTAGAAAGGCGTAGGCTTTAGTTGGTTTAGCTTGTATTCCATACAATTATATATTCTCTCCATTTAACGAGCACTCTCTTCAGTGTCGTTATATAGAATTTACACTGTATTTTAAAAGAGAAGGAAATCTTCTCTAGGCATTTGTTTACTTAAACTTTAAAACCCAATATAAAAATAACTATATATACTACTATATATATATATATATATCGAAAGAACTACTATAACTACTATATATATCGAAAGAGTTTAGGGTCCACAGTCTGCCATATTTTTTTTAAATATATTTTGTGGGACGTGGGAGAAGGGGAAGAGTTCCCAGGACAGCCTGGTTTCTGGCCAGAACAAAAAAAAGAAAAAAGCAATAGAATATAAAATTGCAGTGAAATGTGTCATAATACGAAAATGTAGTGCTTGGATTTTAAATACAAGTGTGATTTTTGATGTGGAACATCTATAGCCGCACGTAAAACCGATTTCTGGCGTGGCAACACATCGCCACGCTATATGATGGTATATATATACAGTCTAGGTATATACAGTAGTGTGCACAAAATAATGTCGATGTTTCACATCTGCCAGGCGTCCCGTGACGGCTCACGTTTGTTTTCTTTCAGAGGAATAGCACCTTTTTTACGCTTTACAGTTAGATATTTGACCAGCAGGGCGCGTACCCACACGAGTTAGCGACCCTGGCCTAAGGTGGAGCATGCCTAGTTGTTATATACACTGTTAGGTGCTTGACGACTGACTTTTCAACTTGAGGTTACGCGAGCGCCAACTTATTTTGTTGTCATAATTTATAGAAAGAAAGTAAGGTGTGTGATATAATAAACAAATTCAAACTCAATTCAAATAGTTTATTTAGTACAAATACAGGGGTGAAACGTACTATGACTAATTAAATACTAAAATATAGCTAAGCCTTAGTGTACGTTTTGCCATATCCACTGCGCCCCGCGCTAAGTATCATATGATCCTGTTATGTGGGGCAACAGTATTTCGCTTTTTGCTTGAAACATAATTAATTAATGAATGATTTAATAATTTTTTGGTAATAGAAAATTAACGCTTATAATCTGAAATTAAAAATCGCTTTACAAATTACTTATATTTAAATACTAACACGTAGATTTAATTCTCAACATGTCAGTAATTAGGATGTTTCTTAAACTCAAGTCTCTTTAACAATTGGTACTTTCAACAAAACACTCCAAAATACACAAAAAGTGTTTTGTGGCAAACTTTAACACCTTTTACAAAGAAACTCTCAATAAAATAATCTTACAACTTACAACATTATTAGAACACTTCCACTCTGTGCTTTTTCTTTCAATTTGTATGGACACTGACATATTCTAACTGCACATTATAAGTTTGTCATCTTGGGCGGAATTGCACAAATGAAGTTTTTGACGGATTTTGGAGGATTAAATGTTTTTTTACATTTTACGATTTGCCATTGCATCTGGTAAAGACATACAATTTTGACCCTTATGCAATTTAGAATAGAGCCTATGATATTAAATTTACTATTTCAAAACTTAGTTTTTTTTGTAGTTCTTCTTTATTTTGAAGTGTTACGTAACAGAATCAGATATATTACACGAACCAAGTATTAAGACCTGATGAAGAGATCCGAAACGTATAATTTACAAAGGATAGCAAATGACAAAAACCGCGGCTAATAATAATGCAAAGGTGTTTGAAAAAGATTTGAGAGTTTGCGGCTTAACGCTTTAAAGCTTTCTGTCAGTATCTCAGAGTAGACTGGAATCTTAGTTTTTTTTTTATATTATCATGATCATCGCTGAAGACACAACTGGCCTCAAACACCGGAGTTACGGCAACAGAGTTTTTTATATTTTATTTAAGTATAGCCCATTACCTTTTTTGGCAAATGTAATGGTTTAATGACGTTATATTTATATTACGTGACAAGGTAATGCAGAAGCCGATCATCCGTCTTCTTAGAGAATTATAATAATTCACTGAAACTTTAAGCAGATGAAATATAGATCCGTTTTAAAATATAATTATAATATACCTATAATTACAATAAAATACCAGAGTTTGATTAATATTTATTCGTGGTCAATAAAAAATAAAATCTACAACATCCTATCCAAATTGAACCAGCCCTTTGAATGAGTAGGTAACAAACAAAATTAAATACTCACGCACAAACTTTTGTTTTTTATTTTGCACAAAAAAACGAAACATGAATCTTATTGTTTCTCTATTTGTTTGTTTTCTTTCTTAATAACATTTTATCGTTTATCATGAAATCTCCCGCTTCACTGCGAAGTCTTTCCCAAAACGAAAACAGAACGAATCGTTCTCGAATAATCATCTACCAATTAAAAGTGCTTATTTCCTTAATTCAGGGCAATCGGTTGCTTAAAGAGGCTTTCAATTTTGTGCCAAAACTGCTGAGGAAAAACCAACCATACTTCTCTTTGTTTACGAAACAGAATCCCTTGAAAAAGGAAGGTAGTTGGAAAACAGCTCCGCGCTAAACTAAACTAGTTCTTAGTGCATGGAGTTGAGGAGTATTTTGGCGTGAAAATAGATGATTAGACGAGCTAAATGGGAAATTGTGAGCTAACTCGCTGGCGTTGGAATAAAACAACTCTTTGCGCTAATAATGAGGAAGAAAGGCAGAGTAGAGTGTTGAAGAGAATAAATTTCATGTAGAGAATATTGTAACTCCTCACATAGTCTAAGACATGACATGACGTATCTACTCTATCATGGAGTTATCACTTAAGGTCTTATCGAAGCTAAGCACAATACTGTCATTTTTCAAGAGGCATTTTCATCTGGATGCTACCGTGACACGTTAAATTGTATGTAAGTCTCGACTGTTAGTCTTGGTACAAGCAGTCGTTAAGCCAAGTCAGGGCACAGGCGGCTTGAAAAACCCTTGACACCAGAGCTTGGTCACTTACTCGTAGTATACGAAAAAGAAAAATGTAGCCTAAGATGATTTTGTCGAAGCGTAACAAACGCCTATCAAAATTGTGTCAATATATACAAAATAAATGTTTGTTCGTAACCATATCATATCATTTTTAATTCAATAACACCAGGATTATGTGATCAATGTTAAGCGCAGACCACTAGTCTGATTATGGTCAGATAAGTTCTGTCTGGAAAGAACTGGAGGAAACTGGCTGAAAATCACACCGTATGGCTTGTCGGAGATGAAGCCAGTGCCTAGCAGTGGAAATATACAGACTGAGGATGATTAAGATCTTAAATTAAGTCAGGCATACATTAGTAAATAATTATTTAGTAGGTACTTTACTACAAAGTAATAATATTATTGGATGATAGGATATTGCTAACAAGCTACCTACTTCCTTATTAAATTAGGAAATAGTAAACTAAAGTGTAACTAAAACACGTAGATAATGGCAATAATAGTCAACTACAGAAATAACAAGCAATAGACAAGCTACAATAACATAGCGACGCTTGTAGACATCTATCGGCGAGTAGCAGAACTAGTTATATTTCTCTAACCGAAATTCCATTCCATTAAATTATAATACATTGGTAGCTCCAGCTTCCAGGTCAACATTTTATACATTATTTTTGGTTATTAGTTATTTCTTTACTGCAATAATTCGTCAACGACACCATACTAACGACCCTACGACGTTTTTTTTTATTACGCTTACTTCCAATGCATGCTTCAAGATGGGCTACTTTCGACTATATTATAACAATAATTCCCTAAGATATTCATAAATAAGTAAAATATTGATTTAATAACACTTTATTATGTCTTGTCATAAATGTAATTATCGCAAATAAATCTTACTATAATAACTTATTTTCCTTAATATTATTTTAGCGCACTCTATTGTCGAGTAGCCGAACTACGCTTGCACCTTTGCTCGGTTTTCCTTAGTGCTTCTCTGCTCATCTTTGATGATTTCCGCTAGATGGCGTATCGCGGTGTCCATGTCTTCGAGACGAATTTTGCTGAATGTAAGTCGCAGGTACTGTGAGGGTGCGCTGGTGTCGTATGTGAAAGCTTGACCCGGGATCAGCATGAGGCCACGCTGCAATGCTGTTTGGAACACCTGGAAAAATCGGATAAATATGTCTTAACTTTAATGAAATGCAAAACTATTATTCATTTTGTAACTGAAATATAGAACGGTAAGTAAAGTAGCAATTAATCAATTATTTTTAATTATTAATTTTAGAAACCCTATTTGTTCTCAAAATTGTTCACAGTTCTATTTTACATAGTTACACAATTAGAATTAGTATTCTTTCATTATTAGTCTTTCAAAGCCTACTATTTCTTCTTTGTATCAGTTGAGACTGACTGTAGGTCATTCTTATTGTCAGTGGGATCAATTGCGAATGGCTTTTTTTGCAGACTCGGGCTGCTGATACTTTATCTCTCTTACTTCTATCTTTTTTCAAACTGAAGCCTATTGTCAACTAAAACAATGATAACAAACAAAACCTTTTTTACTTTTATGAGTAAATTTCTGCGTAGAAAACAGTCACACTTACATTATTATTAAAAGTTGGAATGAGTCCAACAGTTTCGGTGCTTTCCGATCACCATCTTCAGGGGCGAGTGACACGGACCGCCGCCGACGAGATCCGCGCGCGCACTTTACAACTTACAATAATAATGTAAGTGTGACCGTTTTCTACGCGGAAATATTAAGATATAGTTTACAATGTTTATCAGTATAAATACTAACCATGTTATAAACATCGTGTACTCCATGCACCTTCATCCAGAGGAAGAGCCCCGCGCTGGGCTGCGGGCAGGAGGCGAGGTCCCGCACGGGCGACAGGGAGCTGAACAAGGCGTCTCGCCGCTGCCGGTAGAGGGCGCGCGCGGCGCTCAGGTGCTGGTGGAAGTACGCGCGGTCCGAGATCAGGTGGAGGATTATAGCCTGGGGATTACATCAACATATATCTAAATATAAAAATCCACTACAAAACAGTATAGTTAAAAGTATAGTTACAAACATTTATTCAATCGATGTAAATAAAAAAATAATAATAACGTCACTTAATAAATGTCAATAAATGTCACATATTAAAAATAAAAAAAAAAACCGCTGCTGCTTGCCGCTGTAAAAACTAAATTATTTCACAGTGTTGTGATTAAATGCATTTATTTACACTAATTACACATTATACTTATGTTTCCAATACTTGACTTCTAATTACTACAGTTATAGCGCAGACAACAAAATACTCAATTTAAGCAATTTCACATGATGGTATAATATCCACATCGATATCGTAAAATCTTATTATAACATCAATAAGAACAGCGCGCGCTCGCTCTTGATTGGCCCTGCGCTTAATTGCATTAGTGAAGATAAAGTAGTGTATGCAACTGCATATAACACGGGTATTAAAACACTCGTTACTATTAGTGCAACGAGTTTCATAAACTCACACTCGTGTTTTAATACCCTTCATTTTATGACAGTTACATAAACTACTATTCTTCCCTTACAAGCGAATGTGGCTAGGTGGTAAAAACGCTGAAGGAGAACATCGTAAGGAAACCGGCATGTTCGAGGACTGCATTATTAGAATACGTGTGACATCCGTCAGTGTGCTGGATGGCCCTACCGCCATTCCAAAAAATATTTTACCACCATGCCAAAAAAATATTCTACCACCATGCCAAAAAAATATTCTACCACCATGCCAACAAAATATTCTACCACCATACCAAAAAAATATTCTAGCACCACGCCAAAAATATTCTACCACCATGCCAAAGCAATATTCTACCACCATGCCAAAAAATATTCTACCACCATGCCAAAAAATATTCTAACACCATGCCAAAAATATTCTACCACCATGCCTAAAAAATATTCTACCACCATGCCTAAAAAATATTCTACCACCATGCCTAAAAAATCTACAAGTACCTGTGCCAAAGTGCAGCTGTGTAACAGCTCAGCCTGAGAATGCAGTTCCAGTCGGTGCAGCAGCGGGGTGGGCGCGGTCACCCATCCGCCGCGCAGCCCGGCCGACACCACCTTCGATATGGAGTCCAGCCTGATCACCCGCCCGCACGTATCCATGGAGAGAAACGAGGGGACTTGAACCTGAGGAACGCACAGACATCCATAAAGAATTCTACTTCTCATCTCTCGAAATTCTATGGCCTGGAATAAGTTTAAGCTTAGTTCCTTAGCTTGGAAGGTAAGGCTCTCGGCCACATTATATTAGTATACTAGCTGACCCGGAAAACGTTGTTTTGCCTCACTTAGGGGTACAGCGCCATCTATTGATTAGTTATTCAACCCAGTCGAAAGGTATCGACATCTGTTAGAATCACTTGGAGTTAACAGATAATTGTGACTATCAAATAATAACAGACAATAAGAAAACAATAATTTAAAATTGCGACTATAATTTGAGATTTAAACTATCCTATCTCTCAAGTTGGATCGAACTGCACATGGTGTGCGAATTTTATTATAATCGGTTAAGTGGTTTAGGAGTCCATTGAGGACAAACATTGTGACACGAGATTTATATATATTAAGATTTGGTGTCGCGGGCCCTCTAATTTTAGGTAACTAGTGTTTAATCTATTGCTCCTGCTTAGAAGAAAATTTGCCTTTACCTAAGAAGTCAGAAAGGCAAATTTTCTTCTTCTACTCTTCTTGATCAGCCGTCGTCTACATTCATTCTTTTCTCACTCATTTCCTCATTCACACACTCCATCCATGTCTTCTTCGGCCGGCCTCTTGCTTCGATCAAATATTCAAAACATTCAACAATCCTATTAATATTCTAAACGCCAAAGTTTATGTGCATGTTTGAATGTTTGTCACTTCTTCACGCGCTTCACGCACGGTATGCTTTAATCCGGATTAACTAAGCTTTAGACTCTGGATTAACATATGTTACATGGGATACTTTTGATGCAGAAATAACTGTGAAAATGGGACGTAAATATCATTTGAGTTTTAAACTTCAAATACTACGGTGGTAAGGAACATTAAACAATTATTTTTTAGACAGACGTTCCATACGATTATATTATGAAATTAGTTTGAAAAAAATTAAAAAACATTTTTTTTGTTTTAAAGATCTGGTGTTACTCGAGAACATAACTAAGAATAACTCTTTGCTGTTTCATAAAAATAGACTCAATGGTCATGTTGGATCTACCATGCCATTTCCACCACAAAATGTTCATAGAGGGTTTTCTTATTTTTTTATTTATATCTACTTGTACTTTTGTATTAACGCCGGTAACTTTGCATAGCAGACCAAAACATCGCAGTAATGATGTTTTGGTTTTGCGATAATTACCTATGTAATTATAACCTTGTATTTGCATATCTTCGAAATAAATATAAACATAAATTAAAACTGTTTATGTTACCCTGAGAATTTGCATCTTGAATTACTGTAGAAACTCGATTATCCGGCCCTCAGTTAAAATGAATTCGTGATTATCCGGACTATAGACCAATTGGCCAAAGCTTCGATCATAGCTGTTATCGCAGAGCAAGATAGTTTATGTTTATTACAGTACTAGTCGAAACTCAACTTCCTAAAAGTTGAGTTTCGACTAGTACTGTATCTACTGTATCTGTACCTTACCACTGTATCTAAATACAGTGATAAGGTTGAGTTGTATTGAAATATTTTTTGTGACGTAGTCATATTTTGCATTTCTGTGTACATAAGTAAACTCATGGCAATTTTTGTGCTGTTTGTATACAGCACTGAATCTGGTATATATTTTATCCAAGGTCCAAAGTCTTTTTTTTCAAGCATGAACGTGGCGAACGGAACCTCCCACGCCGCCTTCTTATCAGAAAATACTATTTTTTTCATACTTTCGATTCACCGAATCCCTAACAACAACAATAAGTCCGATTAATCGATTTTTCTACTGTAGTTAATCCAATTCTACTGTAGCAATACTAATTAATCTCAGGCTCAGGTTTTTAAGGCTAATTGGAATCAGCAAAATACACAAACAGAGTTGGTGCAATTTATAATGTTTGAATAATAGGTATATATGTTGAATTAATTAATATAATTACGTTGCCTTTGTAAGACGAATCATTTAACTAATGAATTATTCATTTCTTAAAAATACTTTTTTTCTTGTATTTTTTATAATTAAGTGAAAAAATGGTAATTAATTAAAATTTCAGTAGCAATTGTAATGTTAAAATATTTTTATATGAATATTTATTTTTTAAACGTCGTATGGTTAATTCACTATTCAATGGAAGTAATCATTGTGAACAACATGTGCCTATATTTGAATAAATAAATTGAATTGATAAGATGTTGGGCTTAATCAAAGTATAAGCTGATACTCACATCACTATAATTCAAGAACATGTATGGATCATCCTCCACAATGAGGAAATCGTACTTGCAAGCCAGCTGGTATATCTGTCTCCTTCTGTCTTCAGGTAGAACAGTTCCAGTAGGGTTACTCCCAGTTGGTATCAAGTAGAGAAATTTGGGCATCTTGAGCCCTCTCTTGAGGCGGTCCCCGAGGAGGTTGTCGAGGGATTCTGGCAGCATCCCGTCGTCATCCTCGGGGAGACCAAGGATTTCAGGACTGTAAGGCTTCAGCTGAAAGACAATAATAATAATAATAATATCTTTATTTGCATAAAACATAGATGATACAAATTTAATTTGAACCATTAGTGCTGAACTAGTATGGAACTGTGATTCAGCACCGATGGCCTCTCCCACAGAATATTCACAAGTCTGTTTGACACAATTATGACAAAGGATTTGAACAAAAGATAAAAGATGAGAAAAAAAAACAAACAAAAGATAAATTTAAAGAAATGTAATGGTCGCCTACAAAACAGAATATTCATCTGGCAATAAGATAGATAGATAAAGTTTTATACACGATTCAGCGAGGAAATGCTGCAAGCCTAATGAGTACGTTTGGGCGAGGGGTTTTGACGTAGTCTTTGTAGACGTAGACTTAATTTTATTTAATTTCATTGATTTTTGACATGTACTCGTAATTGATTATAACTAATTTGTATTTATGAATCTTGTAGAATGTATACTATAATGAAATTTGTAAGACCTTAATTAGAAATGAAAACTTAAGCATTGAAATATATATACATACATTATTAAACATTTAAACATTACTTACTAAAACTTAACTTAAAAAAGACTGGAACTCGACAGACAGACATACACGGTAAACTTACAATGACTTGTTTTAATTTTAACGGGTTTAAAAAATAAACAATAACCCATTTAATTATACCTATACTAGCTGACCGGGCAAACGCAGTTTTGCCTTAATAAAAAAAAAAAAAAAAAACTAAATATACAGTAGCCGATTCTCAGACCTACTGAATACGCATATAAAATTTGGAAAAAATCGGTCAAGCCGTTTCGGAGGAGTACGGTAACAAACACTGTGACACGGAAATTTTATATACTTACTAGCTGACCCGGCAAACGTTTTTTTACCTTAATAAAAAAATAAAATCTAAATATACAGTAGCCGATTCTCAGACCTTCTGAATACGCATATAAAATTTGGAAAAAATCGGTCAAGCCGTTTCGGAGGAGTACGGTAACAAACACTGTGACACGGAAATTTTATATATAAGATAAGATCTGTCATGAAAATGTTACTGCCTAAGATTACCGAAAACTGTACAAATTTGTCTTGTAGTTTAACCCAAGGACAGATTTAATATTTTTCTCACATATGTAGATACTGTATTTGCAAAACAATTAACCTTTCATTGTAATAAAACAAAAAAACATCTGTAGGTGACCAGACACGATCATCGAGGTTAAGTAACGGTCGATGTGGATAGTTTTCGGATGGGTGAGAATGCAAAAAAAAAACATTTTGCAAGTGACATTTTTATCTGGGCGTTACCATGCGTCAGATGACACGTGAAATTGTAGGCCCCTGCTGTTAGTCCTAAGACTAATAGCAGGGACCGCAAGCAGGACTACAAGCACTCGTTAAGCCAGGTCAGAGGCCTTCGAGGGGCTTAAAAACTGTCGACACCAGAGCTTGGCCAATTAGCTCATACGAAGAAGAAGAAGAATCCCAGATAAACCTCTTTTATCCCGGATTATCGCGGGCAACACCGCGGGCTAATAAACTACAATCTACATTTGAAATCCAAGATGGCTGCCTCAAAAAGGTGTCTAATTTTTTAAACTGTAATCTTGTAATTCTGTCTAATTTTTTAAAATGTAATCTTGTAATTCTGTCTAATTTTTTAAAATGTAATCTTGTAATTCTGTCTAATTTTTCAAAATGTAATCGTGTAATTCTGTCTAATTTTTTAAAACGTAATCTTGTAATTCTGTCTAATTTATGTAGTCTTCTAATTCTGTCTAATTTTTTAAAATGTTATCTTGTAATTCTGTCATTTTTTTAAAAATGTAATCTTGTAATTCTGTCTAATTTTTTTAAATGTTATCTTGTAATTCTGTCATTTTTAAAAAAATGTAATCTTGAAATTCTGTCTATTTTTTTTTTAATGTAATCTTGTAATTCTGTCTATTTTTTTAAAATGCAGTCTCCTAATTCTGTCTAATTTTTTAAAATGTTATCTTGTTACTCTATCTAATTTTTAAAAATGTAACCTTGTAATTTCTATACTTACAGCACTGTGCATACCAGTGTACGCATATTGCGTAGTGAGAACTGGGTCTCCAGGCTCCATCAGGAGTTCCACACACTGGTAGATCCCGTGCTGGCCTCCGTTGGTGACAAACACGTCTCGTGGCAGAGGAGGGGGCCGGTGCAGCTCTGTTTGGAACTGCCGGAGCTCAGTCAGTAATGCTGGTAGGCTGGAACATACAATCCAGTTTCGTGAGCAATAAAAATTATGGCCAATGCTACTTGGGCATGAAAGATTCCGAAAAAATACAAATATATATTTTTTTTTTATAAATATTAGGACACATTCCACACACGGCTGGTTAACCCCATACTGAACCATTTCTAGTTCGTGTTCTGGTAGCTAACACAGCTGATATACTACATATACATACATACATATTTTCTATAGATACATATTTAACACCCAGACCCACAGCCAACCAATTTAGTTAAGCACAAAGATGTTGGCCGGGCCGGGAATCGAACCCGGAACCTTCTGATTGACAGGCCGGCATGGTAACCTTTACGCCAACGAGGTCTTCAACCTTATTATTATCTATATATTATTTATTAATAACACCACTAGTTACATATAATTAGAGTAATAAATCCTTTTGTTAGACAAACTATGTGTAAATCATTCACAATGTATAAACAAATATGTATGAGCCTATGTATTTTGGTAAATAAACAAATTTCTTTCTTTCTGCTTCTTCTTTCTTACATGTCAAAAAAAATGTGAATCAATATGTTAAATGTCAAAAAATGTTTATGTCAAAATTACACAATTCTCATTACGTCATTTAACATTATTATTATTATTACATTAATTAAAAATATTATCTAGTTCTAGATATTTCTCAAAACTATAAAACCAAATTACGAACATTGGCTGAGTTTTCGAGCAATTGTTCTACATGGAATTGTTTTTTTTTTTCTAACCTATATTGTCCCACTATTGGGCAATTCATTGATGTTAAAAAATGCTTTACACAGTTTTATTTTTAAACAGGAAGCTTTTTTCTTAAAATCGAAATCTAGCAATCAAACTTATCAAAGACATAAAACTGGCTAAAAAAAATAATTTTAGTTTTTTTAAACCAGTTTTATCTCTAACTCATACGTCTGATTGATACCAAACTAAGTTCAAATACGAGTGTTCTTTAGACGGTCTATTTTTACCGTTCATGAAATACATACATACTCGTAACAGAAGCAGAAGCAGTTCACTATACATTCCCACTGCTGGGACTCAGGGTCTTCTCTCATGAGGAGAGAGATATAGGCCATAATCCACCACGCTGGCCAAGAGCGGGTTGGTGGATGACACACGACTTCGGATATTGTGGGACTCAAACATGCCGGTTTCCTCACGATGTTTCCCATTACAGTAAAGCGAGTGCAAATCCACACATAGCTTGAAAAACAAGTCATAGGTGTAGGGCCGGCATCGAACCAGGGGCCGTCTGATTGAAAAGCAGACGTTATTAGCACCGAGCCACACTCGCTTCTACTCGTATAACGAAACCCTGTAAAATCAATATACTACCCTTGTCATATAACCTTAAACAAATATTATGCTTACCCTTGTGAAGGCACGTACTGCAAAGCATTTCTCAGTTCATTCCCACTCAGTTCAAAAGTCTTCCCTCCGGTCATTTCCATGGTAAGCTTCGTGTAGGGGAACACTTGCTCGTTCGGCATCCCTTCAGCCAGAGACAGCACTTGCTTGCCGATCTTGTACGAGAGAGTCGCTGGAATAGAATAGAATAGAACAGAATAGAATAGAACAGAACAGAATAGAATAGAACAGAATAGAATATAACAGAATAGAAACAGTTTAGAATAGAACAGAATAAAACAGAATAGAACAGATCAAAATAGAAGAGAATATATTTTTTTAAACCGCCGTTTTCTCTTCAAACCATAGCTGATATTATAAGCTCGTATTCTAAGACTCTGGAAAGAAGAGAAGGAAATATAATTAAAAGACCAATATATATAAATATTTTATGAGGCCAGGGATCAGAATACTACTAGAATCTAGAGTGGCGCGGAAATTTGTCATTATTACCGGTGAAACCTAGATGGCGCTGCAAATCGAGCGTGCAGCCTTTATAGCTGCCGCCAGATTCAGCGCGTTGCAGTCGCATAATGGTATAAAGATTGTAGATTCAGTGACCCGAGTGAAGACGTATTAAAATACGAATATCTATTCGTATTTTAATACGTCTTTCGGTACACGTAGTACGATTTTCAACTAGAGATTGAGCGTATATAATATTTATTTGTCTATGTTGACGCTGAGAAATAAATCTGATTGCTAGTCATCCGTTATAAGTAATAAAACCCGTAGCGTTTTATAAGTACATATAAACATGAAAAACTGAGTTAAAAGGAAGGTAATAAGTCAGAAACTGCCATCCTAAGCTAAACTTAGAAAGACTTTATTTGCTGTATTTAATACTTAGAAAACTTATTATGGATAATAAAAAGAGATATTTTATGTAAATACAAATCTACGAGTATGAATATAAATATGCCTGAAAGCACTATTATTTCAATTTAATCTTACAAATGAATGAAAACTTTTAATAACCGTGGTTTATAAAACATTTTTTTGCTCAAGTGAAATCTTAGTTACTTGATACTCAAGATAACAATTATACAGTTAATTTTGTTAATTTATTTGTGTGCAATTTACATGTCTTATCAATTACGATTGTTAAAATTCTACCAGCCCATATAAAATATGATATACATATATGGTTGTATAATTATTATTACAACATAGGAAGCTATTATTAGGCTAGTGGGGTTACAGGAAGGCTTAGCAAAGTAAATATATAATCTTAAGAGCAATAACAATTGATTGAAAAATTGTTTAAATTGTTTTGCGAGTGTGGTTGTCTCCAAAGTTACGTCATTGAAAACCACGTTTTACACGTTTTTGATAACATTTTTTATTACTTAATCGTCTATTAAAAATCAGTGTGTTATCAGGAAGATTAGGTATTTTAACGACTTCAATTGATAAGAATGTCGAGTTCGTGCCTCTGGAGCGATTACATAAGTAATCCTTGACCATAACATTTTCCTCTACTATTTGACAATTTTGATTTTTATTAGTAGAAAACTTTTGGATAAATTGCATGATTATTAAGACAGTTTAAACTAATGTTGACAATGCTGGATCTATACAATAACTAATACAAATCAATATAGGTAACCGCTTAAAAAATTCATAGAATATTTAGTTCAGTATTACTTGTCAAAATATATTATAAAATTTTAAAATAAGTAATGTAGCAATGATTTTCAAAATAGTTAACATTGTTTTGGCTATAATAAATTATATTTGTATTCGTTTATTAATTATTGTATATTAATTAAATACACGCTTCGAAAATTCTTGTCATGATAATTAATTTAATATAGTATAATTATGTCATATTTTAAATGTTCATTGGAATTTTCAAAAAAAATTCAAATCAGTTTATTGCAAATATTAGTGGTATAGTTACAGACAGGTATTGGGTCAGAGAAAAAAGTACTCTAAATATAATAAACATTTAAGGGAGCTTCCATACAACAAACTTTTTCTTTCTCCATTTTTGTAACTAGTAAATATGTATACGATTATTTTTCTACTGTAGTTCATAGTTCAATTTATTGATAATAAGGAATATTACATGTCAGAAATAATAAATAAATACGGTGTCTTAAATACCTAACTCATTATATAATAAAAAAAAATGTATTCAATAATAAAAATGTCAATTTGTGGTAATTTTTTTTTTTTTACTCAGAATAGGTCAGCGCTTGACCACAATTCACCTTATGGTAAGTGATATTGAGGTCTACGGTGGATCGCGCTTACCTAGAAGGAACCGGTTCACTCTCGCCTTGAAAATCGCTAGATTGTAGTCATTGGGGAACAGGGAATTCGGCAAGGAATTCCAAAGTTTGGCGGTTCGGACAACAAAGGTGGAGGCAAAAAATACAATAAATGTCAGTCAATTACTTAATATTAGGAATAAATTCGTTAATTCTGTTTGCGTCCGATGCTTACCACGAATCATTCCCGGCATTCTTGTCTTAGATCTTGAACTAATAAACTTTTGATAATCATTTTCTGTAAGTTTTTTATTCTTGTCATCTAATTTATCCGGTTCGCTGTACAGTTTGAACAAAAACGGCACTTTCTGTGTCTTTATTTGACTTTTGTAGAATTTCAAAGACATAATAATAGCCTTTAAGTACTTGCGATATTCGAGTGCTTCTCCGAATGAGTCTTAATTTGTGAATGTTAGTTAAATACCTTCTTTAAATACCTTTATACTAACAATGTCACGTGCTTAAAATAATTATAAAACGTATTTAACTTTATCTAATTTTTCAAACTTTGTTATTTAAGAATACTACCTAAAGATGAGAAGTCTTTAAATAGCAAATATAATTATTAATTTAATTTATTTTCTGTATATTAGGACACATTCTCATACGGCTAGTTAGCTCCATGCTAAACCATTTGTAGTTTGTATTATGGTGGCTAACAAAACTGATATACCACATATACTTACATACATAAATAGTTTGTTTATATCGATACATATATAAGACCCAGACTGACAGCCAACAAATATAGTTAATCACAAAGATGTTGACCGTGGCAATATTCGAACCCGGGTCCTTGTGGTTAGCAGTCCTTCTTTGTAACCATTACGCTAACTAGGTTATTGAATTTGGTTTTTATGCGTTGACATACGAGTAATTTTTGTATGTTGAGTATAAAATTTCGAAAACAAACACTCGCTTCAAAATTTGCATATTTTTAATGCCAACCAGTTTTCAGAGTAATAAAAACAAAAATGGAACAGAACGATACCAAAATAAAAGATGTTACGCAAAAAGCAGCTCAACTGAAATGGGACTGGGCAGGGCACGTTGGTCGCATGCTGGACGACCGCTGGGCAAAGACCACCACAACATGGGTGCCAAACACTACTAGACATCGAGAAAGACCCAGGAAACGGTGGCGTGACGATATATGTAAATGCGATAAGGACTGGGCCACCAAAGCCTAAGACCGGGCTGACTGGAGAGAGAAGGGAGGCCATTGCTCAGCAGTGGGACACAACAGGCTTATAATAATAATAATATTAATAAATACAAAAATAATTTTCAAAACGGGTATAACTTGCTTTTCCGTATAAGCCGATGTAGCAAATCTTACGACAATGTACAACAATCAATGTTTTAACAGTCTATTTTGCACTCGGAAAGTATTTTAATACGAAATGTATGTTAATACACGTCCTAAGTTTTATATTTGTGTACTTTCTTAGAATTGGTTGCCTGGAAGAGATCGCTTTCATCGATAAGGTCGCTCTAAGACAATAACTTTCAAGTTCTTCAAGAGTTTTCAGTTATTTTATTTTTATGAGTGTTTTTATAAGTGTTTTAACTAACTATGTATATGTCATTTATGTTACACTTTTCATAGTATTCATTTATTAAACCAACTACATAGTTCTAATGTTTAAATTTAAATATAATGTTAGAAAACATACACTTTGATAAATCTTTATTCCTGAGATGCAAAAGTCGTAAAAGGCGTAACACTGCCTTACTGTTGTATTTCAGTTGTGCCAATTTGGCACAGCTATTGACGATGTTTTCTCCTGACATACAAACCTACCCTTTTTATCTTTTTACGTATTTTCAGAGCAAGGTTTTGACAAACCGATGAATAGTAGGTAAAGGTTTAAGCGAATGAATCGTCAAAATTTAAACGCATTTATTTTTGAAGTATTGTTTCTTCATTAGTCAGCAAAATAAATACCCACTTAAGGAATTCAAGGATTCATAATAAACTTGTTTACGAGTAAGTATAATGAATCCGATTTATGTATGTAGTTATTAATTATATATGTCAGATTTATATATTGATTTGTACGAAATTTTTGTACGAAACCTTTCCGTAATTTCGTATGTGTCGTCACCGGTCGGCTCCAGCGGAAGACCAGCGCCGATTGCTTTGCTTGCAATCTGCACACGCTGAGCTGGGGCCGGTTTTGTGCCACGTAAATGTTGTATTTTTCTTTTATTTTTCTTGTGTATTAGTTGTTTGTGTCACGAAATAAATGATTCTTTCTTTCTTTCTTTCTTTCTTTCTTCTTTCAAAATTTGGTATGGAGATTAACATAGGGTACTTTTTATCAAAAGCGTGAAACACCGCGGGGTAGTGGGAATTTACTAATATTATAATTATATATCGTATATAGTATAATTTCTATTGTCAATTAGCAAAATACATAAAATTTACCTTAGAGTTTTGTTAATTTTTAATTACTTCTCTAATCTTTTAATTTATGTTTGAATACATAATATGTAAATTAGTTTAAAGGTATAAAACTAAACTTGACTTATAAAACCAGTCAGGACAGTACATTAAAAAATACTAAATAACTATAAGTAGGTCCTTTTAGTATAAAATTTGTAAATAGCCCTAGTTTAAGCCAATATTTTAGTTATTCTGTAAGTTAGCTCTAAGTTTCCCATTAAATGTAAAAAAAAGGAGTAACCATATATTTATCATCGATCGATTCAAAACATTTCTTATTTATTTAGAAAAATAAATATTATTGGAATACCTAATCATTATTAAACTTAAAACTAAGAGTAAATCTGCCACAATCAAATTTTCGAAATAGTTTCGTATGGGAGAGCCCATTAAAACACTACAAGTATCAAGCATAATATGTATTATACAAACATTATGTTATTTATGAGCATATTGCTAAAATTAAAAGCCGATTATTCAATGGTCAGATAAACAAACAGATAGTGATTATTCAACTGATAGCAAATTGTTTTGGTATACTACGAATAACATTATCGGTAGGACGGCCAGATAGCACTATATTTTTTGGAGTAAATTATAAATAATGTTTAATGCAGGGAGGTTAAACTGTGTTAACATTACCCATATGAATTATGATTGTAAAAAGCTAAAACTACGCACTAAAAATAATACTAATAATATTTTAAAATAAAACGTTAGGTCATCAAAAAATGGGCCAAGTGCGACTCGCGCATGATCCTTCATGTGCGATTTAATTCCATACCATTGTTGTATGGGGCCCCCCTTAAATATTTATTAATATACATTTATATATAGTATGGGGATCTCCCTTAGTATTTGATTTTTTTTTATTTTAGTATTTGTTGCATGGGAAATACATATTATCTTGTGAAAGTTTCAGATTTCTAGCTAGGTATTACGGTTTCTGAAAAACAGCCTGGAGACAGACAGACTATAATTCGAAGTAACAGCTAAACTTATTAGCTAGATAGGTAAGCTAGCGCTAACGTAGTCATTCAAATAGCGGCCTTTATCATAAGCAGTTCACTATACATTCCCGCTGCTGAGACTCGGGGCCTTCCCGAGGAGAGAGATATAGGCCATAATCCACCACGCTGGCCAAGTGCGGGTTGGCGGATGACACACGTCTTCGGATATTGTGCTCCTCAAACATGCCGGTTTTCTCACGATGTTTTCCTTCACCGTAAAGCGAGTGGAAATCCACACATAACTTGAAAAAGAAGTCAGAAGGTGTAGGGCTGGGATCGAACCAGGGGCCGTCTGATGGCGTTACTAAAAAAACAGACGTTATTACCACCGAGCCACACTACCTTTAGCGAACATTTTCAAATACGAATAAATCACATACTTATCTGACGCGTAAGAGCGGGTTCACGTTTGGACGATCTGAAGCTCACGAATCTATCATAATCACTTTCACTGAGAGGCTTATATTTATTTTCCAATTTATCACTGTCATTGTAGAATTTAAAAAATTTCGCCACATCATCGGCTTGTGAATATTTTCTTCTTAAAACTTCGTAAACCGGTCTTCCGTCTAGAACTTTTCTCAAAATGTCTTTTTTCACTTTTACTGTATTTATTGTTGCAGCCATTTTGTTTTTTTTTTTATATATATTATTTTTATGAAACTGTTATGAGCCGTATTCGATAAAGTATTAAATAACACGTCTTTCTTATATAAAATCACTGTCGTCAATGTTATAAAACGACTGATAAAGATTGTATAAAACTCCTTATCGTTTAAATAATTTAATATCGTTAATTGTATTGTTTGTGATTGCAATCAGTGCCTTTTAGGTTACGTCAGCTTTAATAAACAAGTTATTTTGAACTTTAAAGTAATATTAATATTAAAAATATTCTCTAAAAATATTTTATAGGTTATGTTTGGAATAAATAACTGAAAGGAATAAATATTATTTTTTTCTTTATAAAGGCACGCGATGTACCTAGGTACTGGGATTTTACAAGAAGGGGTTTACTGAACATATATTAACTTCCTTATTTACCAAACAGTTTAAAAGATTAAAAACTAATAAAAAGGGGTTTACTTGTATATTACATTTCGCTCAGTAAATGCAAAAGGGCCACAAATAAAAGAAAGAAGAAATATTAGGACACATTTCACACACGGCTGGTTAACCCCATACAGAACCATTTCTAGTTTGTGCTATGGTAGCTAACATAACTGATATACTACATATATACATATACATACATATTATATGTAGATACATATTACCAGACCCACAGCCAACAAATTTGTTTAGCATTAAGATGTTAGCCGTGCCGGGAATCGAACCCAGAACCTTCTGTTTGGCAGTGTAAAAATAGCATGTTTCGTCATGTGGCCCTTTTTAATTTAAGGAGCAATTTGTAGGTAGTTTATAAAAATAAATAATATTTTATGATGTTTTGAAAAATACTATGCTACTCTACTTTCAGAAAGCCGCAAGGACAATAGAAAACATACATTTTAATGTAGATATTATACGGTTAAAGTAAGGTTTTTAATTGTCTTTATTAGATGCAGATATTAAAAAGAAGTATGAAATAAATGTTGTTGGAATTTTATTTTATTTCTATCTTCATCTTTCTGTTTCACAATACTGATGTATCGATTGTTTGTTATTTTAAAATGAACTCTGTACAATAAACACTGTTATCGGGTTACCTCTTGGCACACTTATTCAAACCTGTGATTGGAATTGACATTGTTTTTATTCAAATGTAGCTTTTTATAAAATTGATGTATGTGCGTACCTACCTATATCATTACTTACTTAAAATTTCGGCAGATATTTACAAATGATTTACAAATAATGTATTTACCAAAACATTACAAAAATTTCGCCAGAAATTTACATATATTTACGTATTTTTTTGCTATATATCAATAACAGTAGCAGCTAGATACTTAAAATTTTCACAAAATATATAAATATATATTAACTGTCAAATTAAATCATAAAATTAAAAAATGGTTGACTGTAAAGTCGGTTTTACGGGCGAAGATTTTACGTGACAACGTCTGCCGCGTGCTGCGCGCGCGGCAGACCGATCATAGTTGAGTGGGAGAGAGACGCAAGGCATTCGGCGGGCCTCTCTCTCGTTCGGTGACTCATCGTAACGTTACCGGGCGTTACACTTTTTCATAAGTGATTCCCAGCCGCAACCTAATTTAAGACGTTGTCACGTCAAAAAAAAACACATATTTGAAGGGGGCTCCCATACAACAAACACGAGGGTGGTTTAGAAAACTTCGCAGCCTAATACATATATATTTAAACTATTTTAATGTAACCATGAGACTGTATTTAAATAAGGCTGAATTTTGTGCAGAGATTTTAAATAATTTAATTATAAAATAAATGCAATTCGGTTGGCCACTCGCACGTTGGGTCGACTACATACGAAACACGATAGCTCAGCAGTGGGTGATAGACGGCTGAAAATGTTGATGATGAATGTTAAAGCAATAGTATCGGAGATTTCCGGTTTTAAATACTAATAAAAAATATATTGATAAATATACAGACAGAACATCCAATTTACAATAAATTATAAAATTAAAAACTAAACTACTTACAAAACTAAAAGTATATCTAATAATCTAAAAAACCAGTGTCAGTGGGAATAAAATAATATGAAACAGGGGGAACAACAATGGTACGGAACCCTTCATGCGCGAGTCCAACTCGCACTTGGTTAATTATTTAAATGTACATATGCATGATGAATATAAGTATTGTAATGTACTAGTAATTACTAAGCCTCCTCTTAAGATTTGTTTTTATTATTCCTTGGCGTCGAATGTTCGCTGTTAGTAGGTGTTCCCGCTACACTTGATCCGGGAAACAATCTGAAATGAAATCTCATAATTAGCATCCAAGTAATCTTTACTGAAATTTATACAACATACGAGTAATTCCATTGTTTAAATACAAAACATGCCTATAACAATTATAAACATATACAAATATACGTAATTAAATAAAAAACATCAAGACCCAAGAATTTTATTTTTGTACATTGTGTTCGGAATACATAATTACCATATACTTAAATTAAGACGGAAGGGAAGCAAATAGCATATTTTTAATTATGATTTAAAACCCTGTGTAAAAGACACAATAAGGACACATTCACACACGGCTGGTTAGCCCCATACTGAACCGTTTCTAGCTCATATTATGGTTGCTAACACAACTGGTATACTACATATACATACATACATATTATATATAAATACATATTTAACACCCAGCCCCTCAGCCAACAAATTTAGTTAAGAACAAAGATGTTGACCGGGCCGGGAATCGAACCCGGAACCATCTGATTAGCCGACCGGCATGGTAACCTTTACGCCAACGAGGTCGTCAAGGGTATGATTATTGTTCAGATTTACTTTCTTGCTAAACGCTGTAACTGTAGAGTCTCAAAACACGGTTAGGTAAAATTTGCTTGAGAGTTATATTATTTCTAAGTCTTCTTAAAATTCAAATAGTCTGCTGCTGATAATTAAATAAAAAATAAATTAATTTAACCTACTTTTTGATAAGGAATGATGTTATCTTGTAAAGATTATGTTAATATGAAATTATTTCGTAGTAGGTAAAAACTCGTATTACATCCACTAACTCAGTTCAGCCGTGGTAGTTGCTAAACTCAGTAAAATAACGCCTTATGTACCTATAACCAAATTTAGCAAAACGTAATGTATTAAATACTAGAAATCAAAGAAACATTGAAACAAAACAACAGAAATGATAAACACAATTTAAAACTAAATAAAAAAATCTACTAACTAGATATAAGCTAGTGACAAATTAATTATTTAGAAGACAGTTTTTATCGTTGCTAAGACTTGCGCTTGATCGCAACTCATCTGATGTTAAGTGATGTTGCGATCTAGGATGGAGCGCGCTTGCCTAGAGCAACCGGTTCATTCTCGCCTTGAAGACAGTGAGGTTATAGTTCAGAGGGATCAGGGATTCAGTCAAAGATTTCCACAGTTTAATTGTCCGCACAAAATATGTGGAAGCGAATCTTTGTACGGATTTTAAGAACCTTACGGAAAGGTAGTATAACACTCGTGGCATTGACGCGTTGTGTGGCGATGGATAATAATAACCTAATCTATAATATAAAAATAAGTCGGGTTTTCATTCCTGACGCTATAACTCCAGAACGCACGAACCGATTTCCACGGTTTTAAATTCGTTGGAAAGGTCTCGGGCTCCGTCAGGTTTGTAGCAAACAAAATTCTAGGAAAAGATGAACAGAAAAGGAGGCAAACAGGGAATAACATTTTTCACATACAGCGCCATCTCTGATACATAGCATGTACTACAAACCATAACGGTTTTGCATGGTGGTGGAGCAGACGCGAAAAGCGACCTACACGCGGGTGGAGCCGCGGGCATCTGCTAGTTAGCTATACATAATAATATACCTACCTCATAATTCGTTTGTACTTGTCAGTCATTTCATCCACCGGCTCTATCTGAGCTAAAGGGTACGTCTTCAAAGACAAGTATGGAGCGCCCATACTTACTGCACTGCGCATCTGAAAGAACACCAAGGATTATCATAAAAATCCTTTTTATTAATTATTAAGAGCGCATTATTTTATATAAGTGATAAATTAACACACATACACACACACACAGAAAAACACACATGCACACACGTACACACACACACACTAGTCGTTTTTGCGCGTGTGGCTCGGTGTTTTAAACGTTTGCTTTTCAATCAGACGGCCCCTGGTTCGAATCCCGGCCCTACACCAATGACTTGTTTTTCAAGTTATATGTGGATTTTCACTCGGGAACAGAAACATTGTGAAGAAACCGACACGTTGGGAGGACTGCAATAACCGAAGACGTGTGTCATTCACCAACCAGCACTTGGCCAGCGTGGTGGATTGTGTCCAGTATCTCTCTTCTCGTGAAAGAAGGCCCCGAGTCCCAGCAGTGGGAACGTATAATGGGCTGCTTATGTTTTATTATGCTACAGAATTATCATCTTATCCCTCTGCTGGGCATAGGCCTCTTTCCTGTCCTGTCTGTTACATTCCTATGCCAATCTAGTCCAGGTTGACTCACCACAGCTGTAATGTCGTCGACCCATCTTGCCGCTGGTCGACTGGCGCTTTGTTATCATTAAAACACGAGTAATAAAACTATATGAAGTGAGATAAATGTAATTATTGTATAACTGCATAGAGTAATATTGCAAAATGTCGGTTAATTAGTAATAATAATAAAACTGCTCTTAAAAAAAAACATTTTTTCTCGTTGCCCTGGATATTATAGCAATTTGTTTACGTTGTGCCCAGGTTACGAACTTGTGAATGAAATTTCTTAGAACAATAATTACCAGCTGGTTAAAAATAAAATATCATTTTCCAACCACAATTTTTTTCAAAAAAAACTTAGCATACTATAAATCTTACAAAATAATCGGTAGTTTCCAAGAATTGTGTGCATAAATAGACCAAAAATCATTATCATAGCTAAGGCAACAAAACCACTGTAGACTAGTAGATATAATCTCAATCTTAATATTATATATAAATCTCATGTCACAATGTTTGTCCTCAATGGACTCCTAAACCACTTAACCGATTATAATAAAATTCGCACACCATGTGCAGTTCGATCCAACTTGAGAGATAGGATAGTTTAAATCTCAAATTATAGTCGCAATTTTAATTTATTGCTAATTATTGTCTGTTATTATTTGACAGTCACAATTATCTGTTAACTCCAAATGATTCTAACAGATGTCGATACCTTTCGACTGGGTTGAGTAAGTAATCAATAGATGGCGCTGTACCCCTAAGTGAGGCAAACCAACATTTGCCGGGTCAGCTAGTAATACTATATTTTTGGAGTGTAATAAAACAGAGTCGCAAAGTTTTGGATTCGATCCCCGCTAATGAGAGAATTAAGTTTCGGTGAATGAAAACAACTTGATGAAAGAATAGTTTGGTGGTAGAGCATTTTCTGGTTCTCACCTGACTAGCAGACACTTTCAAATCGAAAAATTTGTTACTAAGCACTTAAAGTTGTGTTCCAGTATCCTCTTTTTGAGCTAGTAACTCCAGACTTGGCATGCTCTAGCCGGAGTTGCTAACTTGTGTGGCTACGCGCCCCGCTGGTCAAATATAGCCTGGCAAACGAATCATGAGACTCGAATTATTTGCAAACTTTTTATATTTTACTTATTATTATAGCAATGCTATAATAATGTCAACGTCAATATCCAAAACAAGATGGCGTGTTGTTATGATTTTGTTAAACACTAATTACTCAGCGAAAAATGAAAAAAATCATCAAAAGTGGAGTACGGGAGTTGTTGTTCCGCGTGATCTCAAAGTATCATAAAAAAACAACAAGAAAAAGAATTGAAATTCGGCGTAATTTCAACGAAAACAAGATTGTTTACATGTGGTGTTTGATTTCTTAGGTTAGTATGACGCTACTAAGTTGATACTTTGTTTTAATTCGTATTTACTTTATATCTTTTTGCATAAAGTAATTATCTATTTCGATTCACATTCTTTTATCATTAGTCTAAACCTTCCCACCTTCCTACTAATGCATTTTGGTTATTTATCATACCATAAAATGTTACATTGTAATTTTAACACATTTTTTCTTTAACAGGTTTTTCTTAATCTGGATTCTGCCATTGAGCTGATATGAAGTTTGGGTAAACGCAAAGTGTCAAGTGAAAATATTGCCTTGTCTGTCTTGCGGTGTTGAATCAGAAAAAGTGATTAAAGAGACATTTGGAACCATAACTCCAGAGAAGTGGAAGAATGGCTGATAATGTAATATACATTGAAAATTAATATGAAAATAAAATCGGGACAAGATCACCGAAAATAATTTGGAAAGTTTCATTAAAGTAGGAAACTAATAAATAAAATAAATATAAATAAATAAAACTGTGATTCTAGTGACACCGGTGAATCTTTTCAAATTTAAGTCTTAGATTCACATTTTAATTATGAAAGTGAATAAAACATTATAGATTACTGCTTTTTTTTATTCAGATTGATTGTATAATTTCTAAAGTATTACTTCCTAAAGTACTTAAAGCATTTTTATTCAGACGAAATAAAATAAATAATTTCAAAGTATCATATTAGTTTATTCCAGGTATTTCATATTAGTTTTGGGGTTGCTATACTCAGATTTTTTAAATTTGCCACTCTTTTCCAGGGTCATGTTTCGTTTGCCAGACTATAGCTAGCTGTACTCTAAAAAAATACCTACTGCTTCTTTGTCAGCTTCCATGTCAGCCAGTTTTTTATTCAAGTCATGTTTGAGACCTTGCATTAAGACAAAATCTTTCTCTAGGATCCCGTGAAGTCCTGAAAACATCACAAAGAGAATAGAGCTGTTGAATATTCTACTAAACACGTAACTAAGCTCTAAGTTTTTCTGTGCTTAACTTAATTATTTCTTTTATGATAAATAAATTACAAATTTCATAGAGTATAAATTAATTAAGTAGTAATATAGTAATAAGGAAGTAGAATGAAACTACGAGTACCTGCATTATCCAGCAAAGTCTCGAGATCGTAAGTGTGATATTCCGCTGAAGAGGGCGCGAGGAGAACGGGGAAAGGGGAAGATATAGAGGGGAGAGAGGGGGACGGAACTGAAGGCACAGGTGTGGGGGAGGAAGACTTTGTCCCTGGAAGTAAAGAAATTGTCTTTTCAATGTGCATCATCATCCACAGCCCTTTTTATAGTAAAGGCCACTTGTGCCACCTGCGTTGATTTTTTGCAGTCTGTTGGCGGTTTAAAAGTTTCAAGCGACTATATTGGATTTGATTATTAGTCTTGTATGTTGATTTTACTCGGCGTCACAGCTCACAGCCAATCACAACGCTTGTTTTAAATTGCGTACACGAAATCGGCCCGTTTTAAATGCAGCCTAAGTTGGACAATGCATAACTGCTGTATAGCCGTTCCTGGACGAATACATAGAGGTTTGCCTGACGTAGATCAGATATACGTACCTAAGTTAGGAAGATCCCAAGCAGAAGGGGTCCTCGGAGCCAGGGTGTCTCCGGGTGGTGGCGGGGGACTGCCACTGGGCTCCGACATCCAGAGAACACACACGTGCGAACAACACGTGATGAGCAGGGAACTGCGGTTGAAGCGGATGTAGGTTCTGGAAATTAAGAAAGGACTTTAATAAAATAAGTATTTTTTATCAAGACACATTTGACACACAGGCAGAGCTATAGAAGACTGTCTGTCTGTCCATAGAGCGCCTAGTATAACAGGGCAAAGATGGTACTAGATCGCGTGGCAGGTCACCCAGTCGATGGAGTGATCATAGAACAATTGTGAGCATCCCTTTAAACGAGTGCGATTTGCGTGATATCGTGAGACGTGTACTGTCTATCCCATCCACTACTACTTCATGACGACTACGACCGCTCTGTCAAGAGAGCACAGCGGCTTAAAGTTAAAAAGAAGATATGTGATTGAAGTGAACTTCAAAATAGTGAAATTCAACTAATCGAAGCTAGAACTGCGAACTGCATTTGTACACGGTATTACAGAAGTTGTAAATCTCAAACGGAGACGTGATGCAACTCTATCCACCATCAACCACGACCTCTGCTATCTACTTCGTTTGAACTAAATGGTCAAGCTATGGTGTCAAGAGTTTTCAAGACTTGGCCAACCGCTTGTACTAAAGCTGACAAGCGAGACCTAATATGTTACGTGTCATCCGACCCACGGTAGAGCCTAGGTGAAAATTCCACTTTATAAAAGACAGTCTTGTGCACGGTCAACCAAAAGACTGTCTGCATCGACCGTTGCTTAACCTAGATGATCGCGTCAGATCACCTCAGTCAACCGAGTTACATACGGGTGTTGTGGTCCAGGGTTCTTCCACAGTTCTGACTCAGGTTGCAGCATGAGGCCACCCGTGGAGCCCTGCACCACGCTCGGGCGGCGGGAGCTGCAGGGCTGCTGCTCGGAGGGACTGGTGAACGGTTGTTGGTACAGTGGACCTGCCCATTGTACAATATACGTTTAAATTGCTACAGAATAAAAACAAATAAAGGAAAGGTGCGAATGTTAAAGACACACAAATCAATGTTTTTAACATCATACGCAAAAGCAACGGGTGTTTTAAGTTTTATGTCTTTGTGGGTGTGTGTAAGTGTGTGTGTCATCGTCTCTCCTGATGTGATTGTTTGTTTTTAACTTAGTGTTTTTATTGGAATATGTTAGTTAGAAGTGTTCTTAGTTTTATTTGTTTGATAAGAATCGGGGGTTTGCTAAATTATAAATATTTTTAACTTTTAACTCCTTACAGCTAGGAAATTCACCAGCAGAGCGCGGGAACTGCCGAGCTAGTGTCACTCCAGCCTAAGGTAGAGCATGCTTAGTCTGGAAATAGCTGGCTCTCATAGTAAATAAGTAAAGATTTCAAGAAATATCTTACCGGGATGAATACAATACGCTCCAAACTCGACCTTCTTCCCGAGGACTCCCAGAAAAGGAAACTTGATTTTGATGCTTTGTAAGAGACATTCTTCATAGATATCCCAAATATGGACTGTCTGTAAAGTTTAAAGTCATCTTAGCACAAAATAGAAGTGGTTTTTGGAAATTAAAGAAAGATTCAAATTCAAATCATTTATTGCAGACTATAACTAATCAGGTATTAGTTATAGTCTGACACTGTACAGATTGCATGCCTAAAGGCTAAAACTGTGATGAGCTGTGTATGTTCAATGTTGTACGTACTTTAACTTTACTCACAAATCCTAAACATGGCAAAACGCCTGATATTTTGTATATATATATTATAGTATTAATACTACTATAGTATAAAATGTATTACAAATTACTTAATTCTAACTAAGTAACCCGCCCCTAATAGTTCCCGATGCAAAGGTGCCCATCAGACTAACAGCGTTCCCGCGCTGAATGGCAATCGCTATGCTTTGCACCAGGAAAGATCCGGAGCGGGAGTAGTATTATAGTATTAATATGATTCATTTATAGTACAAGATAGTGGAAGTAGAGGTCGACCTAAGAAGATGTGGATGGATTGTGTGAAAAAGGATATGAAAGAGAAAAATGTGAATGTAAATGACGGCTGATAGAATAGTGTGGAAGCAAAGAACTGGCTGACCTCACATAGTGGGAAAAAGCGAAGACAAAGAAGATTCTAATAAAATATTAAATACTATACTTTGAAAACTGTTATCGTAAGGCATATCGACGAGATCTTCGCGTGGATCTCGTCGGTGACAGTCCGTGTGAAGCTCGTCCCCGATGATTACGAATGCGAAACCCGTTGAAGGTATATCCAACGTTTTTTTAGTAAGTGTGGCCGTTTATTTCGTGCAATTAGATTAAATACCTACACAATTGTTACAAAATGCCACGACGACTTCCCTCCCGGGCACGATAGCTACATCCAGCACGGCAGGTAACGTCGGCACCGCTAGCACTGCGAACGGTGTACTCTGCGATGTCTCCCACAGTCTCACGCATCCGTCGATACTGCCCGTCGCCAGGAGGTGGAGAGGGTACACCACGTGAAAACACGACACACCCTGGACACAAGGGGGGTAAAAGTTGTAAATGACGTGCCGTGTATGACAATAGTAGTCATAAAGTTAATTAATGACTTTTTGCCGACACAGGAGTTAGCTGACCTCACCCCGCCTTTTCCGGTGAGGAGGTCGTCGTGAGGTTTAAGTCGGTAGTGATGCCCTTCTGTCATCGAGCCCGACATACCCCACCCACCTCCCAGGGTGTGGTGGGCATGCGTAAATGCATTTCCTCCACGTAAAAAAAAAGAGTTAGCTGATCAAGTTGCTACCTCGACGGTGGTCGTTTGTGATGATGACGATAAAATACTGAGTCTTGTAGTCGGCTCCAAGTTTCACTATATATAATGTCTCTAGAAAGTCTAACTCATTAGAACTAGGTAACCGCGTATATACCTACTTATAGACACATGATGTACGTGATGCTAACTAAATAGTAAGTTATTTAAAATATGCAAAGGTATGCGGTAACAACTTGATTTGAAGTTTATTTTTACTTTTTACAGCTTAGCGTCTGACGCGTAACGACACGAGTCAGAGATGCTACGGCCTAAAGTGGAGCATGCCTAGTCTGGAACAACTGGCTCTCAAGGAAGCTGCCAAAACACACTGTTAGGTGCTTGGCGATAGATTTTTCATCTTGCGAGTGGTTGGTAACTAGACTAGCACTAGAAAATACCACCATGCTATGATTTCCTCACGATGTTTTTTCATCAACGAAAACTCTGGCTCATTAGCACGACCTTTATTAGGATGTAAGGCGGACGCACAGACATTTAAGAGAGTAGTAAATGTCTGTGGGCGGATGCATGCCCGTTTGAGCTGTCATTGCATTGTTTAATAATTTACAAGTAATGGTAAGCAGTGAGCCTTGTTGCCTCATAGTTGAGGCAGCTTGACTGACCTAGTGTGTAAAGCGCAGCGTAATACTTATGGACATTCAGTAAGCATACCTTAAATATCTTAAAAAACGAATGTACAAAGTAGCAGTTACACAAAATTCTGCACAATAAACTATTTATTTATTTGCATTAAACAAATAAACACATTTGACTAAAAATAGCCACGATCTCTTTTGTTTCCGTGAGAAAAGTCGACTTAAATCTGCCTATTTGTTAGAGATATACACAGAAATAAGTATAAAGTTTCGCATAAATATGCAAAATGAGGGGTATACACCTCATTTTGCGATGGAAACGAAAGAATATTATATAAAAAGAATATTATAAATTAAATTAACTGTTTCACAAACAATTAAAAATCTGTTGCATACATCATTAAGCTTGGTTAGGAAAAACTGTGGACAGAACTTAAATGATACTTAGTACTTAACCGTCAAATTTGTTTTCACTTTAATAACTCGAAAACTTTTCGCCTTGTTAGCTACAAGGAAAACAAATAGAATAATATTAATAAAAAAATCACTGTCTTCACAAACACCTTTACTCTTATGTGTCAGGTTTATTTTTTTGTAGGGTAGTTACAAAGAAGTTTCTTACCCTTTGCACTTTGAACACATAATCATCTAGCTTTCCAGGCACGTGTCTCGCTCTAACGCTAGCGTTGGAGTCGTGTGAGCAGGACATCAATATGTCTCCGCCGCGTGCATGAGCGAGACGGCGAATAGAGCGAGAGTGCACGCGACGCCATTTTGTTATGGTGAAAAGAGAAGTATGAGGCGGGGAGGATAGTTCCTGAAAAAAAGAAAAAACACCCTAGTTATTATTGTGTGTGAGTGTGTGTGTTTGTTCTTCACGCTTAGAGGACTGATCTAATTTCAAAAAAAATTAGTATGGAGATAGTTTAGACCATGGACTAGACTTTTTAAAGCAGGTAACACTGTGAGTCGTAGCTAGTCTTATATATAAAATTTCCGTGTCACAGTGTTTGTTACCGTACTCCTCCGAAACGGCTTGACCGATTTTTTCCAAATTTTATATGCGTATTCAGTAGCTCTGAGAATCGGCTACTGTATATTTAGATTTTTTATTTTTTTTTTAGGCAAAACAATGTTTGCTGGGTCAGCTAGTTTTATATAAAAGTTACAGAATATTGAAATCATATAACTTAAAACTTACCATCCAAAAATAATAGCTGATAGAGTCAGGAGACTTGACATAGAACAGCTGTATTCGCGGCGAGTGGAATCGAATCCGGAACACCTGGCCGCGATCCGTACCTATCGCCAACTCTGAGCCATCCGCGGAGTGGACGGAAGGCCAGTATGACAAACTCTGGAAAAGTATAAGAAAAAAATACCTAACTGAAGTGAAGAAAACCAAGGTCGATAATTTTTAAAACCAAAAAATATTACATTAGGATGAAACCATTAGAAAAGGAGGGGAATATGATCAAAATGAAAGGAAAAATTAAATACGGTCGATCCGAGTTCGGCGAGTGGGAGGGGGTGAGTTCTTAAGGGTGAAAATGGTTTTTTATCTTGATTTCCGGCAAAACTACGAGTACAAGTCCTATGGAAAAAAGTTAAATGGCAAAGTTGTAGGTAAACCGTTAACAGTTAAAAACATTTACCGTTTCTATAATAATATATGTCATATTTGATGATGTGATACATTGGACGCTTACCCTTGGTATAAATATAAACATACATTTTATGACGTTATATATTATTGTTTCACTTACCGTTGGTATATGAGGCATGCCGGTGATACAGAACTGTGGTGTGTGAGACAGGGTGGTAGCGTCGTACACCGTCAGGCTTCTGTCTGATGCTGCATACATGAGGAACTTCACATCCTGGGAGGAAGGTGGAATAAAGACCGTTCATAATTGCTATGTGAATTAGGAAGTATTCTCGTAACCTCTACTGTGTCTACGACAAAGACACGCATTTAAGCCAAAGGCAACAGACGCCACTCTTATTGATGATTTCAATGGTAACATAGACCAAAGTTTAATAAACTTTAATATACTTTATATCATGTTTGTGTAACCTGCTCTCACTTACATTTATTTGTCGGTATTAGCCCGACATGTAAGTGATAACCGGTTATAAAACATTATTCATATATGCCTTACGAAGGTATTAAAACAGTGATTTAATATACTTCGTCTATGGTAATAATAAAACAATTGCAGTACTGAGTGACGCGACTGTAGTCTACGATTTTTTTTAATTATTTATTTTGACTGACACACAGAGAGAATAATAAAAATATATTTTTGTAAACTACTGGCACTTTGCTCAGCACATTAATTAAGTTATATCTTATGCTATTGATTTAGCATTGGCTGAAATATGTACGTAACTAGGGGGCTGGGTCTTGGCAGTGAAACCATTTAGTTTCTCGGAGTCTTTATAATATAACAGAGTTGCAGGAATTATATGCAGATCTATAGGTAAATTAATTGGTTATTTAAGTAAAAAATAAATATATAATTTGGGCGAAATAAATTTAATTTATTTATCTTAAAATGTTAGTTTTTAAATATAGTCCTACTATATCCTACAAATATTATAAATGCGAAAGTTTGTACGTAAGGCTGAACTATATTTTGATGAAATTTGGTGTGAAGATAGATTAGACCTTGGATTAATACAAATACTACTTTTTGTCCCGGATTAGCTTCTTTTGTCCCGGATCAACGCGGGTAACACCGCGGGGTGCAGCTAGTATAAAATACAATATACAATAATCAGTATGATATTACTAAATAAAATGTTAATACTTACCGTAAGGTAAATTGCGTCGGTAATCCAACAGTTCTTGACCCTTTTCTTAACGCCAGTTCTGTGATAAAATATCTGAAAATATCAATGGTTAGTATTAATTAGAAGAAATAAATCTCTGTTATATTTATATATCTGTTACTCCTTTACGCTCAAACGGTTGAACCAATTAGGATAACATTTGGTATGGTGATAGCGAAGATCGTAAAGTAAAGGCTACATTTTTACATCATTGTAAAAATTCAATATTTTTCAAATTAATTATTTTTCACTTCAAAGTCACGCAAAAAAACTTTTGAAAATAAATAATTGGACAAGTGCGAGTCAAGCTCGCGCATGAAGGGTTCCGTACCATTACCTTTAAAAAGCTTTCTTGCTTGATTTGTTGCTTGATTAGTTTGCTAAAGCGATGTTTATCTTATAACTTCTTGAGTAGTAAATCTTACCTCGTAAGAATGCAGGAGGTCTAAGGAAGCGGAATACACGCCGACTCTACCGCCCTTGGAGACAGCCACGAAACAAAATGCGTCTTCTCTTTCGATGTTCACCAGTTTCACAATGGTTTCTCTCTGTGCTCAATCAAAATGTCAGTATTTTAGACTGTGGTCATCAAAATGTCAGTATTTTAGACTGTGATCATCAAAATGTCAGTATTTTAGACTGTGGTCATCAAAATGTCAGTATTTTATACTGTGGTCATCAAAATGACAGTATTTTAGACTGTGATCATCAAAATGTCAGTATTTTAGACTGTGGTCATCAAAATGTCAGTATTTTAGACTGTGGTCATCAAAATGACAGTATTTTAGACTGTGGTCATCAAAATGTCAGTATTTTAGACTGTGATCATCAAAATGTCAGTATTTTAGACTGTGGTCATCAAAATGTCAGTATTTTAGACTGTGGTCATCAAAATGTCAGTATTTTAGACTGTGGTCATCAAAATGACAGTATTTTAGACTGTGATCATCAAAATGTCAGTATTTTAGACTGTGGTCATCAAAATGTCAGTATTTTAGACTGTGGTCATTAAAATGTCAGTATTTTAGACTGTGGTCATCAAAATGTCAGTATTTTAGACTGTGGTCATTAAAATGTCAGTATTTTAGACTGTGGTCATCAAAATGTCAGTATTTTAGACTGTGGTCATAAAAATGTCAGTATTTTAGAATGTGGTCATCAAAATGTCAGTATTTTAGACTGTGGTCATAAAAATGTCAGTATTTTAGACTGTGGTCATAATAATGTCAGTATTTTAGAATGTGGTCATCAAAATGTCAGTATTTTAGAATGTGGTCATCAAAATGTCAGTATTTTAGAATGTGGTCATCAAAATGTCAGTATATTAGACTGTGGTCATCAAAATGTCAGTATTTTAGAATGTGGTCATCAAAATGTCAGTATTTTAGAATGTGGTCATCAAAATGTCAGTATTTTAGAATGTGGTCATCAAAATGTCAGTATTTTAGACTGTGGCCGCAGTCGCCACTGCGGCCTTTGCTAGTCAAATGCTAGCAAAGGCCGCAGTGGCTAGATAAACTGGCTCATTCAAAGAACATTCTATTCTGTGGACGAATTTTTTAATATCGAAAAAAAAAATATTTTAATAGTGTTTACATGTAATTGTTTAATGTTATTAATATTGACATCATTACATATTGACATTTATTATAAATTGATTGTATTACATATTGACATTTTAATTTTTTAAATTTTTTGCTTGTTAAATGGTTTATCTTGGTTTATCCTGGTTTATCTTGATAACAAAATAACTATGCCGTGTTGTTGTCTGTACAGGAGTAGGTTGAAAACAGCGTTGGAGTAACTAGTGTATTCCCAGCACATATTCCTGCCCTTTTATGCTCATACAAATTCCCTATATGTACTTATGTATAATTTAAAAGATTGTGTATGTAATCAATGTGTGCACAATAAACGATTTTTCTTTAACTTTTTACCATCAGATAATATATTGGTAAATGTAGATTTACAAGTCATTTAACAATGATTTTATATATACTATTTTTAATCAATTTGTCATTCAGAAATTCTTAACTTCTTTACACTATAGTGTGTTTTATTAATTAAAAATAAATTTAATTTACTTTTAAATATGTCAGGGAAGCTGTATTTCTGATATAATGAGGTAAATGGTTAAATAGTCTGAGCCCACTAACCGACTTCCCAAGGACTTTCTTGGTCAAGGAGTAGACTAGGATTACCAGTCTCTGTCGATGTCTTGTCCCGTAACTTTGGTGTTTCCCTGCTCATCTAATAACGGATATAGCACCCGGTCGCAGCTAGTATATAAAACCTAACCTAACCTAACCTAATAATGAATGTTATTATGATTAATAAAACATCTGAATCTGAATCTGAAACTCACCTGACAATGGTCCAGCCTAACAATATCCCCGCAAGTGATCCTGTTCCACCGATCCTTCTTAGAGCCGGTCCTCTTAGCCCCCACCTGCTCCAGCTTGGCGAGCAGCTGTCTCCACTTGGCTCGCCCCGCGTTGTATGGGTCCAGCACGCGGAATAACTTGCGGGCGTGGCTCGAGTACTTATGATGCCCTGGTACATATTGTAAACTGTTCACGTAAGGCATCTTAATATTTTTGCGTAGAAAACGGCCACACTAACTTATTATTAAAAGTTGGAATGACTCCCAACTTTTAATAATGAGTAAGTGTGACCGTCCAACAGTTTCAGTGCTCGAAAAGCATCGAAATTGTTGGACTCATTCCAACTTTTAATAATAAGTAAGTGTGACCGTTTTCTACGCGAAAGATGTCCTAGTACACATGAATCAGTTTGTTTAAGGCGCTATGGGAGCAAAATGGGCATATTTTTTTTAATTTTATAAAATTCAGTAATCTTCTTCTTCTTCATATGAGCTAAGTGGCCAAGCTCTGGTGTCAAGAGTTCTCATGACGGACGAAGGCCTCTGAGTTAGCTTAACGTCTGCTTGTACTCATATTAAGGGCCATTTCTCAAACTCGCGGTGCGTTTCTCTGCCGCGCGGTGGCCACGGCACGGCGGATTCACCGCGCGGTAGGTCCATACCAGAGGAATGGAATTGATTTCCTCAACAAGTTTACAAAAGCGTCGAATTATCTGACACCAGACCTAACCACTCACATTATTTCTATACAGAAATGGCTGATGATCTTCTTCGTAAGCGAAGTGGCCGAGCTCTGGTGTTGAAAATTTTCAAGCTGACTGAAGGCCTCTGACTTGGATTAACGACTGCTTGTACTAAGACTGTCTGCAGCCGGGACCCACAATTTAACGTGTCATCCAATCCACGGTAGATTCCAGATGAAAATGGCACTTTAAAAACTACAGTCTTGTGCATGGTGATCCATCTAAACACTATCCGCATCGACCGTTGCTTAGCTTCGATGATCGCGTCAGATCACCTCAGCTAGCCGAGCGTCAGGCGCTACTAATACTGTAAGGATATTACCAAATATCATGTTGATAGCGGTGACGAAGCTGCCCTCGTCCAGGCTGAGCTGCGGCTCGCTGGCGGCGCTGGTCACCGGGAACTCTATGCCTTCCTCCGCAGCCGCCACGCGCATCACTTCCTCCACTTTGCTGCCCAATCATATAGTAGTAGTTTATGCAACTGGTATATAATGAAGGATATACAAACACAAGTGCGAGTTTCTTAATTGCATTTGTGAAGATAAAGTAGTGTATGCAACTGCGTATAACACGGGTATTAAAACACTCGTTACTATTATAGCAGCTAAAAAAACAATTGTTACTTTTTTTTTACTTTTTAAAATTATTTTATTTTTTAAAATATACTTACACTATATTTTTAAAATATTTTATTTGTTACTATTTAATAACACTTATTACTATTAATCAAACAACAAGAGTAAAAGCTGACAATAAACAAATAAACTTCGTGAGATACAGTCTGGTGACAGACAGATAAACAGCAGTTTTTTTTCGTATGTATTTGCTACGATAGCTGCTAGACAATTAAAATTTTCACTTAATATATAAAAATGTATATTAGCTATGAAATTAAATTATACGATTTAAATTAAATAAATATTTAAGGGGGGCGCCCATACAACAATGGTACGGAACCCATCATGCGCGAGCCCAACTCGCACTTGGCCATTTTTTTTAATATTATGCATAAGTAATTTTCTTTCTTTTTTTTCAAAGTTTTTTACTATTTATTTTTGCATTAATCGGCAGTTAAGTCTCCTAATATGCTTAAATTCTCGTTCGTCGTTATTACAGAAAAACCCACCTCCGGGGTAACCTTGTATTTGATGGAGGCACTCGAATGGGTTCAAGGTATCTTCTCTTAATCTGATGCTCCAGCAGTTAGATTAAGATATAGGTACTACAAAAATCCCCTCTTTGGCTCCTATACTATTAATAATAAATAAAAGTTTACAAAAAAACACGCTTTTTATAGAAAACCGTAATTTTATCAAATTAGTGTATTGTCATCGGTTCTCAATAAATCTACAAAGTTTGAACGAAATCTGGCCGTTTAAAGTGGGTCAAAATCGCGCCCAAAGAAGTCGGTTACAAACACACATACAGGTGAAGCTAATAGAAAGCGTGTAAAAAGAACCTGTCAATATCCTTAGCGCCGGCCCTGTCCCTGCACTTCTTGAAGCAGCGCCGCAGCTTGCTCAGCATGGCAGGAGTCATTACGTTCATCAGCTCCTTAGCCAGATTCTCATCTTCATCGCTACTGGAATTAGGGGAATCATTTATTCGGGGGAGATCAGGGGTAAAATTGGTCTTTGTTGGAACAACATATGGAGCGACGACGGTCTGCCTCCATCTAGCAAAGGGATATTCCCCCAGACAGATGTTGTGTCCGGAGACGGTCCGGTCCGATGGTCATGCATTGTAGCTAGGACTAGTCGTACGCGCGCCTTTTCGCGCGCCATTTCTTCACCGATATTGTCCCACTGCTGGGTAAGGGCCTCCAAATCTCCCTACAAATTCATGTTGACATTTAACTTTCGCCAAGCATTCGAAAACTGACCAAAATTTGTTAATTTAGTCATTTAGCTTAATTGAATCAACTACTTAATACTATTAATTACCTACTTCATTAAAAAACATAAGAAATTGACTTGATTAACTATACTACCTACCACAACCTAGGTACTTACGTAATAATTAATATGACATCATTTGCAAAAGTAAAAGAAAGAAGAAAGAATCCAACACACAAATGGATACAAATTACACGTAACCTACCTTCTTTGATTTGACCAAGGAGTATTGAATCTACAGGTTTTATGCTAACTGGTCCTAATTCTACATGTACCGGATAATAAACGTGGTAGCTAAGAAAATTTAAGCTAACTTACCAGGATAAACTTTCTTCCGAACCAGATCGTGTGACCGAATAGCTTTTCTCAAATATCTCTGTACACTCATCACTCAACGATTTTTGAGATTTTATAGACATTATTCTTCCAATATCCAAGTAATTCAAGAGAGTTTCCTCTTGAATTACTTTGGTTGCCTAGTTGTTATTTTGTCAATAAAAAGGCGGGAAACGATAAAATACAGAAAGTGTGATTAGCGACATCTAGTGACAGCTAACTAAACCATTTCGTACTATCAACTTCAATAAAGAACCTTTTACTATATAGGTTCCACGAATAAAATTTGAGTTGAGAACTGTTTTCGAGTACTTAATAAATTAGGATTAGTTTCGATAAGTTAATATTTACTCGTAGAATAAAAAATATTTTTTATATTAAAATCAAATAATATTTAGTGTGCTGGTATATATTTTGTAAAGCCGTTATTAAAAATATTATTTAATGCTATTCCTGCCATCTAGTGACGAGTAGCTGAACTACAATACACGCACCACACATTTCTAGTTATAGATATAAATCTAGATGGCGTACTAAGTCGCAAATAAACCTTTATCAAGAGTTGATAGAATAATTAATTTAGAAATTATCTTATTTTTCACATTTTATTTTAATGTAATAATGCATAATATCGATTCACTTGTAATGCGAGGTATGTTTGTGTAAGTAATTTTTTGCTATTCGTGGTTTTGCCCTAACTGGGAGTTATTAAAGATAAAAACTTCAAATGAACATTGTATCTATTTATTGTATGTAATGTTTATTAATTATTATGTAGTTCTTATAATACTTAAGACTAAACATGATGACTTTACACGGGGCGAAAATGTTTTACAACAAAATTCATTACAAAAGTTAAAATTTAGTTAACATGCCTTAAGTCATTAATTTTAATTGTTCAGATATATACTTCGTAGTGACACATAAAACAAACTTACACATCTAAAATCTACGCAGAAAAAAGTACAGAATTTAATATTGTATGCGGGTGACAATACTATTGTATTTATAAAATTTTCCCAGAAACTAAAAGATGAAGTTGAAGTAGCTAAGCACAAAAAATAACACAAAAACAAATTAAACTAGGAACTTAGATGTTAATATCATAAATGAGAAATTATTATGGACGGAAACACAACAGTATAAAAGAACAAAACTACTACAAATTACACCTAATTAGGCATTGATCCTAAAACGCAATAGGAACTATTAACCACTTGAAACTAATAAACTTACAAAAAAATACAAAGTGGCCAATTTTATCCCCTCATCTTAAAGTCTACGAAATTTATATACACTCACACAAAATAATAAAAATATTACCGTTACAGATTGGTGCAGACATTTACTCAATTAGCGCTTGATGTTACGAAAAAACATTAGTTAATAATAAAAAATATGACTGAATTTTTTAAACTTTCACAATTTTTTTAGCAATTTACTGCGTTTCTAATACGATACAAAATATGTCAGTTTGTGCCAACATTACAGCTTACATTAAAAATTAGGGTCATGCCACAAACAGCAATTACAACCAACTTTGACATATCTTTTATGATCTTAATGGCACCATAATCACATTAACTTCAATCAAATTTAATTTAGTCTGTTGAAAAGTTATTGACTATCCTATAAATGCATTTAGGTATACACTTAAATGAACTGAACATTATTTTTATTATAAGCTCTAAGTAATCATAGATTTGAATAAAATTAAATAAGCATTTTATGTCTATTACTTTATCATGCTATTATTTTAACATACTATTCTAATTTTCAAAATTTATTGGAATGTTTAAAACCAGTACCTACTTAAATATATTATTATTTTATGACACTGTCGCGTAAATATGTCAATACAACTGCTTATTTAAAACACTAATTAATACCAATAATACTTATAATAAATATGTATTCTTAAAATTATTATAATTATATTATTATTGTACGAACGCGTATACATGTATTTTCTGGAATACAGCTCACAATTTTTCTTAATTTACTTAAAAACTAGTCGTATAATGAATAGCACTGGAATTGTCCGCGGTTTCACGAACCCATTGTCACTATAGTTTTTTAAACGCTCCAATAAACATTTAAGTATTTTAGGGAATACTAGAAATGCTTGATTCTCGCCTACGTTTTTTTATAGTCTTTTTTAAATTTTTCGTCTTAAATTTGTCTGACCTAATCAAATGAAAGATAGAACAATCTGGTTTGCTTCTATAATATTAAGGATGGTAGATAATAAAGATTTCCTTGCAGCACTTTGGTAGTTAAATTTTCAATTATTTATTCAATTTTAACTAGGTTGAGAACTCTTCTATTTTGTATCCAAAAATGTAGTTCACATGATACTTATTTAATGTCAGTCCCTATAGATTGAATTCATAAAAGTAAGTGTAGGAAACTAACTGGACAGTAAATTTGACGCAGAGTTATTTTGCAGTTTCGCCAAATTATGTGGAATGACTGACTTATTTTGTCAAGGTTTTGATTAAACCTTTATTTTTTATATTTGATCAGCACATTACGTAAATATATCAGCGACACTGGCTAAAAGTAACACATACATAGTAAGGAATAACAGTTCTAAAAGAGGCTTCTGGAACACAAAGTTTGCATCCAATAGTTGACGCGTATATCCTTTCTTTCTTATGTGCGCTGCATACAAGACTTGTTACGTCAAAGTTTTGGTAAGTTCCTTATATTTTCTCGTAGAAACGGTCACACTTACATTATTATTATTAGTTGGAATAAGTCTGTTTCAGTGATTTCGGAGCGCCTTATTTAGGGACGAGTATCACACGGACTGGCGCCGACGAGATCTGCGCTTGAATACGTGTGAACTGTTTTTTTTTTATATCCCTCTATCTGCGATTAGCTCTTATATTGCTATAAGCAGATGTGATTACAGTGCAATTGTCGACGTACAGTGAACACCGTGTACATCTCCTTATACGAGTACATGATAATGGTGCCTAGAGATCACTCACTGGCTACCATTTTTCTCTTTAGTCTTGGCTTGTATAGTGCTGTTTGCAGACTTAAGGCAAGTTAGTTTGAGTGTATTGCCAGGCGGGTCCTGTATGATTCCTGATGTTTTGTTTTTCTTGGCACGTGTGACCCGTTTCTACGTGAACAGTTTAAGATTTGAAGACCCAATAGGTTTACGGGTATGACCCTTCTTTCTCAAATTTGTACTGCATACAGGCGTCATATGCAGCGCCGTTAGGTCAGTACACGGGGCTGTGGGCGTCGTAGTTCAGTTGCAAGTAGGGAGGGATGGCTGCGGACAGCTCGGAGGCGCGTCTACGCAGCGCGGCAATGCTGTGCCCGCGCCATACTTCTTCCTCGGGATGCTCCCCGCCGTTACCTGGATGAGAGATAAGCTTTAAATTTTGCAGCTACTAGCTCTCAGGATATAACTTTCTGTTGTAGTTGGGCACAAACATTGATGTTTTCTAAGGATACTTCTTTAAGCCAACGGACTTTAGTTATTAATTTTTATATTTATTTCTGTCTCTAATGGTGTAGGTACTCACTTTATAACAGCGCTAAAATCCTTTAAAGAATTTCTCATGTGGGTTACCCAAGTTACAGGCGCCAGCCGAGTTTGGGACCCAATGCTATATCTAACTACATACATACATACCTAAAAACATGTTTTTATGAATAAATTGAGTTTTTATTTTTTTCAAATGACTCAGTTTGACGAATCAGTTGAACAAGCGCTACATAGCTCTACATTTTATATTTTCTGGGAAAACATTTCTAAATTATATATCTATATACATAATTTAAGTTTTAAAAGTTAATTCATAATTATCTTTATTTTTATAACATACACAATACAATACACACCCACTAACACTGGCATTCAAACTCAGCATCTGTATACAAAGATTCGTCTTGCTTGTATTAAAATTACCTCCTCTACATTAGGCCTCTGCGCGTACAAACGAACAAAACTATTCGCTCGCTATAAATAACGAACTCTTAGATCCGTAACACCATCATCGTGTCACGTGCGACAACTCAATTTTTTTTAATGAAGAATGAGGATGAAGGAAAAGAGGCTTACGTGTGTACACTGTGAATCTACAAGCCAAACAAGAGGGAAAACCGGACTAGCAAGGGAATCTCAACAAAACACGACGCTATACTCGGACGCCTCCTGTTTTAATAGAAGTACCACAACATCTGACGCAACGTCAGTGGAACAGGTATGCCAGCGACCCAAGACCATGCTCCGCTACTGATGGCTTGGGTAGGCTGGTAGGGGGAAATGCACAATACGCCTCTTGCGGGTTGTCAGTGCAGGTCTGATCGCCCCCATCATAGAATAAGAATAAGAATAGGCTTACGTTTGACCGCAGCTTGCAAGAGTACTTTACAACTTACCGGAGTTGGGCGAGGCGTTGTTGGCGCAGTGTTGCACGTGGGGCGGCGTGGGCGAACCTTCCAGCCCCGCCTGCCCGCCCAGCTGGCTGTTGCAGTACGACATCATCGTGTCGCCTGCGACAATTAAACATTTAACATAAAACAACTTTTCCTGACTTCCGGTTTTTATTTTGTTGCTAACTCTCTCTGTGAAAACAAGCTGCACTATGAGGAGCAACACATTTTTACTATAATTTTTCCACGGAAAACTCGAGAGTTAAGCTAGCGTGGATATTATTTATCTTGGCATAAATAAATAAAAAAAACCTTTTTTTTTATTTTTTTCTTAGCATCTTCCAGCAATAAATTAGCAACAAATTGACCCCTATTTGCTTCAACATTCAGTGAACCCCACGCTACCTTAATATAAAGTTAGCGTTATTGCCGATTTTATGCGATCGGTTAGAGCAAAAAAAAAATTTTTTGAGCAACAAAAATGCACCAATTTTTTTTTTTCATTTCCGCTAATTTTACATCGCCATTTTTTTAGACCTCGAAAAAACCGTGACACTCACTTAAAAAAGATATTGAATATAGGTCCAACGGGTTTCGACATCATTGGGGACGAGCATCATACGGACTGTCACAAACGCGACAGTCCGTGTGATCACCGGTCCATTTTTGTTATATGAGGAGCATGCCTAGTCTGGAACCACAGACTCGATGCTTATGCATAATATTTACCGAGTGAGTTGAGCGGGTAGTGTCCCTGGTAAGGCTGGGTGGAGGCGACGGAGCTGATGGGCAGGGAAGGGTTGAGGTCGGCAGCCAGCTGCGGCAACCCGCCCGCCCCGAACCCTGACATCGACACGCCGCCTTGAGACAGCTGCCCTAGACCTGCAAGGGTTATAGGATTACTTGACGACCTCGTTGGCGTAATGGTTACCATGCCGGACTGCCAACCAGAGGGTACCCCGATTCCCGGCACGGCCAACATCTTCAGTGATGAACTAAAGTTGTTGACTGTCGGTCTGGGTGTTAAATATTTGACTAGCAGCCAGATCCGGCTTCGCCTTGGCTTTTAAATAATCACAATTGTGAAAAGAAATAAAATATAGCCTATGTTTCTTGGGTATAATGTAGCTTCCCAAAGGTCAGAGAATTTGTCATATCGGTCCAGTAGTTTCGGAGCCTATTCGCGTCAATCAAACTTTGCCTCTTTATAATTTTGGTAGAGATATGTCCCGCATTAATTAAATTCAACTAAGAAATAAATAAAAGAAAGATTAATACACCAATAAACAACAAAACGAGTACATTTGATATGGAGACACCAACTTTCAGCCAGATGCTTTTACAATGTATCACTAGCATTTTATTGCTAATCGGTTGATTTTTTATTTAATTTTGTTGTACACTAACCAGCAGGCATAGACCAGGGCCGGTCCCCGAAGACCCCGGGGGAGCACACGTCTCCCCCGAAGGGAGGGAGGCCGTGCGAGGGGAGCAAGGCCCCGGGGGAGCGGAACACGTTGGTACTCTTCTTGCGCTTCTTCCATTTGGCGCGCCGGTTCTGGAACCACACCTGAGGAGAAGGGTTGTTCTTGTAAATATATCTTTAAATAAGCAATTCTTGTATATATTTTAGTTTTCATGAAATTTAGTATATAGGGGGTGCCCGGGGCGATAAATCGATCTAGCTAGGAATCATTTTTAGAAAATGACATATTTAAAAAAATACCGAGCTCGGTCAACAAGGTACTAGTTTTATTTTAAAAAAAAGCAGCTGTGCCCGGTGCTACTTGCGTTAATCCAGGACAAAAAACAGTTAATTCAGTATAGAAAGTAGCCTATGTGTTAATCTATGGTCTAACCTATCTTCATAGTAAATCTCATCAAAATCGGTCCTGCAGAACCACAATTGTTTTCGGAATAAAAAGTAGCGTATGTGTTAATTCAAGGTCTAACCTATCTTCACAACCGATTTCATAAAATTCTTGAATATAAAGACTGGTTTTCTAAATTTTCGAAGGGCTTTCATTTGAGAAAGCTGCATTAACATGGTTATCTTTTAAATAAGCGAGCTGTATTGGTTGTTAACCTTGTGAGCTCTAAAAATTCACTTTTCAGAAACATAAAATCGAATCATTTATTTCTGGCAAAATAGGTACAATTGTTGTTATTACATTAAGTTGGGCCTCTATTTTGACCGTCAGCCATGCAAGATTACAATGTCAGAAAAATTATATAGAACAATGTCAGTAAGAAAATTGATTAATTAAAACATACATTTGGTCAAATACTAGGTACAGGCAGCATCATTAATTAATACACACATGTCATAACAAGATTATAAGTAAAAAGGCAATAAATACAGTCAGCAGCAGAAATAATCAAATACATATGTATATGTCATAAAAGTAATACAATATTAATATGTCAATGAATAAATAAATACAATGAGTTAATGTCAAACAGTTTGGTTTTCCAGAAATGATTTTAATGAGTAATAAGTTTCATCTACATACAACCACTTTATGTAATAAACACTATACAAGATAAACCTTTACTTTAAAATTTAAATTAGTTATAGTACATTACACCTGTGTAAATATTTTTTTTTAAATAAGCTATTTTGGTGGCTAAAACTGGTGAAAATCATATTGAATCCCAACATAAAACCAAAAATACCCGCGGGCAAGTTTGTCGATTTATCATGCGATCTGGGGATTCTGTTAAACCACAGAGATCACTCCTAAATCGCACTTCATTTGTCAGATCCGACGGCGCTAGATATTGATTCCGATCTGCGAGGGTTATGGAATAGATATTAATGATTTTGAGTAAATGTAAATAAAAAATTGGCCAATTGCGAGTCGAGCTCACGTTTGAAGCCCCCTTAAAATCAAAGTCAAAGTCAAACAATTTATTGCAATATTACAGTTACATAAATTGCAATTATTTACTGGACATGAGCAACCTTGCTAATTCATTTGATTTTTTTAATGTTCTGTCATTTAAAAAGTCTTCTATTTTATAATATTTTTTTGTTATGAGTAAGTTTTTTTGAGTTTGTCAGGAAAGTTTTAATATTATCGGTACACTTTAGGTCGTATGGTAATTTGTTAAATATTTTAATAGCCATAGAATGTGGGCCCGAGCTCTGCATTTCTAATCTACACATTGGTACTTGCAAATTGTATTTATGTCTTAGTATGTGTTTGCGCGGTATATCTGCTAGTATTTGGAACAGATACGGATATTTTTTTACAAAGTAGCAAATTTCATAACTACAAATACTGTGTATATTACTGTGTATATTTTAAATTTAACAAAATATTGTTTATGGAATTGGGATTCTGTGATATCGGGGGCTTTTATTTGGGCAAATACCAAGTACTTTATTTTATATTTTTTTTTCGAAAGGTACTCGTAATTAATATACATTTACTAGCTGACCCAGCAAACGTTGCTTTGCCTTAAGTACATTTAGGGGTATGGAAAATAGATAGTAGCCGATTCTCAGACACACTGAATACGCATATAAAATTTGAAAAAATCGGTCAAGCCGTTTCGGAGTACGGCAACTAATATTGTGACATGGAAATTTTATATAATAGATTAGATATTAATATATTCTGTGAAAATGTCAGGGGTACCTTTTACCGTATTTGAAACAAAGCAGAAAATACGAAAAAAAAAGTTTATTGTATGAGGACGCCCCATCAGTCAATCCCTCGAAACCAATAATATCCACTGATACGGTAAAAAACTCGAATTTTCTTTTTTAAAACCGTTAAAAAATAATCAAAAATTCACACCCTAGATACACGACGCGTACACGACAAAACTTTTAAAAAGGAAAAAAAAAGTTGCCAAAAACGAAAATGGGTACTTACTTGTTTACGGACCCTATTAAAAATTCAGGAGACAGTGTGTGCGAGTGAGATAGAGATATGAAAGGTACGGGGCGGGAAGAGAACGGCTGTATTCATTTGGCAACTGTCACGGGCAGAGCTCTATTATTTATGGGGTGCCAAGTTTTCGCCGGTTTCGTTATTTTTGTTGCCACTTGTATGGAAAAGTGTTTTTTGGAAAACAGACTCGTTTTCGGATGCGTAGATGAGTTCTTTATTTGGGGTTTATAGTGAGACGGTGTAAATACGTATATATCCTTTATATATATAAATCACGTGTCATAATTTTTGTCCTCAATGGACTCCTAAACCACTTAACCGATTATAATAAAATTCGCACACCATGTGCAGTTCGATCCAACTTGAGAAATAGGATAGTTTAAATCTCAAATTATAGTCGCAATATTAATTTATTGCTAATTATTGTATGTTATTATTTAACAGTCACAATTATCTGTTAACCCCAAATGATTCTAACAGATGTCGATACCTTTCGACTGGGTTGAGTAAGTAATCAATAGATGGCGCTGCTATGGTAAATCTACGAACGTGTCATATAAGCTACACTATCTATTTTTCATACCCCTAAGTGAGGCAAAACAACGTTTGCCGGGTCAGCTAGTATATATATATATATATATATATATATATATATATATATATATATATATAGAGATACCTTTACGGTAAATGTTGATCTGACGCGACTTAACACGAGTTATTTGTTGATCCAAAAACGTATGTTGATCCGCCGCCTTTTGTTGATCCAATATACATTTCTGGGAACAAATGTGGCTCCAACCGGATCAACATCTACAATCACGTGACTTTTTACTAGCGCTTGCATATGTTGATCCGATATACAAATCCACCTTGCGATAGTTACGGTAAATGTTGATCCAATTCAAATGAGCCAATCAGAGCACAGCAAGCGTCGGATTGGCTGACAACAGCCAAGACGTTTCCTTATTAATAGATTTATAGTATCAACATATTATTTTTAACCGACTTCAAAAAAGGAGGAGGTTATATATTCGACTGTATGATTTTTTTTTGTGTTTTTTTCTCAGACATTTGTGGACCGATCCTCAAAATATTTTTTTTGCGGTGTCACTATTTCCCATTGGTAACACTAATATTTTAAAGGCAAAAGTTTTTGAGAGAGCGTGTGTGTGTGTGTGAGTGCGGGCCCATATATGTGTATCAGTGTGTGTGTGAGTGCACATGCGTGTGTGTGTATGTGTGTGTATGGCAGTGTGTGTGTGTGTGTCAGTGTGTGTGAGCACGCGGACGAGTGTGTGTGTTTGTATGTGTGTGCCAGTGTGTGAATGTGCGTGTGTGTGTTAGTGTGTGTGTGTGTGTGCGCACACGCGCGTTTGAGTGTATCAGTGTGTGTGTGTGTGTATGTGTGTCAGTGTGCGTGTGTGTGTGTGCGCGCGTGTGTGTATGTGTGTGTGTGAGCACGTGGGCGCGTGTGTGTGTCAGTGTGTGTGTGTATGTGTGTGTGCGCGTGCTTGTGTATGTGTGTGCGTGAGCTCGCGGGCGCGTGTGTGTGTGTGAGTGTGTGTCAGTGTGTGTGTGTGTATGTGTGTCAGTGTGTGTGTGTGTGTTTGTGTATGTGTGTGTGTGTGTGTGTGCGCGCGCGCGTATTTATGTGTGTGTGTTTGTGAGTACGCGGGCGCGCGTTTGTGTGTGTGTGTGTGTGTGCGCGCGCGCGTCTGTGTGTGTGTGTGTGTGTGTGTGTGCGCGAGCGCGTGTGTATGTGTGTGAGCACGCGGGCGCGTGCGTGTGTCTCAGTGTGTGTGTGTGTGTGTGAGTACGCGGGCGCGTGTGTGTGTCAGTGTGCGTGTGTGTGCGTGTGTGTGTGCGTACGCGTGGGGGTGTGTGTGTGTGAGCACGCGGGAGCGTGTGTTTGTGTGTGTGTGTGTGTCAGTGTGTGTGAGCGCGCGGGAGCGTGTGTGTGTATGTCAGTGTGTGTGTGTCAGTGTGTGTGTGAGCTTGCGGGCGCGTGTGTGTGTGAGTGAGTGTCAGTGTGTGTGTGTGTGAGCTCGCGGGCGCGTGTGTATGTGTGTGAGCACGCGGGCGCGTGCGTGTGTCTCAGTGTGTGTGTGTGTGTGTGTGTGCGCGTGTGTATGTGTGTGTGTGAGCACGCGGGCGCGTGTGTGTGTCAGTATGCGTGTGTGTGCGTGTGTGTGTGCGCATACGCGTGGGGGTGTGTGTGTGTGAGCACGCGGGAGCGTGTGTTTGTGTGTGTGTGTGTGTGTGTGTCAGTGTGTGTGAGCGCACGTGAGCGTGTGTGTGTATGTCAGTGTGTGTGTGTGTGTCAGTGTGTGTGTGAGCTCGTGGTCGCGTGTGTGTGTGAGTGAGTGTCAGTGTGTGTGTGTGTGTGCGTGCGCGAGCGCGTGTGTATGTGTGTGAGCACGCGGGCGCGTGCGTGTGTCTCAGTGTGTGTGTGTGTGTGTGTGTGTGTGTGTGCGCGCGTGTGTATGTGTGTGTGTGAGCACGCGGGCGCGTGTGTGTGTGCGTACGCGTGGGGGTGTGTGTGTGAGCACGCGGGAGCGTGTGTTTGTGTGTGTGTGTGTGTGTCAGTGTGTGTGAGCGCGCGGGAGCGTGTGTGTGTTATGTCAGTGTGTGTGTGTGTGTCAGTGTGTGTGTGAGCTCGCGGGCGCGTGTGTGTGTGAGTGAGTGTCAGTGTGTGTGTGTGTGTGTGTGAGCTCGCGGGCGCGTATGTATGTGTGTGAGCTCGCGGGCGCGTGTGTGTGTGAGTGAGTGTCAGTGTGTGTGTGTGTGTGTGTGAGCTCGCGGGCGCGTGTGTATGTGTGTGAGCACGAGGGCGCGTGCGTGTGTCTCAGTGTGTGTGTGTGTGTGTGTGCGTGTGTGTATGTGTGTGTGTGAGCACGCGGGCGCGTGTGTGTGTCAGTGTGCGTGTGTGTGCGTGTGTGTGTGCGCGTACGCGTGGGGGTGTGTGTGTGTGAGCACGCGGGAGCGTGTGTTTGTGTGTGTGTGTGTGTGTCAGTGTGTGTGAGCGCACGGGAGCGTGTGTGTGTATGTCAGTGTGTGTGTGTGTCAGTGTGTGTGTGAGCTCGCGGGCGCGTGTGTGTGTGAGTGAGTGTCAGTGTGTGTGTGTGTGTGAGCTCGCGGGCGCGTGTGTGTGTGTGTGTGTGTCTATAAAAATATCTATAACGAATCAGTCATCAGTTGAACCAAGATTTATAAGTTCAACCCTAAAGACAATTTTTCTTAGTAAAATAATCTACTCAAACTATCCTTAAAAATTAGTTTAACCAAGGTAAAATAAACTAATCATTTCAAAGTACTCGTACTCATAATTATTAAAAAATATATATCGCTTTGTTTTCGAATACCTAATCGTCAATATTGGCTCCGGATCTAAGAAATCACATTCAGTATGTTTTTTTTGACCGTTACGGATCAAACGATGTCGGTGTATTTGGTGAGGAGTATACGGAAAACGTGCTAGTGTAGATCCACCGACGTCACGAGTATACCAAGGCTGGATCAGGGTATATCGGTTTTAAAGGCGAGGAGCCGAAAATACACGCAAAATAGGTGGATCAACAATTGTTCCAACTTCACACTGGATCAACATTTACCGTGAAAGGTTCATTATATATATATATATATTTACAGTGTAAACTCCATGTAATGTCACTCCATTTAACAACAAACTCTCTAAAGCGTTGCAATCAATTGGCTTTAGTTGGGTTAGCTTGTATTCCATATTTTTTTTTTTTTAATTTTTTGTTTGTCTATCTCGGGCCAACCTTGGAGGTACAGCTAAGATGTTCTTTAACATTTCAGGGCATGAATACATACATAGCAATAGTGGAATTTGGAATCTTCTACCTACTACCTATCTATACCTAGCTTTATAGAGTGCGCAATGCACCGTTGAAAGCTTCAATTATAGAGACACGATGCGCGTGAGACGCTTGTTAGACTGTTTGTTCGTCGTGCCAGCAGAATACTACATAGTTTGTAGGCTGGGTTAGTTGAGAGAGGTTGCGGTATAAGATATAAGAGGCGGCGATTTAGATCATCCAAGTTAAAGGCTGAAGTAAAAAATATTTTATATCTGCTACACGGAAAAGATCTTCAAAAATTTGACATTAATTTTCAACTTACTTTAAAGGGAGGAGATTATTAATTTAATAGGTAGAAAGTTTAGATTTAGGTCATTCATAAGCTAAACTGCAAAATATTTTTTTTACTGCTACACGAAAATGATGTTCAGAAATGTACAATTAATTTGCAGATTACTTTAAATAGAGGAGATTATTAATAGAATAATAAAAAAAATATGTATTTTTAAAAATTTACTAGGCTCGATTTCGGTTCTATTTATCTTGAATTATACAGATGAAAAAGGTAAAGTTTGGACCGTAGCGCCATAATTTGGAGCTATAACGACGCAATATAATATTAAATTACTTCTTAAGCATAAGTTATACTACTTTTAAGTTACTGTTTGTCTAAGTACAGCGGAAATCTTTTAGAAATTATGAATGTAATTAGTCAGGTTATGTTGAGATGTGTTCATAAAATTCCGGTACAACAATGTTCCGAGCACTTGAGTTAGCGACGTTCCTATTCTAACACTAGTTGTATGAACTTTTCGGCGTTCACTTATTGCAGGATAAGCGTTACTGCCCGCTTATCTCTCCTAACTTGTACCACGGGTGTGGTGTAAATTCACAGAGCAAACACCAACTCACGGTAGCGTCTGTAACTGTGGCTATGAATCAACGGTTCCCATACAATAAATACACTATGGATAATGCTCCCGTTGATTAGAATAGCCGTGAGTTTTATATAGCTTACATGCAAAACGATGTTCTTAAAGGTTAACTAAAGACAAAGGTGTCAGACGAACCGAAGGTAAATAATTGGTCAAGTGCAAGTTGGGTTCGTGCATGAACGGTTCCGCACCATTGTTGTATGGGATAAATATATATATTTTTTTATTTTATAATTTATTTTTGTAGTTAGAAAATAGTTCAATATTCTGTGTATTTATAAAGGGACTACCAAATATCGTTAAAAAGATCGACTAAAAAATTACTTAGAAATTACGTTTGTTGTATGGGGGCCCACCACAAATATTTATTTTATTTAAATTTTATAATATAATTTGATAGCTAATATACACATACATATATATTTTGTGAAAATTGTAAGTGCATAGTAACTACTGTTCTTAATATATAAAAAGGCTTATAGTATGGCATTTATTTTATTTTTTTTATGAACCCCCAGCAATTATTTTATTTTTTTATATTTGTATTTTTTGTTATAGCGGCACAGGAAATACATACGAGTATAATAACGAACGAAACGAAATACAAACTAGAAATGGTTCATTATGGGGTTAACCAGTCGTGTGTGAAATGTGTCAAAAAAAACGCGAGCCTGGTCACTTTGGTCGAACGAAGAAGACGGAACCAAATAACAGTACATACTCGTACATTCAGGACCACAAGAGAGTTTTAAATATGTGTGTGATTATTTAAAACTAAAACAAAACTCTACATAAGTCTCTTTCTAAACCAAAACAAACAAGACACTTCCAACTTCTAAAAGTCTGTACAGAGTAAAGAATAAAAATAAACGGTAAACTATAAAGGTATTCAGTAAACGTAGATGCAGTAAATTTCAATTTGTGCGTCGATCCAACTGAGAACGCAAAATGCTACCCCAAACGTTTTATACACGTTCGTGGGTTTATTTGTTACAATATTACAATATTTTTTTAAAAGATTGCATCTCGGAAAGTTTTCTAAACATGCTATTTTTATAGGAGAATCAAATAATTTTTTTACAGTTTTTTTTTCTAATCATTTTTTCATATTGTATTGAATATGAATAATATATTAAAACTTGTGTTTTTCTCTCTGGTGTCTATATTAAATTTCGTCTCAATCTTTCTATGTGTATGTATAAAATTTGGCATCTTATGGAGCCTTTGCACTGAACTTAGCAACCAAACCGTCAAAATTAAAAAAGGCGGTTAAGCGTTTTTACGGTTATTTGAGAGAAAATGATAGCTGTTTTAAACGAAACAATAAATATAAGTTTTTTAAAATGCATTTTCGCAATAAAACAATTTTCGTTTTTTTATTTGTGGCCCTTTTGCATTTAATGACGACCTCGTTGGCGCATCGGTAACCATGCCGGACTGCTAACCAGAAGGTTCCGGGTTCGATTCCCGGCCCGGCCGACATTTTTGTGCTTAACTAAATTTGTCGATTGTGGATCTGGGTGTTAAATATGTATCTATATAAAATATAATTACATGTAGTAAGTATATCAGGTGTGTTAGCTACCATAACACGAACTTAAAATGGTTCAGTATGGAGTTAATCAGCCGTGTGTGAAATGAGTCCTAATATTAAATTGAATTGTGCATTTTATACAACTATTTTTTTTAATAACGATAAAGTTTCAGACCGTGAATGGAAGAGACTCACAAAATCGAGCTAAAATCCCACTATATCTATATCTAACAGTAGATTATACAATAGGGGCTAATTGATATTATAATACCAAGATATAGTCTCAAATTAATCTAAATTCTCTCCACGCACTCAAAGCAATATCACTGGAACTAGGCAAACACAATATAGGTGCCACGATAGAGAACATTATGTGGACATTACGAACCTACATGTATAGTATAGTACAGTATGTACGTATACAAAGCTTTATGTATAGTAAGTACAGTATATGTACTTGTGTGTTATAGCTGTATAGTAAGTAGAGTACATGAAGCGTCTCGCTCAATACACACACGCGCACGCGTAAACGATCGCCTGGAATAGGGGTGTGCTTAATATTATTTTTCCAAATTTTGCTGTGTATTTTTTAGAAAAGGATTTTGTGACAAATAAAGAGTTCCAATCACTTTCAAAGTTAATGCAATAGCTTAAACATAGGCTCTCTTAAAACTTTTTTGTAACTTGCAATATTACGATATAAATAATTTTGGGTGGAAATTAGCAAGCTATTTTTTTTCTATTGTCCGTTTGACGTAAACAACAAAATTATTGTAGTGATGTATAATTGATGGTATTGATTGATTGATGGTAGCTATTATTATGATAAAGCCAGAAGACGACAAAGGAACTTTTGAACGAAACAAAATAAGCTCATATCGAGTATTTTAGAGCAATGTCCAGGGTCAGACTATGGAATTGGAAAAAAATATAAATTAGAACTTCTAGTCTAAACAAGATGACTAGTATAAAAAGGTGCGCTGACACAAATTTATTGGTGGTAATATGATGTGATAAAGCATGCCTTAATATTAATACTTCATCGTTCATATTTATACAAATAAATTATATAAATTGTATAGTGGATTTTAAAGATGTGGGTCTTGAATACATTTTATATTATGTGAGCTTAATTGAAAATAAAGCTATAAGATAATTTGAATGCTATAAAACATCGATAACCAAATATGTCATTTTCGTGACAACCCTGCGTGTCCCAGGCGCCCAATCCCCGTCGCTTCCGGTCCGCTGCGCCCAGAGTTATGTGCCGAACTTATATTGCATTCATCGCTGTTATATACTTACTGTTGGAGATACATAGGTTTATATACAGTGCTTGTATGACTCACATAGGTATTGAAGGAAATTTTAGAATGGAAACCTATTAAAAGGGTTTAAGGCAATAAATCTCGAATTTATAGTTTTTTATTATAACTCATAAACGGTAAAAAATATTGAAAAAAATAACTTAAATACCGTTCAAAGAATAACCCTAAGAATATTAAAACTTCTTTTGGTACCATTCCAATTTATCAATAGGTATGGAATAATACAGGGTCAAAAAATATTTTTAACGTTTTGAAGAGTGGACTAAAATAAGTGTAAATATTCTTAGACTTGTTCAAACAGTCTTTAAGATATTTTTCATTATTTTATACCGTTTATGATTTATAAAAAAAAAAACTGTAAATTTAAGGTTTTGCCGTTGTCACCGCCTTAAGAATTTCTATACCAAAAATGTTGATATATAATTTTACGGTTATATTTTTATATAAAATTAAGACCAAGATGAATTAATTCATCAACTCTTTGTTTTGTAAAAAATAATAAGTAAGATGGACAAACAAACAAACGGACGAACAGCGAAACCTTAGTTGCCTATAAGCATGAAGCTCAATTTAAGGTCCCAAGGTTAGGATGTCAGATTAAGAAAAAATCACTGTTTATTAACTAAAAAACTTAAAAAATATAGCTTAATTTACAAAAAGAATTTTATTTAAAAAAGTATAATCAATTGTCTCAAATTTCTCATTCAAATCCATTTATTAATAGCTCTAATGTTTTTTTTTTTTGTTACAGCAACACCTTTACATTCGTTTTCTCGAATGAAAAATTTGAATAAAATTTAATTAAAGTAATATTTTGTACTGTAACTCAAACCATTTAACATTTTAGAGAAACAGTCTCCTTCATAAGTCTATTTACATAATTTCGCATATTTAATTTAATTCCTCGGTGCAAAGTTATAAGAACCTTCATAATCCTAGCGACGACTTAGAAGGTAACAATTGAATGGAAGATTTTCGTAGCGTTTATTAATGTTTTGAAACTTAGTCTTCTTTTGTTAATATTTTGCGTGGAAAATATTATATTTTATATATATATGTTAAATATTAAAATCGAGTGTGGCTCAGTGGTAAAAACGTCTTCCGATTGAATAGCCGTCATTGACTTGTTTTTCAAGTTATCTGTGGATTTGTACTCACTTAACAGTGAAGGAAAATATCGTGAAGAAACCGACATGTTTGAGGATTGCAATATCCGAAGACATGCAAGCTGTGGAACGCGAGCTTATTAATCATTAACAAAATTTAAGTGAGGGAGGATGTTTTGTGTCTCGTTGGCGTAATGGTTACCATGCCGGACTGCCAATCAAAAGGACACGGTTTCGATTCCTGGCACGGCAAACAACTTTGTGATGAACTAAATTTGTTGGCTGTCGCTTTGAGTGTTAAATATATATCGATACAAAGTATTTAAGTATGTACATTATGTAGTCCATCTGTTGTGTTAGCAAACATTAATACAAACTAGAAATGGTTCTATATGGGGCTAACCAGCCGTGTGTGAAATGTGTCCTAATCTTTTTTTATTTATATTGTTAAAAAATATTGAAAATAAAAGCAAAAATAATAATGAAACCCCAAACAATAAGAACAGTAAGTAGAAAGCAAGTACCAGGCGTTCATAAACTGACGAAGGTCTCTGGAGAGATTTAATTCTCTTTGCGTGTAACTCTCTCTGCCACCCTAACGAAGCGGCAAAACGGGAAACTGTGTTTTGCTAATGCATAACTTTAATGCAGTGGCATGTGGTTTGCTTGTTGTTTTTTTTTTACACGCACACAGCTGGCTAACCCTATAATGAACCATTTCTAGTTCGTATTATGGTTGCTAACACAACTGATATACTACATATACATACATACATATTTTATACAGATATATATTTAACACCCAGACTGACAGTCAACAAATTTAGCTAAGCACAAAGATGTTGGCCGTGCCGGGAATCGAGCCCGGAACCTTCTGATTGGCAGTCCGGCATTGTAACCATTACGCCAACGAGGTCGTCGGAAACATTTTGATATACTTTTTCGTTTTTTTTGTTCCGAACTTAAAAAAATTTTAACCGACTTCATTAGTACACCTACTTAGTTTTCTAATTACCACTTAAGCAAGTTACTAAGTTTATAGGTCCGTTTGTATTTGTGTGTATGTTTCATCGTAGCTGCCGAATAGATGATCATATTTTAATTTCGTTCGTAAAAGTGGCATTTATATCTAGGCGCTTTCGTGGGTTGGATGACACTTTCATTTATAGGTCTCGGCTGTTGAAGGTTGTGGGCTAAGTAAAAGCACTCGTTAAATCAAGTCTGAAGCTTTCAGGTGGCTTATAAACTCTCGCCACCAGAGCTTGGCCACTTAGCTCATACGATGAAGAAGAAGAAGACTTGTGACACTGATATCACAGTAGTCAATATAACAAGCTAAATAATTCAACCCCGCACTAATCGGGGTCGTAATCCGAATTTAATAATAAAACATCTGCCGCCCCACTGCGCGTGATGCGGGATTTAAAACTCAATCTCGGGAAGTTACAATATGGATTTGATTTGAACCTGCTTGGGGTCAGAAGCTAGGAAAATAAACAGGGTTCTGGTTAACCTTTCAGTTTTTAACCGCTTGAGTTTGCCAAAAACAAAATTGTATTGTATTGTAAGTAAATGAAACGTATAATAATATGTGAAAAACACAATTTACTTGTATTTGATTCTATATTGATTTCTGATATAAACTTAAGAATAATAATATAAAAAAAATAAGTACTTGTTGAAAAACAAACTACTATGTTTACTATATCGCCTGCAGCAATTAACAAAGTCGGATCTGCAAAAACACAATTTTACAGGACGGCCAAATGAAGTTTATAAGTTGTATAAAATCCACACAGAACCGGGGATTGATACAATATTTGGTATGATGAAATAGTTTAGGTTACTCTAAAAGACAATTCAGTGAAAACTAATATTATATTCAGGAAAGCTGAAAAAAGGCATATGTGACATTATTAACCGTTTGAACGCCTTACTAAAATGTCGGAACTGGGACATCCTACAATATTCGATGGAGTTGTATTCATTGATTTTGTCGGATGTGGTATATCCTACATTATTTATCGGAATTGTAACTGGAAAATGTGTTGGAAGTGGGAGAACCTACATTGTTAACTGCACCCTGTCCACTCACTATGGTGTACATACTACATACATCAAGAAAATAAATAAGTTTTAGGGTCCCTTTTTCACCTTTTAGGTACGGAACCCTAAGAACATTAAAAATTATAAGTATCCCACCCTGTGCTATTGATACGCCCTAAACATATTTTTAACTTTAACAAAAAAATTACAGTGTTTTCCGGCAGCCTCTTTAATAGCCAGTTATTCAAAACTAGGCATGTTCCAACATACGTCAGAGTGTTTCAAAGTTTATATTGTGTTTCAAAATATTTCATATTTTGTTTGACGTCTGCTGCATACCACAGCAACCCTAGATTCATCTGATAACCCATGTTAATATCTAACTGGCTGGGCTGGTATCGACAACTTGCATGAGACTAATTTATGGAGAACATAAAAATCTTACAAATATCAAACTTAAACAGGGAACTTCTAAAGTCGTTCAAAAAAATAAAAAAAAATATCGAAGACCAAATCGATACAAAAATACTACAGTTACATACGTTCACATCGCACAATCATTGTTATTCCAAATCTATACCATCGTTATCATATTGAGTACTAACCGAATTGGAAGCACCAGTTTTAAGTAAGTTTAAATAAAATATTTATTTTTAAATTATGCGTCAAAAATAATGCGATCGGGTATAATTCCTGTTTTGCAAAGATCTGTAAAGTTTTTCCATTTGTCTTTGCTGATAGGTCTTGACAGCAATGCGAGACAACAGAGAAAGCCGGATTAGCAAGGGAATCCCAACAAAACACGACTCTATACTCGGACGCTTCCTGTTGTATACAGGTAGCACAATATCTGACGCAATGACAGTGGATCAGGTATGCCAGCGACCCAAGACCATGCTTCGTTACTTAAAAGAGCTCAGATGGCTTGGGTATGCTGGTAGGAGAATGCACTAAACGCCTCCTGCGAGTTTTCAGTGCAGGTCTGACCGACCCCATCATAGAATTAGAATTAGGTCTGTCATAGCCATACAAATATTATTATACAACAATACATTACAAATAAAATTCGTTTGTTAACGTTGTTGGTTTTACTTGCTCGCCCTTAATACGAAGATTGTCTTTGGCTCCTCGTCGAAATCGTATTTGTACTCTTTAAGATCAAACTAATCCGCATTAGCTTTGATTTCTCTTGCAGTGGTCCACATAACATTTTGATTTGCCGCATTTTTGATCCAATGTGTGATTGATAAGAAGCGTTTTAAAATCAAAGACCTCTAATTGATTAATCTCCTTTACTACGTAAGGGATGCCTTCGGGTTTAGCCCATCGAGCTAAGTTTTAACATTCTTCGGGCACCCATGATGACGTGTCGTAGAAAACCCGCTTGATTATGGAGTGTACGTGTGTCCTTCGTTTTGTGTGTAATCATATCCAAGGAAATGATGCGTGACAGTCACTAACTTCAATTTTAGCCATAAACAAGTTGAGCAAAAGTACTATTAGATTGCAGTTCTGTCCCACGCAGTAGACAGACCAAAATCGGAATTCTTTAACACCTATTCGAACATGCTATTTGATAAAGTCTAAAAGACAAGTGGATACATCTACTGATTCTTGCTTAGCAATACCATCGTGCCACATGTAGCTACTACTCAGACCATACAAGGTGAAAAACCAGTTTTCTTTTGTAGCATGTACAATATTCTCGCTTGCTCTTATGATTAGGATCGTTTATGTGATGTTTGATGCCTCTACTAGAGATGTTCTGGAGGCAATAGGTGCAGGAATGTTTGGAAGAAAGGGATTCGCTAAAGTCAAGATTTTTCAGTTTCAGTTTATTTCAGATTTTGGTTTCTTCAGGAATGGGGAATTCTTCTTACAACCAGCAAAATATTTGATTAGACAGTTAAGTGTGTAGAATGCAAATCGACTTCATCTTTCTTGATAATAATTTATAAATCCGAACGGTCATCAAATCGAGTTTGTGTATTAAGTACGCTCAAACAGCTACAGCTGATTATTCAATAGGTTATTATAAATATAACATAATGAATACACAGAAATAAGCATTAAACAGGTAGTAAGTCAAACGTGTAATGAGTAAGATTAAGTTAAGCATAAATCAACTAGTAAGTCAATAATAAACAAGAAAAATCTTTTTAATATATTAGTAATTACCAGTAGTAAATATTAGTCGGATATATCATGCGTATAATAATTATAATTATTATATCCATACATATCCGACTCAAATATTACGACGTCTATTCGAATAATAAAGTAGGTTCTACCACATCCAACTAAAATGTTCATATGATGTACAATAAACAACGTCGGTAGTACCACATACGACAAACGCTATTCATAGACCAACCACTAATATTGTAGGATATGGTACATCCGACACAAAAAATAAAATGCGAGTCCGTTAAAATTGTAGGATCTGGCATATGCTACGTTCTTAGCCGCTCAAAATTTTTTTTTTTTAATTTTGTTACAAATACGTTATTAAAAACAATGAAAGCTTAAATAAATAACTCAATCACTGCTATGGGCTTAAAAAAATATTAAAAAAATATTTTAAGCTTACTGTTTCTTTTCTGGCCGGATTTTGTTTGAACTCCGGTGTCATCTGAATTTGTTTTTAATAGAATTTCTTTAGTTGAATCATGTTGCCAAACTAAGTTTATCATAAGTCTTGACCGAGCCATCATTAAAATTAACTAAATTTTATAAATCCATAAAAAAACGGTGGAGTTGATCTGGGAAACGTGGAGCGTGCGCTGTTCCCGCTAACAATGTGGGAACTGGCAGATCCGCGCCGCCTCAGCCCCCGCGCGCCCCGGGAACAACGTCGTAACGTAACTACCTACATTGTTAGTCGAGCGTCACGAAAACATCCGACCTTTTTAATTTCAAAAAACACAGAAAACGTCTGTTTTGAATTTTTATACTTTGTGAGGTTCAAGATATGGGTATTCTAAGACTTCTCATGCAATAAAACGAAAATGGCCAAAATGTTAGTTCCGACTTTGTTAATTGCTGCGGTCGATATTTAAGTGCTAAGAATTGTAAGAGCTTCAAAACTAGCGTTAAATACGCTTGACAGTTTTTTTTTTGTAGTATTTTAAAAATTAAAAATGCTGCTGTCCTTTAAAAGTAATGCATAAATTTAAACAAATCTCACTCCTTTTGTAGGTAAAAAAAATAATAGTTTTCAAATAAATAAAATAAAACAAAATCATACTTGTAGGTAATATTACCTAAAATAATTAGAGCTTATAATTTAAATATTGCTATTTTTATTGTATATGAACAAAATACAATAAAAATAGCAATATAAACAAAAAACAAACTGTATATGGACTGTATATGGAGTAAACATACTCGTATATCAATATATACTTTTGACAAGTCAATTAATATTCGTTCTGTAACAAAATTGCTGACAAAATGTCTAAAGATATTTTCACAATAAATCAAAGTATTTACAACTCCCTTGAAACCCCAATTCTTTATATTTCTCAAAGTAAGATGGAACGATTACTAAGAAGGAATAATTTTTCACCCAAAATGACCCTTCCAAAACAAATGACCAAGAGGACCGACTCATTACCAATCCGTCTTGAAATCCCACGGGATCGGAATCGAACCTGGTATCCAACAAACTGACCCCAAGCATCTTGTGTGTTATTATAATGTTGTTTTGCCATTTCAATTTCGCAAAAACGATGGGTTGTTAAAAGTTTGACATGTCTTTATTGTATGTAAGTAATTTTATATTATTATTATTATTGTAAGTAGTTTTATTTTTGAAAAATAATCAATTTAAAGTTCAACAGAGTAATGAACATAATAAAACAAAATCATACTTGTAGGTAATGTAGGTAATATTATTTAGAATCGTAAGAGTTTACAATTTCAATACCGACCACTCTGTTAGTCTATTCTTTCTTCTTTTAGTTTGTTATTATTTTCAACAATCAGTTTTGTCTATTTTATCTGTTTGAAGTAAGTAAAGTAAAAGCCCGTACTATAACGTACCACAATTTTATTAGCTTCTTACTATTACTATTACATTGTACGTGGACACTTAACAAGGAAAAATAAATATTTTATGTTTTGTATTATTTTCGTAACTGTTGATTTTTTATTACCGGAAAAGTCTTGGGTAAGCCAGAAGAGAAGATGGGAGGTTACAGAGTAAGAAAAAATAAAGGATTAGAAGACGTTGTCGCAGAACTTAACATCATGGGCTTAACACATCGGCTCCGTTGGTTCGGCCACGTGGAAAGGATGCTGACCGTTGGGAAGCGGGCTATCATAGTTAGTTAGTTTAGTTACTTGATTTTTTATGATTTTTCAAGAGAACAATCTACCTACATACAATAGCACTTTAACCCCCTGAAAAGTACCAAGATATGAAACCTTCGATCAAATATATACCAGATTTAGTGTTGCATACAATCACAGCACAAAAAAAAAGGCATGAGTTTACTATCCTCTTGTATATTTTACAATATACGTCCGAAAAAATATTTCAGTTCAAGTCAACATTACTACAGTATCTTAAAGTTGAGTTTTAACTAGTGCCGTAATAAACATAAGCTATCTTGCTCCGCGATAACAGCTATAAAATTGTAAGATCGTACGCAATGAGCGTTAGAAAATTCATCTGTGTTGCCAAACTAATAACGCCTCAATTACTCAAACTCAAATAATACCACACTCTTACTTGTGGTCTTATTTTTCTTGCCGTTTTTAAAGACATTACTTTATTATATCTAGTACATTTTTGATCGAATTATGAAACACCCTATTATTACACCACACCTTGATTCTGCATTAGACGATTTACCCCAGTATCTATGCTATGCCCACCGTCCGTTCTACCCCAATGTTACCAGCTAAATTAACTTGCTCCCTGATCCTCAATACAATTTTATTGCAAATGGTAGCGAATAATGCTAAATCACAGCTAAATCCCTATAATGGGTTAGGGCAATATTCGGGTACATTTTTTCCTTGTGGCAACATTATCTTTTATTGTGAAAAGTGTTTATGGCACGGGATAATGTTATGAATAAACAATAATTACGTGTTATTATGAAAGAGTTTCTGTAAAAAAATACATACCATAATAATATTTTCGTATGAGCTAAATGGCGAAGCTCTCAAATCGAGAGTTTTCAAACCATCCGAGGGTCTCTGACTTGACTTGAGGGTCTAAGACAAAATGCCATTACCTACAATTTAACAATCACCGAACTATGGTAGCGCCTAGATGGCCTACTCATTTCAGTGTATAACTACCTGGCAAGCAGGTGTAAACAGGTAAGTCAAAATAGGTGACTCATTCGATTTTGATGCGCTTCATAGGAGTAACAACGATTCTGAACAGTTAGAATGTTATTTTTATTTTTGATAATTGTAGCTAAATTATCATTTGACTATACACGAGCATGCGCAAAAAAAAAAGCCATGAGCACTTTTCGATAGGCAAGCTATTTTAGGCATATTTGTTTATAAAAAATACTTCATAAAAAATACATCTCATCTGGTTATCAGATCGGTGAAGGACGATCTTCACGGGCTCTTAGACTAGGATGGGTGACCCCATCCTAAGACTGACCACATATACGTTTTTTAAAACGTACAAAATATACAAAAGAGGTTAAATAATTGGTGTTTATATATTGAACTCGTATAGTAGATAGAAAGAAGATACAATATGCATGCACATGCACCTTTTTCTTCTTCTTCGTATAAAAAGTACAATTTGGAATTCTTCAAATCTAGAGTAAATAGGTTATGGGCTAACGTGAGCCTATTCATAATTAAACGAAACACAGCGTTATGACATTTCACTTGTGCCAGTTGATCCTTTTCTTCTATTATCCGTTATAGATAAAAAATATTTGAATGTCCCTCCCTATCACATCCCTATTGAGACGAAAGGTCATTAAATATCGAAATCGATTTAATGAAATTTAAAATGAAGTAGTATAAATAAAATAAAATAATGGCCAAGTGCGATCTGGACTCGCTCATTAAAGGTTCCGTACCATTATATTAAAATAAAGCAAAATTCTCGTTTTTTGTATGGAAACTTTCCCCAAATATGCAGTTGGTTTTTATTTTATAATTTTTATTATTAAAGTTAATTCGTAACCCATTTAGTTACGACAATTTTGACAATATAATATTTAGAAGGTCAACCATATCATTTCGTTAGTAAGATTGAGTAAAAGCTTGTTTAAAATTGACGTGTATAACACACGTCAATTTTAAACAAGCTTTTACTCAATCTTACTTATGGGAGATCGCCATTATTTTTTTATTTATTTATTTAATTTAATTTAATTTATTATTTTGAAGGGTATAAAACAATACATTTTTATGTGAAAATGTAAGCGTGAAGTATATAAATTACGAAAAAAAATAACCTAATCTAATATTTAACTTGTAGTATTTTTATAAGACCATAAGTAAAATTTTAGACACAAGGACAGACAGACCGTGGAAGCTTAGTCCCGTTTCACATTTCGGTTACGCAACTCTAAAAATCATTTTGGCTTCTCTAAATAATCCTGTGGTGCGCCTCTGTATGACTCATACATTCACCATCATTTAGTTTTATAGCCGTAGAGTTAGATTTAATCTATAAATTAATATAAAAGGTCAGTTAACACCTGGTTCTCTGATCGCACCTTTATTCATACCTACTAATATAACTTATTGATCGACAGGTGTCAAGTATGCATCGATAAATTTATCGACTATTTAAATATTTGATTTTCACGTCTTTAGAACTTGTCATTGTGATATTAACATTTCGATACACGAGACTGATTTACTGATTTGCTTTCGGATCATAATAACCTATTTTTGTCATAAAATAAAATAAAAAATAATAAAATAAAAATAATCACCTATTTTTGTAAAAAAATAGGTTATAATTGCCTATTTTTGTAAAAAAAAAATTGGTTCTTATTACCTATTTTTGTAAAAAAATTGGTTATTATGATCCGAAAGCATAGGTATTAGGCCCGTGGTCGTCCGACACAAAAACTTTTTGTAAATAAAGGCAAGAGGTCGGTATTTGCTTCATATATCCAAGAGCTGGCAGCTATTTAGTACAAAGCTGAGTTTAGCTGTTCAACGGGGTAATGCTGCCAGCATCTTGGGAACTCTGCCCCGCAGCGACAGCCTGGATGGTGAACTTACTTTAATTTACATTGTAGTGTTTTGATTTTTGTTATTATCTTTTAATTTGTATATAGTATTTTAATTGTTTTTTTCTGTAATAGTTATTTGTAAATAAAATATGGATTTTTGTAAAATGTACTTTTAAACTTAATGTTATCAGCGCACCGAGTTGCAAAAAAAACTTATGTAGTTACTGCCTTTACTGCTTAATTCAAACTTCGTGAAAACTCTTTATTTTATTATAAGTTAAATTTATAAACACATATTATTTGACCTCTTTTGTTATATGTTCTTACACTAGTGTGATAAAGTTTATATATTAAGCACCCATTTTATTGAGTGGAGGTCACGTTCTCTGGTGTTTGGGAAGCTCGCCCCGCTGAGGTGTAGGCCTAATAAATCTTAATACTCTCCCGGCGGCATAGTAATGTGCTGTAATGGGGGTAGTTTCTAGAGTTCCGTAACCGAAAGGTGAAACGGGACCCTTAAACTAAGCCTCCACGGTCAGTCGGTCTTTCTGTCTGGTTATCCTTGTGTCTAAAATTTTAGTTCATTCAATCATTCAATATTTAAGAGCTAGGCTCTTGTCCGTGGAGATTTTTCCAGGTAGTACCTATCTTCGGCCAAATCCAAAAATTTTAGTTTAGGTCTACTAAAAATACTACAAGCAAAATATTAGGTTAGGTTGTTTTTTTTCATCATTTATGCTTCACGCTTACATATTCACGGAATATTTAATTGTATTTTGACCTTCAAAATAATAACTAAAATAAAATAAAAAGGGCATCTCCCAAATAACACACGTCAATTTTAAACAAGCTTTAACTCAATCTTGATAACGAAATGATATGGTTGACCTTCTAAATATTGTCAAAACATTTAGTTATGTATTAACTTTAATAATAAAATTATAAAATAAAAACAACTGCATATTTGGGGAGAGTTCCCATAAAAAAAGGAGAATTTTGCTAATTTTAATATAAAATGGTTCAAAACCCTTCGATGAGTGAGCCCAGATTGCACTTGGCCATTATTTTATTTAGACTACTTTATTTTAAATTTCATTGAACTATTTTTTTTTTCCAATAGCTGCATACGTCCATGTAGAAGTAAAGACCACCTGACATTTGTAACTAACAGTGTCAAATTGTATAATTTATTTCTGACTGTGTACAAAAATTAAGTGATATTCAATTTAAGACAAAGTTTAGTCTCTTCTAATTAAGAAAGCATATTACTCTGTAGACGAATTTATGAATGACAAGGATTTTTCGCTATTTGCTTTATTATGTAATTAATTCTTATTTTTGTTAATTTTAATCTTTTGATTGTAAATTTTGACGTTCATAAGTGTACTGAAGTACACTTACCTATATTTGAAATAAATGAAAATTTAAGAACACAAATAGACCAGCAGCGGTCACAACAGACAATCAATTGTCACGTTACATTTTCATAGACCGTGCGCGAGGTTCGCAGTTAACGTAGCTCAACTACGGAAATAAACCAAAAAGCGGAATAATAGATGATAGAAAAAGACTTCTCATGTAACCACACAAGCCCGCGGGCGGCGCGCGGCTCGTCCAGAATCGATAATGTCTGCTCATTAGTTAGTTAATTATATTTATACTATTGAAAAATTGGGAAGCGGTTGGTCCTCGCTTCTGGAGATCCAAGAGCTGGCAGCTATTTCTTACAAAGACTGATTTTTTTCAAACTTCTTTATTAACATAAAACAATAATACAAAGTATGTTCACACAGCGTTATTATGACTAATGTAACATTTAATCTTATGATCTAGTGTTTTGCAGGCTAATATCACCTATTTTAACTTATGTCTAACTACACTTACAAAGACTAAGTTTAGCTGTTCAACGGGGTAATGCTGCCAGCATCTTGGGAACTCTGCCCCGCAGCGACAGCCTGGATGGTGAGCTTACTCTAATTTAAATTGTAGTGTTTTGATTTTTCTTTAAGTTTGTGTATAGTATTTTAATTGTTTTCTTTTTCTGTAATAAATAAGATATATTTATTGCAAAACCCTCAATAAAGATGAGGATACTTATAATGGAAGAAGTTTTTCTTTTATCAGAGATCTATAAAATATGTCAAAAATTTACGATAAAAAGGCGACGAAAAGGTCAAATCTGCATTATTATATTGAAAACTAATTTTACGACAAAATAATTTATCATAAGATTATCTATCTAATCTAATCGAATAGTATATAAAATCTAATTGAATAGGTATATCAAATTTCCATGTCACAATGTCATGAAAGTATGTGTTTATTTCAAAGGTATTTTTAAATTGACGTTCTAATTTTATCGTTGCCAGGCATCGCTTTGGGTGTCACATCACTATTTGGCTTTTTAATAATGAATGAGTTTGGTAAACCTCGCGTCGGTAGGGAGGGGCGTGATGTGATGATTTCGTCGGTTCTTTCATCACGGGAGAATAAAATTGCAAGTGTGAAATTTTAATTTGATGAAAAAATTACATTTTTACAAAAAAAAAATTAGTGTTCCTTATTACCTACGAACGCTTCGCTGTCCGTTCGTCTGTCTGTATATCCGTCAATCCATCTGTCATGTATCGTGATCGAGCGGTATCTCATGTATAGTGGATAGCTTTAGAATTAATGAGTGAGTTTTACAACTAATGTATGTATTTCTGTTACCGCTATAACAACATACTAAAAATAAGAGGGAGCTGCCAAAACAACAAACCAAATGTTTTGCATTTTTTTCTTGATCTTTGTAACGATAATTTGACACACGCGTTATATCTAAGTATATATTATCTGTACATGTATTTACTTCATACTTTTTAGCGTGATCACCTATCAATTCTATAACGTAAGAGTACATATGTACATGTACATGGTTAACACACAGAAAATTCTAGTATTGTATTGCAGTATTTTGCATTTTATTATTTACTCACTGTTATTCGTTTTGGGTATGATGTCTTAATACCTACGCTTTCTATACACAAGATAGACACGAAAATAATGTTTATAGGATAAACATTAAACACAACTTATACTATTACGATGTAACTTTGAGTACCTGTGTGTGTATGATACTTTTTCACGCTCAAATTTTCGGCTAAACGATTTTGATGAAATATAGAGATCGTCTAAGCCATGGGTTATTATCTTCTTTTTTAAAAGGACATAGATTTATTATCTTCTTTTTGAAAATTATTGTTGTACGACCTCTTTGGCGTAATGGTTACCAAGCCGGTCTGCCAATCAGAAGGTTCCGGGTTAGATTCTCGGCACGGCCAACATTTTTGTGCTGAACTAAAATTGTTGGCTGTCGATGTGAGTCTTAAAGATGTATCTATATAAATGATGTATGTATGTAAATGTATTATATCAGTTGTGTTAGCAACCATAATACGAAATATAAATGGTTCAGTATGGGGTTAACCAGCCGAGTGTAAAATGTGTCCTAATATTTATTTATTGAAAAGTATATTATACTTCACGAATGCTTATACATATATTTTTTCAAATTTGATCGAAACTTTAATAGTGCACTTGTTAAATGAAGCGGCTTACTAGCTTATCTATAGCTTGTAGCTTTAAGAGCTGTCTGGTCTCTGGTATGTTAAGTATTACTAGTATTATTTTCTAGCTTATCTATAGCTTGTAGCTTTAAGAGCTGCCTGGTCCCTGTCGTGGTTATAGGCTAGCCCACGGTAGCCGCGCGGGTAGTTCGGCCACACAGACGGTCGGATTTTGTTCGTTTTTGTATGTCCGTCGAGCACTTCACGCCACACCGTGAGATTCTTCGTCGGACGTTTATTGTGGCGGGTAGGGATGAGACGCTGCTATCGAAATGCCGGATAGAAGTCGGCTTTTTCCGGATAAAGAATCTTGTTACAAAGTGACTATGGATACTTGTAAATGCCCTCAGCGGTGCCAACCAATTAAGACTCTATTTAACCTCATATTAGGCAATTATTTAGGCAATTTTCACGGATTACAACTGTACCTTCGATGATATACACAAAGAAATAATGGTTATCGAACATGCTTGTAAAAGAAAGCTTATAAAATAGAATATACTCATTTTATATCTGTTCTATATTTATATTTTACCACAATGTTTATTGGCTAATGTTAAGGGTCGCCGATAAATTCATCTCAAAGTTTGCAAGCATTTCAAGCTTCGTTTTGACACACAGATTTTTGTCATACCCAGTGATAAAGATTGATTGGGTGACAGGTTCAGTTAAAGTCACACAGTTAGTTATTGGTTAAAATCATTAGATTTTACTTACTAAATAACTGGGATCTTTTCAACTTGACGTACTTTATAATTGTACTTCATAAATAGCTGATCTATAATTTTACAAAATCACATACATACATTTGGAATATTTTAATCCAATCATAGTCATAATTGTAATAACTTTCATCACTTATAATGTATTACAGGTATGAAATATTTAATATTTAATTACGTACTACTTACTAATAAACCGAAAAATGTATTATTTAACATTTCATCCGTAATTATTACGATATACTTTTTTATATTTATAAAATATTTAATTTGATAGGACAAAAACGACGCCTATGTTTTTCGGCATATTTTGTTTCAACTAAAATTGCCTGCTAGTCTCATCCCTACATCCGCTGCTCTGCGGACGCTGCTTTTTTCGTACCGTATCGTCGAGGTGTAAAGGTTAGTAATATTTGTTTTGGCCGACGTGGCTTATAATCGTGATACATACATGTTTCTTTGCGCAAGCAAAGCTGTTTGATTTCGATATTTTTCTTACAAATTCACAGAAGCGGTTCACTTGAAAAGACTTGGTAGGTGCTAGCTTTAGGATAAACAAGTGCCGATATACATTTAGTAGGTATTATAGAATAGTAACTATGGTTTTTTCAATGTTACCCGCGGTAATCCCGGATTCTTCTTCTTCTTTGTTCATACGAAGCTAAGTGGCCAAGCGCTGGTGTCGAGAGTTCTCAAGTCGCCCGAAGGCCTCTGACTTGGCTTAACGACTGCTTGTACTAAGACTAACAGCCGGGACCTACAATTACCGTCATCCGACTCATAGTAGCGCCCAGATGATAATGTCACTTGAAAAACGACGGACTTGTGCATGGTCACCCATTCAAACACCATCCGAATCGGCCTTTCCCTTAGTTCGATGATCGCGTCAAATCATTTTTGCTAGCCGAGCTACAGGCACCAAAATATAAAGTTGCCTAGTATAAAATAAACAAGTTTATTAAAATCGATACCGCTGTTAGAGCGTGAAAGCGTTACGCAATTTTCAACTGTACAATATTTGTGGCATTGACTTAAAAAAGTTGTAAAACTAGTGATCAAACGAAATCGCTTTTAGCGACGATTAAGGCTTTTAATTTTTTGTGTTTCTTTTGTTTGTGTCATTGTGTGTGTTGTGGTAAAATTTTTAACTATCTGTTACTTCTTAATCAAACATGTAGTGCATTTTAGTATAGCCCGAATCAATAAAAGAAAAATTTGAATATGCATGCATGTCCTCTCATTTGCATTACCAAAATGAGTGTGAGACTAAACGAACTTTCCAATGTTTTGTTTATTGAAAGGGCTTATTTTATGAACAGCTTCCGTTCTCTTTAAATACCTAAAGCAATACAAGTTTCGCCAAAAAAGCAATTCTTCAAAACTTCGAGAGAAAACCAGACAAACTACAATCTCAAACATCGAGTAAACAAACCAAAGTCAATAATGGCTCAAAATTTAGTAATCGCCAAATATAAAAGTACAAACCTACTGGTCATTACTCACACATCAACACATTCAATGAAGTATATGCTGGACTATACATTGATCTATCGCAATCAATGGATAGTCTCAATGAATTCAATACAGTAGCAGTGACACCAAGACGATAACTGAAGGAATGGATGTAACAAACCAATAAAGTTAATAGCAGTGTGTAGCTGACTTAACGATAACACGGCAATTTTCACGGATTACAACTGTACTTTCGATGATATACACAAGGAAAGAATGGTTAGCGAACAGGCTTGTAAAAGGAAGTCTATAAAATATAATATACTCATTTTATATCTGTTCTATATTTATATTTTACTACAATGTTTTTTACTAATACTACCTATAATAGATACAAAAATGTGGTTAATGCATAGCTGTAGTCCAAATATGAAATGATCATTGTGAAGTACGTAATATCATTATTTTTTAGAATATCTGTATCATCATAACCGGTCAAAGTACTTAGATTGTTCACCAATCCCAGTAATCATGTGTAATCCTTACCCACAATCGCCCAACCCAACCTAAAGATCATCTACAAATCCATCCGTATGTCTCGAGTGTTAACGAAATACAAATATTAGTAGGCACACGACACAAATTATGCCTAATGTCTAATGTCAAGCGGAGTTTAACTTGAAACTAAGTGCTTGAACAAAGTGACAGTAGCAGATTACTATGGTAATCGTTGCTTGAAGAATTAGGAGCCCCTGACAAGGTAAAAAACTAGTTAGCTAAAGAATTAGATGCATTTATAACTCTAACTATTGTAGGTGGTGAGAATTGGAATCAAAACGATTCGATTGTCGGTATGGTTAAATCGATTTAGCAGTTCGATGAAAATTAGTTTTGTAATGTAGTTTAGAGGTTTATTTAACTGCTTACTAAAGTTTTTGTATTTAAGCTTAGTAAGCTTATGATAAAATTAATGTATTGTATTAGAAGACCTGTCGTTTCATTTCCTCGTGAAAAATGCTTAAGACATAAAAAATAAACTGTTAGCTCCCGTTTCATACCACCGTATAAAGATCATAAACATGTTCACAGTCATAAAACTCCATACATCGAAAATGAAGATCTCACTAAAGCGTTTGACTGTGTCGACCACCCATTCACACGCTTTTAAGACAACATTTATCTAACGTAAAAGGAGTTTATGCTTGTAATATGAACACTGAATCAGGTAGAGGGTCCCGAGAAATGTATCGATGTAGTGCAACTTTTGTATGGCAAGTGCGAAGAGGGACTCTCACAAGGTGCGGGTTTAGGTCCCATTCTTTTTTTTTCGTATATCGGCGGATATTAACGGTAAAGGCACGTTTGTTTGTTTTCGTTCTGTTTGATATTATGGTCACCTGGTGAATATTTTAAAATGGTTATTCGGATAAGAAATCTACCAAACCATACCAAATAAATAAGTTTCAACGTTTTTTTAATAAACTAACCTGAACTCTGCTTTCCGTGAGTCCGATCCTCATGGCAATTTCTTCCCTCATAAAGATGTCAGGATAATGTGTTTTTGAGAAACATCGTTCCAACTCGTTCAGTTGTGCCGGTGTAAACCTGTTGAGGAAAATCAAACTATTTAATCATGTTACCTGTTGAGATAAATATTATGCTTATGTTGTTTTCCTGGCTAAAGTGATTATAAACGTTCTAATATTTCTTTTTTCCAACTAACTGCTAGAAGAAAGAAGAAAGTAAGCTATTTTGATTTACTTTAGATTTAATAAATTAAAGCTAGTCTAAGAGTGGCCAAAATCCTTGATAGTACACCAAACTAACACATAATATTTAAATATAATAAAAAAGGATTATAACTTTGTTCAGCAAGTAAAATAAAAACATTTATTAACCACTTGCTCTCACAAAAAAAAACTCAGTAATATGCTACAAACATGTCAATCTGACATAAACATACGAGTTAGTATCGTACTTAGTACTTAATTAACATTTAAAAGAAGTAAAATACTAGTAGCTAGTTAATAATATGTTATAAGATTTAGTAAGAATTACTTTGTAACCTAGACGTAAGTCTTTAAATGGCGCCGTTAGCCTAAAAAACTTATATATTTAAGTTGATGTTGTGCGGAATAATAACGCCGCATATCCTACTAATATTATAAGTTTGTGTGTACGTTTGTAATTTCTTCACGCACAAACAGCTGGGCCGATTTTTATAAAATTTGGTGTGAAGATATGTTAGACCTTAGGAGATTTACTATGACGATATACTAGACCTTGGATTAACACATAGGCTACTTTTTTGGTAACACTACGGGGCGCAGCCAGTAAATTTGTAATTATTTCATGTCAATAATCAATCAATACACCAAATATACGAAATATATGAACTAGCTGACCCGGCAAACGTTGTTTTGCCTTAATAATTATTTCTAAATATACAGTAGCCTATTCTCAGACCTACTGAATACGCATATAAAATTTGGAAAAAATCGGTCAAGCCGTTTCGGAGGAGTACGGTAACAAACACTGTGACACGGAAATTTTATATATAAGAAGAAGATAAGAAGATGGAGCTGGCAGAATCGTTATTCATGTGTAAATAGCAGTACTTAAATTTAATAGACATGAAAAACAAGTGCGAATGTGTGTAATAAATGTAGTAAGAATATTTATTTAATGAAATTTGTAAGTTTATTTAATTTTATCTAAGTGATGTTTTTAAGTATTAAGTGATTATTGTAGTATGACTTGCCTTTAACGTATGTTATTAAGGGCTAATTTTTTTTTTCGACACTTAAACACACGGCTGGTTAGCCCCATACTGAACCATTTCTAGCTCGTATTATGGTTGCTAACTCAACTGATATACTACATATACATACATACATATTATATAAAAATACATATTAAACACCCAGACCCACAGCCAACAAATTTAGTTAAGCACAAAGATGTTGACCGGGCCGGGAATCGAACCCGGAACCTTCGGATTAGAATACCGGCATGGTAACCTTTACGCCAACGAGGTCGTCGCCATAGTTCGCCAATATAGTTCTGTATTCTGTATTCTTTACCTCGTTCTATGTCTCTTCTGCTTGGCAGGCTTGTCGCTGTCAGAAGCTGAGGAGGACATGCTGACTGGCACGGTGGCCATGTGTCCTCCACTGTGCTGCTGGTGGATACCACCTGGAATAAAATACACAACTCGAGTCAATTTAAAATACATATTTTCTTTAATCTCCAACTATTATTGTTAACCTTTAAGAGATTTTCCATATATTTTAGATAGAAGAAAAACATATACATTAACAATAATAATAAAATATATGAACCTATTCAATCAGGCATTATTTTTCGGAAAGCCAATGTAGATAGAAGAAAAATTTCAATATTTAGTGTACTTCCACTGTGATTTGAAACCGAATTAAGACAGCAAAGGAAACATTAAAATACTGTCGCCAAGCACCTAACAGTGTGTTCCGGCAGCCTCCTTGAGGACTAGCATGCTCTAGCTTAAAAGCAAGTGTGGTTCGGTGGTAATAACGTCTACTTTTCAATCAGACGGCCCCTGGTTCGATCCCGGTCCTACACCAATGACTAGTTTTTCAAGTTATGTGTGGATTTGCACTCTCTTTACGGTGAAGGAAAACATCGTGAGGAAACCGGCATGTTTGAGGACCACAATATCCGAAGACCTGTGTCATCCGCCAACCCGCACTTGGCCAGCGTGGTGGATTATGGCCTATATCTCTCTCTTAGTGTGAGAAGGCACCGAGTCCCAGCAGTGGAAACGTATAGTGGGCTGCTTATGCTTATGATGCTCTACCTTATGCCAGAGTATCGCTAAGTCGTACGGTTATGCACCCTTCTGGCAAATGCCTAGCTGTAGCGAGTAAAAATAACAATTTTATTTCTTTTACTTAGGAACAATATTGTTGTTACCTAACGATCTTGTCTTTGTTTAGTCTTTCTTATTCTTATTCGTTCCACCGTGAGGTGTAATCAAAATGCAACCTTATCACTAAGATATAAAGTCCAGTTCACCTTGCAAGTGCTCCGTCCGGATATTGTGCGCGATGTGCAGCCGCGGGCCGAGCGCATGATGCGGGCGGTCGATGCTGGGCTTCACCTCGTGCACCTTCTCCTCGCCACACGACTCTTTGTGACCTGCTGGGGAGATACTGGCTGTTAGTACTGCCATTCTTCTTCTTTCTTCTTCGTTAGCTACGTGGCGGAACTCTGACACATATAAAGGCTCAGGAGTGCAAGTTGCCTTAGTCATATGTAGTTCAGCGGATGTAAAACGTGTCAGTATAAGCCTAATATAAAAGTCTATAATACCAAACCCCTAGTCTGGATTTCACTTCCTGGTCTGGATTCTATGTTCTACTTTAAGCCAGTGTGTCGCTAACTCGTGTGGTTACGCGCCCTGATTGTCAAATGTCTAGGTATAAGAAGTAAGAAAGAAGTCCACGATATGGCACTCGTACCAAGATGATACTTATTTACTCTGCTTTCGGAAAACCCTGGATGAAACTTCTCAGGAAACAGAGACTCTTTTGTACGAAAGTTTCGAACTTGAACTCAGTATCAGTGACTCTTCACTAAGTCTGCTTGTTCTGTAGTAGAACGGAGATGGTGCTATTAAATTATACAGTTTCATTGTACACTCTCCGAAATGTATAGTAATAGTAAAATTCGGTGAAATTTAAAAAGGATCTGTAAGATTTACATATGTTATCTTTCTATTTGTTTCAAGCTTGACGAGTTCGTTTATCTCCCAATGATTTATAAAATACGTAGTTTAAAATATGCAGGTTTTAAAGTGAGATTTGTAATTGAGACTTTTAATAAAATTCAATTTTAAAAATAGTCAGTAAATAATTATTGTATGTGCAAATATGTAGTTTTACCTGTCAATTACACGGAACCTTTAAGAATTACTATTTTCTTCACACTTTCTCGGTCTGAAAACTCTGATATAAAAATGGTCGCCTGATGTCTATTATATGTTTCATGGAACGAAATTATGTTATATTTATATTTAAAATTTGATGGTGTTAAATATTGATCTATCTTTGTATACTATTCAACTAAGTAATTGTATAGCAGAGCACAACCACGAGTCAGTGGTGACGTTGAAACTCTGAACGAAGGTAGAGTATGTCTAGTATGAAATTATTAGCACACACATAAAAACCTGCCTTTAAATACATATACTGGCAGATGATGACAGATTTTTTATATTCAAGTGGTAGCTAGAGGGGCAAGCACTAATTAATGCTCTTGTACAATATGATAACTATTGGAGCTAATGACCTCTATATAGGTTATCAGCTAATCCAAATAACTCAAATAATAAAAACTTTTTTAATCCTATTGCGTTAAATAATTGCCAGTATCATCTTGAACCTAGTTAATTATCGAAATATCAAAGGTCAGGTCACTTCGAAACAATCTTACAATGAGCAGTTTAGCAAAAAGTTAACTGCATCATTAAACAAATCCAGTCTACGTGGAAAGGAACGTAAGTGTTGGAAATTGCCGAAGTTTGCCGAACTTTGCCGATATCGAGTGAGGCAAATGGTTAACGACCGACGGGATTTTCTATTTTCCCTACATTTTCTCAATCTTATTGGGAAAAGGGTAGCTTAAAGATACTACTTGTTTTACAGAACTGAATGTAAATTTCTGGCCTTCATCCTGCTGATTATTACAAGTGTCATCATCTTCCCACTTAGGTGGGGTCGGCTCAGCAAATCTTCTTGTTCGACTCTCTTCTATCAGACGTCATCTCCACACTCAATCCTTTCTCTCTCATGTCCTCATTCACCCACTCCATCCATGTCTTTTTCGGTCGGCCTCTTGCTGTTCTTCCTTGCACTACCATTTCCATACATCTCCTAGTGACATGCATCTCCTCTCTACGCATCACATGTCCATACCACGCTAACCTTCCACTCTTTATTTTCTTTTTCTTTCTTTATTTATTTTCGTACAAGTGTAAGAGTTTCTTTTAGCAGTTCATATATTCAACTAATTGCGCCTGGCGATGTTACATTGAGCCAATAAAGTAACCTATGTGTTAGAAGACCAGTTTTGACGTGACAACGTCTTAAATTAGGTTGCGGCTGGGAGTCACTTATGAAAAAGTGTAACGCCCGGTAACGTTACGATGAGTCACCGAACGAGAGAGAGGCCCGCCGAATGCCTTGCGTCTCTCTCCCACTCAACTATGATCGGTCTGCCGCGCGCGCAGCACGCGGCAGACGTTGTCACGTAAAATCTTCGCCCGTAAAACCGACTTTACAGGCAACCATTTTTTTGCAACTTTTTTATTTTCACTATATTTTGTAACTAAAGTTTAATTGAAATGAAATATATCGAAGTGATGACTGTGATCCCAATTTTATGTATTTTCTTTGGTTATTATCAAGCTAGCTAATATCTCTGTAAGCTAGATTATAGTTTAATTAATTTCCTTTCTTTAAAAATGGCGGAATAGGTTTTAAATTTTATCAGAAATATTTTTGAAGATCCTATTTTATTTCGAATGCGCAAAATTACATTATGATTCCCGTTTAATAGTTAAATCATGCGACTAATCATTAACTTAAGTAAAATTGCAAATGTTTTTTTTCGTGGGCACGCAATTATTTACCGCGAGTTTGCGTAAAATAATTGTCTTTTATTTCTAATTTATTTGAAAATGGAATGCACGTAATAGTCTAAGAACCGGCTGCTTTGCACTCATCGAGTATTTGCAAAAACATATTTCTGAAGAGGAAAATCTACTACATACTACATTACCAGGCTATCTTTCAAAATTAGCCTTCGGATTACTAATATTTTGATTTTGTTGTCATAATTATAATTGATTTAAATAACACATTCTTCGTATTTACCGTAAAATGCATTAACAATTCATCGATTATTAATAATTTTAATTTACTTATTATAAAAGTGTGTTAACAAAACTATATCCTGTTAAGTTTTAATTTATTTATCGTTTTAGCATATATTATTTTAAATGAAATACGAGTAAAAATTTTCATATATTATTTTTTTGTTTCTAACCATGTCATAACACTTTCAGGGGTAAACTAAAGCTTTTAATAAAAATTCCATATAAAAAACAATATAAATACAATACAAGCGGCAATATTTTGGCAACTTAAAACATTTTGTAGATCCTAGTCATAAATATGCGTAAAAATTTGATTTTTCGGAAATAAGCGATAAGTGCAACCTAGAAAAAAACAGATGTGCAAAGATTCTGCAACTGGATCTTCTACTACAAAATAATAATAATTTCATAAAATTGAAACAAGCGTTCTTAGCAGAATCCAGCGGCGGCAAACTTTCCCCGCTACGGGCCGCTGCTAAAATCTTAGCTTTGCTCGAATCACCGGGATTACGGGCGCATCGTAAACATGCCTTAGCGAAATTGAAACGCGTAAAATAGAACTGTTTTGCCCCTTTGTTGGCCATTTCAGGGCTCATTTTGTGGACTATATTTTCCCCGTCTACAAAAGACGTTTGTTTTAAATTAAGAAAGCCGAAAGAATTATTAAATGCGCTGAAATGCATTGAAATATTTTATGTAAATAATTCTGAATTTGTGAAATGGCTTTAGTAACTTCACAAAAAATCAAGTATTTATTTTGTTCGTTTAATGTCTAATTATCTTTATTCACTTACTTTAAATTCTATATTTTTAATTACTTATAAATACTTACTATTTCTTTGTTCTTACTTTAAATTTTATATTTTTCCCGCCGACTAAAGACGTTTGTTTTAAATTAAGAAAGCCGAAAGAATTATTAAATGCGCTGGAATGCATTGAAATATTTTATGAAAATTAAATATTTATGAATTTTTGAAATGGCTTTAGTAACTTCATAAAAAGTCATGTATTTATTTTGTTTGTTTAATGTCTAATTATCTTTATTCACTTACTTTAAATTCTTTATTTTTAATTACTTATAATTATTTTATAATTACTTACTATTTCTATATTCTTACTTTAATTTTTTTATTTTTCCCGCCGACTAAAGACGTTTGTTTTAAATTAAGAAAGCCAAAAGAATTATTAAATGCGCTAGAATGCATTGAAATATTTTATGAAAATAAAATAATTATTAATTTGTGAAATGACTTTAGTAACTTCATAAAAAATCAAGTATTTTATTTGTTTGTTTACTTTCTAATTATCTCTATTCACTTATTTTAAATTCTATATTTTTAATTACTTATAATTACGTACTATTTCTATATTCTTACTTAAAATTTTATATTTTTCCCGTTGACTAAAGACGTTTGTTTTAAATAAAGAAAGCCGAAAGATTTATTAAATGCGTTGAAATGCATTGAAATATTTTATGAAAATGAAAATTATAATGAATTTGTGAAATGGCTTTAGTGACTTCATAAAATATAGTTAATCGAGTATTTATTTTGTTTGTTTACTTTCTAATTATCTTTATTCACTTACTTTAAATTCTATGTTTTTAATTACTAATAATTTGTTACTATTTCTATATTCTTACTTTAAATTTTATATTTTTCCCGTTGACTAATGACGTTTGTTTTAAATAAAGAAAACCAAAAGAATTATTAAATGCCCTGAAATGCATTGAAATATTTTATGAAAATTAAATAATTATGGTTGTAATTTGGGAAATGGCTTTAGTAACTTCATAAAATATAGTTAGTCAAGTATTTATTTTATTTGTTTACTTTCTAATTATCTTTATTCACTTATTTTAAATTCTACCTCTAGAGAACGTAGAACTTACGTTTAGTTCATGTGCTACGTAGGTAATTTTTGAACAAATTGTCTTAACCTAAAACATGTTTTTATCAAGAAAGTATAATAAAATGTTTTGTTTTTTTTTCTAATCCACAAAAGTTGAATAATTTCTAAAAACTCTAATTTTAGTCTGAAATAAGAGTTCCCTATTCTACTAAAGGGATTACTGCGTGACTATAAAAACAAAACAGTTTTCACCCCAAATCGGATCAATTTAGGGTGCTATACAATTTGTGCACACAGTCTATTAACTGCAGTTATACGGCGAGGGTGTTGATAGTTGTGAATATTTTATCACATTGTGGGCAAATATTGGTTATCATGAATAATCATGAGAAAGGCAGCGGGTCATTTTCTTTCGGCTTTTTAGTAGATGAATTTAGTAACACTGAACCTTTACTGATACATTAATATTAATTATTTATTAGCCGTATTTGGACAAATAATATGAAACCACTGCGCCACTATCTAAAATATGGAAAAAAGACACGGTTTTTGTATGAGAGCCTGCCTTAAATATTATTTTAATTTTACTAGTGATTTATAAAGTTGAATGGTACAATTAATTACATGATTAAATATTCCGTGAATATTAAAAGAGTCTTACATATTAAATTACATTAAATATAATATTACATTAAAAACAATATTAAAAGAGTCTTACATAAGTCGTTATAAATTTAAATTACGTTTTTTGGCCTATGTTTATGGGACTTAATATAGATGTATTTAATTTAGTTATTTATTTTGAAAGGCAATATAAAATGAAATGTTCTGTGATAATTTGAAGCGTTTACCAGTTACCATTTTTTATACAAATCTATAAATTATAAAATAAATAGGTTTCTGTATGTATTTCGGTTCTGCATGGTTTCTGTCCATTAATATCTTAATTTAGCTTTATAGCTACCTTGCTTTATGAGATACAGTCTGGTGACAGACAGACAGTGGAGGCTTAGTAACAGGATGTCGTTTTTACCTTATAGGTACGAAACCCTAAAAAGTGAACACTGCACAAACTGTGCTTTTTAGACGTATTTTTGCAATTTCATCTATTGTTGTACGCCGTAATTCTGTTTATGCTAATTGAACTGTTATTGAACATCCATCAGCATATAAACACAGATTTTTAATTTCATTACTTGATAAATTATAAATACCTGTTTCATTAGTTTGGTCAACTTATATTTTTTTTAAATAAACAATGTTGAATATTACGTATAACTTACCTCCTAAAGCTGTGGCAGTGAGGTTATTGAGCATGGCCTCAAAAGGCCAACCTTGGCCGCCCCCTATTTCGACATCCTTATCTCCATCTCAGCACAAAACCTTATGAAATATTCCTCTGAACACAAAACTGTCTTACAACTATCGTATCACTTGATTTCAGTACACTATCTCATTAAAAACGTCTCTTATTGTCACACTAGCTTTCCCGGCACGCTCGGATCCCGATCATTTTGTTTCTTTTTTGTATCGCTGGCAAGTTTAGGATTTAAACGGCTAAAAAATCAATCCGCACGCCCATGTCACGTCAAAAAGGACGAAATTCCAGCGAAAACCCGCCTTAATACAAAATAATTAGCGCTTTATTAAACCCAATTAGTTTTAATTACGACTCCGTTCAAACTTATTTACACACTTAATTTTTGTTATAAAATTAATATAACCCGTTTAGTATCAATTTGTATAAATTTGCAGTTTGATTGGTTCGCCCTTAAAATGATCGTTTAATGTGGAAACCGACCGACGACTGGTACAAAAACAGATAGTGCTCACATTGTTGCCGAGCGAGCGCCGCAGCCTCCACCCGGAGAACTATAGTCGTCCCTTTCCAACCCTCCTCCAAACTCCCTTCGCCTCTCCCTCTAGCGGCGCTTGCATCAGTAATGGATGCTTACATTTTGTTTACGTTCGATTTGAACAAACGAATAATCTATTATTTCATTCGTGCTCGTATTATTGATACGGCCGTTGCGTTCATCCAAAATTCATGCCCCCACAATACTACATCCGTCTCACTCCAACTCCCTTTGCGGGCCCGGGGTTGAGTATTCGCGTCTTGGTCACACGAAGGTTTCGAATATCGAACGCATCGCGGACCGTTAGGGCTCGACCAATGAGCGCGCGGAGAAATCACTTGGCAAGCGTCCAAGGCTGGCACCCACGGTGAGATATTGAAATATTATTGCCGTACCGCTCGCAGGGCGTTCCGCGCTTTTGTAATGGAAAAAACAAATACAGGCTGCGAGTCGACGGTACGTCGTAGCTATATCTGTGTGGTAAATAAAGAGTACTCGAATGAGATCTGGTGGAAATATTTCAGCTACGTTTGGAAGCTCTGAGTGCGATGTCTTGTAAAAGCGCCTTTAATTTTCGGACGTTGGTGAATAAGGAATGCGGACGGCCACTTGATAAAATACGAATGGAATTCTTTTATTTTTGTCTCTGGCCTTTGTTTAGATCTGCAGTGCAGGTAGTTAGGATATATGTATATGTATGTCGTAATAAGTATAAATGGATTTCTGAAATACGACTTTTGGTTGTCATTCGACGATAAATACAGATAAATAACCATTTTAGGCTTCCGTACCTAAAAGGTAAAAACGGGTCTCTATTACTAAGCCTCCGTTGTCTGACATTTGACCCTCTATACTTTCACAGAATATTGAATTAGTAAATTTTTAGTTTATTTATTGCACTTGGCCAATTTTATATAAGTACGTGTAAAATGACATGGAATATAAATTGAATAGACCAAAACTATTTTATTAATCAATGACCGCAAGCTTTGTGAAAATGATATTCGTTTCATTCCAATTACGAATTCTGGTCGGGACAGAAACCGTTATAATTATACCTAACGTATGCGTTTGGAATCAGAGGATGTTTGTGCGTTTGAGCAAATCAATGTTGCCGTTTATCACTGAAACTACTCGACTGATTTCGATGAGGTTTGCCTGATAGGTAATATTATGTTTTGGGGGTTATTTTAGTAGACTCTTTCTTCTTTATCGTATTTACCTCATTAATATCCCGCAGAATTAATTAATTGGGCAGTTTTCATGGGCAAGTACATTGTGGTGGGAATCAAAAAAGTCCTCGAAATATAAAACTGGACCCATTATTCAAACAAACATGTAAAATAAATAAAATGAAAATAAAATTAGCCTTTATTAGCTATTGCTCATAATTTTTAGACATCGGACACATTTAATTAACCGTATCATGTCCTAATATTGACTTTACTTCAATATATAGTTTCACATTTAATATTAATCAATACACATACTGATGCTTACCTCGGCCAACGTATAAGCTTGGCGATCCAGCGAGGTAATGCCGCCAGCATTTAGGCACCTTACCCGCGGACACTAACTTAGATTTAATATAATAATAGGTGGGGTCGGCACAGCAAATTTACTTCTTCCACTCTCCTCTATCAGCCGTCGTCTCTATACTCACTCCTTTCACTCTCACGTCCTCATTTACACACTTTATCCATGTCTTCTTCCACTCTCCTCTATCAGCCGTCGCCTCTACACTCACTCCTTTCTCTCTCATGTCCTCATTCTCACACTCCATCCATGTCTACTTCCACTCTCCTCTATCAGCCGTCGTCTTTACACTTACTCCTTTCTCTCTCATGTCCTCATTCACAGACTCCATCCATGTCTACTTCCACTCTCCTCTATCAGCCGTCGTCTCTACAGTTACTCCTTTCTCTCTCATGTCCTCATTCACAGACTCCATCCATGTCTTCTTCCACTCTCCTCTATCAGCCGTCGTCTCTACACTCACTCCTTTCTCTCTCATGTCCTAATTTACACACTCCATCCATTTCTTCTTCCACTCTTCTCTATCAGCCGTCGTCTCTACACGCACTCCTTTCTCTGTCATGTCCTCATTCACACACTCCACCCATGTCTTCTTTAGTCGGCCTCTAATAAAATCCCACACATATTTCAAATTTATTATGTCGGGGATTTTAAAATTGTATTTGATTTTTTTTACTTATTCGACGTCAGAGAGAACAAGTGGTTATGTCTCTTCAGGTACAGAGTATGTGTAGAGTATGAAGGAATTTCATAAAGCTTCAATATTAAACGATGCTGGCTGCTGGCGTTCTTCACGGTTCACGCTACATGTCTGATGCTCTACAGGGTGGTATTCAACTTGGGTTTTTTTAAATAAAAATAATATTAGTTATTGGTTAAATTGTTAAATTGCTTCGTACTTAAGATTACCCCTTTTTATGTATATCTGAACCTTCCTTATTATTAAGTTTACACTAGCATGCTCTGTACTCTTTTTTGGACTGCAGACTTGTTTTTGTTCTTTGTAGCTTAGTAATGTTAAAATGAATTTTTGTTATCTGTCTGAGTGCCTAATAAATAAATAAATAAATACGACTACCGAAGTTAAGGCCTTCTGGAAACAATATGGCATACCTTCAACAATTTTGTTACGGAAGTGGTTTACCAAACAATATACTTGGAGGTACCCTGAAGAAAACAGCACTTACAGCACGAGACTAGTTCTCAGTGTAAGTGCTGGTCGCTATATCATATCATAATTAATGTTCATTTGTATATTTGTTTTGATCTGTAATAATCAAATTTGAATTGTGAAAAATTCTATAAATCCTGCCTAAATGATAGAGCTACAGTGTTTCTCAGTTTTAATTCAGTGTTAAATAAGAAATCGCTACAGCTCCAGAACACAAATATTGTGCTTCTGTAAGTAATAAAGATATTACAAGAAATTTAACTTTTTTTGGGAATGATAATATGTTTAATAGTTCGAGCTTATAATTTCAACATATAAATTTATTTATAGATAAATCCACAGCTGCACGTCAGGTGCTTCGATGAAATATGTATGGGGCGGCAAAACTCGGTACACAAAAAAATTTCAGGAAAATTTAAATTATTAATTTATTTTTCACCTTTATAGCCCGTGCGAAGCCGGGACGATCTGCTAGTCATGAATATATGTAATTCACGATCTCTAATATAGAATTAAGCACACAAATTCCATCATAATTTAGTTCCACCCTGTACACCACAATTACGCGCGCTACAGACGTTTCCACTTCACTCCCCCTGCGCTCCCAGGTAAGGGGGAGAGAGGGGAGTGGTGGGAGAAGCGGGGGGAGCACGCGGCAGAGGAATGTAATTTAAAAATGTACCTGCGTCTGGCAAATCGTAAGCTCTCGTGCTTTTATTAAACGCAAAATGTAAAGATAAACTGGTTATGTAGATAGGGAAGTTGTACTGTTATACTGTTGTTACTGTTATTTGTTTGGAAAATTTGGTAAAATTAACTAAAAAAGTTTTTAAGCAGTTTTTGTCAGTCGAAGGTTCAACTAATCCATTTTAGTGGCTCTGATATTTCAAAACTAATTTATAACGCATACAACCTCAAAACCAAAGAATTGGCCAAGTGCAGGACAGGCTCGCAATGAAAGGGTTCCGTGCCACACAAAAAAACACGTTTATTGTATAGGGACTGCCTTATTAACTTAATTTATTATTAGTATGTATGTATTGTTATAGCGGTGCGAGAAATACGAGTACATAAGCTGTGAATATTTCAGCTTTATAGCTATCACGGTTACTGAATAGGGTCCCGGTTTTATTTTTTATGTACAAAACCCTAATATTAACAAATAAAGTTATCTTTTTATACTATATGACTTTGTGCTTGATCATAATTCACCTGATGGTAAGGTAGAACGCGCTTGCCTAGAAAAAACTGTTCACTCGTGCTTTGAATCAAGAAGAAGGTATCTGCTATCTTCTAGCGTCGTACAACGTAGATCACAGTGCGCCTAACATCAGGGAAGCTGTGTTCAAACAATATTTTTCTTAACCTTTATATTTTTATTGTTGTTTATATATATTTTTTAAAATATTAGGACACATTTCACACACGGCTGTTTAGCCCCATACTAAACCATTTCTATTTTGTACCTATTATGGTTTCTAACACAATTGATATACTACATATTATACATACATTAAATATATAACACCCGCATCGACACTCAACAAATTTAGTTCATCACAAAGTTGTTGGCCGTGCCGGGAATCGAGCCCAGGGCCCGGGGCGGGAATGGTAGCCATTACACTAACACCAATTGATATAACAAATAAAACCTTAGATTAATTTTTAATAAAACTTTTAGAGAGGGGACAAAATAATGTGTAATTTTCAAATCACCTGTCAGATACACTACAAACAAACTGAGGCTAAATCAATCTGACATTAATAAGCGGCACGCGCACGCGCCGCCCCTAGGGATGCGTCAGATTAAATAAATGTCATATTGACGTATATTTATTTGTTACAGGTGGCGATTCTGCCGTACACACGACTAAACTAATTTTTTTTTATCCATGATAGGTTAGCGTTTGACTACAGTTAGCCTGATGTTAAGCTGCACTGCAGTCTACGGTGTGGCACGCTTACCTAGAAGATACCTATTAACTCTACTTTTGAAGGCACCCGGATGATACCTCTCAGGAAACAGAGACTCAGGTAGTGAGTTCCAAAGCTTCGCAGTCCTAACAATAAAGGTCGACGCAATGCGTTTTGTACGAAAGTTTGGAACTTCAACTCTGTATCGGTGTCTCTTCACTGTCTCTCTGCTCGTTCTGTAGTAGAACGGAGATGGTGGAATCAAATTATGAAGTTCCATAGCACACTCCCCGAAATGTATCCGATAAAAAACCGACAAACTAGCAACCTTGCGTCGGTGCTCTAGGCTCTGAAGCTTCGCCTTCGCAACGCAAGAATTGCCGATGAGCTTCTGTTTTAAAGAGGCCCCTTCCCTTTTCATCTTAGGTGGCCAGAAAGAGACGGCACGTTCTGAACCACAGACAAAATAACTAAAATCACGTCAAACATGGAATGTGCAGGCAGTTTTAGAGGTGATACAAGTGAGTGCGTTCTAAAGTCGCCTATATTTTCCACATGCTGATGTTAAGCTGCGCTGCAGTCTACGGTGCGGCACGCTTACCTAGAAAATACATATTAACTCTACTTTTGAAGATGATACCTATGTTTGGCGAACTATTACGATAAGTGGAAGGTATGTCTTAGTAGCCTAATGAATCATCACAACGTTTTTTGTTTTCAACATATCTGAAAATTAGGTAACTCAAAAATAAAATATGTTTTTAATTTGACTTTTGTCTGACTCATTGACAAATATGGCGAAAATGCTCTACCAAATGAAATGACCTACCCCGAGCGAGTGTGGCTCGGTGTAAATACGTCTGATTTAGCTTAACGACCCCAGGTTCGATCCCAGCCCTACTACAATGAATTGTTTTTCGAGCTATTGTATGGATTTGCAATCGCTTTACGTTGAAGGAAAACATCTTAAGAAAACCGACATGTTTGAGGACCACAATATCCGAAGACGTGTGTCATCCGCCAAGTTGCACTTGGCCAGCGTGGTGGATTACAGCCTAGATCACTCTCTTCGTTAGAGAAGGCACTGAGTCCCAGTAGTGGGAACGTATAGTGGGCTGCTTACGCTATGCCTTACCACCTTGCTATGGTTTCTGTTCATGATAAAAACACATTATGTATTAAAAGTAATAAAATTTAAAAAAGTTTGATTTGACATTAAAAATTAACAAAAATAGTTATGGCACCTCTAAAAATCTAAACAAACAAACAATAAAACATGAAAACACCATTAATGCGTATCGGAGGCGCTAAGCGATGATTTTTAATAAAAAATACACCCTTGCTTAATATCTGATATGCCTAAGGGTATCTTACCCTATTAGCCTAAGAAAATACTAAACGCCCTGGGTGAAAGTGCCAAATTGTACCTAATTTGTAGCTACTTAAAGATCAAAATTGAAATCACAGGATTTGATTTGAATCTTTGAATCGCGCTTGTAATATTTCATGCAATTTTCGTCCTTAAGTCATGGAACTTAAGGTACATTATGCTTTGAAAATTGATTACAATTACTGCCCTTAGATTTGGTCTAAAAGACGCATAGAGTGAAACCACGCAGTTTATTATAAGTTAATACGCACCCGCCATAGTCCGAGTTGCTTACATTACAATGCGTGCCAAAAAACATATCAATCGTAATTTTTATGGGTTCCGTACCTAAAAGGTAAGATTGGGACCCTATTACTAAGCCTCCGCTGTCTGTCTGTCTGTCTCCAGGCTCTATCTCAGAAACCGTGATACGAGTAACTTGAAAGCTGAAATTTGTATTTAATGTATAATACATGTATTTCCTGTGCCGCTATAACAACAAATACCTACAAAAAAAATTAAGCATACAAATAAACGTGTTTTCTGTAATTTTTTGCTTTATATAAAATAATAGGTAAGCGCTTAAAATTTTAATTAAATAAATATTTTAGGGGGGCATCCATACAACAAACGCGTTTTTGCCATTTATTCATGCATGAGCCCGACTCACGCTTGGCCAGTTATTCTTATAACTATGACTGTGACCACACAAGGAAGCGACACTGATCGTAGATTTCTTAGTATTTGCTGGTATGAGACTACCAAAAGTTAAAGTTAAGATATAAAAAATCTTTAAACTTTAGAAGCGAATGTGGTGCCAACTATTGGATTAATAAAGAGTCATTGTGAAGTAAAGACATCTAAGTAAAAAGATTTTATGTAATTAATATCCTTTAAGAGGAAGTTAGCATTCAAAATTTACTAAAAATGGAAAAGACAGGTCAAAATCATTTATTAAGAGTTATCTTAAATACAAATCTACGAATACCTTCAAAGTAAGAATGAGCTTTTTTCCTCTAGACGGGCGCGATTTATCCCAGACTGCAAAACATTACGTGAATTTTAGTCAAGCACAATAATTAGTCTTCATAAAAACACTATCTGATCTAACTTTTGAGGTCGTTGCCTACACCCTTATTTACTTACTTAGTTTGCAATCTGCGAATGTGTTATCTATAATAGTATTTCCAAAAAACTTGGCAACTTACATTTACGGATGCCTTGCAGTGTACGAAGCAATGCAACCCCATTTGATTCGGTATTGTAATAAAGTTACACGGTTTTTAACTCCGGTGCGTCATCCCCCGGCCACGGTGCGGCCTCTAGAGATTGTTGCTTCTCTGCTCTTTATCTAGCACAGTAGTATTTTATCTAAATGCCGGCGGGCAATCCAAATATGCTCGACACTAAAAGACGACTAAAGAGTGGTTGTCTATAAAGGTAAGCTTCTATTACTAAGACGACCAAGGAAAGTTAGTCTAGGAAAGTTTTTCCTTGGTCAAATCGCTCACGCTAAGCGTCCAGTAGGCCGTCCGAAGTTGAGGTTCAAAGATTGCTTGAAGCGCGATTTGACCTCCTTCGACATCGACTATTGCCACTGGGAAGACCTCGCTAAAGAACGCGACAAGTGGAGAAAAGTCACCGCCGACGGCATAGCGGTCCACGATAAAGCTTGGTTGGGGGCTTTGGCTCAAAAGCGAGCACATAGACACAAAAATAGCATAGATGCCGCTAACTCGCCTACATTTTTATGCAACCGGTGCGGTCGCGGCTGCGGATCCCGGATAGGGTTGTTCAGCCACCAGCGAAGGTGCTCACCGACGGACGCTGCTTAAATCATCTGATGAAGATGTATAAAGCCCATGATGATTACTAAGACGACTAGAGAGTGGTTGTCTAAATAGCAAGCTTCTAATATAGGAATCTAGGAGTATTTTAAGATTGCCAAAACTCTTCTATTTATTTTTATTATGAGCCTGTTTTGTCCCATTGAAGAGCAAAGGCCTCTCTACCCTCTTTCCATTTATCACGATCTATTGCTATTTCTTGCCAGTTTTTGCAGTGTTTATCCAGTTCGTCCCGCCATCTCCGTCTGGGCCTGCCGCGACGTCGGACGCTCTGTGGTACCCACTGGGTGGTGCGTTTAGCCCACAGATCCTCCGACATCCGGCTGATGTGCCCAGCCCAATTCCACTTCGGCTGCCTTTTGGTCAAAATCTCTTAATATTAGCTAATATTCCCAAGAATGAAGAATTGATTATTGTGGTTTAAATAAATCCCTAGATTTTTTTTTCCTGTGGCACACGGAAAAGACACAAGAGGAGATCCTCAAGGGCAGTGCTAAACCTCCTCAATAAGGAGGGAGGAAGAAGCCTTAAAAAAACGTGGCGGGTGTTCTTTTAGCCTACAAGGCACAATTCGCACGTTTAGTTAACGATTTTAATCGATACATTTTCTCTTTGTTTTTTTTTTTGTAAATGGCACCACATTGCTGCCTCCGTCAAACGGTAGCTGTCTACCTCATTCTGTTCAGAGTTTTATTTATTTTTAATACAATTCTGAACAGAATGAGATAGACAGCTACCGTTTGACGGAGGCAGCAATGTGGTGCCATTACAAAAAAAGAGAAAAAAGTATCGATTAAAATGTGATATTACTATTTATTTTCTACACTTGGTAAATTTGATGATGTTAAATTTGATAGCCAGAGCAAAACACAGTGTATATCGTACAGGGCTACATATCGTATCCGCTGCTCGCAATTTTTCCCTAAACCCAGCACTAAGCTCCGCCCGACCAGTCAACAATAGGGATGGGATGAATTATCGATAAAGAAAATTATGACGGCTTAACTTGTATATTATGTTAAAAAAGAAAGTTATTGATTTTGAATAAAGTAACTTGTAATAAATTTTATTTACTTAGGATATTTTATTTATTTATTTATTTTAAAAACCTTAAAATGAGCATTACAGATTCACTCCAATTCGCTTATCCAAGTCAATTAAATACACTACATTACGTTTTTTCATTTCCTTGGTTTTAAATTTATTACATTATAAAAATCTTTAACTTGTCTTTTTAATTGTATATTGTGACATGTATGAATAAAATGAAAGAGTTTTGTCGGTAACCGACTATGTCTGTCCAATAAGGCTTAAGTCGTTATAAAATCTACCAAAATCAACATTATACATTTAAATATATATGAATCATCATACATCAGTCATTAAATATCAATATCAGTTTAAATATATATCCTAGCTTTATCTAAACTGGGTGAAACTGGTACATTTTATATTTATATACAATTATTTTTTATAAATTAATCGTGCAAAGTTAAGTCTATATTTTGCTTTCAAGGCATCATCTAAATGTCCGTAGATTCGTTGTTTTTTTTTTAATAAGCGCTATTTTAAAAGTCATAGAGAAAAACTTACTCAAAAACATAATAAAACAAAAACAAGAAATATAACATACTGTTATTCTCCGTATTCCCATCTCTATCGAAAACGCTTGCCAGCATACAAACGGCGCATAACTAGCGCCGAACAAACATATTTCAAACTGTATTAAAGCCTGATTTATAAAACGGCTTTATTTCCCGAGAAATGGGGAAAAAATTCGCAATGGCAACACCCGTGTTTTTTATGATCGCGCAAAATGGAGGATTAGGGCGGTCAAGTTTATTTCGGACTACATTTATGACGGGATTACGGAAATCGGAAGTTTTCGACAAGTTGTTGGGAGATTTATTTTTATTATGGCAAAACATGATGATATAAAGGTTTAGGAAAAACAACGTTAAAATCCAACTAGGGAGTCCTGAAATAAAATAAATCGTGGAAATTTCGACGAGGCTCGGGTTTAAAAAAAAAAAAATAATATACATATTGAAAGTTAGACATTGATTTGTTTACGTCATTATGCTTTGCGGATAAAAGAGACGATTTAGTTTGGAGAACTACTTATGTAAAAACATGAATATCTAGGTTTATCACGTCGTTTAGAATAGAATAGAATATTTATTCATCATAAGGTATCCTATTCCAAATACAATTAATTTCAATAACAAGATACAGGATGGACCTTTAGAAATTATCGTTAAGAAAATCATGTAATCAAAAACATAACATGTAAAAGGTAAACTAATAAATAAATAAATAAATAAATATTAGGACACTTTCACACACGGCTGGTTAGCCCCATACTGAACCATTTCTAGCTCGTATTATGGTTGCTAACACAACTGATATACTACATATACATACATATTATATATAAATACATATTCAACACCCAGACCCACAGCCAACAAATTTAGTTAAGCACAAAGATGTTGACCGGGCCGGGAATCGAATCCGGAACCTTCTGATTAGCAGACCGGCATGGTAACCTTTACGCCAACGAGGTCGTCAAACTGATTATGATGATGATTATATAATTATTTATTCTACCAGTTGTTAACAATGCTGTGAAGAATGAAATGTATAAAGGTCCGTACACACGGTGCGATGACGCTGCACGTGCCGTGACGTAAGCAGGTGATGCTTCGTCATCCGGCAGAGGGCGGGGCGTGCACTTTGAACTTTTGATGCCCGAAAAAGTTCAATTTTTAACCAACGTAAAAATAATAATAAGTTCTTTCCATGTCGATTCATTTATTATGTTGTATTTTTCTTTTAAATAGGTACCTCTTATATAATACAGCAAAAATGTATTTTATTCAATTAAAGCCAAAAAACCTTTGTTAACAATAATCTACTGAAACTTGTCTCGCATATACAATTAATATACACGTAATTTTCTTTCTCTCTCTCCCTCTCATTTATAAATTAATGAAAAATAAGTTCACATATAAGTACAGAGATATAAGAATCGGTATCCAAAATAAACATTAAAATTTGTCTGAATTTTACTTTGTTAAAAATTCTTTGAATTTTACTTTGTCAAAAATTCTTGTTTTCATATTACTTGATATCTTACCTGCAGTCAAATAAGTGTTACCATACTGCTAAACTAGTTAATACATACTATTTTAGTTATGTTATTTCAAATATGACTTATTAAAAATGTAGCAGAAACCAACAACTCGTTGTTTCTACATAAATTAGGTTATGCTTAAGCAATTATGTCGTCGAGTCGAATATTTTAATTCTAGCATATTTTTTTATTTTGGTTCCAAGTGGAACAAACTAAAACATCATAAAGGCAAAGGTGCATTTAATAACAACGTGATTGCTGTTCATTACAAGAGGGTAACTGTACTATCCGCTTACAAACATAACAACACTCGCTTCTTAAACCTTTAACCTTTACCTCCCATAAAATAAAGTGCATTTTCCTGTAATTTTCATTAGTGAATTTGCATTATTAGTTTGGTAATAATATCAAAGGTATTGTCTATGTATTGTTAATATATCTGTGTATATTGGAGCAGGAATTTCTCGTGTGAAGGGGCCTTAATTGAAATGGTTGCATTTGATTTGATTCCGTTTGACGTGGTATGTTATATTGCATTTTTGATAAAATAGAAAGTTTATGATAAACGTTTTATTTACGAGTACATATTACTTTATAGTGTGTATGCATTGGTATGTTTTTTTTTTGCAGTAAAACTTTATGTTGAAGTAACAAAGTACATAACGTAAAGACAGATAGCTTTATCTTAATCTGCTAGTCACTTACCATTCGGTGCATTGTAAGAACGACGCTGGTTTAAGAGTTTCGTACCCTAAGGGTAGGAACCAATGGGATACTACCAATGGAATACTGTCTGTCCGCCTGTCACCAGACTGTAGCTCTTGAATTTTCACAGATGATGTGTTTCTAATGCCAGAATAACAAGGCTATTACATCCAACACATAAAATTATAAAAAAAATAAAAATAAGAGAGGTTCTTCTTTATCTTAGGCCATATTTTACTATGAAGTGCAAGCCTATTTAGTTTACAAACACGTTTAGATAAGCTTATTAATTATCATTAATACTTAGTTACTCTAACATTAATTCTTCGTCAGCATGTAATTACATAGACTAAATGCTAACAAAGTCACTCCCAGTCAATTTACCAATAACACGTGAGGTGATGTCAGTATAGTGACTATCATTAAATCATTACCACCACGGGAGTGTGAAACCGGACTTATTTTACTATTGACAGTGTGTACGCGCCATTAATTCTGACGCCTGCAATAGTTGTGTTTATTCTGTGCCCTTAGGCTAAACAGATTCAATGAAAGAAAATTACAATGAAAATGTAGAACGATGATAATAATTTTACTACCTCGTTAAGTCGAACCTCGATAAGTCAAAAACCTCCAAATGTCGAAAAAATTTTATGTTCCCTTCCCGTCAAACACCAAAACTTCCATTACTTGAAATGTTACTTTGAAATCAAATGTTGATTTAAATTACATAAAAATATGTTTGTCGCCTCTGCAAGTTGAGTTTTTATTTATTTTGAATGTGTGATCTGACGCGATCATCGAGGTTAAGCAACGATCGATACGGACAGTCTTTGGATGGGTGAGCATGCATGCCAGTTTAAGAAGTGTTATTTTGATATGTAAATTTTAGGTCCCGGCTATTAGTCATAATGCTAAGAGTCATTAAACCAAATCAGAGGCCTTTGGGCGGCTTAAAAACAGCCGTCATCAGAGCATGGCCACTTAGCTTATATGAAGAAGAAGAAGCCAATACGTAACTTATTTTACGCGTTTCACGGGCCTGCGCTTGCCCACAATTCACCTGATGGTAAGCGATAGTGTCCTAGCCGCTAACCCGAAGCCTCTTGCCAAAAGCCTAGCTTTTAACTTTCGGGAACACAATTTTTTTAAATTTTGACGACCTCGTTGGCGCAACGGTTACCATGCCGGACTGCTAGCCAGAAGGTTCCGGGTTCGATTCCCGGCCCGGCCGACATCTTTGTGCTTAACTAAATTTGTCGGTTGTGGGTCTGGGTTTTAATATGTATCTATATAAAATAAATATGTATGTATATGTAGTATATCAGTTGTGTTAGCTACCATAACACGAACTTAAAATGGTTCAGTATGGAGTTAACCAGCCGTGTGTGAAATGAGTCCTAATATTTATATATATATATTTTTTTAATTTTCTCTACATGTCTTCCTTTGATCTGATCTTGATTTATCGCCCAATACAGCATTAAGTTAATGTTATTCATCCGAAATTAAAGCTAGTTGCATGACAAGCAGTATACAAGCAATAAGGGTGCGTCTACACCGCCCGCTGCGACCGACCCGACGCGCCGCTAACGACCTGCGAACTGTTCACAGCTTTACAATATGGGGAGGGCTTAGGGACGCAGCTCTCTCTCTCTCTTTAAATGACGTTGATGTATAAAATGTTTAAAGACAGTTTTTTATTCGAAGTAAATTATTCAAGTTAAAAGTCAGCAAATCAGGTAAAGCAATTGTATACTGGGTTTTAAGTACATTAACTTTACCTTTTTATTTATTTTTGACGTAATGGTTGCCGGAATGCCAACCATAGGGTCCCGGGTTTGATTCCTGGCACGGGCAACATCTTTATGATGAACTAAATTTGTTGACTGTCGGTCTAGGTGCTAAATATATTTAGTATTTCTTTGAATATGGGTTTCTAATCACAAATTAACCGAAATAAATTTTGAATATATTAATAATAATTTTGGTAATTTAGGGGTATTTATACAATACAATACAATACGACTTTATTGTACACCAAAAATAAAAACAATATTTAGTTTAAAAAAAACAATTTTGAGAATCGGTTCACAAATGGCTGAGAAATCGGCGAACATACATAAAAAATACATAACCTCCTCCTTTTTTGAAGTCGGTAAAAAAAACCGAAGTAGTAGAGGTAGTATTTATGAGAGAGCTGCTACCAAACGAGGGTTACAATAAACAGATATTACCGATTTACCGGCTTAGTGTAGTCGCCGCGTGGCGCGCGCGTGCCGCCGCGCCGTGTGTACACGCCTTTACTAGCTATTACTTGTTTGCTCGGGATGGGCTGATTGATTTTCACAAAGGTAAAATTAAATTAAGTATACATTATTTTGTCTCGTGTGAACTATCAACTTTGGCTTTAATTACGGGAAACTAATATTTAGCTTATAAATAATTGTAGTCTTGGCTTGTTGTCAGTTGCTTTGGTCAAAATTCATACGCTAACAACTTACTAACCTACGGTTAAATATGGTTTACAATTTACCATAAAGTAAATAATAACGTTTCAAAGGAGATTAAAAAAGTTCTATGATTAAAATAAATACTACGCCAGTAAAACATTTAATTTCACATTGTTTATGATAAATGACGTTACGTTTACGTTTGACCGTAGCTTGCCTGATGTTAAGCCTTATTAGCAGTCCGATAGCGAGACGACATCGTAAAGTATGCTGGAAAGAGCTGGTAGACATTTACTATGTGTTTAAGTTGAGGCCTATATCCAGCAGCGAGGTGAAATAGGCTGATGATAATGATGAAGAACATTTCTCTACGTTTTATGTAAGTTAAGCCGTTATTTTATTATATTATCTTTAAACATATTTTGAATTCATTCAGTCCAGGAGTCTCCCAGTAATTACAATCTATATGACTGACATACACAAAAGATTCTTCTAGACAAATGGAGGAGGTGCCCTTTAACAGATTCAGGTTCCAGATTCCTTCGAAAATTGTACAACCACCTGCCAAAAGATTAATTGAATATAACTAGATCAGACCTATTTAAGAGCAGACTTAAACGCTATCTAGCTGACAAAGCATATTATGATATTGACGAATTTTTAAAGGATAAATCTCTAAAATAATAATTTTGTTTGTGACATTACTAATTAAAGTTTGAATTCATATGATATTATTAATTATTTTTTTCTTATTCAGTCTGTTCAATGTGTTCTTTTTTTTCTTTTTAAACTTGTGTTGTTTGTATAATTGTATCTTTTTTTTATTATATACCTATGTTTTTCTTTTAATTGCACGCCGAAAGGTTAAGAATATGGCGCACTCAAATTGTTATATATGTTATCTTATTGTATTACCCATGTTCTGCAACAATAAATAAATTTGAATTTGAATTTGAAATGTATCCAGATTCATCATGTGTGTATATTTTTATTTTTGATCCCATGGGGATTTTTGCACTTGTAACTGTTTTGTCCAAAAATACCCATTACTGGAGAATTTACAATAGGAGATTATTGGAATTACCCTTTACGAATACAGTTAAAAAAATTAACAACATAAATATATTTAGAATCATTTAATTTGTCGCTAATAATAAATGTCGCTGAGGAAGAAAACTCAGCAAAATAACTTTTAATTAATAATATCAATTACAATTTCCCTAGCATTCAATAATGATTGAAACAAAGAGCGAGGAAACTTTCTCTCTCAAAGTTTAGTTCGAAATAGCTCAAGTTGTGACTTGGAAGGGAAGTCTCGTCAAACAGCATTCAAGATGGCGACGTCTTGATAAATTAATTCATCCTTGATCAATAGGATGGGGAAATACGGGAAGAGATTACGGACAATATATATCTTATATCTTTAAATGAGCAATTCTTGTATATATGTCGCGGATTCAATTAGATTAGAATCAGCGTGGTCGTCGTCGTTGTCATTATGGGTTTTAATATTGTCAGTGCGCACAAATGGCGCAGGCGCTGTTTCGTGGCAGACTGAAGCACATTCAAGTCAAACCGCGAGTGAACGCACTACTGACACATAGGAAACAACTTCATTCGCACATTCACAATCGTTCCTTCAATCAGCACAGATAACAAACTCTTGCGTTCACAGTGCTGCCATTCGATAGGATGGAACTACTAATACAATAAATAAAAATAAAACATTCCTCTAACATATAATATATCAGCTAGACATTTGACGAGCAGATCGCGTCTGAGGTGGAGCATGTCTTGTCTAGAACTGGCTCTCAAGGAGGCTGCCTGAACACATTGTTAGGTGCTTGGCGATACATTTTTCAACTTGATGGTGGTTGCTAGCTAGTAGGTGAGTACTAGAAAATGCACTTCGTGACAAGTTGACAACTAACTGAGATATACTTGCTTTTCTGAGACAAATATCTGGGACCCAAATATACAGGATCATTTCCATTAAAACGCAAGGAAAGATTGCAGCGATTTTGAACAAAAATGTGCCCGTATATTTTGTAATTTGCCTGTCTCAGTTAAATGGATATACTAGGTATGTATACGTCTAGTAGAAGAAGATTCTATGTATATTATGACAATCATAGCGACTGTGATTGGAATCTCGATACATTTGAAGCATGACTTGCTCTCTTCAAGAGACTTTTCTGAGGCAAATTCAAATTTAAACAATTTATTGCAATATTATGTCACTTTACAGTTACATAATTACCCATAAAGCATTGCAAATATTTACTGGAGATGAGCAACCCTGTTTATTAATTTGTTTTTTTATTGATTAATTAATTAATTTCATTTAAGTAATCTTCTATTCTTGGATATTTGATTGATGATGCAAACATGGATTAAGCTACAATTTACGTTAATAAAAAAATTGCAAAATCTTTAAAAAATGGCAAAAAAACGTTAGTTGTATGTAATGTTTTAATTTTTATTTGTATTCAATTATTTATTTCGAAAGATAGCAAAGATTTTTATATCTGTGAAAGTTTTAAGCGTCTACCTGTACCTACCATCATTAATATAGTAGGCAAAAAATACCCGTTAATTGTATGGGGACCCCCATAACATTATATTTTTTTTTATTATAGCGGCATGAGAAATACAAAACTAGTAAAAATGTCAGCTTTCTCTTTCTCTCGGTTTCTGTGATACCTCCTGGTGACTGACAGACAGTAATAGGGTCCCGTTTTTACCTTTTAGGTACGGAGCCCCAAAAAACCTAGAAACACACATTTTATATCATTTCGAATTCTGGGTGGTACATCAGTCATAACTCTACCCTTTGTTCCATTATTGAATATTCAAAAAGCGAATAGTAATATGGATCGCACCGGAAGCGGCGCCGGCGCACAGTAGCGGCTGATACGTCACTTCGCGGATACATGTGAAAACCGTGTGTGAACCGAACGCTGTATACAGGGGGCTCTCTTTCGCTAGGCGAAGGCTAAAAGTATGCTCATTCTACCAAACAAAATAATGATGCAATTGGGTATTTGAAAAAAAAAATTTTTTGTGATAAATAGAAAGATTATATATTAGTTTTATAACAAAACTATTTTTTTATTATTTTTTTTGCAATAATTCAAATGTTATTTCAAAATAAAAATTAATTTTTGAATCCAGTACCGAAGATACGCCGACAACTCCCGAACAAACCCGAGCGCGTGTGACGTCATAATGTTAGTTTTATTATACTTTGTATTCATTATTTTCCTATCAACTGCATTGAGTGTCTGAGTGAAAACTAACATTATGACGTCACACGCGCTCGGGTTTGTTCGGGAGTTGTCGGCGTATCTTCGGTACTGGATTCAAAAATTAATTTTTATTTTGAAATAACATTTGAATTATTGCAAAAAAAATAATAAAAAAATAGTTTTGTTATAAAACTAATATATAATCTTTCTATTTATCACAAAAAATTTTTTTTTTCAAATACCCAATTCTTTACGTAACACAGCTCTACAAAAAAACTATTTTATCATCGCAAATTGTTACGTTTTTAAGTGCCCAGATTACGAATTTTCGTAAAAGTAGTATATATGCTCATTTCTACAAATTGAATTTTGAACGATTTATTGTCAAAATTAAATTTTTCAATCATTTGTTGAAAAAAATCCGAGCAAATCTTACAAAATTATTGATATTTTCACGAATTGTGTGTATAAACGGACCCAAAATCATCATCGTATCAAAGGCAACAAAACCACTGTAGACCAGTGTAATTTTTTTTTTTTTTATTAATGCCACGATCGTTATGGGTACCTTACCGTCAGGTTCTATCCGGAGTGGCTTATTAAATTAATTTTATTATTGGTTTTGTTTTTAGTTTTTAATTTTATAATTGACTTGTATTATCATTATTTTAAATTGTATAATGAAACTTTTTGTTTTCGCAAATGTGCAAAGAATCAATATCAATACAATATATCATTGTAATATATGACGACCTCAACATACAATTCGATTATTTTATAGCCCGTGCGAAGTCGGGACTGGCTGCTAGTCTATTATATTTATGTATACCATTTAATTTGGCCAAATGAACGTTTTTTAACCGACTTCAAAAAAGGAGGAGGTTATATATTCGACTGTATGTATTTTTTTATTTTTTTTATGTATGTTCACCGATTTCTCAGCCATTTGTGGATCGATTCTCAAAATTCTTTTTTTTAGATATATTATGTTGTTTCTGTTTATCTGAGTCATCATCATTATCAGGCTGTAATCGCCAACTCCCATAGGCCTCTCTTCTTGTAAGTCAGTCATCCCAGTTTTGCGCTGCTCTCATCCATGTCCTGCCTTTTTTTTCGTGAGAATATGCATTTACGCATCTCCCGCTACAAGCCTGGGGAAGGCGAGCGGGGTATGTCAGGCTCGACGGCCAGAAGGGCCGTCACTACCGACTGAAACTTCACGGTGTCCCATCTCACGACGGGGGCAGGGATGCAGGACCGCTTCACGCATTGCCGCTGCTCTCCCCGCCCAGGGCATCCATCCATCCATCCATCCTGCCTGTGAAGTTACGGATGTTGTCGACCCAGCGTGTTAATCGGTCGACCGACGCTTCTTTAGCCTGCCATAGGCCTCCAGTCCGACAATGTCTGAGTCACGTGCTGATAAAAGCGATCATCCTGTAGAGGTGTAAATGAAGCGCGCACGCCGAAGTTTTCACACGTCCGCTCCACGTCAGGGTTATTTTCCTACTATCTGGACGAACATCCCTGACTACGTAGCAACGGACCTTCTTCGTATGAGCTGAGTGGACAAGCTCTGGTGTCGAGAGCTTTCAAGCTGCCTTGAAGCCTCTGACTTAGCTTAACGACTGCTTATAATCAGACTTAGTCACGATTATGTCTCAAACAATAACAGAAACTTCCTTCTCGTAGCAAAGTCTCATAATTTATTAGTATTATTTACGTACGATTCCTGATATTATAATTTTGAATGATATAAATAGCGTTGTTATTATTACTATCATATGTGTGTATCTTATATATATTATGTCATATCTTAAGTTATATATTTGTCATGAATGTATGTGTATATAAATTAAAATTTAGTTCTAAATAATTGTAAAGTAACTTGCCCAGTACGGTGCGATGCCGTAAGGTTATTAAATGATTTGATTTTTAGTTTTAGTTTAAGTACACTTAGAATATAAATTTCTCCGGAAGCAAAAATTACGGGGCGTAATATTGGCGTGTCTCTGTATGTGTGTGTGTGTGTGTGTGTGACATCATAGTTCTTGAACAAACGGAACGCGACCCACCGTTCAAATGCCTAGCTTATGTTAGGTGTAAAAAAGACGCACTACCAACAAAAGTGTTTATGTACTTTGTATCTAGCAGGAATAAAACGCACGCACCTCCGCGGTATCACATTAAACAACCTCAGCTCAACAAATGGTCGCGAGGGGCGCCCCCTAGCTATAAATCAGCTGCGCCATGATTTAATATTAATGATGTTTTAACCTTAGTGATTTATTTCATTCGGTCTAAGGTATGAAAGAACAGCGGCCAAAAAATAGCGGTATAGCGCTGGGGCTTGAAATGAAAACACATAGCATAGCATAAGCAGCCCACTATACATTCCCACTGCTGGGACTAGGAGCCTTCTCTCACTAGGAGAGAGATATAGGCCATAATCCACCACTCTGACCAAGTGCGGGATGGCGAAAGACACACGTCTTCGGATATTGTGCTCCTCAAACGTGCCGGTTTCCTCACAATGTTTTCCTTCACCGTAAAGCGAGTGCAAATACACACATACTTGAAAAACAAGTCATTGGTGTAGGGCCGGGATCGAACCAGGGGCCGTCTGATTGAAAAGTAGCCAACGAGCCTCGCTTTTTTTCAATTGAAATTGAAAACTCTGGATATTTTTATTGTTATTTCTATTTAATGTAAGATTTAGACCAAATGACGTTAGATGTTGGCTGTGTTCCTGCCCTTTAAAACGGCGCACACACGACTGACTGAATGACTAATATCGACCACATAAACGTACGACCGTAATGTAACGTACCTAACATTATTCAAAGTTATTAGTTTACTCTTTATTATTCTGTATCACAGCCTCCTTGAGGGCAACTAACTCCAGAAAAGGCATGCTCCACTCATTTGTCACTCTCTCTTGCCATTGTGTCACTCTTTCGTGTGGTTACGCGCTTTGCTGACCAAATCCGTAGTATACAATTATTTGATAATTTTTAATAAAAAAAATTTAGGGGCTGTGGTGACCCGGACGTGGTTTACGATTTGAATATTTTTTTACAAAAATAGTTCCCTGGACACGTACCACGCACAATATTTTTTTTTATTTAGAGGTGACAAAAGTCCAAGTCTTAAATATTAAAATAGAATATCATTGAGTATAAAACATAAATACAAATACATATAAATACAAGTCTACAAGTGTCGCCAAGTCTTGCTTTGCGTAGAACCCGCTAGTCGCTTGTGTCTTACTCCGGTTGCCAATAAGCCGCTGGTAGTACGGGCCCCCGGTTTTGTTTATTGCTAATAAGCTATCGTAAGCTATCTAGGGGTAAATTGGCTGTATCTCGCAGGGAAATTTTGACCTCTGACGACGGGTTTTATTAGAAAAAAGCAATTTCTGTGCAAGGAAAAGTTTAAGAAACTGCGGGATGAACGGAATTGGTTGTTAAATAAAGTTTAAATGCATTTTATTCTTTATTTTTTCTTATATTAGACATCGGTGCATTTTAGAGATTTAAGAAAAGTATGTCATAACCTGGTTCTTGGAAAAATATCTAATGAATGCATATTTTTATTATATACAGGTTAGATATTACTTATACGCCACTTTGTTATTTAATTATATTATTTTAATAACAGTTATTATGTTCTTGTAGTTTTAGGGTATATTCTTTTTTGTAAACCACTTCAAAACCATGCTTAATAGAAAAAAGCAATGACCTGTCACGAAAGAGCAATATTATGACTGTTTGTAATTAACCGCCATCGTGTGAAATTCTTTGCCACACAGCTCTTAAATTTAATTGTTATGTAATCAATCAATTCTTTATCCTTTGTAGTACCTAAACACAATATTAAAGTCTTTTTTATTAACTAAGTAACGCGAATAGTATATAACTCGCCTATAATCTTTAATTTATATTAATCTCGTGTCACAATGTTTGTTCTCAATGGACTCCTAAACCACTAAACCGATTATAATAAAATTCGCACACCATGTGCAGTTCGATCCAACTTGAGAGATAGGATAGTTTAAATCCCAAATTATAATTCGCAATTTTAATTTATTGCTAATTAATATATTGTCTGTTATTATTTGACAGTCACAATTATCTGTAATTCCAAATGATTCTAACAGATGTCGATACCTTTCGACTGGGTTGAATAAGTAATCAATAGATGGCGCTGCTATGGTAATTCTACGAACGTGTCATATAAGCTACACTATCTATTTTTCATACCCCTAAGTGAGGCAAAATAACGTTTGCCGGGTCAGCTAATGTATTATATAACACGCCTATAATGTATTATGACGATCGCGTAGTACGAGTATTTCAGTCAATTTAATGTCTTCTTCGTGAGCCGTCTCTCCAGAGTCTGCCTTGTGCTCTTCCCCGCAACACTCTCTTGCTCGTCTTTGTATTGTCGAGAGTGAATCCGCCAATCATAGATAGGGCATTCGAATCGACCAATCACAACGGGTAGATTATGGTGCGCATCGCTTGCGGCCAATCGCTCGCAGCTTTTATGCTCACCGATAATTTGACAATTATCAATAGATGGCGCTGCACAACATTTGAACATTATGTAGGTCAATTATTTCAATGAAATATCAGCTAAGATATTATTATATTGTTAATATTATGTTTGAATCAGCGATATAGGCAACTGATATGATGATAGTATGTTATATATAGCCAATCAAAATCTGTAATAGTGTATTTCTGTAAGTTACCACACAGACGCCGCTCCAGTTTCCATGGCTCGCGGTATATTTGGCCTCCACTTGGCACCTCCACTCGTGATAGCGGCGCGGTGCTAAAAGCGGCCAATGTCTGAACATTCCTTGTGTTGAAACATGTGGTGAAGCAATCTGGTCTATTGTAAAAACGGAAAAAATACTTTTAACTCCTGAGGAAAAAAGGACAGAGCGTTATAAGTTTCACTTGTCTGTGTCTGTCTGTCTGAGACGTCGTACCTCTTGAACAAACGAATTAATTTGTTATAAATTAAATTATAAATAAATATAAGGACACATTTCCCACACGGCTGGTTTTAACCCCATACTGAACCGTTTTTAGTTCGTATTACGGTTGCTAACACACTGATATATTACAAATACATAATTATAGTTGTATATGCCATAGGACAATTAATTGTATGTTAATTATAGTATGTAGTATGTAAGCCCTGATGTCCATAAATAAACTATTTTTTGATTTGATTTTTAATAATATACATATTTTATATTATTTTATATATTTATAATTTATATTATAGTTATTGTTGTTTGTTCTTTACGCGCAAAACTGTTGTAACCTAATTACTATTTTAAGATTTCGTCTTTGTACACAGTTAAGTAATACATATATTCTTCTTCTTATTCATTCTCATCGTCTTTCAGTTAAACTTCATGCTTCAGACATAACTTAAATGGTTCTGTCAATACCCATTTTCAGTGGTAGGTGTTAAAACAAATCAAAAGTCACGACGCTTTGTAAATTGGTGTCCACTGTCTTGTAAGGAAGAAGTTAATTTTGAAGCTATTTCTCTATTTGTCTAAGATTTCCTGTGAATGTGACAGACGATACGTTAGATGGGAAGAGCGTTGAACTTTCCTTTTCGGGGAAATACCCAGGGAAAGGAAAGGTCAATAGAGTTTTGCAGACAAGCGCTAGTTAAGCTAGGTTTGTATGGTGCTTGTTGGTCGGGTAGCTAATGTAATCGGACGCGATTATTGAAGTTAACCTAGTTAGTTAAACATAAATTCAAATACCATTTATTTCAACTATTTTTACAAGTCATAGTATAAAATCATAAACATTAAAACAAAAAGAAAATAAAATAAATCAATAGATGTCACAGAATATACAAAAACAATGAGTATATTACAGGAAGTTTGAAAGTGGCACCTGTGCTAGAGAAAGCTAGGAGCGGCAGGTTATCTTGGTATGGTCCTGTAATGTGAAGAAAGGAGATGTGACAAGGAGAAGTATGAATATCATTGTAAGAGGTAGATTATTTTTAAATATTTGAAATAGGTTTGCGTTTGACCACAGCTTGCCTGATGTTAAGCAACGCTGCGGAGCACGCACTACGTTGGAGCACGCTCACCTAGAAGAAACCTATTCACTCTCGATTTGAAGATTGTAGTGGAAGTAGAGGTCGACCTAAGAAGAAAGCCTTGTTGACAGTTTGCATTCCTATACATGTCCAGCGATTACGAATTGAAGCGAACCCAGGCAACTTAGACAGCATAAGGGAATTAGATATCAGCCAACGACGCCGATGGTCACACGACGCCGTCATCCACCCCGGACTCGATGTAGCGGGTGTCGGAGCCCATCTCCGAAATTCACCACCCATCAGACTCGAGTCTGATGCCCTTTTGAGTCACCTCTTGCGACAGGCAAGGGCAGTTCCGCAGCCTTATTGTTTCACCCAGGCTGCATGGTTAATATCGCTCGCTTTACGGTGAAACAAAACATCGTGGGGAAACAGACTTCTTTGAGGACCAAAATAAACGAAACGTGTGTCATCCGCCTACCCAAATTAGGTCAGCGTGGTGGATTATGGCCTATATCTCTTTCCTCGTGAAAGATGGCCCAACAGTGGGAACAGAGGTTACTAATTTTGCAGGTTTAATATGATTCGACCTAAGTAGGTACTAAGTTACTATAGATCAAAAGGCACGTATTACCGCTTTGTGTTCCATTCAAGTTAATTGTTGAATACATAGTAATGTTACTTAGACGTTACAAATTAAGATCAGCCCGGAGCAATGTCTTCTAAACATGGCCCAAACATAGAGTAGGTACAATACAGAGAACTACTAATGAAGTTTCCGTGTACACCGATATATTCAGAGTAGGGCGATGTACAGAGAGACAAATGAAGTGAATGCCATTACTCTCTGGGGATGACATTGCTCTGCAGAGATTCGGGTAGGGTTGGTAGAGGCTGGAAAATAAAAGTTTAATCAAATTAAATCATTTATTTCTTGCAAAATAGGCAATTATAATTAATGTTATTTCATTAAGTTGGCCCTCTATTTTAATGAATTACTATCTTAGCAATTTCGCTAGATACTTCGACACGACGCTATAGCATGCTTGTAGTAGTAGCTTGTAAATACTAGCCTCCTGTATATATTTTTTTTACTCTCTTTGAGATTAGATAGATAGAAAGAAAGAAACATTTATTTTGTGACATAAAGAAAAATAATACATAAAAAACACTTACGTGGCACAAACCGATTATGCTTCTAGCCGTAATTTTAGCGGAGTTTACTAGTGAAGTTTACCTACAGCCATCCGGTTTTTTTTAGAGCAGTTACTTCGATCTTTCAGTTTTTGAATTCAACATTCAAAACATAGGAAGTGATTATTTCAAATAAAGCGCCTTTATTTGTACTGAGTACGGCCGCGCAATTCAAATTTGATCTACCTAAGTGCATTAGAAGTTTTACGAAATAAATTCATATTAAACCAACAATTATTTATATTGAAACTACAAGCGCTATAACTCTAGATGTTTTTATATCTTTGTAACATTCAGAAGCACAATATTTTTAAATTTAAACACCTTTTTTTGAATTATAAAACTATCCATTGAATTATACGTAATTGAGTTTTGAAACTAACGATTATAACACTAAAGCCCTAACATTTACGCAGGACTAGGTATCGATATAGGATCTTCCCATTGATTAACCCATGATAAATGATTTTTTAAGTCTCCGGGGAATAAATGGCTTTATTTATTTATATGATCTTCAACAAATGCTATTTTGCTTCTATAGCGCCATAAGATAGAAGTTTAATCCAATTTATGAATTACGAACAAAGAAGAATGTTAGCTAGCTTTCTTGGTACTCATTTAATCTTGCCATTCTCTCCCATATTGTGATTAAATACAGTCAGGTGGCAGCCCTAGGAGCATTCTCGCAGGGCGCGGTCCCGCGGGACAAACGGACACGACTACGCTATTATGACGTCACAATACAGTATGTACCTACTTATTTGTATATAGTTATATATTAGCTAGATATAGGTTTAAGAAACAGACGAAGATGTGCTTCACGTCTTGATGGAATGTGCCCGGAACGAAGCGCTGAGAATTGCACAAAGTTTTATGGACAATTGTCACAACGTAGGTTTGTGCAACAGCATTTTGGCCGCCCCGATGTCGGCTGAGGCCAAAGTGCTGTTGAAATTGTTCATACTAGGTTAAGTTTTTTTTTGTGTTTTGCACATAGTGAATAGTCCCATGGGGATGGCGTTGTCACTGTGTGACAGGATCCCTTTTAATAAATAAGGAAAAAAAATAGGTTTAAAAACGGGCTGGTACTGAAACATACATGAACATACATATACATAAACTATAGGAGCCATTATGTATTCGATGATATTTATTTAAAAACTTCTCCTTCTTCCACTCTGTTCTATCAGACGTCATCTCCACATTCAATCCTTTCTCTCTCATGTCCTCATTCACACACTCCATCCATGTCTTTTTCGGTCGGCCTCTTGCCCTTCTTCGTTGCACTACCATTTCCATACATCTCCTAATAACTAGCATCTCCTCTCTACGCATCATGCCACGCTAACCTTCCACTCTTTATTTTCTCCCTCACTGGTGCTACTTTCACACTTCCTCTAACGTACTCATTCCTTATTTTGTCCATTCTCGTCACATTTATTTTAAAACCTGAATAAAATATACTAAAATTATCATATAAAATTAAATTAGAAATAATTAAAATAAGCGTGTTGGGTGGTGGAGGTTACGGGTATTGGCCTTTATTTCCACCAAGCATTGCTATCCGATGTGGCAATGCTGCCAGCATTTTGGACACCATTGTCTCTACTCCTGGTCTTTGTAGGTTGAGTTTTAGTTAGCACATTCTTATGTAGGTATTCTTATGTTATGAATTAAAATAATACTAATTCATGTTCTTTATTGCTTAGCTTACTGAAACAAATAACTATCAATATGATAACTATATAAAAAATATTATTCGGAATACAAAACTATGACTAGTGAGGAAAGGAGGTAAGGTTTTTGTTAAATTGTTCCGGTTATAAATATTATTTATTATCGGTCTCTTATTATATTTAAATTGGGTATACTAATACAATTTATTTGTTAATAAAAGCTTTACAGAAAATATCCATCTCCTTAAAAACAATTTTGTCTATGATAAAAATGTAATAGGTATTGTTACTGACATCTGTCAGTACATTTTGAAACTAATTGCAGTGATGACACACTATGAAGATAAGTACTTCATGCAGCACACTACAGTCTGTAGTAATAGTACAAAACATTAAATATAGATGGCGTTATTTGTGTAATTTCTTCTTGTTCCTTATTATTATTATTTTTTTTTACTTGTTTACAGAATAAAAGTTAATTTCGACTACACTAAAATTAAAAATTATAAAATTTAAAAACCTTACAAATAGTGAATTAAACTTAAGTCTGTAGTTGATTCTTATTATATTCAAATTCAGTCTATTATTATTTTCAAATTGTGTATGTAATGTAATTTATTTTGTTCCATATAACTATCTTCCACAGAAAAAGTCCTTCTCCTTTTACACAATTTACTCTACGATGAAAATGTTATATTACTTCTGCCGTCTGTCAGTATATTTTGAAACTAATTACAGTGACATCACACCATGAAGGTTAGTACTTCATGCAGCACACTACAGCTTGTAGTAATAGTACAATAAATCGTCAATAGATGGCAGTCATAGAGTCATAGTACGACTACTCAAAAATAGATGGCGCTATATGTTTAGTTAATGTTTATTTCTTCCCTTCGCTATGCTTCAAACTTATAGTTATTAGTTCAACTACTCGCAACAAGATGGCAAACTTATGCGTGAAATATTGTACCACTGTTTTTACATAGAAATTAATTTTATTTCACATCAATTATTTACAGATTTGAATACTACACTTTTCCTTTTACTCCACCATTTCCCAAATTTTCAAGATAACTAACTGGTGTCGAGAGTTTTCAAGTCGCCCTAAGGCCTCTGACTTTGCTTTACGACTGCTGTACTAAGATTAACAGCCGTAAACTACAATTTAACGTGTCATCCGACCCACAGTAGCGCCCAGATGAAAAAGCCAATTGAAAAACGACAATCTGGTGCATGGTAACCATCCAAACACGGTCCGCATCAACCGATGCTTAGCTTCGATGATCGCTTCAGATCACCTCAGCTAGCCGAGCTACGGGCCCTACACATCCATATTAAAATAATATAGATATAGACAACATTTTTGTATATCATATTGTAAACTACCCATTACTCACTGCAGGTGTCGACGGGGATTGTAATTAAACCCAGATATTCCACTGGCAAAAACTATATTTCTTAAAGACAAGTAGGTAGCCTTAAGCGTCCTCTCGTTCGGTTCCAACCATCCCGAATGCCGCGCCCCGGTGTTGCCAATACAACAAAATCATTTAACCGGCAAAGTTACCCTAAATTAAGGGTAATTATAAGAAAAACCTTACAATCATATAGACCAGTGCTGCTAGCTGCTTATACATATATATCTACATACAAACTATGCATTCAAGTCACGCAGCTTGTAGTGTGAAGCTCACTATAAACGGTGCAATTACCCGACTCTTCGTTTCATAACATCGTGTGTGACTTGAATTTGACACCATTTTCCTGAGTTTTGACCATATGCACTAAGATGACATACTTCGCGACAGATTTTTCAACTTGATGCCAGATGAGCTCTAGAAAATGCCTTATTAATATGCTTAGTACAAACACTTAATATACTACACGTAGAAAGGGACTTAAATATAGGAAAGGACTGAAAAAAATAACAAAATAATGGGAATCGTAAAGAAATTAAATACCTAACCTTATTAACCTAACCTAACCTTATATAACCTAACCTAACCTTATATATTAGGTATAAAGCCTAACTTTTTGCGTTATTTAGTCACCAGTTAACGCTGTAACACTTTAGTATTCCACACTCATTGCTCATACCACGCTAATGTCAGCTAATCTTGTCCAAAAATGCGCAGAAAATATTTTAATATCTGCCCAAATACGATACTATGACAACACTGTTACTTACCACCATACCGTCACCCGAAGTCAAGTAAACAAGCCAATGACAAACGTAACTAACATTGATAATGACCGCTACTATCAATGGTGTTGATTTGAAAAAAATCGGTTTTACCAAAATGGACACTAAGCGTTTTGCCTCCACCTTTATTGTGTGAACTGCTAAGCTGGTAAGTGCTCTTTGCCAAATTACCGGTATTCAATCCATGGATTTCTGAATGAAACGGTTTCTTATGGGCAAGCGCACTCCACCTACTCCTACTCGTGCAATGTCACTAACCATCAGGTGAATTGTGATGAAGCATAAACCCATATACTTATGTAGTATAAATATTTAAAACTTGAGCGACGCGACAGTAGTCCACAAAAACAGCTTTACCATATGTATTCATAAAAAACAAAAAAAATGGTTGCCTGTAAAGTCGGTTTTACGGGCGAAGATTTTACGTGACAACGTCTGCCGCGTGCTGCGCGCGCGGCAGACCGATCATAGTTGAGTGGGAGAGAGACGCAAGGCATTCGGCGGGCCTCTCTCTCATTCGGTGACTCATCGTAACGTTACCGGGCGTTACACTTTTTCATAAGTGACTCCCAGCCGCAACCTAATTTAAGACGTTGTCACGTCAAAAAAACTTTTCATAATAATGTATATGTGACCGTTTTTTTACGCAAAAATGTCTACAATCTTATTTATTTATTATTTATTCTGTCTGTATATCATCCTGTCTATCAGAATAAATCGGACTAACATTTTGTAGTGTATTTTTGTCTGTCACTTCTTTACGCTCAAACGGCTGGACCGATTTTAATGAAAATTGATACGAAGACAGCTTAGCCTTGGATTAATACATATGTTAAGTTTTATCCCAGATTATTATAGTACAGTTGTTGACTACCTTCGCGTCTCTCTGCACTGTAGTTGTTTTATCTTATGCCATTGATTGTAGAGTAAAAAGTCATTATCAATGTGAATGGCGTTAGATGCCATTGGCTTCTTTACCAGACTCCGGGGGCAGTTCTCATAATAGGAAGGTAATTACGCCTGACGCATACCAAATCATCTTGCAACATCTTCTCTCCCACGGAAGGTTTTCGCCTACATTCACAAGTAGGCTGCATTCATATTTAAAGGCCCTTTATGTACTCACACCCTAGACCCTTCGCAACTGCAGTGGCACAATGAAAGATGTGTAGCTTTGGACTTGTAACTTTGGTGTTATCAATAAATGATTTGTATTTGATTTGTATTTGTATTTGTATATATTTAGAACTAGTTGCGCCACGCGGTGTTACCCGCGTTAATTCGGGACGAAATTAAGTTGATTCGGGATAAAATGCCTATGTGTTAATCCAAATGCTAACCTATCTTAATAGTAAATCTCATCAAAATCGCTCTAGACTTTGGAGCGTGAAGGAGTAACAGAGATTTTGAAGTTATTTGGGTATCCAATGGGAAACAATGGTTTTCGGAATAAAAAGTAGCCTATGTGTTAATCCAAGATCAAAAGTGGTCTTCACACCAAATTTCATCAAAATCGGTTAAGCCGTTTAAGCGTGAAGAAACAATGACCTTTCAGTATGTGTGAAATACAGTATATTTTTATGATATACAGTTAATCAATCACGCCATTGATTTATTTAATACTAACTTTGTCAAATTTAAGAAAAATATATTTTACATTATTCTTAACTAAATAAAAATGTGACCTAACCAAGCAATTTTATGTTGTTAATACTTTTATTTGCTCATAATGTGTAAACAAAATTAGGAAAAGGATCTAGGTTTTGATCCTGGTAAATTATTTGTAAACTATTTTAATTTGGTTATTGTTTTGAGAACCATAAAAAAATACTTAGAATAGAGTAGAATAGAATCCTGATATTTTTTTTTATCACACACGGCTGGTTAGCCCCATACTGAACCATTTCTAGCTCGTATTATGGTTGCTAACACAACTGATATACTACATATACATACATACATACATATTATATATAAATACATATTTAACACCCAGACCCACAGCCAACAAATTTAGTTAAGCACAAAGATGTTGACCGGGCCGGGAATCGAACCCGGAACCTTCTGATTAGCAGACCGGCATGGTAACCTTTACGCCAACGAGGTCGTCAATAATATAGTTTTGTGCAAGTTGTACCAAACACTTGTCTAGCTGTCAAAGGCAGTCTACTTGTTTAGCACTAGAAGTTGCGAAACCTATGTTTACCAAGTTCGAGTATAGATACATATAGATGCTACCATAAGTACATAGGTATGTAAAGACTCCATAGTTCACAATATGCGTGTCAAGGTGTTCAGGACCTACTGAAACTAGAGCATTGCGAAGCGTTTGCTAACTTAACACACAAACATGTTATGTTATACTATACTCATACGTAGGTCACAAACCTATAAGTTTTGCTTAACCTAAAATAATAATAGTTTAAAAAAGCTAAAAAAACACGCTTATCTGGCCGTTTTAAGTGGGTCAAAATCGCGCCCAAAGAAGTCGGTTACAAACAAAATACAAAAAATGGAATAGTTTTATCAAATTAGTGTATTGTCATCGGTTCTCAATAAATCTACAAAGTTTGAACAAAATCTGGCCGTTTAAAGTGGGTCAAAAACGCGCCCAAAGAAGTCGGTTACAAACAAACATACAGGTAAAGCTAATAATATAAAGCGTGTAAAAACAACATAATAAATAAATAAAATAAAATAAAAATAAAAAAGCTTTTATTTACCTTAACCGAAAATAAAACAAAGTTAATGGTTTTGTTAAAGTTTACAAGTAAGTAAAATGTTTATTAAATCACAGTCGGTGTAAGGTCCGCCTGTGGCGGTAAAAGCCTCCTCCAATTGTTTCCTCATTTCTTGGCTTTTGACTGTTCTCGACCAGAGAGGCTTTTTCACCATGTCTGTTGAAAAAAACAACATGTTATAACCAAAATATTATGTTTGTTGCATTTTTAAATAATCTCCTTTACGTTTTAAACAGTTTTTCATGCGATCGAACGCTTTTTTTAAACAGGAGAACCACAGATCTGCAAGCATGTTTTCTACATGCTAAATGAACGCTGTTACTGCCTCTTCTGAGTTGGTAAAAGTAAAACCTCTCATCAAATCTTTGATTTTGGGGAAGAAGGAAGAAGGTTGCAACGTTTATAAAATAAAACATTCTAAATTCAAATAGTTCCGATTAGCTAGAAGTGCTAAACTTTTAGTGTGCCCATGTACAAACAAAAGGAACTGTGAATATTGAACAAATGTCAGACTTTCCAACATTAAACATAAATAATAAATAAATAAAAAAAAATATACCAAATTGCCGCGTTTTTGTAGCGCCTGTAGCTCGGCTAGCTAAGGTAATCTGACGCGATCATCGAAGCTAAGCACGGTCGATGCGGATGGGTGACCATGCACAAGACTGTCGTTTTTCAAGTGGCATTTTCATCTGGGCGCTACCGTGGGTCGGGTGACACGTTAAATTGTAGGTCCCGGCTGTTAGTCTTAGTACTAGCAAAGGTCTTCGGGTGGCTTCAATACTCTCGACACCAGAGCTTGGCCACTTAGCTCATAAGAAGAAGAAGAAGACTGAAACAATGCAACGAAAAGCAAATTAATGAAATTTCAAATAATAATGAGAACTAAAGGCCAAGGCTATATATTTGTCACGATAGTAAAATACACAACACAAAAGTAAAACACATATTTCATCCCATTCATAAAACGCTTATTTTTAATAACTCTAAAATATTGCTACTATAAAAGTTGCATGTAACCTTTTAAATGATATAAATAAAGTTGCTAAACCTTGCTTTATTTGGACATAAAACTAACTGCAATCATTTTAGTGCTTTGTATCTTCTGAAATATGGATGTTATTCAATTTATAGCTGCATTCTACTTCATATGTACATAGGGAAGTTACAAAATGTGCCACTTTAATTATGAACGTGTTGAGAGCGCCACTGTCGCTGTTTAGTAACGAAGCTCAGTACAATTGTATTAGTTCTCTGTTTTTACCACTACACAAATAACTCGATCGAGCCGTCGAATTGTTGCTAAAATATTGTTCTAAGTTAGTGATTAGTCTAGTTAGAAATTGATATAGCTTAGTGATTAGTGAAACATGGGTAGTGTTAGTGCATATTGAAATGTAGGTTTAGTGAGGTGATATCTTATATAATCAAGTACATAATATAAAATAAATACCTTAGTTTAAAATGTTTTATATCAATGTTATAAATGTATTTATCTACACTAATGTTGTAACATTCTATTTCTGTTTCCAATACATACTGGACTTATAATGACTACTGTTATAGCGCAGACAACAAAACACTCAATTTAAGCAATTTCACATGATGATATAATATCCACATCGATAATATCGTAAAATGTCTTTATAACACCGCTCGCTCGCTCCTGATTGGCCCTGCGCGCGCAGCTGCGCTCTCATTGGTTAGATTTTAATGGCGGCAAATTCACTATGACAATACACGTACGCGTGAATTTTTACTCTTGTTGTTTGATTAATGGCATTAGGGAAGATAAAGTAGTGTATGCAACTGCATATAACACGGGTATTAAAACACTCGTTACTAATTTGCGAAACAGGGTTCTCCTAGTGCAGAAGCCACAAGAAAAATGTTATAGCGTAAATTAATAAGATTAATAAGACGACGGATTTTTGTACAACTTATTGTGAATTTACATGTGTTTTAGATAAATAAACTATTCTTAAACTATTTTTATTATGAAACTCGCTGCGCTCGTTTCACAAACTCCCACTCGTGTTTTAATACCTTTCATTATATGACAGTTGCATAAACTACTATTTTACTCACATAGTTAGGCATTGGTCAAGCAGGACTGGTCTGGTGTCGACAGTTTTCAAGTCATTCGAAGGCCTATGATTAGGCTTAACGACTACTTGTACTAAGACTAACAGTCCTACAAATTATAGGAACCTAGAATTTAAAGTGCCATCCCACCCATAGTAAGATATAAAAAAGTTATATTGTACGCGAGTACCCACTATAATAGTCGTACATTCTTCAACTCTTACCTAATGAATTTTCTATAGAGAGCAACAATTACCTATCTTCATTACACTGTTACGTTATATTATAGAATCACTATTGCATCAACATTGGCTGATTTAACTGACCACTGTGGCCATAAGTTTTGACTTATTGGAGACAAAATTAATGTTTTAATGCGACTGACGGACACGCGACTTCTGCAAAACTGTTTATAAAAATCTAAGGAAAATTCTGTATATTTCTGCAAATAAGTGGTCAAAATCGCTATTTTGTACCCGTTTTTTTTTAATATAATGACTTGATGTTTGTTATTCTGTGTACTTTGGTACCAATCAGACTTATGAATTGGAGAAAAACTTATGCAAAATATCTAAAATTTTAATTCGAAACAAGTTTTTTTGGTATATACTCGTATTATTATACTTACATATTTTTGAAGTTGTTCTTTTACGCTCTGTAATCTAATTTTTTAGTAACATTAAATGTTTATGATTTACTAGCACCCCGTCCCGACTTCGCGCGGGCTCGAAAATAATTTAAGTTGCAAACAGAAACAAAATAGAGTAGCTTCCCAACGGTGAAAGATTTTTCTCAGTCCAGTAGCTTCTGAGCCTATTCGCGTTTAAGAAACAAATAAGCAAACTTTTCCTCTTTATAAAATCGGTATAGGTAACAATAAAACTGTAAATTCAGTAGTAAATTACTCGTAATTTGCCTTTTCATCGAAATTCTCCAATTATTTATATTAGTCACTTTAAAAATTGTAGCTAAATATGATGAAGTCGGTTAAAAATTTAAACGAACTATTTCTCCGTTTCCTCCCAATCGTATTAAAAAAAGTCCTACCAAAGTCATAACGCATGGTCACCTAACCAAATAAATCTGATCAGTAGCTTTCATGGCCGCCGGCGAGATGAAAGTAAAAACTTTTTATGGTTAACTGACTACCTTCTTACATTACACCATGCCGATAAATATAGGTACAGCTGTCATGGCGAGAGGATAGCTTTTAGGGTTCCGTACCTGAAAGGTAAAACGGGACCCTATTACTCAGCCTCCGCTATCTATCTTGCATCTGGCTGTATCTCAGAAACCGTGATGGCTCAATTTCCCGTGCCGCTATATCTTCTTCTTCTTAATATATATAAATCTCGTGTCACAATGTTTGTCCTCAATGGACTCCTAAACCACTTAACCGATTATAATAAAATTCGCACACCATGTGCAGTTCGATCCAACTTGAGAGATAGTATAGTTTAAATCTCAAATTATAGTCGCAATTTTAATTTATTGCTAATTATTGTCTGTTATTATTTGACAGTCACAATTATCTTAACTCCAAATGATTCTAACAGATGTCGATACCTTTCGACTGGGTTGAGTAAGTAAATAATCAATAGATGGCGCTGTCCTCCTAAGTGAGGCAAAACAACGTTTGCCGGGTCAGCTAATATGTATATATGTATATCTTGCCATTTTGACGTGACAACGTCTTAAATTAAGTTGCGGCTGGGAGTCACTTATGAAAAAGTGTAACGCCCGGTAACGTTACGATGAGTCACCGAACGAGAGAGAGGCCCGCCGAATGCCTTGCGTCTCTCTCTCACTCAACTATGATCGGTCTGCCGCGCGCGCAGCACGCGGCAGACGTTGTCACGTAAAATCTTCGCCCGTAAAACCGACTTTACAGGCAACCATTTTTTTTAAGATTATGGTACTGAACCCTACATTAGAGAGCCCGACTCCCACTTAGCTTATTATTTTTACTCCTCACAGCTAGGCATTTGACTAGTGAGGTTGAAGAGTACGTACATGTACCAGCCCCCCGGCTTCAAGGCGCAATGAGGGAACACCGTGGAGGTTGTAGTCGGTAGTGGTCGCCACTCTGGCACCGAGCCCGACATACCTCGCGGCTTCTCCCGAGGATCGGCGGGCGAAGAATGCGTAAATGCATTTGTCCGAGTAAAAAAAGGGCATTTGACTAGTAGAGTGCGTAATGACAGAAGTCAGCGACACTCTAGCCTAAGTTGGAACATACCGGCCGGTCGCTGGTTACGTAATCCACACGCAGGTGTGCCGAAGAAAGTTCCTATATTTGACTACTTATTAGCGAATTTAGCCAGTCGATTTTGCAATAGACCGTCTGTCGTTATAAAACATAAACAGTTGAAATGATTGAAAAAATGGCTAATAGACTTTCTAAAGAACAACCCTAGAATCTTTATACCAATTTTGGGTACCAATCAGATTTGTCAATATGAAAAAAATAGGATCAATAGATCAATATTAGATATATATTAGTGGCCAAATTTTTTTTCAATTCATAAGTCTGATTGGTGCCAACGTTGATGTAAATATTCTGAGGATTAAACACTTAGACGGTCTTTTAGCTATTTTTTTGATTCTTTTAATCGCTTATGATTTATGACGATAAAACTATTAAAGTTTATAGAACTAGTTTGCAAGCCTTTGGATTCCAAATCATTTTTGTTTTTGTTATTTACTTTGTCAAATAAATAAATTTTGTATTTTTGTATTTGTATAATTCAAGACTTTGCCAAGACTTTGAACAGTATCTATGTATATACCTATTATCATTAGAAACATCCTAGAAAAAAAGTTAAATTTGTTTTAATTTCTTTATTACTTTTTGAACAAAAAAATATTTAAAATTTAAAAGGACATTAAAAAAAAAATAAGACTAACGAGCGAATTTGTACAGAAATAAATAATTATAGTGAATTTGATTTCTAACGTGACTTTTAAAGAATTAAAGATAATAAACAGTTTCATTATCTTTAATTAGGGTTTTTCAGTAAAAACCCTATCATTTACGCAGTATTTTATAGGATTTTTCTAAATACGCTAGTTTGCTCACATACAATGTACTAACTACTAGTATATTATAATACTGTGTCTGTATTCGTAAAGACGTAGAACCATATCGTCAGATCTGAGTCCAGTCTGTCCATTTCACATTCTTAGAAACCTGCGTCTGGTGAGTCGAGACCATAACTTGCTAAACGAAGTTGCGTCACAATTTTCACCTTCGGAAACCTGTTCGGAGAGAGAAGCCTTCAGTTTCCAGACGTGTTGTTTGGATGTCGTGGGAAACAATGTAAGATAAAGAAGAAAAAAATTAAATATTTAGCGATCAACATAGTTGTGGAGCGCCCGGAGGTTTTCGCCTCGGATTAGGGTTATAGTGAATGAATTAATATATATTTTTATTTTTAACAACCTAATATACCGATTTCGTCCAAAATAAAAATTGAGTGCACAAAAAATTTTGGGCAACAATTTATAGTTCAAAAAAACAATATCCCACTTTTTTTTCACACACATCGATCTTATTAATTCATTAATTCATTTACGGTTTTGAATAAAGGCACACGTATATGACACACAGGCTACACGTATGTGACTTGTAGTGGAGGTGTGGTGGCCGCTCGGAGGAACACACCTAAGAAAGTTTATATATTTTATTTTTTCCTTTGCTTATCTTAATTTGGTTTAAGATCACAGCGGAAGTACACTAAAATATTAATTTTTTTCTTCAATATTTTTTTTATGATGAATAAATAGGCTTACGTTTAACCGCAGCTTGCCTGATGTTAAGCTTGACTATGGTCTGAGATGTATCACGCTTGCCTAGAAAGAACCTATTTACTCTAGATTTGAAGATACCCAAATTTTACTTCTCGGGAAAAGAGTTCCAAAGCTTCGCAGTTCTAATAATGAAGGTCGAAGCAAAACGCTTTGTGCGAATCCTTGGAACTTCGACAGTGAATCGGTGTCTCTTCGCTGTGTGTCGCCAAATACCTATAAGATTTTGGTGTCTGTCTCTCCACCACCAGACTGAATCACGTGATCCGTGATAGCCAGAGAGCTGAAATATTCGGATTAATTATTTATTACAAGCTTTGTTCGGTGTTACCTAGATTAACGGCGCATAACGAAATCCTCTTTTAAGATTTTCTTCAAAGCCGCCGACCGCACTCAATCATCAACCAAAAACAAACCGCTGACTTTGACAGTTTGACAGCTATCAGTGCCGCCATTGTACACGGAGTCACAAACAAATAGAGCTAATCTGATCATAGAGGAAGGAAATAATTGAAGGAATATTTAACTACATAAATGCCGAAATAATTTTTGTCGACATTTTATGTCATTCGTCTTTTGTTTCTAAATTGATTAAAATAAAAATCGTCTACAACAAGAAATGTATTTTTATCATTTCAATTTTCCATACAAACGCCGTCGATTTCCCAAGAAAATAACACCAAAAATATGTCACATATTTGTTGTTTTTACAACCATAGTTTCAGTTTGAAAATGAAAAAAAAAATCCATAGATATCAACGACTCTGGCTTTGGTGTGTGAAAGGTGATACTTTTTCCAACCAGATTTTCAGGTAAAAATGTGTCTATTGCCATCACGGCAGCAAAAACTAAAAATTTAACCAAAACGGTCAAAAATTCGGACAAATATATGTTTCAAATAAAATCAAATCATTTGTTCTTTATTTTATCAACCAATCATACAGGAGCCAAAGCTTACACGTACATCTATTTCATTTGCCCCAAAAAAATTACACCAGCCATTTGTTCATCTTGATAAAAGAAAAACAGGAATCTCCGTGTGAAGTAGCACTTAACCTGACAGGTGGCGAAGGCTCGGAATGCGGACCCTGACATTACGAGCGGAAGAAAGTCCGTAACATTGCGCAACTTGAAATAATAAGATGCTAATATACGAAAAGACGCGCCCAGATGAATATTCGTATTTTGATCGGCGGCTATGTCAACAATATTTTAATAACGTAAGTTCTTTCCCCCTCTTTCTCTTTAGTCGTATTTCTCATCTTCTTCTTCTTCGAATAAGCTAAGAGGCCGAGGTGTCGAGAATTTTCAAGCCACCCGAAAGCCTCTGACTTGGCTAAGCGACTGATTGTACTATGACTAATAGTTAATTACTAAGGATAGTGACTCCCTGCAGATAAATTCAATAGGCCAGTTATCTTTGACAAGTGCATTGGAAACCACCCACCCCCATTCACTGATACGACATCTAAGGAGATGTAGGAAAGTAAGTCCTTACTTACTTTGACAGCTATCGGTGCCGCCATTTAACACGGAGTCACAAACAAAAGATCTAATCTGATCATAGAGGAAGCAAATAATTGAAGGAATAATTAACTACATTATTGCCGAAATAAATTTTGTATTATTTTCCATACAGACGCCGTCGAATTTCCAAAAAAAGAACACCAAAAATATGGCGGCACATATTTGTTGTTTTTACAACCACAGTTCTTATTCATAGTTTCAGTTTCAGTTTGAAACTGAAAAAAAAAACCATAGATATCAACGACTCTGATAAGGGCTTTGGTATGTGAAAGGTGATACTTTTTCAATGAGATTTCTCATTTATTTGACGTCTATTCTGCGGAGTGCCGGTTAGGCCTTCTTGATAAATGATATATTAACTACCCGCTGCGTTTCGTAGCCTAACCTATCACTAAACTAAATTTCATCGAAATCAGAATAGCTAATATAGCGTGAACAGTTATTAAGCATACCCACACACACAAAAGAAACACACGGATTCATTATGATATTAATTAGCTTACCGCATTTTCTACAAAAAAAAAAGGTAGTTTACAAAGTGTTTTAATCTAATTTTTATAAACTAATGATAAATGCAAAAATCACTATACTACTTTAACGTTTATCGCTATAATACGTTAACTTTTATGTTATCGTTATATCAGCCTCTATGAGACTATAAGTCCCCAAAATACTTTTTGATCCAAAAACCTTTTTTGATTTTATTACAAAATCTTCCGTTGTAGCGCAACTAATCGAAGTCAAACCTTTCTTTTTTCGCAGGAAATATAAAAACTCTTCCCATGGAGATTAAATATGTTATTACAAAAAAAAACAATCTTTCTTAGCCACAAGGGTGCGACAAATCAGGGTCGGATTGTAGAGTTTTACTATCATAGCTTCGAATAGGTTAGAATCATTCTTAATTATTTTCTCTAAAAATAATGTTTTATTCCTGTTATTATACATATATTCCTTTTCCTGTTATAGCAAAATATAAGTAAAGAATCGAATAAAAACTTAAGTTGACAAAGTTTAGTGCAAATTCGTGCAACGTTATAAAGGTCAAAACCTTGTACGTTGACCAAATTACTAATTAAAAAAACATATAATTTGTGAAAGTTGCTTGCGAAAGTTTGTTACTAAATACATTTCTAACCAAAGGTGAACAATAAAGACTTAATTTGAAAAGGATTTAATTCAATTTCAATTAAATTTATAATGCCTAATGCCTTAAGGCGATGATCAGTGCGAAATATTGAATTTACAGTTGTCTCGTATCATAAACGGTAAAATATATTTAAAAAAAGAACAAAAACTCTATGAATATTTATAATTATTTTGGTACCAATCCGATTTATCAATAAGAAAAACCAAGTTCCAAAAATATTTAGATTCTTTGAGCCAGTTTTACTTCTAACTCATAAGTCAGTAAAAAGAATAGTAACTTGGCCGATAAAATGGTTCCACGCGAAATTGTAAAATACCGCGGTGGGCGGGGCAAAACAGCTACCCGCACGCCCGCGTGACGTCTCATTGTGTGGCACGGCACCAATCGCGTGCGAGCTGTATGTGTGTGTGTGACTGTTTCGTTGGGATAGCAGTATAATTGTGTGCGTAGATGGAACCAAATTCTAAGCGGCAATTGTATGGAGTTACTCTTCCGTTTATTGTAGTTCGCTGCAAAATACGTACAATTAATCTAAGAGTTGTTCTTTAGAAGGATTTAAACTTTTTTTTAAAATATTTTTGACCATTTACGATTTATAACGAAAAAACTATAAATTCAATATTTATCCATTATCGCCTTTATAAAATTGACAATACGGCTAACTTGCTATTGATTACCTATTGTCTATTTTAACAATGCGTTAATTATTATAATGATAACTAATGAAACACGCATCGTATGTCATCTTGCTCGTTAGTATGATATCAACACCCAACATGAACAAAAAACATACATTTTTATTCTATTATAACTTTCAAAGTAGGTCAAACTTTATTAAAATTTTAGGTATTTAGAAAAATACACAAATAAAATAGCAACGGGCATAAGTAACAGCATTTTTTATTTCATCTTTTTATAAACTATTAACTTACTTTATGTCACTTAATATTTTACTTACTAACTTTATGCTTCTATATTTATGACAGTTAGTAATATTCAATTAAAGGTTTAAAATATTAAAAAAATAACGTATAAACCTTTTATATTGGTGAAATATCCATATAAACAATTTATTCATATTTTGTCAAATTTTTAATCAGTTTAAATCAAATTATAATTCAATATAAATACAGTATAAAATATATAATAATAAATAATGACAGTTAGGCTTGAAGAATGTAGCATAAGTGACATACTTTTAATTCATAAAAACTCGTTATGTAAAATATCATGATTCAACATACGAGAAAGTTCAATTCGGGTAATAATTCATCACCCGTTTTAAACTGTCATTAGATAATTAATTATTATCAAATCATTACGCTTATAAATTATAATAATTACCTAATCTTTATATTATACATGCGTAAAAAATGATGTACAAAATTACTAATTCTGCTAAGTTATAAGTTCGGTCATGGTTTCAAGCACAGGTAATTTATTACACAGAATATTTATTAAATGGAATTTATAAGTTTAATAAATCTAACAAGTCTTTATAAGTATTTACTCGTAAGTATTGAATATACTTATATAAATAAATACTCGGACACATTTCACACACGGCTGGTTAACCCCATACTGAACCATTTCCAGTTCGTATTATAGATGCTAACATAACTGATATACTACATATATATACATACATATTTTATATAGGTACATATGTCAATAAAGTTCTGTGTTTCTGAGTTTCACAACATTTTTCAAAATATGTTATATAAAAATGTATAGATAAATAATAGAAAAAATCTTGGAAGGTCATATTTTATACTAGTTTTCCGAACATACAAGTAGATCCACCTGTCCTCACTCCACACCTGTGTCTTGCGATAGATAGTAAAGTTAGTTAAGCTACGGCCACTCTCCTAACTTACGATCCAGTGTTGGCCCCGACTCCACAGTGAAAGCACGTAACTTAAACTTAACACTTGACTTGAACTTAGTTAAGTTTAGTGCTACGATGAACCATTTTTGTCTGACGGAAAATGTGATTCACTCAACGAGATTCTGAATTTTCGCGTTTGAGTTTTTTTTAACTTTTTCTTAACAAGTTAGGATTTTTAGTTTTGTGAATTCATTGACTGGAACCGTGAAGTTTTTGTTTGGGATTCTTGAGGAGAGTTTTAAAGGTATGTTGGATTTTTACGTTTATTACAGAATTATTGTGTATTGAATACTTTTATGGCCTTACCTTGGTAAAATATGGCTTCGTCCAGTCATATAAAACGTAAAAATATTTTATGACTTAAGTACCTTTTTGTTACGGTATTTTTTTTATTTATAATTTCAGTGTTATATTTACTTGGGGGTTTTTTAAGGGGGTTTTATATTATTAGAACTAAATTTCGTACTAATTATACTGAAGCAATGCTTATCAAAATTACACGATCTATTAATATTTTAAATTTCCGTTATTATTTTATATCTATACACAAACATTGAATTTTGTGTAAATATTTAAAGAAAAAAAAATATGTCACCATATTACATTTTTAGCTTTTGTTCAAAATTTACTACGTACTTTAAAATAATAGTTTTGTGATTGCCAAATCTACTATTTTTAACACATTTAAGAATAACTTTTAAATTCATTTAATGAATCTATCAATAATTGATATCCATCTAGTGTCAAAAACGCGAGTGTCTGTACTAACTTTATATTTATTATTAACACTAAATATTTTTCCTTAAACTGATAAGGGACGATTAAATAAGAGTAACGGAAACAAACAAAAATATTTTTTATCCGTCTGTCTGGTAAGTTATAAATTCGAATCTGCTCAACGGATTTCAGCGCGGTTTTCACAAGTGGATTACATATAATTAGAAGCGTTGGCTAACTTACTAGTTTCGTCAAAATCGGTAAAGGGAGAAAAGAAGTTATGGGCAGTTCAAAATGTACTTCAAGAACAGCTTGAAAACTTTTAACAAAGTTTATAACTAATATTATAAATGCGAAAGTTTGTGAGCGTGTGCGTGATTGTGTTCTTCTTCAAAGCTTCAGATCAAACGGCTGAACTGATTTCGATGAAATTTGGTACGGACATAGTATAGACACTATAACGCATTGACTATTTGAAACCTTTCTACATCCAACACGTTTAATAAATTGCGAGTCCTTTGCATAGTACACAGCTAGTACAAGAGCTAGATTTAGATACTGTACTTAATATTGTACAACTTTTGCACTATATCTGAATTAATAAGGCAACCGCAATTAGATCTAATAAGCTAAGCTATCACAAGAACTGAGTGGACATAAACCTACTTTCAACTTTTACTTGACAAATGATTGTTTAATAGAATGTACTAATTACAACTGACTCAATAGAAACCTTTCTCGAGATTTGTGTCAATAAAAACCAATTTAAGATTTAAATTTAGTATTTGAAATTTCCTATTATATTTTAGACATTCCACCAGAAATCGCGTAAATACATGAGATATTCAGGCCTAAGTTATTTTTGGAAGAAAATGATAGCAATGTATATTTCCATTGTGTGTTCTGGTTTGAAGGGCATTGATACTGATGATGGTACTAGGCAATTCTTCTTCTTAGTATCAGGGGACTGAAACTATGATTATAATTACTATAATAATTATTAATGATTTTTGTATTAGTTATTTTTTGTGGGTGTTTCAATGAAGTGTTTATCTATCTATCTAGTCTATATTCGCATGAACTAAGTGTTCGTACCATGATAACGAGAACGGAAATTTAAGGTCTAAATATTTTAGGGAGACCAGCTCAGTTCAGTGACTTGTGACAGTGACTTCTTATAATTAAAATTACAAAATTCCTATACCTATGCACCATATTATACGTATTTCCGCGTAGAAAAACGGTCAAACTATCATTATTATTAAAAGTTGGAATGAGTCCAATAGTTTCGGTGCTTTCTTCAAGAAGATGGTGCTCGAAAGCACTAACTTTTAATAATAATGTAAGTGTGACCGTTTCTCGATGCCTTACGTGAACAGTGATACAATATTTCATATTATACGTATCGGAATGGGCTGAAGATAAATAATGCCACTTATATGTGTTCCTCCTTACATAACAAGATTCCTATTGCACAAGCCACTCTTAGCCTCTCGTATGTCATCGACCGACCACTTATGCTGAAACCAAGAAAGTTGTCAACAAATATGCTAAATAGATACTGTTGCGTAATCTTTGGTACCCGGAACCGAACCCACTAATTTGGAATTTGATGACCGGTGGGCGGGACTTGTGTCTATAGCTTGTGTCTATAGGTTATACGGATAACCACCGAGATAAGGTAATATAAACTAGTAAAAGTTTATCATATATACTTATACTAGCTGACCCGGCAAACGTTGTTTTGCCTCACTTAGGGTATGAAAAATAGATAGTGTAGCTTGACACGTTCGTAGATTTACCATAGCAGCGCCATCTATTGATTACTTACTCAACCCAGTCGAAAGGTATCGACATCGGTTAGAATCATTTGGTGTTAACAGATAATTGTGATTGTCAAATAATAACAGACAATAATTAGCAATAAATTAAAATTGCGACTTTAATTTGAGATTAAAACTATCTTATCTCTCAAGTTGGTTCGAACTGCACATGGTGTGCGAATTTTATTATAATCGGTTAAGTGGTTTAGGAGTCCATTGAGGACAAACATTGTGAATGAGTATACTACTGAAACTAAAGAACCGATTTGAAAAACTCTTTCAACGTTAGAAAGCTCCATTATCTTTATGGCATAAGCTTACAATCTTGCGGTTTTCAAAGCAAGAGTGAACCGTTTTTTTTTTTTGGGTAAGCGCGCTCCGCCTTAGATCATAATACCGCATACCATCAAGTGAATTTGATTAAGAGCAAGGCCAAGAAAAAACAATATAATGCTTCCAGTTTTAGTAAGAATCTATGATATGTCATCATAGATTCTAACTAAAACTCAAATAAAGTTACCTAAAACAAGAAAATCGTCAATTCATAACGAATTAAAAAATATAGACTGTTTAAAAATGTCTTCTAGAATATCCTTTTGCTAGTTTATTTTATAGCCCACACGAAGCCCTGATAACTCGTTTATTGTTCATTGTTACCCTAGGGATGAAAGTATTTTATTAAGGCCCAAGACGAAATTATAATTATGTTATTTAAAATATATACTATATTACAATCAATACTTAGCTTTAAGTTATTTCAATTTTACACCGTGGCTGTATAGAAAGTAAAACCTTTTTTTACTGTACTTTTTTTTAAATAATTTGACAGCTGTCAGTTGCAAAGCGTTTCTCTCTAGGGATGCAATGTATTACTTTCATCCCGCTCCTCAGGCAACTTCAGACCTACTTTCAGAGTATGAGTAATAAAAAATAAATACCTGTACTTACTATGTAAAAAACACGTACCATAAATTATAGTATTTAACTGCTTTTATCCATCACGAACCGGAATTACGTAACTCGTGATCTAATTTAAATTGATTGGCGTTACATAAGATTAGTTAATGATCGGTATAGTTTTGGTAAAGCAGGTAACTATAAAAACTGTACCAGTGAGGTTTTTTTGTAGCTCTATTTGCATTTTGTGAAGGCGTTAGTTTTTTGTGCTGGTTTATTTGATTGCTTTTATTGGCATGCGTGTTTGACTGCCTCAGTTATACAGATTATTGATATAAATTAAATTTTGTGTATGTTTTTGGTTGGGATACAAGATATTTTATGATATAGTATAGTCGAAGAGATACATAGATGATGACATTTGGTCTGAATTAGAAAATACAGCTTGAGTTTTTTTTAGTCGAATATCAAAAACGACTTTGTTATTATTTTGTTAATTTTGTGGTTTGTTTCTATCTGGTACTCTGACAAATTTCAATTTTTTTATACACTTATATTTCTTGAAATTTTTGTCTCGTTTTAACGTCATGTTATAAGGTTAATATAATAATTCCGTATGAGTTAAGTGTCTAAGTTCTGGGGTCGAGAGTTTTCTAGACGCCCAAAAGCTTGTGACTTGGATTAACGATTGTTTGTACTACTCGTAAGACTAATAGCCAGGTCCTACAATTTATCGTACTCATTATGTATGTTATAAGATATTCGACCTTTACCGTTACTTCAGTCGTTCTTATTAAAAGTACCAATCACTATATAAATACGTATATACAGTGTAACGATACTGAAGGGTCTGTGCATTTTATGGGGTTATAGAGAGTGGTCGTTAAATAAAGTGAATGTATCATTGTATGGGATGCAAGCTAAACCAACGAATGCCAATTGATTTCGACGCTTTAGAGAGTTTGTCGTTAAATCGAGTGATGTTACATGGAGTTTACACTGTATATTACCAATCGTTCAATATTGTGCAAGTGGTTTATGCATGTAAATACTGGAGTGCAGTATCGCGTGCGATCCACAGAGCGAGCAACTAGCGCAGTGGGCCGCGCGGGCGCATTGTTTCACTCGGCACGGGGAACAAAATTACTAAAATAAAATAAACTTAATGTACGTCAAACATTGTAAACTGTTCACGTTCATTCATTCAATATTTAAGAGCTGGGCTCTTGTCTGTGGAGTTTTTTCCAGGTAGTTCTGTCTTCGTCCAAATCCTTGACCTTCCTATACGACATGACTTTCGCCTTCTCCTTAATTTGGTCTAAATATGATCTTCTAGGTCTTCCTCTTCCTCTCCTGGCTTCTATCTTTCCTTCTACGATATTTTTAATGAAATTGTCATGTCGTTTAAGGTGGCCAACCATCTTTCCTCTTCTGTTGTCTATTGTATTTATTATGGTTCTTGGTTCTTGTACTAGGCAGAGTACCTCTTCATTAGTTTTCTTTTCTTTCCAACTTATTCTTTCCATTCTTCTCCGACACCTCATTTCAAATGCCTCTACCCTCTGACTATCTCTTTGCGTCATAGTCCAAGCCTCACTTCCATATAAGGCGGTTCACGTCTTATTATTTTTAGGCATCTTATTATTTTCGCTTAGAAAACGGTCACACTTACTTATTATTAAAATTTGGAATGAGACCAACAGTTTCGGTGCTTTCCGAGCACCATCTTCAGGGGCGAGTGTTAATGTACGTCTTCATACATCTCTGCCATTTTCAGACCGCCATTTTCGGCACTAGTTTTAAGTTTCTTTTGAGAATAATTTAATGTAATAAGTGTGTGAAATTAAGAATTTATCTATCTATCTCTATCATTGAAATAGGATTTTTCTTCATCCGGTTTTGTATCGTAGAGAATCCATAAACGGATAAATCTGATTAGAAAGAATATAAGTTTTATTCTACACGGTAAATAAAATATACTATATGCACACTATTTAAATAAAATATGTTATATGTAGTATACCAATTGAGTTAGCAACCATAATAAAAACTAAACGAAAATAAAAATGAAAATATGTTTAAAAACCGTTTAGGGCTAACCAGCCGTGTGAAAAATGTGTCCTAATAATAAAAATGTAAATTCTGCCAAGTTTAAGTTGTAAATTTGTATATAAATTCTTCATTTGAAGTACATGTGTAGCGATAGCCATGGTAGTCAATGTAAATACAGCTTTATGTTAAGGTTGTTATGGCTTACAATTGAATTGCAATGCAATTAAAGTTTTGCTACAATACTACCAAGCAAAAATGGAATATTTACCAAGATAAAAATAAAATTGTGAAAAGTTTTTTATTTACCAAATAACATATTACACAAATGAGTATCTAATGGTTGCTTAAGTTATTTTCATAAAAGATTTTCCTCAGATTAAATCGTGTCGTACGGTGTAAGGTGGCTGTGCACATTCCGGCCGTACATCGACCGATAGTTTCCGTGCTCACTGCATCTAGATCGAGACAGTTTCACTCCGCAACGATAACACGCGCTATGGGAGAGCATAGTTTGATAAATCCTACAAAATCATAGACTAATCCTACTATTATAATATAATAAATGCGGAAGTTTATTTGGGTGTGTATGTTTGTTACTTCTTCACGCTCAAACGGCATGGTAGTTCTATCTTTGTAGGTAATATTTTAAACTATAATTTCAATATTGTTCACTTTTGAATTTATTTCATGAAATATCTACACGAGAATAATCTGAAATGGAAATAGTATCCGTGGAATAGGCGCTAAAATGTATGGCGCGGTCAAAGTACAACATCGCCCTTGGTTGTTCAACTGTCGTAACAACTTTAATGAAATGAAATGAAATGAAATGAAATAATTTTATTTGCGTAGCCACAGGTAATATAAAAACATGGAAAATAATATTAAATGTCCCTTGTAGGCTACCGCATATGCGGTGTGCAAAAGGTCAATTAATTAGTTAGGTAATTTATAGGTTAATTGTACTCCACTGTTATTTTACAGCTAAGCAATAATATTTAAAAGAAATGTCAAAAGATTATAAGTATACAATATCAAAAAAAAAAATGTAAATACAATATCTAAAAAAAAAACTAGCTAACTGGGTTGGCACGTCGACCCAACGTACAACTGTTGTTACTATCTGACAAAGCTTTGTAATGACAAAAAGATCGCTCACTACCGACTATTTACAGATTTGTTCTGAAAAAGAATATTTTCCTAATATAGTGGTTTTGATACCCGCAAGGCCAAGTTCATAGATTTTACGATTACCTACTCCATTTTTACTCTTTGATTTGTTAAAAATATGAAAGTGATCTACGGTATTTAATAGCTATAATAATAATGATAATAATAATTAATCTACGCTATTCAATAGCTATTTTATTTCGGATCGATCGATTAACTATACGATGTATAAATAATTTCATCCACTTTACTTTATTCACAATTTCATGGTTTATATCGTAGTTAAAATTATTTCTATTGATGAATTAATTAAATAATAAAAAAAGCCCCGCTAAAATACACCATCTAATCACATCTTGTCCTTTGCTGGACATAAGCCTCCTAAGGCACGACGTGACCCTGCCATGGACCAAATTAAAGCTAAGATTAGGAATTATACCCTCAAAAGTGTATATGAATAATAACAGAAATTAAACAATAAATCAACTTAACGAGGAGGCAATAGAAAATGCCACTGTGACCATATACCTAGTAATTACCCAATCAACAGAATAGTTTGATTCCATCCGGTGCGCGTCCAATCGTCAACAATAAAACGATTATAAGCGATCGGAATTCCATCAAAGCAAACACTTGATGATATTCTTTACCAAACACCTCTTACTGCGTTCTGAATTTTAGGGTCCCGTACAATTCTGCACTCATATCGTCTTTACTGCTACCGACCGATATTGTGTGAGTTAGAAATAATCGCTATTACTGAACTGCTTACGATGAATAGTAGTGTGAATAGTTCATCACGTTTCTTTTGATGTGAAACACTTATAGCCGCACGTAAAACCGATTTCTGTCAATATTTGCGTCCATATAAAAAAAAAATGTTTGCCTGTAAAGTCGGTTTTACGGGCGAAGATTTTACGTGACAACGTCTGCCGCGTGCTGCGCGCGCGGCAGACCGATCATAGTTGAGTGGGAGAGAGACGCAAGGCATTCGGCGGGCCTCTCTCTCGTTCGGTGACTCATCGTAACGTTACCGGGCGTTACACTTTTTCATAAGTGACTCCCAGCCGCAACCTAATTTAAGACGTTGTCACGTCAAAATAATGTCAATGTTTCACATCTGCCAGGCGTCCCGTGACGGCTCACATTTTTTTTATGGATTAATTACTTCATTTTGTCGTCGTCAGTCTGGTTGCGAATGTCATTAAATTACAATTTAGTCTTACGAATTTTTTATGTATGAAATATTCGTCCGAACAGTAGAAACCTGTGTAAAAGCCGGATAAACTCGGAATAATAATAACTGTAATATTGTAATGTATGATAATGCCATCTTAATTAAACAGCGCAATAAAGCCTAACAAAATATTGTATTTTAATATTTTGTTAAAGGTGGTCTGCTGCGTATATTATGCACTTCTATTTAGTGGATATTTTTGTGCTGAAAAATGAAAGAACTCATAATACAATTAAAGTCAAATCCTTTATTTTAGAATATTGGAGTAATTTCATAGATATAACACATCAAAAATCAATTTTCGAAGTCCCTTACTTTTTGAATGTGATTTTGAATGTGGTCCTTTGCCATGCTATATTGAGGCTAAAACACACAAAAAAAATACATAAAACACTTTAAATACACTATAAAATTGACTTAAATAGCTAACAAAACTCTTCTTTCATCTCACAAACAATCTCAAAATAAAAATAAACAGCACGGAACCCTCAAAGAAACAACTCGCCTCACACTTGGCAAGTTATTTTTTCTTATTATATTTATGTTCACTTTCGCCGGCAACAGGTTCCGACCCCCGTAACTTTCATTTCTTTCGGTTCGGTTTACGTTAACCATTGTCTCGTTTTGCGGTAAATAATTGAATTACGCAAACGTAAACGTAATTTGCTCGGTTTGTTTCACGGTTTTTTGGATGACTCGTAATTTTCGTAAACTTACTTTCAGTCGTTTAACTTAACTTATTTCTGTTTAGTTGTTTATTTTTTAGTTTACATAATTTTCGTTTTTACTATGCTTTGTAAATATTATTCTTAAGTTAAGTATAAATTTATTTTTATCGCTACTTCTAGTTTTGTCAATTAAAATATAAATTACTTAGTACATTATGAATAAAACATATTTCAGTAAATACTTATGTAATTGCGTGTTAAGTATGTAATGGATTGATAAAATATTTTTTGTAGATTATTCTTTTATAATTTACTAGCTGTTGCCCACGGCTCTGCCAGCATGTTTGGAGGTTGATTTTTTAACGAATAAAACTTTTCCCTGAATTCTGTTTGCTACAAACCTCACGGTGCTCGAGACCTTTCCAACGAATGAACTTTAAAACCGTGGAAATCGGTTCGTCTTTTCTCTGGAGTAAATAGCGTCAGGAAGGAAAACACGACTTATTATTGTATTATAGATTTGATTATTAATTAATTTGTGTTTTGATTTTTTATTATGTATGAGATTTCAACGAATTATAAGTCGATTTATAACAAAACTGTTCAATAGGGCTCCTTCAGAGCTAGGCTAACACTTAACAGACTAGGCATGCTACACCTTAGTACAGAGTGTCGCTGACTAGTGTGGCTACTCGAATATTATTTTCATTAATTAGATAACAGCTTAAATACCTTAAATGTATTTCCAAACATTTATTATCTAAACTTAACTAACGTCAGTATTGAGATATCGAATTCTTGCAATATTGTTTTGTTTTATTTAAACTAAAAAATAAAAAAGTTATTCATTGGCTTTACGGTATCACGCCGTACTGGGCAAGTCAATTTACAATTAATTTCTTAAATGTTTATGCCTATAATCCACTCTTATTACATAAATATCTATATTTTTCATCCACCTGGAATCGTTTTATTATTCTTAGGGATTTAAATATGGCATCAAGATGTAGTAAGCTCCAATTTGTGACCGGCTAATCTACTTACAGCAATAAAATTCCATTCTCAAATTGTTTCCCTCGACGGATATTTCATACTACGATTGCCGCCTTCCCGTGAGCCAATACTAACAATACAAGGCGAGTAACACACATGACGGAAACAGAAGCAAAGAAAATATCACAATATTAAAAAAATGGTTTAGAATTTTGATGTCTTCTTTGCTTTTCGCAGAATCCATTGTAGACAGAAGGATATCTGAAATATTTATTCCGCAAAGTAACAATCACAACAATAGCGTAACTCGAAAAGGAAATAAAGATTTGTGATAGCTACATATTTTTTTAATACTTTTGCGGACTATTTTTAGATCTGTTTTGATCAGCTCTAAAGCAAAAAAAAATTGATTGGCATGTTATTCATTTATGATACAAATTTTCTCGTATTTGTATCATAAAAGAATTTTTGTAAACAATTGAGCAAAAGAAAAATACTTATTTTTCGAATCTGTTTTAGTCTGTAAGTACTCACCCTTATGGCAGGTGAATCGTAAAGCTACGCATCAGTAGATATGTTGATGTCTTACGATGAAGTAATTATGAGGTCGAATTACTTTACCTTGAGGAAATGTGTACTAAGAATATGCAATAGAACATACCTCGTTTCACTCAAGTTTTTACATATTATCTAATACACGCATTCTAAATTTAAGTTATAAAAAAATATTTAACTTATCGGTTAACCAAATTAAAGCGTTTATGGATTTTCTAATGTAAATCATCTTTAAATTGTATGATAAATTACTAATAAATATATGTATTTTTGCTAAAACAAAAATGCACGTATTTAGGCTTCTTGTATATATTTTTTTTATTTCACACACGGTTGGTTAACCCCATACTAAACCATTTCTAGTTAGTATTATGGTTGCTAGCACATTTGATATACTACATACATATACATATATATACTTTATATCGATACATTTTTAACACCCACACCGACAGCCAACAAATTAAGTCCATCTCAAAGATGTAGATCGAGCCGGGAATCAAACTCGGGACCCTCTGGTTGGCAGTCCAGCATGCCAATTCCGGACGTAACCATTACGCCAAAGAGGCCGTTAACATATACCTTAAATATGAACAATTTTCGACAACCGGTTGTGATTTACGCATTTTATTGCTCCCGATTTAGTAACAAGCTACTTGAAAGCCAGTTTTGCCGGAAAAGCCCTAATTACACCTCGTATATTTATATTTTAAAACACACACTTACATATGTTATAATGTGCTTAATCCATAAGCATTTCCTATCGCTGGCAATAAACTGATCATAATTTACCGGAACACAAACTAGTTTTGGTTGATTAAGTGAAATTACGCAAAAGTATTATTTTTATCTCGATAATAATGTTGAGATTTATCCGGTTTGACATAATGCTCTTGGGCAATGTGACACAATTAATTTCTTATTATTAATTTATACTGCTAGCAATAATTCAATAAAGAAAACAACTAACGGTTAGCATCCTCTTTCTTACATTAATTAATATTACTTTATAAAATAATCAGTTAATTACAAAACTTAAAAAAATCTATTTTAACATATCTTCTTCTTATTCGTGACGCTCTTGTCAGAGCGGTCGTGATCGTCATGGAGGGTCACTAGAGGGGGCAGATATAATTTGCCTCACGACATCTCGCCATCTTTGCCTGCTGGATGTCATCCGGCTACAGTCATTCAAGGAGCCTCCAACTGCTGCCTTGATTTGGTCAGTCCACTTCGTGGGTGACCTTCCGCGCGGTCTGGTGCCTTCTACTTTCCCTTGTACGACAAGGCGCTCAATGGACTTGTTATTTCGACGAGAAATGTGTCCAAAAAAGTTAAGGATAGACACTGCAGAAAACAGTCGCTGCTTGATACTGAGTTCTTGAAGTATCGAGACGTTCGTGCGAAACTCAGTCCACGAAACAACAATTTTAACATATATCTATCAAGATTTTCGAATAATTGTATTGGGGTCGACACAACTAATAATATTTTATCATTCTTGGTGTAATTTAGAAAAATAAGGTTTTGCGTAAATCTATGTATTTTATTACGCATTGTGTACGCATAGGATCTATGGTGACACGATTACAAAATTATAATTATTTTACACACCACCATACTTGATATGTGAAATAATGAAACACCATAAGAATTTACTAACGTGGAGTATGTGTGTAATAGTTTAAGATTCGTTAAGCAAGAACATGAAATGCTGATTTTACTTAGGTACGAGTACTTGGTATATCAAATATTAAACTACCTTTACATTTCGCAATTGAGCTTTAAGTATTTGCAAATAACATAATGCTTTGATCTGTTGCAATGAATTATTGATAAAATCAATAAATATCGTGAAATTTATGCGAATTGCTAAAGTATTGCAAAAATATTCAGAACAGATATTATTTATTTCAATTATTAACACAATGCAGGTTGCACCAGTAAATAATTGCATCTAAATCCACAAATTTCCGTTGGCGGTAAAATATCCAATATACATTTACAAAATAAAGAAATACATTTAAGTCTAAAAGAAAGACAGAAAGAAAGACCTTTGTCCAGCAGTGGGACATATACTGTGTCTCACTTCTGGGCAAATGTTAAGAAAAAAAAAGTCTGAAAGAAATGCAATAATATTAATCATTTTTACTAAAAAAAAATAAAACACCTAACTATGTGTTCCGCGGCAGCCTCCTTGATAGCCAGTATTTCCAGAATAGACATGCTCTTCCTTTAGCCAGAGTGTTGCTAACTCATGTGGTTTCGCGCTGTGGTACTGTGCTGGTATATGTTTATAACCATAGGCAAAGTATATACATCTTTAATATACTTTGTCTATGATATATATAAGCGAGTGTGGCTCGGTGGTAATAACGTCTGCTTTTTAATCAGACGGCCCCTGGTTCGATCCCGGCAATGACTTGTTTTTCAAGTTATTTGCTATCTCTTTACGGTGAAGGAAAACATCGCCAGGAAACCGGCATGTTTGAGAACCACAATATCCGAAGACGTGTGTAATCCGCCAACCCGCGCTTGGCCAGCGTGATGGATTATGGCCTATAACTTTCTCCTAGTGAGAGAAGGCCCCGAGTACTAGCAGTGGGAACGTATAGTGGGATGCTTATGTGTGTGTCTATAACTAAGGTTTCCTTAGTTCAAAGCATAGTTAGATTATTCTATTCATTTTTGTATGTAAATATGAATGATGAATGGAATGAGTACGCCCACTTCAGTTCAATGTTATATTGCCATAGAAATGCAAACCCCATGGTACATTAAGCAATGGTAGGAGTATATGCCCTTGAAACTTTAATTTATTTGCCAACAGTACACCATAATGTATGACAGTGTGTAGGCATGCATCTCTAATTGTGTTTACTCTACGCTAATATATTTCAACTCCCACATTCTAAAATTTACAATTGCATTATTATCTACCGAAAAACGGCACTAACCTACCTTGGTACCTGAGTTAAAGTTTCAGTCTTATGCCGTTACAATAAGGTCTGTTTTAGCCATTCTGTTATTTTGTAGTTTCAGCGTGTTTGTTTTCAGTAAGACTGTATCATAATTGAGATGTGGTTACTTGTATTATTAGATGCTATGTCGCGTCTATTGTACTTTTTTCATTGACTTTGATGAGTTTGATGACCTTCTGATAGTATGGCCTAGAAGTATATATTGTTTAGACTGTAGTGCTTAGACACGTAATTTGACAAGAATTATACTTTTTTTTTCAGGTAAGTTGATAGTTCTATGTTTAGTTTGAACTCAGTTCGGAATTAGAATTCACGATAATTTTAAATAGTTCTTATTAATCACGTTACTATTAGTCAAAATCAAAGTTGGTATTTCATAAGAACATTTGATTGATTATATCTACTGTTATGTAGTGTTCTGAATATTTGTTATAAAAGTGATAATTTATATTAGTATGTAAGCAATTGTTGTGTAAAAAAGCTATCTAATAAGTATATACGCGTAAAATTTACAAAGATTCGCTTTCATTTTGCAGTGCCGACCATCTTTGTTTTTTTGATCTCATGCAGCTAGGAACAGTCACAACTAAATCACCTTTCAAAGACAAAAACCCATAGTTATAATTAATTCATCCATATTTGACACTTATAAACGCTTCAATCTTTTTGTAGCGCCTGTAGCTTGGCTAACGAAGGTGATCGGACGCGATCATCGAGGTTAAGCAACGGTCGATGCGGATAGTCTTTGGAAGGGTGACCACTTACAAGACTGTCTTAAAAAGTGGCTTATCATCTTGGCGCTACCGTAGCTCGGATGACACGTTAAATTATAGGTCCTGGCTGTTAGTTTTAATAAAAAGCAGTCGTCAAGCCAAATCAGAGGCCTTCGGGTGGTTTGAAAACTCTCGACACTAGAACTTGGTCACTTAGCTCATACGAAGAAAAACTTAACTTTAACTTATAATACGCTGTTCGTTGTCGAGGGTTAAAAACTTAATTAAAAAAGTGAATCACAATTACTGACATACTAAAGCAAGTGGCATAAAGTTATGCAACTTGAACCTTTTTTTTTAAACATGCATGTAAAGTCGGTTATTTTCCAGTCTAGTGATATGCAGTTATTATATAATGTAAGCTAAACAATGCACTGTCAGTTTAATTATTAATCATTTCTCATTTCAGGTAAGAATGGTGATAAAATCAACGAGTAGATAAGTAATATAAGTTTCTGCAACTAATAAGTACTTGTGTAGTTATATAATATTAAATATATACTTTTGACGTTATGAAAAAGTGTAACGCCCGGTAACGTTACGATGAGTCACCGAACGAGAGAGAGGCCCGCCGAATGCCTTGCGTCTCTCTCCCACTCAACTAAGATCGGTCTGCCGCGCGCGCAGCACGCGGCAGACGTTGTCACGTAAAATCTTCGCCCGTAAAACCGACTTTACAGGCAACCATTTTTTTTTTACAACTGTATAACATCTGTCTTTACGGTGAAGGAAAACACCGATAGGAAACTGACATGTTTGAGGACCACAATATCCGAAGACGTGTGTCATCCGCCAACTCGCATTTGGCCAATGTGGTGACCTATATCTCTCTCCTCATGAGAGAAGGCTCCAAATCCCGGCAGTGGGATCGTATAGTGGGCTGCTTATGATAATATTATCTGCACCTATCTATTTAATAAAAATAAAAACTGTTTTTTCTGATCCTTACGTCTAGCACATAATTATTTGAATGATAATGAAATAAAATTACAAGCACAAAGAACTCCGCTCTGTAACAAGTATGGCATATAAATGTACATAGAAATAAATGATTGCGCCACAGCGGAGGAAATCGTCCGTCAAATCTACGTGTAAGCTGCGTAGGCGCAGGCACAAGGCTAGCCAGGATAGGAGACGTGTATCAAGACCTCGACAAGTCTGTAGTTAGATCTTTAAACAAATTATATTCCCTTTTAAAGGTTATATTTAAAACTTTTGACTAATGTGAGTTCCATCATTCTATTCTAACCTTAAAAAACGTATAACATCGTTGCTATCTTCATTATTAAATGAAATATGAAATAAAATCTAAATTATGTCGAAAGATAGCTAGACAGTCGAAAAAATATTGATTTCTTTTCCTGTTTTTTTTTTAACTGAGATAAATTGTATTATTAATGTTTTGATATATAAAAAATTTGTAGTTGACACTATTTTTAGTACTCCTATTTTTTGCTTTAAGTACATTTAAAACACTATAATAGATCAGTTATCGAGCGGGATGAAAATAAATTAAATTACTGAAATAGCAATAAAAAATAGGGGTTGGTGATAAAAAAGTAAAAATTTTGTGTTGAATCTATTTTTTTAATGCCACATTTAAAAAAATCGTAGAAAAAATTAAGAGTGACCAACCCTTATCACTCAGAGGTATGAAAAATAGATTCTCAGACCTTCTGAATACGCTTATAAAATTTGTCTTGGTCTTGCCGTTTCGGAGGAGTACGGCAACTAATATTGTGACATGGAAATTTCATACATTAGATTCGATATCGTATAATTAGTTAGTTTTGATGCCGGTAACTCACGCATTATTGATTCGTGCCACTAAGATTTCTTTAGGAACAAGAAAAAGCTAATTTTGTTTATATATATATTGACTCAAGTTATACATATCTCATCTGCTAGTTGTCAAAGCTTTCTTTTTCTAAATACGCGCCTACTTATTTATGATGTCGCTAAACAAATGACTGCAGTTTGAGGCAGTGTTAAAGATACATCGGTAAAGTACATCCAGCTTTGACGACCTCGTTGGCGCAAAGGTTACCATGCCGGACTGCCTATCAGAAGGTTCCGGGTTCGATTCCCAGCCCGGCCAACATCTTTATTTAGTGTTCTTACGCTGTGACGCACACTAGACATTACACACTAAATATTTAATTTTGTCTTCTCTTTACAATGGGTTTCCGCAAAGTAACGCCAGAGTCAATAGAATTACTTTTAATTAAACATTTATATTAATTGGTTAATAGTTCTGTGGACTATAAAATAATTAAATGAAATCTACTCTAAGCCAATTAATCTTAAATAACGAAACAAAACTTTAGTGTAACAAAAAACATGGTGTAACATAATTACCATATAAATCAAGTTGCATTTAATCCGCACATGCAGTGCACGTATTTAATGCACTATTCATGCAGAGAAACTGACTACACACTAGCGGATGCTAGTATCCTAGATTTCTACCGACAGCGATACTATTTTACGAGACACGGCAGGAAACCGCCGGGAATTTGTCTAGATGACTGATTTAGATAAAGAGAAATGCTAAAACTTGTTTAATTACTGTGTTAATTATATGCATGGAAACCTCAGTAGGGCATTGCAGTAAAGGCCTTTTACGTCAGAGATACATGACCGAATACGATAGAGTTAAATGTCAATGTCAAAGTAGTTTATGGATAACAGTACAGCTATAGCTTTAAATAAAACGATTCGTCTAATATTATATATGAAGATATCACTAATGAAAGGGAAAAGTCAATTTTTACATAACTGCCTTAACAGAATGATACTGATATTCGCTTTCTCTTAGATTTGGCTATCAATTACTTAGTTAATCTATGCAGGGCAATATTGATAAATCAATTTCATATTCTGATTTGATTACATTAGATTGGCCACGCTTAATTCGAGGTTTGTGTTTTGGAACGTTTTCTAGAAGATATGTAGTATAAAAGTAAAAGTGGCGATATGATAATTTGGAATAAAATTGTCCAATAAAAGAAACAACTAAACTAAGTCTAAAAGATGTATGTATATGTTTCAAAAAATATTTGAATTAAACCTTTTTTAACATACAGATATGCATGGAGTATTTGTTGTTAAGTTTATAAAAGCTAAACCGTTGTTAACTTACATATTTGAGGGTCCGTCACGATACGATTTCGAAAATCATATTATGATTTTTTATCGTCATAATATGATTTTCGAAATATCGTATATATATATTATATTACATTCATCGACCATATTATGTTCGATCTATATTCGATATATGTAAGATCGACTGAACGTTAGTTCGAATTTACTTTTGTGCGAAATAACTTGCTCAAATTATTCAATTCAAAGTATTCCAACAGCTTTTTATATTGTAATACGAAATATACGTTATTTCACTTAACAGAAATAGCATTCAACAAATTTAGTTAAAAGTAGTACCATATTTTCAACGTACTTATACCAAGTTTTGTAGAGATTAGTTCATAATTACGACGGGTACGTTAAAACTAACATAATATATACATACAGACAGACAAAAAAATTGCCCAGTTAGTGCAAAATAGTTAGTTTGTTCAAATTAAAATTCGAAATGTCTTTATTAGTCAAAAATATTCACCCATGAACCGCCGGATTTTTACGTCATATATTTTAATGAAAGTCTGAACAGTTCAGGAAACTAAGTCCAATAAAGTTTATAACCACAAAGGCACTTTCACTACAAACCGAATCATATTTGGGTAACAAATTCACAATATTTGCCAGTCGAATGACCGGTCAGGTGTTTACTTTCTCTTTCTGTCGGCTCAGTCTTGGCCCTCGTCGTGGTTCATTGAACACAATAGCACGATTAGATGCTTTTATTATATTAATTACCTTTTAAATACAAAGAAATCCTTACTAAACTACATCGACCATTGCCTAGTGATTTAAATAAAATAAATTGACTTTGGCTTTTTGTTTGTTATGTCAAATATGCCGACTTACTCGTTATACTAATGAAAAAAACATCGACCAATAGTTATAACCCATTTTGCCTTTTTAATTAATTTGCATGCGCTTATCCAGAACCAAACTTACTTAGATCATAGTATCGCTTACCATCAGCGAATTCAGCACAAACCCATTAAGTATATCATCATCATTGTCAACCTGTAACAGCCCACTGCTGAGCATAGGTCTCTCTTCTCGTACGCCTGTGATGTTACGAATCTCTTCGACATATGTTTTGTGTATAATTGTCAATTTACACAAAACATATGTTTAAAACATATAACGTGTAAATGTTAATTTCTCCTCACATACATAACCTAATAAGTGCGAGGAAGTGGAAGATAGCTTTTAAATATTTTCTTTATCGAATCGATTCTATTCGAATTGATTTTATTCTAATTGTGTCAGTCAAATTATTAGATAAATTTTGGGAAGGACTAGCTGCCAAGGCACGGGCTAACGCCTATTTTGGAAACTAGAGCTTACCTAATTATTAAAATATGTATATTTTTGTGCCAATAAATTATTTTGCATTTGATTTATACAAAAAATATAATAAAAAAGTCCGTCCTCATGATCTAGCCAGGTCAACCACGGGGGCGATGACCCCTTTCAGTGTTTCTCAACCCAAAAGTTCACGGACTTTATGAATGAAATGACGAATTGACTAACGCTTGATTTATTAAAGTTAATAGCCGTGTTATATTGTAGTGACTGTTTCCACAGACGGTTTTATGGGTCTAATTAATTTAAATGGGAAATAAAAATTACTACACTTGTTAGTTGATTTCGTTGCAGTGTTGCAAGACACGTTGTAGGACGTCATTTCATGCGATTAATAGATAACAATAGAAAATAAACATGTTATATTATTATTTAATTTAATAATAGGAGTCAAATTAGTTATATTCAACGTAAATGTGAAAAAGATTAGACTCTGGATTCATTATCATTAATTTAATTATTATATTATTTACATAGAATACTTTGATCTATTTTTAGCTATTTTCAATAAGAAAATAACTTCTTCTTCGTATGAGCTAAGTGGGCGAGCTCTGGTGTCGAGAATTTTCAAGCCGCTCGAAGGCCTCTGACGTAGCTTAACGACTGCTTGTACAAAGACTTTCAGTCGTGATATTCCGACCCACGGTAGCGCCCAGATAAAAATACTACTTTTTAAACATTAGTCTTGTGCACTGTCACCCATTCAAAGCCTGTCCGCATCGACCGTTGCTTAGCCTCGATGATCGCGTCAGATCACCTTAGTTAGCCGACCTACGGGCGCTTGAATTTGAATGAACTTTGTGACCTTGACTCGGAAGTTATCACGAGAAAATCTCACGATATCCATATTTGGTGTCACAATGCTCTCTAGTTAAGTCACTGCGGTCGAAATCCCCGGCTCGATGCGGCAATGGATGCTTCACATTCACACTCTGTACCGTTATTCTAATTGTAGTATTTGGAGTACAATGCGGCTATTATGTCAGTGTAGTAAGTGATTTGCACGAGCGATTTCATAAACCATTCTGTTTGTTTTATGTTGTAATCATGTTTTTTTTTTGTATAATCTATTCAAAAACTACTTACATACATACATCTTAAAGTAACGTCGGATTTTCTTTGTATTTACATATTTTACGCGTGGTTTCAATTACACGCGAAAGTATATGGCAAATTTTGAACTGGCCATTGCTTTTTTTGCTTTGGATGTAGATTATAAAAAGAATAACTTAACTAAACTATGTAAAAATTGAAAAATAAAATATATCTCGTATATCAATACCATATACCCGTATTAATTCTGGCTAAATTTATGCTTTGATTCATGTTACTAACCCGCGATAATCCGGAATAAAAAGTAGCCTGTGTGTTTCAGATTTCCCAATTTTTTTACAAATCAGTTCAGCCGATTCAGCGTGAGAAAATAACAAACATGTTTCGCGTTTACAATATTAGTAGAATATGTCTATTCTCTTTTTCTTCTTTTGTATGAGATGATTACGTATGAGCTTTGTATAAAAAATCTGGTATCAAGAGTATTCAAGCAGTTTCACTTGGCTTAACGTCTGCTTGTACTAGGACCTACAATTTAACGTGTCATCTGACCCACGGTAGCCCCCATGTAAAGCACCATGTATAAACGTTATTCACGCATGTGGAAACGCCACCTTAGTTAGAGTCTTGCTTTGAATTTGGAATCAGGGATTATTTTGTTATTCAAATATTCTGTTACAGAAGTAGTTCATGTTTTGTTTGTTATGTTGTATTCTCGAATGAGAAGGAAAAGTGAAACTTTTCTTTACAAAATCAAGTTACGGAATGTTTTGTAATATGTCCCTTTATGTGTATGTGTGTGTACGTATTTTGACGACTCCGTTGGCGTAATGGGCACCATGCCGGGCTGCCAATCAGAGGGTCCAGGGTTCGATTCCCGGCTCGGCTAACATCTTTGTGCTGAACTAAATTTGGTGGCTGTCGGGCTGGGTGTTAAATAATGTATTGACAAAAAGTATTTATGTATTGTGTTAGCTACCAAAATACAAAAAATAAATGGTTTAGTATGGGGCTAACCAGCCGTGTGAGAAATGTGTTTTGTGTGTAGACTGAAGTGTTTTTTAATGACCAAAACAGCTCTCTCGGTTTTGCTCATGATATTAGGGAATGAAAAAGAACCTTTTTATCCAGTGTCTTAACTATCCAGCTAAGCCGATATAGCGTGGAAGAGTTACAAACAAACATTCATATTTATAACATTAGTAGGATTGCGAAGTGTGAATTTTCCATTAGCATTATTATTTATTTTATTATTTAAAAACAATTAAAAAGGGACAACTCTATGTGTAGGTATGTTACTGTGGGTCGGATGGAAAGTTAATTTGTTGGTTGCGGCTTTTAGTCGTAGTTGGTACAAGAGAACCTGGCTACTTAGCTCATACGAAAAAAAAACTTTATTGATTAGAGTTACATTAGTAAATAAATATTAATTAAGTATCTTTTAGGTAACTATTATTTTTTTTATATTAGGACACATTTCACACACGGCTGGTTAGCCCCATACTGAACCATTTCTAGGTCGTATTATGGTTGCTAACACAGCTGATATACTACATACACATACATAAATATTATATATAAATACATATTTAACACCCAGACACAGCCAACAAATTTAGTTAAGCGCAAAGATGTTGACAGGGCCGGGAATCGAACCCGGAACCTTCTGATTAGCAGTCCGGCATTCTAAGCTGATATGTGATCTAAAGTTAAAATTTAAACCGTTGGTAGAATGGTAACAAATCTATCAGATAGCTCGAATAAAAAAGATAGAGAAACATAATGATTTGCAGTCACCAACCGTGGAGGAAATGAGAAATCTTTCTAATGAAATTCGGTTTGCACCGGCGCGGCGTAAACATTTCTCTAAGATTTGTTTTGATGAAAATTGTGCCTGTAAATTGAGTTGTATAGAATTTACGAGTATGTATAGAAAAGGAAAACTAAATATAGTAGAAGAAAGTTGTATTTACTTTTGATCTTTTAGCAAAATTATAGATATATTCCTCACTACGTAAACTGTGTTTTAGTTGTTTTTTTTGTCTAGCGGGGGTCGGTCTTACTAGCATCTTAAACGATCATCAAAGTTGAGCAAAAGTCATCGCGGACAGTCTTTTTTGCTTACTTGCTGGCTCTTGATCACAATTCACCTGATGGTAAGCGATATTATGATCAAGATGGAGCACGCTTACCTAGAAGAAACCGGTTCTCTCGATTATAATTTTCGGGGAACAGGGAGCTGTTAATGTTGCAAATAATTCCACACCTTCGCGGTTCACACAATGAAGGTAGAATTAAACTGCTTAGTAGTCTTCGGATTGGTAACCATGTCACAGTCACAATAGAATGGATATGATTGTAAGAAGTAGCGGAAGGAGAGGTAGACCAAAGAAGACGTGGATGAATTGTGTGAAGGAGGATATGAATGAGAAGGGAGTGGATGTGGAGATGACGGCTGATAGAGTGGCGTGGAAGCGAAAACCAGGCTGTGCCGACCCCACCTAGTGGGAAATTGTAAAGAAGAAGAAGTCACAGTCACAATAGACAGTCTTGTTAAAAAGATGCATTAATATCTGGGCACTGTGGATCGGATAACACGTTAAATTGTAGGCTACGGCTGTTAATCCTATGAATAACTATTTCAAGCAGTACTAATAAAGTCAAATGCACTTAGACGGCTTGAAAACCCTCGACACCAGAGCCCGGCCACTTAACTCACACGAAGAAGGAATGACGTAAATGATATGACCAATTTCATAAGGAACATACGAGCCATTCATCATGATCGGACAGCTCCATTATGCGTTAACTTTCATCAGCTTTCATATTGTAAATCACGCGGCTTCTTTATGAAAATTGTATGTTTTCGCAATAACTTTCTCTGTTTGCCAACTATGGGTAAGAAGGCTTTTTGGTGATTTAATATGGCCAGCCTTGCGATCGATTGCCGGAAATTATTGATTTATGAAATTATTCCTACTGATATTATAAATTCGAAATTTTCTGTGTAAGTGTGTATGTTTGTTACATCTTAACGCTCAAACGGTTGATCGGATTTTTATGAAATTTGGTGTGAAGATAAGTTAGATCTTGGATTAACACAAAGGTTATTTGTTATTCCGAAAACAATATTCGTTCCCGTGGGATACGCTAATAACTTCAAAATCTATGTTAATATTACACGCTGCAACGGCTAGACCGATTTTGATGAGGTATAGATACTATGAAGTTAGGTTAGTCATAGTCAAAGTTGTGTTTTTAATAAATTAAGGGTGTCGACGAGTTTATTGTCGTTAAATTTTAGTATTTTATTTTTGTGCCTGTGCACTTTTGGATCGCATTTTATGAGTTATAAAGTTTATCATTTTTTTTTAAACATATCTTTAAATTTGTACCGGGACCTACAATTTAATGCCTAGGTGTAATATGAATAAAAACAAAGTTTCCAATACACCAACTTTATCAGAACCTTTTCATCCTCAGGTACTCATACAAAAAAAGCTCTGTTTGTCAGAATGAAAGTGAAACGCGGCGCGCCTCTCCGTACGTTTATTTATAGATGTCTTTCCATTGATGGCACTCGCAGTCTCGAATACGTAATCACATTTTATTGTGTTTTGGACAGAAGCTTTTAATATGATTTCTATACCTATTTATATATAGTAGCGCCTAGCTCGGCTATCTAAGGTGATCTGACGCGATCATCGAAGATAAGCAACGGTCGATGCGGACGGTGTTTGGATGGATGACCATACACAAGACTATCATTTCTCAAGTGGCATTTTCATCCGGCTACCGTGGATCGGATGACACGTTAAATTGTAGGTCCCGGCTGTTAGTCTTTCTACATGCAGTCGTTAAGCCAAGACAGAGGCTTTCGGGCGGCTTGAAAACTCTCGACACCAGAGCTTGGCCACTTAGCTCATTAGAAGAAGAAGATACATATGTTTATACCACGGATAACAGAAAAAAGGTTATGGTAACTCCGGAAAAACATGGTTTATCTATAGCCGTGCCATTTTTTTTTTTAATAAGCATACGTTTTACACAAGGCTGGTTAGCCCCATACTGAACCATTTCTAGTCCGTATTAGGTATGGTTGCTAACACAATTGAAATATAAATTAAATATTAGAACTAACTCGTTTAATGAAATGAATACTATGCATTTATTAAAATTAACTTCTAAGACAAAAATCACCAAAGTTTTCCACCCAAATTGTATAACCTCCCAAACTACTAAATTAGGCTCGGTTCACACGCTCAATATTAAAATAAACTTTCTAAACAATAGAAAATAAAAATGTATTCATTTCTCCACTTCCCGTGCTATTGCCCGCTTGCGTAACAACGCAAGGTCACAATGTGAACTTGGACCGTGTGAACTGACCTTTACCTGCTGTTTGAGGTAATCATTTTATTATTCGAATATATATATATATATATATATATATATATTTTGACACATTCACACACGGCTGGTTAGCCCCATACTGAACCATTTCTAGCTCGTATTATAGTTGCTAACACAACTGATATACTACATATAATTAGATAGATAACTCTTGGACACAAACTTAAACTAAAGATAAAAATAAAAAGTAATAACAAAAAATAGTGTGCCACAAATATACGAAGACGATATTATCACGAAGATTTACTATGATTTAACAAAAGAATATGTCCATTAGATGTATAGGTTCAACTGCATATTTATCGATAGCATATGTAGCCCCCAATATTTATTAGCTCTCAGCTGGGACTTGAGGCTTTATCTTGCAAGGAGAGAGATATACGCTATCACCAACCACCATGACCAAGTGCGGGGTAGTGGATGACACACAATTAATACGAAAGTCACATTAATTTTAGTATTTTTATCCACTTTTTAAACTTTTTTTTTCTTATCTTGTGTGTCACCCATCCAAAGATTTAGTACAAGCAGTCGTTAAGCCAAGTCAGGACCTTCAAGCGGCTTGAAAACTCTCGACACTTGAGTTTGGTAACTTATTTCATACGAAAAATAGTTATTTATTAACTTTAATAACAAACACAGAAATATATACTTATCTAACTTTCCAAAGACGAAACCTCGCAGTTCCAGCCTATTTCATGCTCCGTCGAATATTACACAAACTCAAAACAATATTAATAATAAAATATCAAGTCTATTTACAATCACTTCCCGAGAAAGCAAAATGTAGGATTTAGTTTTGTACAATCAGAAAGCAAACACCGTGAACACAGTACAAAATAATACAGTAAAACAATTAGACACATTATCTTATATCTTTGTTTTACAGGCAAAACTTTTTAGGGATGGCTTTTAGTCCAGTTTAAAACCGGTTAAACAAATAACCTTTATTATAATACTTTTAGAAACGAAAAAACACTCACTTCTCTTCACATTATACTTAGTGTATGAAACATCTATTTTTTTGCGTAAAAATTTTGGTTCGTGGCATTACAGCCGATCTTATAAAATATGACAATAAAGAAAGAAAGAAAAATGTTTTATTATGTACAAAAAAGAATCACTTACATAATATAAACAATCAAATTATTTTACGCTACTTTAGTACCTTTAAGCCAGAATGTTTTTATTGTATTGCAAATGTAACGTCTCCTTTTCAATCATACGGTGGTTCGATTCCGGCCCTACACCGATGACTTGTTTTTCGTGTAATGTGTGGATTTGCACTCACTTTATGGCGTAGGAAAACATCGTGAGGAAACCGACATTTTTGAGAACCACAATATCCGAAAATATGTGTCATTAGAAGTTGTAGTGGGCTACTTCTGCTTATGATATTCTAGTGTTACCTGTTTTGACAGAAAACATAAAGGCATCTCATCTGTCCTTTTTGTAAACTTGCCTTACTGTCTTAAGAGTACTAGGTATGCTTTCAAACGCATCGAACCGGTCTAAAGACACACAAACATACATATATAAAGACGTATTTAGTTAAGCATCGGTCGACCACTCTCGCTTCCGGAAAAAGTGGTGTCGATTCCATACTGCACACTTTATGGAGATTGCTAGTAGTATAGATAGATACGAGTATATCTACTTATACTTTGTAAGATGTTTAAGAGATTTGTTTTAAATGGTTGTGAAAGATAGTTATAAAGATAAGCTAACTACCAGAAACAATAATTGTACATAAACAGGGAGTAACTGTATGCTGTAATACAGGTTGGAAAGCCTAGTTCGGCAACAGCTGACCCGCAGATAAATCAGCTCTAACAAGACTCATTATTAGTGAAGTATATGTTAGTAAGAACAGCTGTGAATTAAGTTGAATAAAGATTTTTATTATTAACAAAGTGAAGAGTGAATTGAATAAACGGTGACAATGTTCCAGATTCATTATGGTTTAAGGGCCCGTACATAAAAGGTAAAAACAGGACCGTAGTCTCTGCAATTTTTTGCTCTATTTTAATATGGTAATAGTTAATTTTTTTCACAAAATATGAAGTTGTATATTGCCATTCAAAATAAATAATAAAAAGTGACCTATAATTTAACGTGTCATCCCACGGTAGCGCCCATATGAAAATCAGTCTTGTGTATCTAAAGACCCATACCCAACTAAAGACTCAGCATCGATAACTGGATCATAAATTATACTTAGCGCGAGGCTCAGTGGATATATCAAAACGTACACTAAGGCTAAGCTATACTTTAGTATTTAATTAGTTATAGTACGTTTCACCCCTGTATTTGTACCGAATGAACTATTTGTATTTGTATGATAGTAGAGTTTTGACTTTTTAAATTATTTTCTCGCTCATATTTCTGTTCATTGACCAAGTTTTAATGTGACTTTGTGGTCACAAAATTTACTCATTTGGCAATACCAAGCGTCATAAAATACATAGGTATGTAGACGCCAAACGTGTATGTAGAGGTACCTACCGCTGGTAATGAGGTTAAAGGAAACGATAAATTTACCATCGTGACTTCGCTACTCGTTTCATGTTTACTTAGTAAGTTTCTGCATAAGTGTTATAATTTGTGGCCAAAGTATATGAGATATGCATATATATCTTATAATTTTTCTTAAATTTATATTTGGACACAATTCACACACATCTTGTTAGCTCCATACTAAACCATTTCTAGTTTGTATTATGGTTGCTAGCACAACTGATATACTCGTACTATATACATACATACACACTTTATATCGAAACATATGTAACACCAGACTGACAGCCGACCAATTAAGTTCATCACTAAGATGTTAGTCGTTCCGGGAAACAAACCCTATTGTAAACCCTTTAATAAATAAAACCCTATTGTTGTTGGCAGTCCGGCATAGTGCTTTTACCTTTACGTCAATGAGTTGGTGGAATATATATGGATAGGTACCTACTTATACTACCTCGATAAGTGGAAGACAAAATAAATAGGTTATTTACCTCGTTAAGGTTGGTATTTAAGTTTTATCGGATACAATTATATTTATTGGAACGAAGTTCCGCGTTGTTAAAGGGGGCAAGACGGAAAAATTCTTACGAAAAGTTGTCACGACACTTTTTGCGCACGGTATGGCAACGTCGCATCTCCAAAATTTGTTTGGAAGTCAAAAACGGCTATCAATGAAAGTATTCACTAATTGACAACAGCGCCATTCGTTAAATTGCGATTGAGCCTACCTACTGATTAAGTTTATATTACATTATATTTTTTTATAATAATAAAAAATATTATTTTAACCTAAAAAAGTTGAATTACAATTCCTTCAGTAATCAATCGAAAGGAACTTCGTTCCATCTGGGTGTCCTTGACACCTCTCAATTTTTTTTTTACACTGTTGACTTCACGTTGAACGGCTGATTCTATTTTGATGAAATTTGGTACAAAGACAGTTAACACACTAGATACACATAGTATAGTCACCAATATTATCAACATTATCATTGAGCATGTGTAATACATTAATTAAATGCTTCAACGACCATCAGGTCATTAACCATCTTCTATTACTTCATTTGATGGATGCCACCTTCCGCATCTCTTCCACACGATATCCAACCTTAGCTCAATGTAATAAAGCTTACAATCCTTCTGATAAAGATCCACACATGCATCTCTGCATCAAGTTTACAATCACGGCTTGGCATGCCATTATATTCTTTATTATTTGGTAGTGAAAGATCAAAGTCCCGTGTACGTCCTATTGGACGTCACTCCACGCGATTATCCCTCTTATGCTTTAGCAATTAAGACTTACAGTTGTTGAAATCTGTCAAGTCAAGAATGGGTATTGAATCGTCTCAGAGTAGCGAGCCGTGTCGATTCTCGAAGATAAGTAGAGCGTTGATTTACAAGTATTGTTCTCAGCGGAAGATGTTCCTTAATAGTGCCTTTCCATTCTGCTTGAAATGTCTGAATGGTGAAATTTTGGAGGATTTCCTTTGATTTAAGGTCTTTTGGATTTGAACCATAGATAAAGGAAAGATTTGAATTAAGAGTCCAAGTGAAGAGAAGAGCGAAACCTGGTAATCCGGTACTATCATTTTAATCGAAGGATTTTTTCCACAAAATAATCTTCCTTTTCGGTTTTCTGCAGTCTTATTTAATGGTTGATTTTAGTAAAACGACGTTTGATTCAAGTGCTAATCCCACACTTATCCTTTTTTTTTCGTGAGCATTAACGCCTGGGGGAGGCGGGCGGGGTATGTCGGAATCGAGGGCCAGAGGGGCCGTCACTACCGACTACAACCTCACGGTGTCCCATCTCACGACGGGGGCAGGGATGCAGGACCGCTTCGCGCAATGCCACTGCTCTCTTCGCCCAACACTGGGTTTATCCTAGAATTAAGAAAAGCAATCGTAAATATTAAGATCAATGAGATTCGAATCCGCGTCTCCGGCAAACCAAACCCATTTTAATAATATTTGATAGTGTGATGCTATCCTTTTAATATTTTGGGAATATAAATGAAATTGGTCAAGTGATTGTTGAATGAGATCATAAAGTATCAATAATTGCAAAAGATGCTTCAAGAAAATTTGATCTCGTCTAAATCTTTTGAAATATACTATTGGAGAATTACTAATCGTTTAAAAAGTATCTAACTACTAACCAGTGTATTTCAAGTAAGTTACAAACTTGAACTGCACTTTGCTGTTTTGCTGGTGGATTGGCCAATGACTATTCAAAGTTTAAATTAGTTCTCAGGCTGTCCTGTTTTCATTAGCATTATTTATGCAAAGCTATTTGAAACTACAATGGAACTACCGATTGATTGTAGCAACGTCATAAAATGGTTACCATGCCGGAATGCTAATCAGAAGATTCCGGGTTCGATTCCCGGCACGGCCAAGATCTTTGTGCTTAACTAAATTTGTTGGCTGTGGATCTGGTTGTTAAAAATGTATTTTTTTAAAATATGTACCTATGTATGTATGTATATGTAGTATATCAGTTGTGTCTACCATAACACAAACTAGAAATGGTTCAGTATGGGTTTAACCAGCCGTGTATAATGGTGGCGATTCAGCGGCACACACGACTAAACTAAATTTAAAGAAGCCCCGTCTCTTTTCATCTTAGGTGGCCAGAAAGAGACGGCACGTTCAGCACCATAGCCAAACCAACTAAAATTACTTCAAATGTAGAAAATATAGGCGACTTTAGACCGCACTTACTTGTAACACCTCTAAAACTGCCTGCACATTCCATATTTGACGTATTCTTTAAAATTAGTTTAGTCGTGTGTGCTGCTGAATCGCCACCAATATGTGTGTGTCCTAATATTTAATATTTTGATTGAAACTGTATAAGTTGTAGCTTTCATTTTCATCGTGAGATTTCCCAATGGTCCGAGAAACTGGGCTAATTTAGCCTACTTTTACCATATCCTGGTCCATTACATACTGTTGAAAATGACACGCCACTTTCCTACGGCTATTTACCGAGAAAGTCCATTGAGATCATTATCTCGCTAGATAATTTATATATCACACGTACTTTCCAGTGTGTATTACGAAAATATGGAAAAGAGAAAATATATTTTTTTCCACGTTTGTGTACGTGGTTATAGTTTTTACAAAATAAATAATCAAAAAGTAATGGCTATAATATTTTTTGTCCAAAAGAAGAATTGATGACAAAAAAATCTAGGATTAATAGGTATTTTCTATGTAAGCGTATAACGTCGTAGGCCATAGTATTGTTTAACACCAGGCAAGCTGTGGTCAAACGCAAACCTATAAGTTATTAAACAAAAGAACAAAAAAACAACAAACATTTGCAATGTGCTTGATATATTTTTTACGACGAAGTAAAGTAATACTCGAATTAATTACAAACCTACTATATTTTTATCTTATTTTTTTTTTTTAATTTCATAAATCATCTGATTTTGTAACAAAAGTAAGAAAAAAGATAGACAGGAATTAAAGCAAACGTAATACTTAAACTTGCTGATTTAAATAGTTTTAAAAAACATTTTTTGCCTGAACATACGAAGTAACTCAACATATGCTAATAGTAAGTGCTACATAATTACCTTGTCTTACTACTTACTTAGTACAACTTTCTATTATGTATTAAGTAATGTTTACATACTTTAACAACTAAAAACTCCATGTACGAGTACATACAAATACTATAAATAACTCAACCTCCTCGAACAAAATGAAGTTCTGTATAAAAAAAGTGTTTTGTTGTTTAGGAGCATTAATTTTCTGTCGATTTTGATCGGATTATTCTAATTGTCTCAATCCCAAATACAATAATAAATACTTACATAATTTATTAAAAATAAATGAAGACAAACTGATTACTACTAAAAATAATAACTTTAGTCAAATCTAAACGATAATCAAATATCCTCATTATTTTTATATTATTTTTCTATCTATTTTGACCGGACTATTTTAATTGAATCAATCACAAATACAATAATAAATACATACTTAAAACTAAAATAATCGAAGACACACACACAGATTACAACTAAAAATAAACAATAAATACTTCAGTCAAATCTAAATGATTATCAAATATGATCATTATTTTTCTATCTATTTTGGCCGGGCTATTTTAATTGAATCAATCGCTTAAACAATAATACCTAGGTAATAAATACATTCTAAAAACTAAAATAATTGAAGACACACTGATTACAACTAAAAATAAACAATAAATACTTCAGTCAAATCTAAATGATGATCAAATATGATCATTATTTTTCTGTCTATTTTGACTGGATTATAATTGAGTCGTGTCGCAATAAAAAACTAATTCGAAGTCCCGTCTGTCAGTCTGGCTCGCCTTGCGTCAGCCGTCGCCGCCACAGAACCCGGCCACAGACCGGACTGACCACTCTTCCTATCGTTTCATTTCACTTACTTTTTGTAGACATACACACTTTTAACTACGACAAATATTTTATTCCTTTGATGCGCCGCGGAAGCCGGTTCAAGAGATTTGAACTAAGCGTTTAGTAGATCTTCAAAAATACAATAGTATTGACTACAGCGAAGTAGAATAGTTCAGTTCAGTTCAGTTTATTAATTCAATATAGGTACAAAAGTACACTTATGAATGTCACTATACAATATTAAAATGTCAATTTATAATAATACAATGTCAATCTATAATAAACTTAATAACTAGAATAAACTGATTCTAGTTCGCTGATTGACTATAATTAAAGTACGAATTGCAAATTAACTTAGTATTATGAATGTTTAAATTTGAAAAAGTGTTATTTTTTTTTAATTATTTAACTTTTAAGAGCTTTGCTTTATTTCATTTCATTCTCTAGCTAACAAATAATTCGTTTCAAAAACAGATTTCTGTCCCAACTCTAAAAGTGGTGTTATATAAGTTTTTATGAATAGATGGATATGTGTATGGATATTTATACATAAAACGACTAAACCGACTGGGATATTTTTTTTTCGAAAAATACAATAATTAATAATAGCTTGGAGCCTTATATAATTAAAGCTTTTATTTCGAATTCACATGGGCAACACCACGGCACGCAGCTAGTCCTCCGATACTTGGATTAGTAAATATAATAAAATGATAATGTAATGTTATATAATAATAATAATAATAATAATTAATAATTGATTTTGTTAGGATAAGTATGGTAAAGCATGTCACAAATATTTGAAATTGTAGTCCTATTACATACATGATGTACGACATTCTAATTTAAGTCATTAGAAGGAACTAACCTCCGTGACACGGGCGCTCAGTCCAGTTTGAGGGTTAGGGAAAATAAATTATGTACACCATTTAATGAATAAAAATATTTTGAATTTTGAAACTCAAAACTATCCAGTCCAAAGATCCGTTTCTACACACATACATTGTAACTTTTACAACACACAAGTAACGAAATAATTATCCTAAATACTTGGCGACCGTAAACAATTAACGCGCAACTAATTAGGTTTCGCGGTTCAATGATTGCTTTGATAAACAGGGGGTGCAGGTTCGGTGCCCGGTCAACTATATTAAAAAAAAATCATACACCTACTTTACTATACATGTATATAATTATTCTTATGTGTGTTCCGCTTTTTGTTTCAGGTAATTGGAATAAACAACGAACAACGTGTATTGAGTAACTTTGGTTACTGGTGAGTGAAATATCATCATCATCATCATCCCAAATACATTATAATGCTTGCTAATAACGAGTGTGGCTCGGTGGTAATAACGTCTGCTTTTCAATCAGACGGCCCCTGGTTCGATCCCGGCCCTACACCAATGACTTGTTTTTCGAGCTATGTGTGGATTTGCACTCGCTTTACGGTGAAGGAAAACATCATGAGGAAACCGCCATGTTTGAGGACCATAATATCTGAAGACGTGTGTCATCCGCCAATCCGCACTTGGCCAGCGTGGTGGATTATGGCCTATATCTCTCTCCTTGTGAGAGAAGGCTCCGAGTCCCAGCAGTGGGAACGTATAGTGGGCTGCTTATGCTATATGCGTATTCAGTAGGTCTGAGACTCGGGTACTACTATTTTTTAAGGCAAAACAACGTTTGCCGGGTCAGCTAGTATTCATATATAAACGTGTCGCTTAAAAATTTTAATTCTAAGTCTAGTAACAATCTAGAGCACGACAAAGTAAGAGGTAACTAAGTACCAGAAGCCGATAGAAATAATTCACGTTTCGTGTCAGATATACAGCGTGAACGTGAAACTTAGTACCGGGTAGTGTCCTTCGTCGTGCCACGGAATGCATGGGAAATACATACATTAAAATAGATTTACAATATATATAATTACTAGCAAACGTGGTTTTGTCTCACTTAGGGGTATGAAAAATAGATAGTGTAGCTTATATGACACGTTCGTAGATTTACCATAGCAACGCCATCTATTGATTACTTACTCAATCCAGTCGAAAGGTATCGACATCTGTAAGAATCATTTGGAGTTAACAGGTAATTGTGACTGTCAAATAATAACAGACAATAATTAGCAATAAATTAAAATTGCGACTATAATTTGAGATTTAAACTATCCTATCTCTCAAGTTGGATCGAACTGCACATGGTGTGCGAATTTTATTATAATCGGTTAAGTGGTTTAGGACTTCTATTGAGGGCAAACATTGTGACACGAGATTTATATATATTAAGAAGATTATTTTAAGATTCACTGTCGAAGTTCCGAGGATTCGCACAAAGCGTTTTGCTTCGACCTTCATTGTGAGAATTGCGAATCTTTGGAACTCTCTTCTGAGTCTCTTTTCCCGAAAAGTACAATTTAGGGGTCTTCAAATCTAGAGTAAATAGGTTCCTTCTAGGCAAGCGTGTTACATATTAGACCACAGTCAAGCTTAACATCAGGCAAGCTGCGGTCAAACGTAAGCCTATTTATCATTAAAAAAATTATAAATAATCCTTTTTACATATTTTTACCTACAATTTAACGTGTCATCCGACCCACGATAGCGCCCAGACGAAAAAGGCACTTTTAAAAGACAGTCTTATATGCATGGTTACACATGCGACGATTGTCCCAAGTCTGAAGTACCTATGTTAAAATCGAATACTTATTTCGTCCTACTAATATTATAAATGTGAAAGTTTGTGTGTAAGTGTGTATTCTTGTTACTTCTTCACGCCCGTACGGCTGTACCGATTGAGATGAAACTTGATGTGGATATAGTTTAGATCTTGGATTAACACATAGGTTACTTTTTATCCCGGATTTACGCGGGGCGCACCGCGGGTCGCAGCTAGTTCAATATAACATGATTCATTCATTAAAGCTGGTCTTAGTGTCAACATAATACGTTTTTCACGTTCGACCTCGTAACAAATCAACAAACTATTAATTCTATATCAACTAACATTTAACTACTAGTTCTTTTGACATTTACCGCGCTCCGTAATCAAGATCATTGTTTTGCAATTACGTTATACATTCGATGTTCTTAAATGTCACACAGATGGTAATTTGTTACGGTGTTATAAAACTTGTGGGCGGACTAATATTAGGTATCAGCCAGCGAACTAGAATAAACGGAAGAGTAACTCCATACAATTGCCGCTTAGAATTTGGATCCATCTACGCACACAATTATACTGCTATCCCAACGAAACTCACACACACAAAGCTCGCACGCGATTGGTCGGTCCACGGACTAGCTGTTTTGCCCCTCCCACCGCGGTATTTTACGCTTAGACGGTGGAACCATTTTATCGGCCAAGTTATTATTCTATTTATTCTAGTTCGCTGGTATCAGCTCCGTATATGTTCATACATTCCCAATGTTGGGACTCAGGGCTTTCTTATAATTCACTACTCAGGGTAAATGCGAAAAAGCAAAAAAACACACACGTCTTCGGATCTTGTAGGTCCTCATAACATGTGACTTTTTTTTCATACAAAAATAAAATTAAAAAAAAATTGTGATTATGAAATAATCAGAAAAAAACTTACGTGTTCCGGCAGTCATATTGAAAGCCAGTTATTCCAGACAAAGCATACTACATGTTAGGCCAGAGGCCACTTACGTAGTGTAGGACGCCCTACAACCAGGTGGAGCGATGATCTAAGAAAGGTAGCGGGTAGTGGATGGCGAAGATATGTCCAGGATAGGGTAAAGTGTCGTGCTTTAGGAGAGGCCTATGTCCAGCAGAGGACGTTATATGCTGATGATGATGATAAAGTGCAGCCAGCTTCAACGGAAGACCAGCGTTGGTTGCTCTCCAGCAACCAGCATTATGCTGAGTTGAGGCTGTGTTGTGACTAATTAAAGTTTATTATGTGTACTGTTTTAAATATTAAGTATATCTTGTCTTGTGTAGTCATATCATCATATCATATTAATTTGTCACAATAAATAATTTTATTTCTTTCTTTCTTTCAAATTAAAGGAGACACCGCCACTGTGTTGACTTCACCTATTATCGAGTTAAGTGGTTTCACAGTACTGAGTACAATACCGGGCTGGACAGAGCCGCCTTTGTTAGCTGTATCGGTGAAAGTGAGACGTGGTTCTGACTCTCTGGAAAGTTGGGCTGGCCCTTAAGATTTAACTTAGAGTTTATTTTAACACAAACAGTGAAGTACTTTACTCGGACCGAAAAGCGTTTTGCTTCGACCTTCATTGTAAGAACTGCGAAGCTTTGGAACTCTCTTCCTGAGTCTCTTTTTCCAGAGAAGTACAATTTGGGGGTCTTCAAATCTAGAGTAAATAGGTTCCTTCTAAGCAAGCGTGTTACGTCTTAGACCACAGTCAAGCTTAACATCAGGCTAGATGCGGTCAAACGTAAGCCTTTTCATAAAAAAAAGCGAAGAATATTCTATTCATGGGAAAGACAAACATCTACATACATTATCTATAAGGAAATTATATCAAAAATATTCCATTACATTTGTAAAACATCCCTGTTTCTGTACTTTAGCTAGTCTATTTACTGCTATGTCACCGAGCAAATCAAAATAATAGTTACCTCTTGTTTCCGGAGCTTGCCGAAACCAAAATCAGCGAAGGTAATTGAGTGTATCAAAGTTAATGCACTTTCCACTGATGCTAATTATATGAAGACTCGATGTGAAAGTCTGTCTGTCCATACGGCCGTAGGGATTAATTAATATTAATGTAATACTTAGCTCTTGCTTGTGTTTTAACACAGTACAGTTAAGCAATTGACCAGAAGAGCGCGTAGCCATTCGAGTCAGGGATACTATGGTCTAAAGTGGAGCATGCGTAGTCTGGAATAACTGGCTAGGACTCTGTCGGAACCCACCGACAGGTGCTTCGCGAGAGATTTTACAACTTGAGGGTGGATGCTAGCCAGGCGAGCCTCAGAAATTGCTCAGCCATCATGCTATGGTCATCGAACCCATGACTTACGGCGCGAAAGGCGGCTATACGTCCGACTGAGCTGATTACGTTAGCTTTAAAATTTTAGCTCTAATATCATGGCACTGTATCATCTTATATATTAAATTTCCGTGTCAAAGTGTTTCTTACCGTACTCCTCCGAAACGGCTTAACCGATTTTTTCCAAATTTTATATGCGTATTCAGTAGGTCTGAGAATCGGCTACTGTATATTTAGAAATAATTATTAAGGCAAAACAACGTTTGCTGGGTCAGCTAGTATGTATATATATAAGTTTACAATAGCATGCTGTGTACTCTTTTTTGGATTGCAGACTTGTTTTTGTTCTTTGTAGTTTAGTAATGTTAAAATGAATGTTTGTCTGAGTGCCTAATAAATAAATAAATATGCATATCATGATTTATATATGAATTATCATTTATGACTACTCCTTAAATCTACATATGCTACTTTATATCCCGGATTAACGGAGTAACACCGCAGGATGCAGCGAGTACATAATGCGTTACATGCATTTTCTAACTTTAATAATAATAAGGAAGTAAAATAAGGCCATAAAAACTACCTGTTATTCAATAACTTTTAAATGCAAATCTGTTTCATTTAATCGTCTTCTCACACGCTATCACGATAAAACACCATAACAATCAGCCCTTATTAGGTCATTGTTACATCATGTGTTACGTTGCATGATACAAACGATGTCATCTAAAAAGATAGCGCCTGTGGCTCAGCTAGCTAAGGAGATCTGACGCGATCATCGAAGCTAAGCAACGGTCGATGCGGACGGTGTTTGGGTGGGTGACCATGCACAAGACTGACGTTTTCAAGTGGCATTTTTATCGAAGCACTACCGCGGGTCGGATGGCACGTTAAATTGTAGGTCCCGCCTGTTTGTTTTAGTACAAGTAGTCGTTAAGCCAATTGAGAGGCCTTCGGGTGGCTTGAAAATTCTCGACACCAGAGCTTAGCCACTTAGCTCAAACAAAGAAGAAGAAGATTTAAAAATAACGTTGTGAAACATTTATGGTGTTTAATTTGAAGTCGCGATTAAATACCATTCTCTACTTAAAGAAAAGCGAGTTGGCTACTATTGTAAAATTATACAAAATAACCCGAGTAATATGTGGCGCGTGATTAATACCGAGTTAGGCCGCGGGACACGCGAGAGAGTTGACTTTACCGACCAATTAAAAGACACAAACGGCCAGTCTTTCGCGACGAAAAAACAGGCTGTTGACGCACTGAACAATGAGTTCATAACCGCGGCTAGTAATTGCGGAGCGCCAGCCGCTAATACCGCTAGCGCGCTCTCCGCGCTTGGAGGTGTAGTGACCGATAGCGACGTGTCAGTTAGACTAGAGCCGTTCTCTCCGCTTGAGGTATACACGATAGTGACAAAACGTGTCGCTCCCAAGAAGAGTACTGATATATACGGCCTATCCGCGAACATACTCAAAACAGCTATAGGACCGGTAGCGCCAAGTTTATGCTATTTATTTAATCTTTGCGTGCGCGAGGGAGTTTATCCGGCAGCCTTAAAGAAGGTGAAGATAAGCCCTTTGTATAAAGGAAAGGGCAAAAAATCGGAGCCCAAATCGTATCGGCCTATTTCGCTCGTCCCTGCGATTAGTAAAGTGTTTGAAGTTGGTCTGAATAGGAGGCTTCTAAACTTCGTAATGGACCGAAACATTTTGTCGGAAAGACAGTATTCGTACAGAGCCGGGCGCGCGACTACCGACTTGGTGCGCGAGGTGCTGTGGAGAGTGCTGAGTGCGCGCGAGTCGAGACTGCAGGTAGCGCTGCTGTGTTGCGACTTGTCGCGCGCATTTGACACTGCAGATCACGGCCTCATTGCAAACAAGCTGAAACACTACGGTATCCGTGGTCCGGCGCTGTCCATACTGACTTCCTTCATGTCCAAACGTACGCAGATGGTCGTAGGTGATAGAGGCCGCGCTATATCATCCGAGCTAGAGAATGCAATGGGCGTTCCCCAAGGCTCCTGCTTATCCAATACCCTGTTCAGCCTTCTTCTTAACGACTTGCCTGGCGCAATAGGCGGTGCTGAGATTTTCTTGTATGCAGACGACGTCGCGGCTGTAGTTACGGCGCCGACACACACGCAGCTAGAGCAGAAGCTTAACTCGGTGGCGAATGATCTTGACGGGTGGTTTAGATCGAACGGCTTGGCATTAAATAAAGATAAAACTTGTTTTCTGAGCTTCAATTTAAATGGTCACGCAACAAAATCCTATTCGGTAGTAGTAGGCCAAACTGCACTCCAGCAGGTGTCCTGTACAAAGCTTCTCGGGTTTTATCTCGATAGTGGGCTAACGTGGGAGACGCACATACACGAAGTGTGCGGGAAGCTGTCGAGCTCATGCTTCGCGCTTCGGCGGCTCGCGAGCACCGCCACCCGCAGCGTCGTGCGCTCCTGCTACTTCGCGACTGTCCATAGCGTAATCACGTACGGGTTAGAGTTGTGGGGCAACGCTGCCGATAGAGATAGAGTTTTTCGCATGCAGAAACGCGCCATACGTGCCATTTGCGGGGTTCAGAGCGACGTCTCCTGCGTTGAACTCTTTCGAGACCTTGATATATTGCCTCTACCATGTGAATTCATATATCAAGTTGCACTTTTCACACACACGCACCTTGAATTATTTCAACGCAGGGGTGCTAATAAAACGTGGGATCTACGTAGCAACGTGAAGAAGATGCAACTGAAAACGCCGGTTCATCGACTTGTGAAATTGGAGAGGTCCGTTTACGTGTTGGGGCCCGCGATCTACAACCGCGTACCTGCGACTGTCCGGGATGCACCTTCCACCGCCAGCTTTAAGACTAGACTCAGGGTTTGGCTATTAGATAAAACTTTGTATAATATAAATGATTATCTAAATTTGAAAATTGACATTTAAATTGACAATTTGACATTTGATTCATATCATATACTTTTGTATTGATATTATATTAGAAACTAGAATTAGTAGTGAAAATTGACATTATGATTAATATCATATACTATTGTAATGATATTATAGTACTAGAATATAATTGAAAATTGACATGGATACATATCATATACTTTTGTAATGATATCATATTATTTGACTTGTAACTTTGGTGTTATCAATAAATGATTTGTATTTGTATTTGTATTTGTATTTGATAATTTTACGTCATGTCATGAAGTTGACACCCAGACCGACAGTCATCAAATTTTGTTCATTATAAAGATGAACCCGGGACCCTCTGATTGGCAGTCCGGTATGGTAACCATTACGCCAACGAGGTCGTCTTAAATCACCTTCCACACATATTTTCCACCAGCTCTCTTTTTACGTGAATCAAACTTTACTATACGTTACCGCATCTCTAGCCTAGATTCCAATAATCTCGCATTTGGAGTCCTTACGCTTGGCTATGTGTGGAATTCTACTGCAATCTTGATTTGTATGTACGAGGCTTACTTAACACGTTTCAAGAAATTACCTGTTACAGGACCCGGCGATAAATATTGCACATCGACCATTGGAAAGAGAGAATCGGCTAACTTCGGCTTTGTAGAGCGTTATCTCTATCGCACACTGTTAATATTCTTTTCTTATACAATTTTAACAATTAAATTCAAGCACGTACTTCCCATACAGCGGGGGAATGCTACGACTCTGATGGGCACGTTTGGGCTACGGGCTTGGACGTAATCTAATAATAAATCTAATAATCTTGGATGAATTTTAATATTTTTTTATATTGACGTTTTATGTGAGAGTAATTTATATTGTATTTCTATGTTAGTAGGTTAATATATCAGACTTAGCACGCACTAAGTGCATATTTATTTTTCTTTTTCCTAAATTTTTATATCTTTTCAATTTATTTTATTTTATTTTTTTTTACCTT